>CM055280.1:34496507-35171507 GCA_029237695.1 Conchocele bisecta
TTAAATATTTTATTTGTGTTATTTCTCAATGAAAGTATGGCGTATCCTCAGCATGAAATGGGTTAAATCATATTGTAGCGTATGTATACTGTAGCAACTCCTCTCACTATAACTCACTCGACTCAAAGCAACTCCTGGTTTTACAATATTCCCGACACAATGGAGAAAATAGCGCAGGAAATTACAGACGGCAGGGAGAAACTGTGGAACTGCCGTCTAAATCGAGACAGAAACACGATTCAAGCGTATTAGTGTAAATTAGCGTCAAACATGAAAATCCCATCACTTCCAAGTAAGTTTGGAGGCTTGTCTTAACAGGCTTGGTGTTAGTTTTGGAGGCTTGTCTTAACAGGCTTGGTGTTAGTAAGTTTGGAGGCTTGTCTTAACAGGCTTGGTGTTAGTAAGTTTGGAGGCTTGTCTAACAGGCTTGGTGTTAGTAAGTTTGGAGGCTTGTCTAACAGGCTTGGTGTTAGTAAGTTTGGAGGCTTGTCTAACAGGCTTGGTGTTAGTAAGTTTGGAGGCTTGTCTAACAGGCTTGGTGTTAGTAAGTTTGGAGGCTTGTGTTAACAGGCTTGGTGTTAGTAAGTTTGGAGGCTTGTGCTAACAGGCTTGGTGTTAGTAAGTTTGGAGGCTTGTGTTAACAGGCTTGGTGTTAGTAAGTTTGGAGGCTTGTGTTAACAGGCTTGGTGTTAGTAAGTTTGGAGGCTTGTCTAACAGGCTTGGTGTTAGTAAGTTTGGAGGCTTGTCTTAACAGGCTTGGTGTTAGTAAGTTTGGAGGCTTGTCTAACAGGCTTGGTGTTAGTAAGTTTGGAGGCTTGTCTAACAGGCTTGGTGTTAGTAATTTTGGAGGCTTGTCTAACAGGCTTGGTGTTAGTAAGTTTGGAGGCTTGTCTAACAGGCTTGGTGTTAGTAAGTTTGGAGGCTTGTCTAACAGGCTTGGTGTTAGTAAGTTTGGAGGCTTGTCTTAACAGGCTTGGTGTTAGTAAGTTTGGAGGCTTGTGTTAACAGGCTTGGTGTTAGTAAGTTTGGAGGCTTGTCTAACATGCTTGGTGTTAGTAAGTTTGGAGGCTTGTGTTAACAGGCTTGGTGTTAGTAAGTTTGGAGGCTTGTGTTAACAGGCTTGGTGTTAGTAAGTTTGGAGGCTTGTCTTAACAGGCTTGGTGTTAGTAAGTTTGGAGGCTTGTGTTAACAGGCTTGGTGTTAGTAAGTTTGGAGGCTTGTGTTAACAGGCTTGGTGTAATTGAGTTTGGAGGCTTGTGTAACAGGCTTGGTGTTAGTAAGTTTGGAGGCTTGTCTTAACAGGCTTGGTGTTAGTAAGTTTGGAGGCTTGTGTTAACAAACAGGCTTGGTGTTAGTAAGTTTGGAGGCTTGTGTTAACAGGCTTGGTGTTAGTAAGTTTGGAGGCTTGTGTTAACAGGCTTGGTGTTAGTAAGTTTGGAGGCTTGTGTTAACAGGCTTGGTGTTAGTAAGTTTGGAGGCTTGTGTTAACAGGCTTGGTGTTAGTAAGTTTGGAGGCTTGTCTTAACAGGCTTGGTGTTAGTAAGTTTGGAGGCTTGTGTTAACAGGCTTGGTGTTAGCCGATTACAATCGGAATATGCTTCTACGTGATTGTAAATTCTGAAATATTTTCTTTTCTATTTTCTTTATTTCTCAATGAAAGTATATGTTGTAACCACTCGATCATTAGAACCATCTTGATGTGATAGTTAAAATGTTAAAATGGCGGTCACAATTTATACTTCCGAGAAGAGATAAAGAAAAGATTTTTTAAATATTCTGTCTGCAAAATGGTGTATTTTCGGAATATAATCGGTTAAACACAGTGTATAATAAGAGGATTCTCGTTTCTTACTGTGAAAGAAAAGATACAATTAATTAACCCCCTGTTAAACGCTGTGAATGAACATTTAGGTTTAAGAAATTATTTATTACCTATTTATTACATATGTACCAAGACGGTTCAAATGAGTGGTAACAACGTATACATTGATAAGAATTAACACATTTGATACCTGTGTATCTGTATCGCACATGCCATGGATTAATACAATCTGAACTGTATTTCTATTCACTTAACACCTGTGATAGTGCAAAAACGTGGCGATTAAGAACTGATATGGCTCATGAACATATTATGACAACAAAATTAATGTTCCATAGATCAACAACGGTTTTTGCAGGAAGACTTTATGGACTTTATGGCTCACATGCAGTTTGGAGTCACTGTAGCCACACATCAATCTGCACATCTCGATGGTCTAGTAACATAAGTGTGTAACTGCCATGCTTTAGCATAGCAGTTACGACCTTATGTTACTAGACCATCGATCTGTGCTGTCAGTCAGCCTACACTGATCAATCAATGAGCCGTCTCATCAGGATCTGCACTTTTTGCAAGTAATTTTCATAATATTTTGGGGAATAAACACCCCCTTTTTATAAATTGACTAGGCTGGAAATAATTTTGTGATAATTGGATTGGTTGGACAATTAACATATCACAGTCCATTCCAGTTACTTGGGGAGGAAACGGTTAACAACATCAATGTATTTTACGTGAAACAGACAGTAGATCCTTATAATCCACACTAAAAAAAGACTACACTGGCCGCAAAAGTCCCAAAGCCCTTTCTATCAAGTACATCACAGAATCTACCAGGCAATTTGAGCTATCAGAGAACATGTTTTTATGGCAGCAGAAGCTGCTCCATGAATAGGTGATTGTCAGATTTGACCTGATAGCTTTGTTTGCCTGCCACATGGTGCTAACTGTTTTTCCATATCAAGGTTGTGTTTTTTTTTAATCACTGAACTATGTTTGTTACTAATTTTAACAGATTTGTGCTTTTTAAACAAGAAATCAGCATTAGTTGTCATGTTACGGGTGGGGAGGAGGTAATGGGTTTTTGGATGAATAAAAATGCAAAATAAAACGATATGAATAGACATACCATATTTCGCAGTGTATTGTGTGCATTGGGTGTACAACGCGCATCTCTATTTTGGGGAATAAATGGGGGTGGGGGGGTGGGGGGGGGGGGGGGGGGTGGGGGGAAATAGTAAATAATGCACAGTAAATTTTCACAAAAAAAAAGATATTTTGTTTCCGGGTAAACATTACTTGTTCTCTTCGATAGAAAATGGGTAAAACTGGCACAGAAATCGGCTGGATAAATGTTCGAAATTTATAATCCTAAATATAATGCGCAGGGTGACTTCTTGTTTAACAAGAGCTGTAAGAGAACAGCATAGCTCGACTACGAGGGTTGCCGATGTACACATAGCTTGACAAACAAGGTGGCTGCGGCCTGCATAAAAACCTTAACCAAGGTTGACTAAAAACATTAACCAAGGGATTATTGATGTACGTCACTAGGAGATAAAGTTTTCCAAGTATGGTTGCTGTAGGCCCAGGAGTATTCCATATACAAGCTTGACTAAAAACCGTAACTAAGAGGAGATAACTAAGTAATCCAAGGATAAAAGTAGGTCAAGGTCAAATATAGGTCAGGGATTATTGATGTACATCATTAGGAGATGAAGTTGTCCAAGTATGGTTGATGTAGGCCCAGAAGTATTCCATATACAAGCTTGACTATAAACATTAATCAAGTAATTGAAGGTTAAATGTAGGTGAAAGTAAAATAAAGGTCAGGGGTTATTGATGTACATCCCTATGAGAAAAAGTTATCCAAGTATGGTGTCTGTATGCACAATAGTATTCCATCTACAAGCTTGACTAAAAACCTTAACCAAGGTTGAGTAACTAGATGGCCGCGGCCTGCATGTCGCGCCTTGTGGCGAGGCATGGACACTAAAAAAAAAGATATAGTATAACGAAAAACTTTAACCAAAAAACTTAAGCAAAAACTTTAACCGGACACACGTACGTACGTACGTACGTACATACGTACGTACGACAAAGTGCCGACTATATCGCGCTTTCAGCAAGCGGGCACAAAAAAATTTTTAAGCAAAAACTTCAAAGTAATTTGACCTTGACATTGGGCACAGGGGCTGCACGGGAGGGGGGTAGAATGAAAATATAGATGATGATAAACACCCATGTGAAGTTTCAAGGTAATGGGCAAAGCAGTTGCAGAGATATAGTATAACGAAAAAATTTAACCAAAAAGCTTAACCAAAAACTTTAACAAAACAACTTAACCAAAAAACTTAACCAAACAAGTAATTTGACCTTGATATTGGGCACAGGGGCCGCACGGGAGGGGGGTAGAATGAAAATATAAATGATGATAAACACCCATGTGAAGTTTTCAAGGTAATGGGCAAAGCAGTTGCAGAGATTTAGTATAACAAAAAACTTTAACCAAAAAACTTAACCAAAAAGTTTAACCAAAAAACTTAACCAAAAACTTTTAACCAAAAAACTAAACCAAAAACTTCAAAGTAATTTGACTTTGACATTGGGCACAGGGGCCGCACGGGAGGGGGGTAGAATGAAAATATAGACGATGATAAATACCCATGTGAAGTTTCAAGGTAATGGGCAAAGCAGTTGCAGAGATATAGAATAACAAAAAACTTTAACCAAAAACTTTAACCAAAAAACTTAACCAAACAACTTAACCAAAAACTTTAACCGGACACACGTACGTACGTACGTACGTACGTACGTACGTACCTACGAACATACGTACTCGCGCCGTGCCGACAATATCCGCGGGCTTCCGCAAGCGCGCAAAAACCTTAACCAAGGGGAATTAAGTAAGTAATTTAAGGTTAAATGTAGGTCAAGGTCAAATATAGGTCAGGGGTTGTTGATGTACATCACTAGGAGATGAAGTTGTCCAAGTATGGTTGGTGTAGGGCCATGAGTATTCCATCTACAAGCTTGACTAAAAACCTTAACCAAAGAGAATTAAGTAAGTAATTCAAGAGGAAATGTAGGTGAAGGTCAAATATAGATCAGGGGTTATTGATGTACATCACTATGACAAAAGGTTGTCTAAGTATGGTGTCTGTATGCACAATAGTATTCCATGTACAAGCTTGAGTAAAAAGCTTAACCAAGGTCGAGTAAAAACCGTAACCAAGGGGAATTAACTAAGTAATTCAAGGTTAAATGTAGGTCAAGGTCAAATATAGGTCAGGGGTTGTTGATATACATCACTAGGAGATGAAGTTGTCCAAGTTTGGTTGGTGTAGGGCCAGGAGTATTCCATATACAAGCTTGACTAAAAACCTTACCCAAGGGGAAATAACTAAGTAATTCAAGGTTAAAAGTAGGTCAAGGTCAAATATAGGTCAGGGATTATTGATGTACATCACTAGGAGATGAAGTTGTCCAAGTATGGTTGGTGTAGGGCCATGAGTATTCCATCTACAAGCTTGACTAAAAACCTTACAATTATAACCAAAGAGAATTAAGTAAGTAATTCAAGAGGAAATGTAGGTCAAGGTCAAATATAGATCAGGGGTTATTGATGTACATCACTATGACAAAAGGTTGTCCAAGTATGGTGTCTGTATGCACAATAGTATTCCATGTACAAGCTTGAGTAAAAAGCTTAACCAAGGTCGAGTAAAAACCTTAACCAAGGGGAATTAAGTAAGTAATTCAAGGTTAAGTGTAGGTCAAGGTCAAATATAGGTCAGGGGTTGTTGATGTACATCACTAGGAGATGAAGTTGTCCAAGTATGGTTGGTGTAGGGCCAGGAGTATTCCATCTACAAGCTTGACTAAAAATGTTAACCAAGGGGAATTAAGTAAGTAATTCAAGAGGAAATGTAGGTCAAGGTCAAATATAGATCAGGGGTGTTGTTTTTATGTACATCACTAGGAGATGAAGTTGTCCAAGTATGGTGGGTGTAGGGCCAGTAGTATTCCATATAGAAGGTTGACTAAAAACATTAACCAAAATGAATTAAGTAAGTAATTGAAGAGGAAATGTAGGTGAAGGTCAAATATAGATCAGGGGTTATTGATGTACATACCTATGAGAAAAGGTTGTCGAAGTATGGTGTGTGGATGCACAATAGTATTCAATGTACCAGCTTGAAAAAAAACCTTAACCAAGGTTGACTAAAAACCTTAACCAAGGGGAATTAAGTAAGTAATTCAAGAGGAAATGTAGGTCAAGGTCAAATATAGATGAGGGGTTATTAATGTGCATCACTAGGAGATGAAGTTGTGCAAGTATGGTGGGTGTAGGGCCAGTAGTATTGCATATACAAGCTTGACTAAAAACCTTAACCAAGGTTGAGTAAAAAACTTAACCAAGGGGAATTAACCAAGTAATTCAAGAGGAAATGTAGGTCAAGATCAAATATAGATCAGGGGTTATTGATGTACAGCACTAGGAGATGAAGTTGTCCAAGTATGGTGGGTGTAGGGCCAGTAGTATTCCATATAAAAGCTGGACTAAAAACCTTAACCAAGGCGTGACGGTGAGGCCGACGCCGACGCCGACGCCGACGCCGACGCCGGGGTGACAACATAAGCTCTACTTATTCTTCGAATAGTCGAGCTAAAAATGTGGCTGAAAAAATGCACGCAATACAATGCGAAATATGGTACAGGTGATGGCATGAATTAAGTATATACATAAATTCCGTGAATGATTAATTACGAAACTTATAAATTGTAATGTTTGTACCTGAACGGAACAAACAGATCACCAGATAAAGATGTTTTTGCTCTAAAATTCGTCAGAACGCAGCAAAATGGGATGTAGATGTCAAAAATATTCCGGAGGGCAAACCGCTGGTCCCACCTACGAATGAGCGGTGCTAGTTTGAAAATATAGTAAACTATTGCAATGAATTAAGAAGTCCCCCCCCCCCCCCCCACTAACCTGAAATCCTGGATCCGCCACTGATACCATGAGAGCATAGGTGTCTAATAGAATCATTTTGGACTTCGATAATTTGACCAGTTTTCTGTGTCAATGGATATAACATGTACCCTGACATAGAAACAGTGCTGATGATCGAACAGACGTACAGGACCATTACCAGTGGCGTTGATCGATAGACCGACTTGATTGACATTCAGGTGTAATTTTAATACTCTGGCAGCTTTGTAAGCCGATTAGAGAAGGAACATGTGTGCATGCAGGTTTCAGACCAGTACCTACCTGTAATTAGCCCACTGTGTGTATATAGGTTGTGTGATTATCACATACAGAGATCATTCACAACCTTTTCAACCCTAAATACCTGTAGCCTATTTCATCAACATTGCAAAGTATACTTTACTAGCAAAGTATACTTTGAGGGAGAAATTTTCAATTTTTAAAAAAAAATATTAATTTTTATTATACTGAATTTATTACATTATCACAGCCATTTAATGGCTGTGATAATGTAATAAATTCAGTATAATAATTCTGCATACTTTTAATCATGAACTATATGCATTTGTTAGTTCTATATGAAATAATGCATTTCAGGAAATATAAATGATTACTCCCTCAAAGTATACTTTGCTAGTAAAGTATACTTTGCAATGTTGATGAAATGGGCTACTGGAATGGACTGTGATATGTTGTTTATTTAACCAATTAAAGACGGGATTCAATTATAGTAGTATGAAACTTTTATGAGAAAAAATTCCTATTTGTTTTATTTCATTTCGAAAGTATATGTAGTTACCATCGCTTTAACTGTATCGACGAGACGGTTCAAATGAGTGGTAACAACATATATCTTCATGAAGAAATAAACAAAATAACAAGATTATTTTTACAAAAATTATCGTATCCTTAGACTGAAATGGGTAAAGAAAGAACCAACCCAAATGTCACAAAATGATTTCAAACTAGTCCCTTTATAAGGGGGTGTTTTTTTTTCTACAAAATAAGAAAATTTCAAAAAAAATTAACAGCCTATCAACAGCGAAGGTCATTTAAGACCTGAGGTCACTGGGTTTAGTACTAAATCCCATATATTACCTGTACAAATTCATAGGCATTCGGCATGTTTCGGCTTTCATCGGTATAATATATATATGAACAAGGCTTATAGCTTTGGTCGGACACTCGTATCACAACAACTTCCGCGATTTTATTAACGCTAATGTAAATATTTTTGCGGAATGAGCACATGTTCATTTGTTCATTTGAGACTTATTGTTATCTTGCTGAAATAGCATAATTAGAACATAATTATGCAAAGAATATCGACTTACAACTGGTTTTCAAATGAAATAATGTGTTTAAGGCTCTAACGTCAATATTGTAGTGGCAAGTTCACATGTTCATTTGAGAATTATCATTATCCTGCAGAAATACATATAATACATAGAAAATTACAATTTTAAACATGTTATTTTGTTACGCTTTCCACTCTAGATTATTAATTATTAGTCTACGTGTCATCCACAAACACATTGTGAAGAATTTCAGGATGTTCAGTCCTTTGATAATAAATAGGAATTAATATGCTAACTGCATTGGGACCTAATTTAAAGGCATTTATAATGGCCAGTCTAGCTCCTGATCTGTGATTATGGTAGGAACATTTTGGATTATGTCATTTAATTATAGTTTGACCCGACTTGATTGTCTGTTTATGGACATTTTCGGCCCACTTTGGTCATTATGGTACACTCGGTAAACATGTTTAAAAACTATCAGGTGTGATTAATTTCGGCCCACAGCCACGTCCAGAACAAGACATATTTAGTTTTGCTCATCTCCTAGGAAATATCGGCCAACAATCCAACATGATGTCAATTTTTTTCACCCATATGATACGAGATGGCATCTCCATAACCGTGTAAATTCTGATCGCCCTTAGTGTCCGTGCAAATAGCTACTGCCGATGAGGAATTTACTGTGACACCGGATAATTTGGCTTCCACTTTTGAAAGTGAAAGTAGTAATTATGTTGTTTTTTCCCCGATTTTCAAGGAAATACTGGAAAGAAAAGAAATCTATTTGGACAATTGGCTCCGATTTTGTTTCAAGTTAGTACTGGGCGTTTATTAGAAACAAGAATTCCGCGGAATCAAATGTCTCGCCTTTTTCAGCCCTGACCTTGACCCTGGGGCCCTGAGAACAAAAATTAATAGTCGTATATTCATCTTCTACATATCATAGTGAAAGGGATATATAAAGTTTGATGACTGTAGCTGATAAGATGTTGAAGTAATGATCGTAACACAAAAACTTAACATTGAAAGTATTACAAAAATAGAGTTTGACCTTGTCACCCTGGAGATCCTGGAGCCCAAGAAAAAAATTAATAGTCGTATATTCATCTACATATCATAGTAAAGGGATGTAAAAAATTTGATGACTGTAGCTGATAAGATGTTGAAGTAATGATCGTAACACGAAAACTTAACATTGTAAGTATTAACAAGAAACGAGGCAAAGCCACGAAGGCCAGGTTTTTTCCAAGCATAGACACTTGGATAACATAATTATACCCACTTTTTGTAGACTAGATGGCAGTGGGCCTGCATGTCGCGCCTTGGGGCGAGGCATGGACACTAAAAAAATAGATATAGTAGATGGAAAAACTTTAACGAAAAAAAATATTTAACCGGACACACGGACGTACGGACGGACATATGCCAAAATGCCGACGATATCGCGCTTTCCGCAAGCGGGTGCGACAATGATGATAAACACCCATGTGAAGTATCAAGGTAATGGGTGAAGCAGTTGCAGAGATATAGTACACAAAAAAACTTTAACAAAAAAATTCAAAGTAATTTGACCTTGACATTGGGCACAGGGGCCGCACGGTTGGGGTTTAGAATGAAAATATGGATGATGATAAACACCCATGTGAAGTTTCAAGGTAATGGGCGAAGCAGTTGCAGACATATAGTATAACAAAAAAACTTTTAACAAAAAAACTATAACCAGACATACGTTAAAAAGTTAACGTTGAAAAAGTCAATTACGTAGAAATAATAGGTGAAGGTAAAAAAAATGGTCACATGTTGGATAGTTGTATGTGGCAGGCACCCCTTGGTTATGAAGCTGTGAAAGTTTGGTGGTCCTAGGTGGTACAGTACCAAAGAAATGGACTTAAACACGAAAACTTAACATTGTAAACGCGAAAACTTAACATTGAAAATGGCTAAGTCGACTGCGCGGAAAAATGGGTCAAGTTAAAAAAAAAGTAACATGTTGGATAGTGATATGTGGTGGGCACCCCTTGATTATGAAGCTGTGAAAGTTTGGTGGTCCTAGGTGGTACAGTAACAAAGAAATGGACTCCAACACGAAAACTTAACATTCATTGTGGACGCCGCCCGCCGCCCGCCGCCCGCCACCCGCCAGCCACCGCCCACCCACCCGGCTTTCGCCAATCCAATAGCCTGGATTTTTTTAAAAAAACCTGGCTAAAAATAATAGAGTTTGACCTTGACCCTGGATACCCTGGAGCCCAAGAAAAAAAATTAATAGTCGTATATTCATCTACATATCATAGTAAAGCGATGTATAAAGTTTGATGACTGTAGCTGATGTGTTGAAGTTAATGATCGTAACACAAAAACTTAACATTGAAAGTATTAAAAAAAATAGAGTTTGACCTTGACCCTGGAGACCCTGTCGAGACCCTGGAGACCAACAAAAAGAAATTAATAGTCGTATATTCATCTACATATCATAGTAAAGGTATGTATACAGTTTGATGACTGTAGCTGATCAGGTGTTGAAGTAATGACCGTAACATGAAAACTTAACATTGAATGATGACGACAACGACGACTCCAGAAAAGCAAAACCTTAGTCTCGCTTTCCGCTTTCGCGGGCGAGACAAAAATCAGCCAAAAAAAAAGGTAATTTTCAGTGTAAAAAGTGGGGGGTGGGCGTCTATTAGAGCATGGACGTCTATTAGAATCTTTGCGGTGTATATACAGTTCTGGGACAGACTGTGAAAATGGGGCTTATATATATATATATATATATATATATATATATATATATATATATTACTATTTGTAGCTTCTGATCTGTGATCCCTATGGCAGACCAAATGGCCGACAGCAAAGACTGATCAGACGACACAAATGTACACGGTAATAATTCCAGCACAAAAATATTTACACAATTCCCTAACATTTGATTGGACCATAGCAAGTCTCTGTCCAAAATTTATATCCCAGTAAACTCCCACGCCAAACTACTTTCCGTAACTGTGAGGCGCAGTTAAAATAATTCTTAAGAAAACGGAAAATAAACACATTTTCTTGATGAATTTATTTCAAATGCTGGAATTATGAGGAATGAATGGCCTTTTTGTGGAATTTATCGGAGATATAAACTTGGAAAAGTCGCGGGAATACTGGACGAGGCCTTAAAAAAATAACAATTTAAAAAAAAAAAAACAAAAAAAAACAAAAAAAAAAATTTTTTTTTGTTGATTTTTTTTCGAAAATTGTAATTTTCTATCGCTTCGTCCAGTATTCCCGCGACTTTTCCAAGTTTATACCCCGATAAATTCCACAAAAAGGCCATTCATTCCTATAATAGGATTGTATGTTTTCTTCACAAAGATGGTATGTTCACCAAGACCATGGCTCATGTACATTTTGTGAAGACATCTAAGCTTGTAATGAGAACATGGAACATAACATTATGTTGTCGTGACATCCAACATGACCTTACACCAGTAGCCTATTTCACCAACATTACAAAGTATACTTTAGTAGCAAAGTATACTTTGAGGGAGAAATTTTCAATTTTTTTAAAAAATTATTAATTTTTATTATACTGAATTTATTACATTATCACAGCCATTTAATGGCTGTGATAATGTAATAAATTCAGTATAATAATTCTGCATACTTTTAATCATGAAATATATGCATTTGTTAGTTCTATATGAAATAATGCATTTCAGGAAAAATAAATGATTACTCCCTCAAAGTATACTTTGCTAGTAAAGTATACTTTGCAATGTTGATGAAATAGGCTACAGGCAAATATATCCAGGAGAAAATGATGGACAGGTCGGTTCATAGCAAATTCACCACATTTTCAATACATTAGTGGCTTTTTGAGAAGAAAATCATCACAGAAATTAAGACTATGGTAAAATCACCATTTGATTGGTCGCATGATTTATTGATTGATTGGGGATTCAACAGCAAGGTCTTATACAGATGAGAATGCACCTGATCAGTGATCTGTAGCCTATTTCACCAACATTGCAAAGTATACTTATTTTGCTAAGAAATTTTGCTAAGTACACTTTGAGGGAGAAATTTTCAATTTAAGGATAAATTTATTAATTTTTATTATACTGAATTTGTTACATTATCACAGCCATTTTGTCTGTGATAATGTAATAAATTCAGTATAATAATTATGCATACTATTAATCATCAAATATATGCTTTTTTGATGTGCAATGATCATAATCTGTTGAAAATATTATTTTTTCAGGCGACACATATAATTAGTATAAATAATTAAAAAATATCATGCCTCATTTGCATATGAAAATAGCCTGATACCACCGCGAGTCACTATCAGTAAAATAAACATTACTAAATGATTATATCTGTGTAGCGGGCACTCGTAATTTTTAGAACTGGTGGAATAGAGACACAATCATACACTTATTTAATTCCTATAAAAAAGAACATTTTGTGCCTACTGAGTGGGCATGTACCTTTAAGATGAATTCATCATTAACCCTTTCCCCGATAGAAACGACTTTTCATGCCTTTGCAGAAGATGTCTTTTGAAAACCTTTTCCCACAATGTTTTCTACTCTATCAGATAATTTAACCATCATTTGACCCAGCATTTGATTCTTTTATTCAGATGTATTCGATTTGGAAGAGTCGAAATATCGCAAAACAGAGAAAGGGTTAAACCATTTCATACTGAGGATACACCATTATGTTTACGGTTCAATGAGTGGTCACAACATATACGAGAATACGCCATTGTGTTTGCGGAAAGTCCTAAATATTTTCCTTCAATGTGCTCAGAAGTATATGTCGCGACCACCATTTGAACCGTCTCGTCGAGACGGTTCAAATGAGTGGTCACAACATATACTTTCATTGAGAAATAACAAAAATAAAAATAAAATATTTAATAAATTTCATACCCGTACAGGTGTATTCCAAAAGATACAAATAGAGAATACCAGTCTAGTGTATTTTGATATCAAGTTTATCAGGCTCGGCTCGGAAACAGTAGGAATTCCTCGGCAAGCCTCGGAATTCCTACGCGTTTCCTAGCATTGCCTGATAAACTTGATATCAAAATACACTAGACTGGTATTCTATTTATCAAAAGATACAAACACTCCCACTCCCAACCACCAAGGCAAGGTCAAAATATATAATTTTAAACATTGGGACAAAATAACTATTTTTTAACCCTTCCAATGCTGAATTAAATTTTGTCGCCTGCTGTTTATCTTATATTTTCCATTTTTCGCAGCAAAAACATGTTTTGACAACACATTAGAATAATTTTCAATGGAAATGATTCTTAAGTGCTGTCAAGCCATGTTTTCATTGAGAAAGAAGACAACATTGAAAACATTAGCAGACGGCTTTTTTCGTTTTCCACATTCTACGGGTTAATTAAACAAACCCAAACCAACCAACCAACTCAATAATACATTGTTATTTCCAGATAAACAAGAGCTGTAGGAGAACAGCATAGCTCGACTACGAGGGTTGTCGATATACACATAGCTTGACAAACAAGGTGGTCGCGGCCTGCATAAAAACCTTAACCAAGGTTGACTAAAAACCTTAACCAAGGGAAATTAAGTAAGTAATTCAAGGTTAAATGTAGGTCAATGTCAGATATAGGTCAGGGGTTATTGATGTACATCACTAGGAGATGAAGTTTTCCAAGTATGGTTGCTGTAGGCCCAGGAGTATTCCATATGCAAGCTTGACTAAAAACCTTAACCCAGGGAAAATAACTAAGTAATCCAAGGGTAAAAGTAGGTCAAGGTCAAATATAGGTCAGGTATTATTGATGTACATCACTAGGAGATGAAGTTGTCCAAGTATGGTTGCTGCTGTAGGCCCAGGAGTATTCCATATACAAGCTTGACTATAAACCTTAACCAAGTTGAGTACAAACCTTAACCAAGGGGAAATAAGTAAGTAATTCAAGGTTAAATGTAGGTGAAGGTCAAACATAGATCAGGGGTTATTGATGTACATCCCTATGAGAAAAGGTTGTCCAAGTATGGTGTCTGTATGCACAATAGTATTCCATGTACAAACTTGACTAAAAACCTTAAACCAAGGTTTACTAAAAACCTTAACCAAGGGGAATTAAGTAAGTAATTCAAGGTTAAATGTACGTCAAGGTCACTAGGAGATGAAGTTGTCCAAGTATGGTTGGTGTACGGCCAGGAGTATTCCATCTACAAGCTTGACTAAAAACCTTAACCAAGGTGTGACGTGACGTGACGGTGACGCCGACGCCGTCGCCGACGCCGGGGTGACTACATAAGCTCTAACTATCTTCGAATAGTCAAGCTAAAAACTAACAAAAACATCACAAATAAGACAAGCTAGATTTACAAATATCAGTATAAACACGCCAATCGATTCCAGCACTCCACGCTATGTCATGTGGTTGTCAACAAAGAAAATAGCAAGTTCAGCAGCACATCAGTAAAACAGTGGTAAGAAATGCCATTCCCAATAAACCATACAAACAATATAAACCTGCAATGAAGGTTACACAAGTGACTGTATGTGTTCCTCTTTGCTATTTTAGCAATGATACTCATGATTTTGAAACAAATTGGAGAAAAAAACGACTGAAGATTATGACAAACAGTGTGTAGATTAACCTAACCCATTACAGACGGGATACACTTTTAGTAGTATGAACCTTTTGAGAGAAAAATATCCCTATTTTCTTTATATCCTTTGGAAAGTATATGTTGTTACCACTCATTTGAACCATCTCAACGAGACGGTTCAAATGAGTGGTAACAACATATACCTTTATCGATGAATGAACAAAATAATGAGATTACTTCAACAAAAATCAGAGTATCCTCAATGGAAATGATTCTGAATTGCTGTCAAAGCATGTTGTAAATTATTCTAAAGTGCTGTCAAAGCATGTTTTTGATGATAGAAAATAAACAGCAGACGGCAAAAAATTATGATAGCGGTCTAAGGGTTAAGATTCCTACAGTATGTCAAAAGACACATGGATTACAAAAAGTGTTCCAAGATTTTTTGGGCCACCCTGTAGAAAGACATACATTTTATACTGCTTTTTTTGGGCAGCCAAATAAAACTAGATTGGTCAGTAAGCGAGGCTTACGGAATACCCCTGCGTGGGCCCAGTAACCCTAAATATGTAAAATAATTTCCAAGTGTGTGGGCCTGTGACCTTGACTCTGAGCTTACCAGGGGCGGCACGAACGTGAATTTTTCACAGGATGGTAGAGGTTCATTGGAGCAATGAGTGTGTGAAATGTGAAACAGATCCGAGCAAGGAAATAGAAATTATAACCGATTTCTCTGATGTTAAGTTTTATAAAGAGACTAAGTATGTGACCTTGACCTCGATTTCAGCGGGGATATGTCACAGCACGATAGTAGAGCCTTAGAGGAATGCATGCATGAAATATTAAGAATTTTTGATGAAAGAAATAGAAGTTATAACATATTTCTCTGATGTTAAGTTTTGTAAAGAGACTAAGTATGTGTAATCTTGACTTTGGGATCAGCGGGGGTTGGACGGTCGTAGATGTCACAGCATGATAGTACAACCTTAGAGGAATGCACATGTGAAATATTAAGAATTTTCAATGAAGGAAATAGAAGTTATAACTTATTTCTCTGATGTTAAGTTTTGTAAAGAGACCAAGTATTTGACCTTGATCTTGTGATCAGTGGGGGTTGGACGTCGTGGATTTGGCACAGCATGGTAGTAGAGCCTTACAGGAATGCATGTGTGAAATATAAAGCATTTCAGATGAAGGAAATAGAAGTTATAATAATATTTCTCTGATGTTAAGTTTTGTAAAGAGACTAAGTATTTGACCTTGACCTTGGGATCAGCGGGGGTGGGACGCCGTGGATTTGGCAAAGCATGGTAGTAGAGCCTTACAGGAAGGAATGCATGTGTGAAATATTAAGCATTTTAGACGAAGGAAATAGAAGCTATAACATATTTATCTGATGTTAAGTTTTGTAAAAAAACTAAGTATTTGACCTTGACCTTGGGATCAGCGGGGGTTGGATGGTCGTGGATTTGGCACAGCATGGTAGTAGAGCCTTACAGGAATGCATGTGTGAAATATTAAGCATTTTAGATGAAGGAAATAGAAGTTATAACAATATTTCTCTGATGTTAAGTTTTGTAAAGAGACTAAGTATTTGACCTTGACCTTGGGATCAGCGGGGGTTGGACGCTGTGGATTTGGCACAGCATGGTAGTAGAGCCTTACAGGAAGGAATGCATGTGTGAAATATCAAGCATTTTAGATGAAGGAAATAGAAGTTATAACAATATTTCTCTGATGTTAAGTTTTGTAAACAGATTAAGTATTTGACCTTGACCTTGGGATCAGCGGGGGTTGGACGGTCGTAGATTTGGCACAGCATGGTAGTAGAGCCTTACAGGAATGCATGTGTGAACCTTGACCTTGGGATCAGCGGGGGGGGGTCAAAATCCGGTTGGCGGTTCTTGAGAAGAAGATTTTTGAAGAATTTGTGCTATTTTTAGACGACGGCCATCTTGTATTACGTAATGACGTCATTTTAACAATTTTGCAATCCCCCTACCTAAGGAACATGACCATGAAGTTTGGTGACTATAGGCCCAATGGTTACCGAGAAGACGTTTGAAAATGTTCACGGACGACGACAACGACGGACGACGACGGACACATTGCGGTAACAATAGCTCACATGAGCTTTGCTCAGGTGAGCTAAAAGCTAAAAACATACATAATGGGACTGAAAATGGTCTGGTATGTTGGAAATAAGAATATTAACTCTAACAGTGATGAATACAATTTTGTTGGCTGCTATTTATTTTTTAATTTCCATTTTTATCGGCAAATACCTAGTTTGGCAGCAGTTTAGAATCATTTCCATTGGAAATGATTCTAAAGTTGTGCCAAAATATGTTTCATTGACAAAAAAAAAGACAAAATATGAAAGAAGAGCAGATGGCAAATTTTGTTTGCCGCATTCGAAGGGTTAAGCCCACAATTGTAACTGGTCATTGA
Organism: Conchocele bisecta; assembly: GCA_029237695.1. Lineage (NCBI taxonomy): Eukaryota > Metazoa > Mollusca > Bivalvia > Lucinida > Thyasiridae > Conchocele > Conchocele bisecta. The sequence goes on from CM055280.1 coordinate 34,513,683, forward strand.
TGGGCAATGAAATATGAATGTCCATCATTGGAATGGTTCTAATGGCAGGATTGCATGTGGATGGACAAACGGAAGGTTTGTCACGGGAAAACACACCCCAAGTTGACGACCAGTCTATACATACACAAAATACTGTCATATGTTAATAAATACCCATACCAGGCGCGGCTTCTCTCACTCGTTTGTTTAGCATAAGGACCCAGTCACTAGTGTAATAGGTCATGATAATCAGCTCACCTGGTTAAATGAACGATATGCATTTAACCAGGTGAGCTGATTATCATAATTGTATCTGGCTAGTCAGGCTCAGCGAGCCTTGGTATTCCTATTGTTTCATTGCCAAGCCAGAAAAACTTGCCAACCAAAGACACTAGCCTGGTATTGTATATGTTAACCCTTACACCGCTATCTTAATTTTTTGTCGTCTGCTGTTTATTTTCTTCTATTTTCCATTTTTATCATCAAAAAACAGCACTTTTGACAGCACTTATGAATAATTTACAACGCGCTTTGACAGCACTTCAGAATCATTTCCATTGGTGCTGTCAAACAATGTTTTTTATTGAGAAATAAAGATATAACAGCAACAGCAGACGACAATTGTTGTGTGTAGCGTCTCAGGGTTAACTGTGCATGCTGTTGAAAAACAACAACGGAAACCTAAGCAATGTGAGAAGGTCAACGGGAGAAACTCCGCCAATTGAAATGTCGCCTCTGCCCTGGAGGCTGGGACTTCTGATTGACCAAGTGCTCAAACCTAATTATAGCAGTGGTCAGTCAGTCTATGGGGGGACATCGCGAGATCTACACTGAAATTACAATATATCCCTTCTCCCACTGTAATTACCCGTCTAGCACTGAAACAATGGTGTGTGTATGAGAGACAACAAAATTTAACCCTTACACCGTTATCTTATTTTTGTTGTTGTCTGCTGTTTATTTTACATTTTTATCATCAAAAACATGCTTCGACAGCACTTAAGAATCATTTCCATTGGAAATGATTCTGAAGTGCTGTCAAACCATGTTTTTATTCAGAAATAAGGCAAGATATAAAAGCAACAGCACATTGTTGTGTGTAGCCTTCCTTCTAAGGGTTAATGGTTATTTTGCCGAGTAGCATGGAACATGGAGAAGTTTGACTGTTTGATCAGCAATTGTATTCGAGACAACTCGTGTGATTTTGTACATAAGAAAATGTGTTTTTTCATGAGATATATTTACAGAAACCGTGATATTTTCCGTAAATTATGTCAAAAGTGGATGAAATTGTCATAGTAAATGCTGAATTCGATTCCACATTTCCTCTGAACATTTTGTCAACCTTCGACGGCATTTACGGAAAAAATCATAAATTCCGTGAATATTTGGAATAAGATTTCGCACATCTTCTTAGGTACAAAATCACGTGGCTTATCTCATTTTTTGATGCAGTACCAGTTGAATTTGTGATGGTATTGCACAGAATATTGCATGCTGAGGATACGCCATTTTGTTTGTGGAAAATCCTAAATAGTTTCTTTATATGAGCTCAGAAATATATGTTGTGACCACCATTTGATCCGTCTCATCGAGGCGGTTCAATTGAGTGGTCACAACATATATTTTAATTGAGAAATAACAAAAATAAAAATAATATTTTTAAAAAATCATACCCGTAAAGGTGTATTCCACATGTAATGGGTTTGAAATTGGGAAAATTAGCAGTGCTCAGAAATCATCACTTCTGAAAATACACATGGGATATTAACCGGAAAGGGAATGAATGATAGTATCTTTTATGATCGGTCGGTCATTACCCTGACTCGTACATATGCAAATGTACACATAGATGGTTGGACATCATAAGCACTGGATATGTCAATTTATTACCAATCCCAGGGCACACAGTGAACATATGTGTTTTTTGAAAACCACGCAACATAATGTTTGACATACTTTTTTCCAGTAGATTTTCTGACATATGGAATAATGGTGAAACGTTTAGATTGTTGAGAATTTTGTCTACAGCGACATTCATGTTTCTACACTCATATATGTGACTAATTACTAACAGATATCAGAAGAACTAGTTTGCTGCAGCCAGCATATTGCACATGTCTAGGTATTTTAATTGTAACATACTTTGTTTTTTATTAAGAATAACCTGATCTGATGCCAGGTCCTCACCACATCAGAATCACTTAGCCCCAGTGACAAAAACTAATAGGATACAATAATAAGTAATATTATATGACTGAGAAGTCAAGCCAATGAGATTGCCCAATACAGAATCACATGATTGCAGACATATTCTAAATATGATATTGACCTGGATGTGCGAGTCGCTGATCACGCAGCGGAAACATGACACGGTTCAACGACGGACCAATTAACCAAAACCACGCAAATAGAATCCTCCAATCAGCAACAACAACAATGGATGCAAACTAGTTTGCATCCATTGTTGTTGTTGCTGATTGTACTTGTTAGTCGGGTTTCAGCAGAACCACAAGTCATATAATAAAATAATTGTTGTTCGGTAAATATTACTTTTCTCGGGTCAATATCGAGTCCAAATTCCAAGACATATTTCCAGGCAGAAATAAAAGAAAATATAAGGAATTATCATCTACAAGTTTCCCAATATGCAGAGTTATAGTATTGAAGAAACTAGAGCAAGTAAGCAAGGGCCGCTGCATCGTCCAACAACAACTCGTCTACGAAATTTGGCCTGGACCTTGGGCATGCAGGCCATATTGGTGGAGCATTTTTGCACAAAATGAAGCAGGATGATATTAGCAAGACATCAACCAAATATGAAAGCATTCCATGAATGTAAACAAAAAATACAAGAAAATAACAGTTTATGTTATGGACAAAAGAGAACAGACATACGTGTAAGTGACTGACTTTGACCTGGAGGTGAAGAGCCAACGGGTTCGATCCCGTATTCAACCTGCTACATTTGGGGGAAAATCCCAAAATCAGAACAGAATATTAACATCAAAAAAATATATATTCAGCCCTGAAATTAGAATAACCGGACCTGGTGCCAGGTCTATACCACACCAAAGCCACTTGGCCCCTTCCCCTAAAAGTAATATGATTACAAATAATCATATTACTCAATAAGGGGTATAACCAGATTCAACTCTCAGAAAGACATACACGAGGACCAATCCCGATCGTTAACTCTTTGCATGCTGGGAAACTTGTGGGCTATAAATAGTTCAAAACTAGCAGACAAAAGTTCGTCATATTTTCTTGTATTTCCCCCCCTAAATATCATAAATATGTCTTGAAATTTAATTAGAATTGAGTCCTGAGGACTCAATTCTAATGAAATTTCAAGACATCTTTACAGAGAGAAATAAAACATACACTCCTAATTTGTTTGGCGGATATTTTCGCCGCTAGCACGCAGAGTTAAATTATCCATCGCATGCTGCCACCTGCCGTCCCTCCACTGGGATAGTTTAATTGCTTTGACAGGATGAGGTTAGAAAGACATCAGCCAAATATGAAAGCATTCCTTCAAGGAAAGCAGAAATTGTAACAAGATGTTAAGTTTATGTTACAGACAAACGAATGACTAACTTTAACCATTTCAACACTACAGACCTATATAGTAATTTTATTATTTTTTTTGAACAAAAACACCCCCTCACCCTTTTCATAAATGGACTAGTCTGAAAATCATTTTTGTGACAATGTAAGCTCTCCCTATTCATGATGGTATTGAAAAGCTGAAAACTCATGTAAGGATGATATAGAGAAAGGCTTCGAGGATATAAATATCTTTTAAAATAATTGCGGAATATCTTGGGGATTTATCGACGACTGAATCTCCATAAACCATTATTTCTAAAGAATTATGCTACCAGACAACTGGCGCAGCCACGGCAACGGTGATTACCTCGGACGTCATATTTTGCCTGCAAAAGACATTTTCGTCATATTTTGTCTTCAAAAGACATTTTCACTGGTCAATAAGTAAATGATGATAAATAGTCCCCACCGGCCAATGCCACAGTTGTGATTTGGACAGGCTCCAGATAAGCTACGTATTTGAGTAAATACCCAATTAAATTTGCCAAAAAAAAAAAATGAAATCAGAAGTAGCGAGTATCAAAAAGCAACAACAAATTTGTGGTACCTTTATCATGCTACAGAAAACAATAAACAGACTACAAATATAGCATATTTTTCTTATTTTCCATGAAAACACATCTTGGTATTTCATTAGAATTGTCTCCAAGGAGATAATTCTAATGAAATGCCAATACATGTTTTCATTTCGAAGCAAACTATTCAATAATTGTTGTCTGTTGATGTGTAAACAGTAGTGTGATTTTATTTTACCCAATTAAAATATTGAAATACCCAATTGCTTCAGAAATGATGCAGTGAAAATACTCAATTACTAATTACTTATCTGGAGCCCTGTTGGATACTCATAAAATCACAGGCTGCAGAGTGTGAACCCTTAGACCGCTACTCACAACAATTGTCGTCTGCTGTTGCTTTTAAATATTGCCTTATTTCTCAATAAAAACATGGTTTGACAGCACTTCAGAATCATTTCCAATGATCCGAGCAAGGACACAGAAATGATAAGCCATTTACCCGAACGTTAAGGTTTCGAACGCACCAAGTCTGTGACCTTGACCCTGGGCTTGGCGGGGGCAGAACGAATGTGGATTTGTCACAGGGCGGTAGAGGACCATTGGAGCAATGTGTGTGCGAAATGTGAAGCATATCCGAACAAGGCAACAGAAATTATAAGCCATTTACACGAGCGTTAAGGTTTCAAATGCACCAAGTCTGTGACCTTGACCCTGGGCTTGGCGGGGGTGGGACAAATGTGGATTGTCACATAGCGGTAGAGGACCACTGGAGCAATGCGTGTGTGAAATGTGAAGCAGATCCGAACAAGGAAACAGAAATTATAAGCCATTTACCCGAGCGTTAAGGTTTCGGGACGGGACGACGTACGTACACACAACGGTAACACTATATGCCCCCCTCACCATTCGGTGGCAGGGGCATAATAAATATTATAATTATATCACGTCTATAACGGGTCAACAAGAAATATGAACAACAGTTGGAGTTTTCTGAAACTAAGCTTTGTGAACATAGAGGTGTAGAATTTCACAAGTGCCATAGAAGATTTGTATTAATGCTACACCGATGAGGAATATTTTACTGATCTACAAGGACAGCCCTATATTGATTGCATATCACGTTGTACCAACTACTGTTGCCTGGCAGATTTATGGTGGCAGTATGAGTGTTGTTGCCTTTGGGGAAATGCTGACACATTCATGTGGGGTTTCAGGCTTGCAGAGGGCAAGCTGTATTGTTGTTTACTATTTATATGTTAACCCTTACATCCCTAAGTAACTGGAATGGATTTTGATATGTTAATTTCCGACCAATCCAATCATTTTAACATAATTTTCAGACTAGTCCATTTATGAAAAGGGGGCGTTTTTGTTCTCAAAAAAATATGAAAATTACTTGCAACAAGAGTGCGCAAGTCACAAAATACGCCCGTCGAATATGGGCCAGACAGCGAAGATGCAGAAATGTGAAGCTGTCACCAAGGCAAGAAACATTAATGAGAATTTGAAAGTCTATAGCATTATTTCTTCATCTCGTTGTGCTAAACATGTATACTAATTTAGGCAGAGATAGAAAAGTAGTAGAAATGATAGGGAATTGGATACAATAATGTAGAAAAAATGGCTAGGTTAAAAAGGTGATATTTTTGTTAAAAAATATGTTTTCGGCATAAAAACACCAAGGTGCACATCTTCAATATGTGTAGAAGACGTGTGTATAGTTTCAGAACAATCGACTGAACGGTTTCGGAGGAGTTGTGTACACAAACTCTGTACCCTATATAGAATTGTATAGAAAAATGTAGAACAAGAGTTGTCAGAAGACAACAGATGAAACATGAATATTATATATAATTGACCTTGGGTTAAGGGGCGTGCGGTGGACCGTGACATTGGGGTCAGTGGTGCAAGGTGGGTCATGGGTTTGCTATAGCATAATATAGCATATTAAGATGAATGCATGTATGAAATATCAATGCGCTCCCTGAAAACAGAAGTAAAACAAAATTTAATCCAACGTTAAGTTTATGAACGCACTAAGTTGGTGATTTTCTACAGCATGATAGCTATTCACATAAGGAATGCATGTATGAATGCACATGAGGAATGCATGTATGAATGCACATGAGGAATGCATGTATGAATGCACATGAGGAATGCATGTATGAATGTGCTAAGTTTGTGACCTTGGGGAAAGGGGTGGGGGGTGGGTCATGGATTTGCTGTAGCACAATAGAGGATCATCAGATGAATGCATGTATGAAATATCAAAGTGTTCCCTGTAAAGAAACAGAAGTTAAACAACATTTACCCCAACGTTAAGTTTATGAACATGCTAAGTTTGTGACCTTGACCTTGACCTTGGGGTAAGGGTTGGGTGGTGGGTTGTGGATTTGCTACAGCATGATAGAGGGTAATCTGAGGAATGCATGTATGAAAATCAAGGTGTTCCATGAAAGGAAACAGATGTTAAAAGACATTTGGGGTGGGCGGTGGGTCATGGATTCGCTATAGCACAAGTTTCATCAGATGAATCCATGTATGAAATATCAAGGCGTTCCATGAAAGGAAACAGATGTTAAGACATTTACCCCAACGTTAAGTTTATGAATGTGCTATGTTTGTGACCTCGACCTTGGGGAAAGGGGTAGGTCATGGATTTGCTATAGCACGATAGAGTATCATCAGATGAATGCATGTATGAAATATCAAGGCGTTCCATGAAAGGAGACAGACGTTATAAGACATTTACCCCAACGTTAAGTTTATGAATGTGCTATGTTTATGACCTTGACCTTGGGGAAAGGGGTGGGGGGGGGGGCGGGTGGGTCATGGATTTGCTGTAGCACAATAGAAGATCATCAGATGAATGCATGTGCAATATCAAAGCGTTCCCTGTAAAGAAACAGAAGTTACACAACATTTACCCCAACATTAAGTTTATGAACATGCTAAGTTTGTGACCTTGACCTTGGAGCAAGGGTTGGGTGGTGGGTTGTGGATTTGCTACAGCATGATAGAGGGTCATCTGAGGAATGCATGTATGAAATATCAAGGCGTTCCATGAAAGGAAACAGATGTTATAAGACATTTACCCCAACGTTATTTTTAAGTTTATGAATGTGCTAAGTGTGTGACCTTGACCTTGACCTTGGGGAAAGGGATGGGAGGTGGGTCATGGATTTGCTATAGTACGATAGAGTTTCATCAGATGAATGCATGTATGAAATATGAAGGTATTTCCTGTAAATAAACAGAAGTTGCACAACATTTACCCCCAACGTTAAGTTTATGAATGTGCTAGGTTTGTGACCTTGACCTTGGGGTAAGGGTTGGGTGGTGGGTCATGGATTTGCTACATCATGATAGAGGGTCATATGAGGAATGCATGTATGAAATAACAAGGTGTTCCATGAAAGGAAACAGAAGTTATAAGACATTTACCCAACGTTAAGTTTATGAATGTGCTAAGTTTGTGACCTTGACCTTCGGGTAAGGGTTGGGTGGTGGGTCATGGATTTGCTACAGCATGATAGAGGGTCATCTGAGGAATGCATGTATGAAATAACAAGGTGTTCCATGAAAGGAAACAGAAGTTATAAGACATTTACCCAACGTTAAGTTTATGAATGTGCTAAGTTTGTGACCGTGACCTTCGGGTAAGGGTTGGGTGGTGGGTGGTGTCTTGATTTGCTACAGCATGATAGAGGTCATCTGAGGAATGCATGTATGAAATAACAAGGTGTTCCATGAAAGGAAACAGAAGTTATAAGACATTTACCCAACGTTAAGTTTATGAATGTGCTATGTTTGTGACCTTGACCATCGGGTAAGGGTTGGGTGGTGGGTCATGGATTTGCTACAGCATGATAGAGGGTCATCTGAGGAATGCATGTATGAAATAACAAGGTGTTCCATGAAAGAAAACTGAAGTTATAAGACATTTACCCAACGTTAAGTTTGTGGACGCCGGGGGTATGCCATAGGCTCTAGAGCTAAAAAATGGCTAGTTAAAAAGGTGATATTTTTTGTTAAAAAATATTTTTTCGGCATATTAAAACACCAAGGTGCACATCTTCAATATGTGTAGAAGACGTGTGTATAATTTCAGAACGATCGACTGAATCGGAAGAGTTGTGTACACAAACTCTGTACCCTATATAGAATTGCATAGAAAAATGTAGAAAAAATGGCTAAGTTAAAAAGGTGATATTTTTGTTAAAAAATATATTTTCGGCATAAAAACACCAAGGTGCACATCTTCAATATGTGTAGAAGACGTGTGTATAGTTTCAGATCGATCGACTGAACGGTTTCGGAGGAGTTGTGTACACAAACTATGCACTTTTTCTTCAGCCGCCCGCCCACCATGCGGTAAAACATAATACGTAATGGTCGTATAAAAAGTGCAGATCCTGACGAGACCGGAGCCGGCTCATCTGGATCTACACTTTTTGCCAATACCACACTATACAGGCCTCAGTGTTTAACCCTGAAAGGAAGGGTTAAAGTGAGCAGGGAATCTACAATCTGTATATTTTGAACAAGGCAATTGTTGCCTTGTTCAAAATATACAGATTGTAGATTCCCTGCTCATGCACTTACATGTGGCAGACAAATATGGTGACAGATTGGAGAAACTCTGGCACACATGGATGAACAGAACAACACATGAACAGACACAGTCCAAACATTGTATGTCTCCCGGCTCCACCGAGACGACAGGGCGCATAAACTGACTTAGAATAAAATACTAGCAAATAAACTTCCATGAAGACTCAAAGCATTTGCATTTTATTGGCCAAATGTGTGCAGTTCTGAAGCAGTTTTCATACTTGTTTATTGAGCAGGAGCTGATAGACTGTTGATCCAAGGGAAGTTCTGGATGTATGAGGGGTGTTAAAAAAGTTCCGATACTGAGGCATTATTATTAGCCGATCTATTTATAGATCGGCTAATATGTTGGTTATCCATCGAATTCTGAAAAAGTTTGTAGCAACCCTTTTCTCCGCTATTCGGTAATCTACGAACGCGAATTTTTCTGTATCACTTCCAAATTGCATCAACCGATAAAGTTTGCATTTTTGGCAATTATCTCCGTTTAAAACTTTACTTATAGCCAAATAACACAATTTTGAATACTTAATGAGCTGAACGCCTGAAGAGATTTAACCCGGAAGTTATTGTTGTTGAAGTCCATAATTGGCTCTAATGGCCATATACGCCAACATACGCCGATTATTGGGCTAATTTAAAGCTTTTATTTATTAAACAGAACAAGTTTCAGCCACGTATAATCGCGTAAAATGTGTATTCGGCTAATTTATAATCGACCTCTGCTCAAAATCTCCTTACTAGCAACCCCCGCATTTTCGGGTTTATCCCAGCATCTCGGGTTTGTCCCATTGGATCGCGTATGCGCGTCATTTGACGCTAGTTAATATTCACAAAATTTTCCACCAATCAAAACGAAGAATTGCCCTTCATAGCCAACTTTGATTTGTTTTACGTATCATGCAGGGATGGCAGGGATGCATCCAGCACGCGCGATTGCGGCAATCCCCCTTAATTATTGTCAATGCCGCAAATTATTGATTGTCTTGCGCCCGACATCGCGCAAAAAATCACGGATGGGGCACACTTAGGCCAATCTGGGCATGTGCCTGAATACGCAGGAGCTTGCGTCTATTTTTAGATGACACTGTAACCGCTAGATATATATGCCCTGGTAGCTCCGCCCACTCGCATGCTGCCACAGAATTCGGACAAACACACACACAGTGACTACAACTTTGTGTATTGCGGAGTGTAATTTGTAGATAAATAGAGAATACAGTACAGGTGTTACGCTGGAATATTTCGCAACATAATGGTGACAACAAAACATTGCTGCTATGGCATTGCTGCTATTGGATGGATTTGGGAACGGGTTTCCAAAACCTGCACAAAATCGAGAAAAATGTCTGTGGTCGAAAATAGTTTACCATTGACAATGTTACCAGAGACACCTACATATGTTCGATGCACTTTACCCTGATTTGATCGGCTAATAACATCATGCTCTGCATGACTTTTCATTCTTTTACATTTATCGAGACATCATTTATCCTCGGCATGAAATGGGTTACTGATTGCCCCCATGATGCGAGGATGAAAGCCACACGTTCGCCACATCTGCGGCACACATCAAAAAGCGTGTTGACCAATCAGTGCAATTTCAAAACATAGCCTAAAGGTCAGACAGTTTACAGCCTTGTGCTGAATGATGACATAAGATAAGCACCTGTTAATTGACACGGTTGGGTGTTGTCGATTTTTTTCCACAAAGCAACACACAACTTTCGCCTACAGTATGTAATATTTCAAAATCAGTTGTATCTTACGTAAATGATGCTGAAAGCAGCCTATAGCTATGACGAATTTGCATTGTCCGCTGACGTAATTATAATGTTTTTAATTAGAGATTGGCGAACATTGTAAACCATGTGCAGACTACGCGAATCCACCGCCTGGTCTGGCCGCTAATGCAATAAGCCGGGATTTGTCAGAGATAGAGACCCAATTCACATAAACACGTTTGCCGTGTCATAAATAGAGTCTGGTTCTCGGTAGTATTGTTTCACTGGGACGCATCAGACAGGGTACCAGTTTAGTGACAAATACGAAATTGACGTCAGCAACCGCGTGTATTGATATTTGATATGGCTTTGTGTTGTAAATCTTGACACGCTGTGTGTTTCATGTCGGCCAGCTGACTTAGGCTTGCCACTTTCATCAGCATCGTGTAAACACACAGTTTCGAAACTAATGATGGAGTTTTATAACTTTCGTGTAATTGCCTTATGCATATTGGGATTTACCGTTAATGGCGTCATGCAATATTTTTCACGGCAAAATGACACCGACCGATATGGGCCCGGTAAATGTTTTCAAAAGATAATTAAAATGATAGAGGCCAGATTGTGATTCGGCAGAGAAAATGTCGACCAGATCTGATCTTGGTATACACTGTTCGCCTTCGGTATAGGAAATGTGTACCGAATGTGACACAGGGCCAGAACGAGTAAGGCGCGAGTAAGGCGCGAACTGTTTAGAATACGAATCCAATATTCCAATACCGGATTTTACCCCAAAGACTAACAACAACAACAACAACAAATATAGGAACGCATTTTTTTATTTTTATTTTTGGTCGTTTATGTCAATATTTCGGGTAGAAAAAAATGCTCATGTATCTACATGTATTTATAAGACGCAGGGGCTTTTTGGGATACAAATCTGAGTAAAAAAAATGCGACTTATAATTGCAAGAATACGGGTAAACTCCAATCAATAGGTAACAATGGGTCAGTGAAAGGAAGGGGCTAACTCCTTCAAGGAGTTAACCCCATTCTTAGACAGACCCCTTAAATGCGGGAGACCTGTTATAATTCTACGTTTCTATGCCTATACTAGGACGGAGATTGAACCCATGAGTTGTGATATTGAAGTCCATTCAATGCTCTACCTTTACATAAACAACCAATAAATTAAAGGTTCATTTTTGGACAGACCCCTTAAAGTATGACAGATCTTTTTCTACAACTAGGCTGTGAATTGAACACATGAGCTCAGGTATTGAAGTCCATTCAAGGCTCAACCATTACATATACAACCCATAAATTGAGGGGTTCAGTGGAAAAAGGGGGGCTAACTCCAAGGATTTAGCCCCATTTTTCAACAGACTCCTTCAATTCGAGAGAAATAAATTGAAGGGTCTCTGGAAGGAGTGTAACTCCATCAGGGAGGTAGCCACCATCATTAATTAACACACCCCTTCAATTCGGGAGACCTATTTCCAACTACATTTGACCTACCTTCAACCACTTCCCCATTCGGAAAAACAACGACGACCTTGCTCGACTTATTGGACATAAAGATACGCGGCCGGTCTGCCGCAGGTGTAATGTCAGCCACATCCAACTTGGTTTTTGTTGTCTGAAACGCCATCCCATTTTTTGGCGCCAATAAATCCAGGCACGGCACGGTTTTATTCCCGTTTATATATGGCGGAGGCGTCCGCGATGCAGAGTCTACGTCATGACGAGGGTCACTGTCGTGTGCACTGTATGTTACGATAGTTACTGGCGGAATTACGTCATCCGTTTCTATAGTGCACACCATTGGAAACTCGGGAACGTACGATTGTACATAGCATGTAATGTTGTAATGTTGTCAGATCAATCACCAACGGTTTGTAAACACAAATAAACACAAAACGTTATTTCTGTTGAATAGCCTTGCAACTGCTAATGCTATTTGAAGCATTCTAACAGACAAGATTTCAATTTTCTTGCAGTGTTATTCCAGAATATATCTGTAGCCGGTCTACATGTACCATCACAACCACCTCAAGCTATCTAACATTGCAATATTTTTTCCAGTTTACAAGTAATCCAGTTGTAACACAGTGTAGTCTAAATGTAACAATGTCACAATTCCATTACAATCTTCTTTAGATTTGTTGTCAAATATGTTCCACACTGACTGGTAAAATAGATATATGGTGAAATATGTTCCACACTCACTGGTAAAATAGATATATGGTGAAATATGTTCCACACTCACTGGTAAAATAGATATATGGTAACAACGTAGCTATTATAACCCATTTTACGACACCACAATATCCACAACTTTGTTACAAAATGTTATTTTGTCCAGTATCTCAGTTCTCCACAAAAATATATGTTGCGACAACTTCTTCCCCTTGTTAACAACATTCTTCAATTGACACCACGATATGTGGTGAAGCAATTAAGGCACAAAGAAAATGTATACACATTTTAACCCTTTCAACCCTAAGGAACTGGAATGAACTGTGATATACTAATGTTCCAACCAATCCAATGGTCACAAAATGATTTTCAGATTTGTTCATTTAGGAAAAGGGTGTGTTTTTGTTCTAAGAAATATTAAAATTACTTTCAAAAAGTGCAGATCCTGATGAGACGGCTCGTTACGAGCCGGCTCATCTGGATCTGCACTTTTTGCATAAACCGCTATATCGGGATTTCGGGTTCAAAGGGTTGATAAAAAAAGAAGCACTGTGTGAAAATATGAACACATTTTAACAAACAAGAAAGGACACCTATATTTTCCAATATTGTATTTTATATAATTATATAAGATGAATATGCTATTTTCTTGTGGCAATTGATTGATTCGTGATTTACAACCATTCAAGCACAGCGAGGTCATATATGGCTGTGACTGGAGACATATATGGTGCTTATGGGATTTGTGACCAATGTAGCTCCAGATCAAATAGCACATTTTGGTAGCCCGACAACAAAATATATTCCTCGTTAGAAGCATGACAGGTGTTTTATTAATGGAACAGTGCAGATCCTGACCAGATGCACAGGCTGAGATGGATCTACACTGGTCGCAAAAACCCCATTCATCCAGTATAAGTCACATATATATATATCTTATGTGAATTTTAACAACTGGCAATTTGCTCGGGACCAAAAAACAGACACCTCTATTTTCCAGTATACGACTTTGTATGATAAATACTATAAAAATCCCATTTTTATGTTTATTGATTGGGGATATACATCCATTAAAAAAACAGCAACTTCATATACAGACTGGAATGCTCCACAGGTGGAAGACTCGGACCTAAGACCCAATAAATGGCTCATTTGAAAAACATTATACCCCACCCACCCATTGCCTTACAATATACAGTATAGCATTTCAAGGTGGGCAAAAGCTTGGGAAAATGCCCTACACAGGCTTAGTTTCGGGCTCGCTCAAACACCACACGTTTCAAATTTTCTGCTGACTTACGCCTCTGGCAAATAATAAATGCATTAGGTCCCCAAATATATTAGCTTTAAACATCTGTGTTTACTATATTGTCAGTTACACACGTATTAGCTACCAACATTACAGACAAATATCTCTTTCCAAAAGAATCCCACACGCACACCTGATTGGCTGTAGTATTTGTAACGCTCCAGTTTAGGTTTTCCCGTGATGTCATTATTGATAATTCTGCGAATATAACAAAGGAAATCCGAAGGCAAAGTTCACGGATGGTTATGTCGAAATGCAAATAAAAATAAACGCATGTTTTAGATGACACTTCAAATTTTAACATCGGATTTACTGATGTTTATTTCAGTGATTCACATCAATATTTCAGCCAGATTTTACACGTAATTTATGCTTCCACAGCCCACAAAAATGATGCACATTCTTTCGTACACACAATTATCGCCTTGGCTGTGGTAGCTAATTTGCCCGTAACTAACAAAATGCTTAAAGCAGATCATTGAAGTGAATATATTTGAAGACCTAAGACATATATTGATTACCAGAGACATAAGCCAGCAGAAAATTGAAATGTGTGGTGTTTGAGCGAGTCCGAAACTACAACATTTTCCCAAGCGTGCAATTCGATCAGGAGCTTAGAAACACTGGTCACAAATCCCATAAGCCTTATTTCTCCAGTCACAGCCACAAATGAAATCAATTGTAAATGTGAAGCTTTATTTGACAATTACATAGGTCACTGAAATATTATAATTTAATCTACAGTGGAACCTCTCTAAACCGGACACGGAGAACGCATTTGCTCGATTAATTTGATTGTTTTTACTGACATTCACGTCCGATGTTAACATCTGTTCATGATTGCAAAACATGCAAACATGTCTTAGGGCGCTCATATTCAGGAATGACAGTGGAACCTGTTTAAACCAGACACCCTGGGAGTCCCCCAGGGTGTCCGGTTTAGAGAATATTGTACGACCATTCAAATGTTGTCTAATACCATAACCATTAATTGTTTATTATTTCTATAGGCATTGCTGTCATAGACCACTGTATACGTAATACACGTTTCTTTTTTTGTCCGGTATCAATGAGACAAGCCATGTGAATTTATACCTAAGGAGACGTTTCATCAAAAATATTCTTGCTTTTTCTGTAAGTGATATCAATTGACACAACATTTTCACAGGAAATGTGGAATACTATTCTGCATTTTATTTGAACATTTTGTCAACCTCCGAATTCATATGCGGAACATACCATAAATTGTGTAAATATTTTTCATGGCATATCGCACATGTTATTATGTAAAAATCACATGGTTCGTCTCATTTTGTTTATTTATTGAGCTTGAAACTGATTATCTGGGTCCCGTTTCACTAAACTTCATACGACTAATTTAAAGTGCAAACTTATGCTCAATAAATGTAAATCCATCAATTGAACTTTGCAGACGATCTTAAATTTGCACTTTCGAACATTTTAGTCGTACAAAGTTGTTTAGTGAAACGGGCCCCAGATTACGTTGCGTCATTACACTGACGTCATTCGGTAACGTCACATGACGTCATCCAACCAATGAAACGTCAGTTTGCACTTCGTTGTAACCCAGATGTTTGTATCAAGTCAATGCCTGATACGACAATATGTTATCAGTCAGTAACGTATTCGCTCAATACAGGGCAGATTACCTGATAAAGTATTATAGTGATATAGTTGCAAAACCTGTAACATCTTCACACCAGCAATTACATGCACATATGTTTCAGATACAAAATCTTCAAACTCACGGACTTTTCCTCGATCAATTAAATGTGTATATACGTAACATTTCTGATACAGAAAGTGCTGCTATTTACCTTCATATGCATTCAACAAACATAAAACAAACAACTGTTAATAGTTGTCTCTGATACAGAAAGTGCTGCTATTTACCTTCATATGCATTCAACAAACATAAAACAAACAACTGTTAATAGTTGTCTGAAAGCCTGCTTTGCTCTTGTGCTTATTTTTATTTGCTTGTTTGCTTATCCTTAGCTAAATGGCAAGTACTTCGGAAGCTATCGAACAGATGTTGTTGCTCTACTGTTTTTTTTATACGACAACTGTAACTGTAAACAAAAGGTATACCAATCACACTTTCTGATCAGATCAGGGCCTTTAACCCTGTTCATGCCGAGAATACGCCATTTTGATTGGGGAAAATCATAAATATTGTCTTTAAATGTGCTTCGTAGTATATGTCGCGACCACCATTTGAACTGTCTCATTGAGACAGTTCAAATGAGTAGTCGCAACATATACAGTCGAACTTCGATGGGTCGAACAGCCTGCGGGGTTAAGTTTTAGTTCGACCCATCCGTTGTTCGACCCATCGGGATTTTCTACTGTAACCATTTCAGATCTACGAGTTGGTCAGTGTACTAAGTGAAACAAGTCGTCATTACGACACGTTGTTTCATATAAATGTGCTTACATTTGCATTTACGGTTGATTGTCACAGTCGTTTATTAACAGAAACAGGCTTTAATAAAATAAAGAAAGCGGCAAACTTATGTGTGTTTTTATTTACATAGCCATTATACAGCAATAGAACATGAGAACAACAGAAAATGATTACGAAATACAATTGGCGGACTTGATTGCCCCGTCCGATACGATCATGTGAAAGCATCTCTGATTTTGTACCTATTGGCATTTGCGTAATTCTTGTAGGTATAAAATTACATCGCTCGTCATACACTGATTAATAGATGCATGCCCAGTCGCCCCATCACTACTTCGGACCCGGAACCACATTCACTGCATATCATAATTTACTATCACATGGAACCCAGTCCCATAAACTACCACTTTAATTAACTAACAACTTCGCCGACATTGGTCAATGCATAATTACCACGTATGCTGGTCACGACTGCCGTTATTGTATACGCTACAAATGACCACTTGAGATTTGTTTGACAACCGGTTAACAATAGGTGTGAAAGTCAATCAACTAGTCTGGAGACAATCGTCTGACATGTTCGAGTTTTTGTGGTGTTTATAGTGGATTTATACACGACCGGGCGTGACAGCGATTCGAGGCATTGCAGGGTTGTTCGACTTTCACAAGTTCGACCTATACCGGGTAGTTTTAACGTATTTATATAGGAATTCTGCCGGGACCTAAAGGCTAGTTCGAGGCAAGCATGGCTGACGAGTTTACCAGGGTTCGACCCATCGAAGTTCGACTGTACTTTCATTGAGAAATAACAAAAATAGAAATAATATATATTTAAAAAAATTCATACCTGTAGAGGGTTAACGGCACTGGGTGTCAGAAAGTGATAAAACAAATCAGTAAAAAATAATTTAATTACAGATTTGCATCATATTTGTAAAAATAAATAGCACATGTCTTTTTTATTACAAACACAGCTGATTCTCTTTATCTCGATATCGCTTACCTCGATATACGTGCTTATCTAAATATACATACGAGGTTCCGGTCGAATTCCCTATATAGATCATGTATTTTACTCCTGATAAATCGATATCGGAAACGTCGATATTACGGTTATGTTGAGGTGGAAATTGAGTCCCAAAAGCCTTCATATTTGTATTCCGATAACTCAACGTGAAAAATAATCGCCTGGCTTCAGAGAGATTATCACACGTCTATTGAAATAAAAAACTCTGCCACTAAAATGTGTTAAACATGTTAAAGGAATTCACTTAAACCATAATTAACCAATTAACCAATTAATGAATGTGACATCGGATCACTTTAACATGAAGATGAAATAAACAGCGTGGCAATCAAGGCAAACTTGACATTTCTAAACGCTGATTGATTTGACTTGGGTCGAATTTGTTTGTGGCCGATGAGTCTAGGTCCGCGCGGTTTGGGGACGAAATGCGGGTCTTGCATTTTACAATTGAATAATAACATCGTCAGAAAAGACGACAAGCATTGACATTGAGATGTAACGATTATTCATTGATGTGTATTGGGTATGATTTGCAAAACAAATGTTGTGTACCGGAAAGTGTGTCATGCATATGCGATATTTAGTAATAATTCCAGCACAAAAATATTTAAACAATTCCCTAACATTTGATTGGCCTGTAGCAAGTCTCTGTCCAAAATTTATATCCCAGTAAACTCCCACGCCGAACTACTTTCTGTGAGGAGCAGTTAAAATAATTCTTAAGAAAACGGAAAATAAACACATTTTCTTGATGAATTTATTTCAAATGCTGGAATTATAAGGAATGAATGACCTTTTTGTGGAATTTATCGGGGATATAAACTTGGAAAAGTCGCGGGAATACTGGACGAGGCCTTCCGGCCTTCGTCCAGTATTCCCGCGACTTTTCCAAGTTTATACCCCGGGCCTCGTCTAGTATTCCCGCGACTTTTCCAAGTTTATACCCCGATAAATTCCACAAAAAGGCCATTCATTCCTATAACAACGCATGCGCGTCTGTTAAAAAAGTTTGTGATTTATGAAAACATGGAAATAAAGTAGTCGGTATTTTTTAAGTGAATCTGTTCGGATTTATTTTGGAGAATGGTCGATAAATTTGGCGAATTTTTATCTCGAAGTTCGGATATATCAACATATTTTGCTCAGTCTGGTCAACTTTGAAATAACGAGAATTACCTGTATATATATTTATGTGGGGATGAGAATCTACAAATAAATTTTGTCTGGCCTTATCATATTACAATTAGAATAGCCTTGTGAGTGTATTTACATCTGAACAATGTTTTTAAAAAAAAATGTAAAATTAAATACATGTATTGCAAATTTTGGAAAAACATTGTTATTTTACGACTGCACTGCTCAACCAGAAGCTCATTATATTGTAAAGTACTAGAGTGTCAATATGTAGTAAAACTAAGGCAACTGACTGAAGATATGATATGACAAACTGCTCAACCTCCTATAACGTGATTTCCAGTAATTACCAGCAGTGTCCACAAACTTTTGAACAATCCCTTGCACATCCAGTCACCACCAAATTTCAATACACATTTCCGGACTCACACTTCCCAATGGTGAATTGCATAATCCTGTTGTTTGACCTTTTGAATGTGGTAAACTTAATTAGTTGTCTGTTGTTTTATATTTTGTATTTTTTTGTAAGAAAAACATGGTTGGGCAACGCATGAGAATCATTATTGGAAATGATTCTCATGTACTGCCAGGCCATGTTTTTCTTGACAAAAATGGAAATTAAAATATAAACAGCAGATGGTAAAAGTTAACAGACTTACATTTCAAGCAGTGTCCACAAACTTTTTAACCACTCCTTGCACATCCGGACTTACATTTCCGATTGTTGAATGTTGAATTGCACAATCCTGTTGTTTAACCCATTCAATGCGGTAAACTTAAATTGTCGTCTGCTGTTGTTTAATATTTTGTCATTGTTCTCAGGAAAAACATGGTTTGGTTACACATTAGAATCATTTCCATTGGACAAACATCTTGACAAAATTAAAAAGTAAACAGCAGACGGCAAAAGTTAATTCGGCATTGTAAGGGTTAAATACCAAAGAGTCACTCAATATGACTCAAAACTGAAGAAAATAATT
The DNA here is from genome assembly GCA_029237695.1 of Conchocele bisecta. NCBI lineage: Eukaryota > Metazoa > Mollusca > Bivalvia > Lucinida > Thyasiridae > Conchocele > Conchocele bisecta. The sequence continues at coordinate 34,533,207 of CM055280.1, forward strand.
GAGATAATGATGATGGTCAAACTTTCCAACCACCAATAACGTAATTTCCAGTACTTACAAGCAGTGTCCACACACTTTTGAACCACGCCTTGCATGTCCCATCCAAATTTCAATACACATTTCAGCACTCACATTTCTGAAAGGCAAATTGCATAATCCTGTTGTTTAATGGCTTTTGCTCTCAGAGAAAACACTTCCATTATTCCGTTCCCACTTGCACTTTTTACTATGGCTTAAAAATAATAATAGCTAGTATTTGGACACATACTCTGGGTAAATACATTTATCCCGTCAACACAGAACGTATGTGCCGTGAAACACGGTGATGGGAAACATTTTTGATATGCAGTCAATATACTATTTTTGCATTTTACAGCTCGCCCATCCAGTTTCCTGAGCCTTGCCATATATTTTTTCCCATTCACGGCACTAACCTACTATTCTCTATCTATTTTCCTTATTTCTGAACCAAAGTATATGTTGTGACCACTCATTTGAACCGTCTCGGCGAGACGGTTCAAATGAGTGGTCACAACATATACTTCTGATGAGAAATAAAGAAATTCTAGAGCCTTGCCGGATATTTTTTCCCATTCACGGCACTAACCTACTATTCTCTATATAACTATATGATTTTCCAAAACTGTCTGAATATTTATGTTAGTATGGGGATCGAGTTATTAACACTTTCAACACTGACTGTATAGTGGTATTGGCAATTGGTATTGTAGATCCAGATAAGCCGGCCCGTCATCAGGAACTGCACTTTTTGCAAGTAATTTCCATATTTTTGAGAACAAAAACACTCCCCTTTTCATAAATGAACTAGCCTGAAAATCCTTTTGTGATGATTGGATTGGTTACAAAATTAACTTATCAAACTCCATTCCAGTTACTTAATTAGGGGTGAAATGGTTAAGGTATTTTTCTGCGTCACCGTGGAAATCTGCACCAAGAATCACCTATGTAATTTCCTCCCCCTCACAATGTTGTTCATAGCGTTTATAACACACTTCCATTGTCTGTTCTGTATTAGCTTAGTGATTCCAATTAGAAGATTTTAACGATAATTTGAAACAGAAAAACTTGGTAATTGGAATAATTTTGAACTATAAATAGCGCAGTATGGCTAGATGGCTGGGACCTGTATATCACACCGTCTAGGCATTTCACAGTCCCAGATGTATGTACATCAGAGCTCCATATAAGCTGCGTATTTGCTTAAATACCCAATTCAAATTGCCAAAAACCCAATTGAAATCAGAAGTGGCGAGTATCAAAAAGCAATAAATATTTTGTGGTACCTTTACCATGTTGCAGAAAACAACAGACCACAAATATAGCATATTTTTCTTATTTTCCATGAAAACACATCTTGGTATTTCATTAGAATTGTCTCATTAGAATTGTCTCCAAGGAGACAATTATAATGAAATGCCAAGACATGTTTTAATTTCGAAGCAAACTATTCAATAATTGCTGTCTATTGATGTGTAAACAGTAGTGTGATTTTATTTTACCCAATTAAAATTTTGAAATACCCAATTGCTTCAGAAATGATGGAGTGACAATACTCAATTACTAATTCCTTATCTGGAGCCCTGGTCATATAGTGAGAGATTCACATTGAACTTCCACTGGTGATGCACTCCGTGCTGGTCGGTGTAATTAAAATTGTTTCACGTCGATAAATGAACCAGTTTCCTGACTAAATGCAACTCGGCTTTACTTAGAGCTATCGTATAAACACATTTTTCATCTTGCGCCGGTTACTGAATGAAAATCTGTTTATGCAGTATCTTCCGCATGTGGCTGACTGGGAATTTGTCAGGAATCCGGCGCCTATTTTGACCTGAACCATTTTATGTCGGCGCAGAATGCAGCACCAGTGACTTCAGCGTTGCATGGGCGGCATATATTAACGGATATATTGATGATAAACAAACAAACAAACATATGCAGTTTTCTAGTCAATGTGATCTAAAATTAAATGCGTGTAACTGAGTCACAAATTACACATTTTGCGTCTTCAATCATACTGCCAGAAACATTGCAGATTCCCATCATCACCCAGCCCTAAAATAAATTTACAAATTTAATATAATTTTATTATTCCACTTGTATAATTTATATTGTCTAAAAATATAGAAATTTAACTGTTTAACTGTTTTTAGCAATGACTTTTCAAATGTCTAACTGTGATACTGAAGTGTACTTCGAGTTGCTGTAGAAACTGAATCAAGAATAAAATGCCCATTTATGAAATTCTATCATATATACATGGACTAATGCTATGGCATTAGTCCATGTATATATGATAGAATTTCATAAATGCTATGGCCCCTCCTGCTTATTGGTCAGGGGATAATTAATGAGCCACAGTTTTCATTTCAGGTGTTGAGAATTAACCCTTTGAACCTGAAAGCCCACTAGAGTGGTTTATGCAAACAGTGCAGATCCAAAACAATGCACATAAAAAAGTGCCTATCCTGATGAGACGGCTCGTTACAAGCTCATCTGCATCTGTACTTTTTGAAAGTAATTTTCATATTTTTGAGAACAAAAAATACCCACCTTTCATAAATGGATTTTGTGACGATTCCAGGATTGGCTGCAAAATTAACATTCCAGTTACTTAGGGGTTAAAGATGTAACTTTCAAAACCATACAGTCCCCCACCTCCACTCCACTGTGCTCCGACCATTAGGTGAATCGTGAAAATGCTATGTCCCTTCAGGCTGTGTACGTGTGTGAGCCAACAGTTCAGAAGCTATACTGGTAATACATCGACTAGGGCATCGTTATCACTAAGCTAATCCACTCGTTATCACTAAGCTAATCCACTCGTTATCACTAAGCTAATCCACTCGTTATCACTAAGCTAATCCACTCGCTGGCAGCCTTTTTTTAACGCATTTGCTTTACAAACAAAGTGAACATGGGATATAGCGTTAGTCCATGTATGTGCGTACATACATACGTACATGTGTATGTGTGTGTGTACGTGCATACGTACATGTGTATGTGTGTGTGTACGTGCATGCTACTGTGTATGTGTGTGTGTACGTGCATACGTACATGTGTATGTGTGTGTGTACGTGCATACGTACATGTGTATGTGTGTGCGTACGTGCATACGTACATGTGTATGTGTGTGTACGTGCATACGTACATGTGTATGTGTGTGTGTACGTGCATACGTACATGTGTATGTGTGTGTGTACGTGCATACGTACATGTGTATGTGTGTGTGTACGTGCATACGTACATGTGTATGTGTGTGTGTACGTGCATACGTACTGTGTATGTGTGTGTGTACGTGCATACGTACATGTGTATGTGTGTGTGTACGTGCATACGTACTGTGTAGTGTGTGTGTCGTGCATACGTACATGTGTATGTGTGTGTGTACGTGCATACGTACATGTGTATGTGTGTGCGTACATACATACGTACATGTGTATGTGTGTGCGTACATACATACGTCATGTGTATGTGTGTGCGTACGTGCATACGTACATGTGTATGTGTGTGCGTACGTGCATACGTACATGTGTATGTGTGTGTACGTGCTACGTACATGTGTATGTGTGTGTGTACGTGCATACGTACATGTGTATGTGTGTGTGTACGTGCATACGTACATGTATTGTGTGTGACGTGCATACGTACATGTGTATGTGTGTGTACGTGCATACGTACATGTGTATGTGTGTGTGTACGTGCATACGTACATGTGTATGTGTGTGTGTACGTGCATACGTACATGTGTATGTGTGTGTGTACGTGCATACGTACATGTGTATGTGTGTGTGTACGTGCATACGTACATGTGTATGTGTGTGTGTACGTGCATACGTACATGTGTATGTGTGTGTGTACGTGCGTGTGTACATGTGTAAGTGCGTGCATATGTTAGTAACACATTAAGTCCTCAGTCACCTTGACTTTGGGCGGTCGGACGTAGGTTATATGCAAAACAAAGCGCCATCCCTAGACACATATTGCGACCAAATATTTTTTTATTAAAATGGGTGAAGCGGTTCATAAGTTATTGAAAAAATGAAAGGTGTTACTAATGTACGTACGCACTTATGAACACACACACATACATGTACAAACGTTATATCCCTTCTTGCCTATCGGCGAGGGGATAATAAGCCCAATATTCTCATGCTGAGTGGCATTATATGCATATCATGTAGATTTCCAATTCACAAGAGGTTTATAGACAGGGAATAGAGATTGCGACCAGTGTAACCTCAGATCATACTGTGCATATGCAGCGCAGTCTGATCTAGGGTTACACTGCTCGCTATGTAAACTTGTGAAACTATTCATACTACATCAAATAAAATCCCTATCAGGTTACACCAGTGTAATAGTGTAATTAACCCATTTCAGCCTAAGGATACTCTAATTTTTGTTGAAAAAATCTCATTATTTTGTTCATTCATCGATAAAGGTATATGTTGTTACCACTCATTTGAACCGTCTCGTTGAGACGGTTCAAATGAGTGGTAACAACATATACTTTCGAAAGGATATAAACAAAATAGGGATATTTTTCTCTCAAAAGGTTCATACTAATAAAAGTGTATGGGTTAACAACTCTGTAACCCCATTAATGTGGTGACTTGTCATACATTGTGAATTGATTGATGGGTTGCATTTAATTTTGTACCAAAAGTATTTACCCTGTTGATTTCAGTAGGATTCGCCTAATGGGAGGTTATTTTGTTTATCAAATGATGCTATTGCACATTACAGATCGCGTCATTAATTCGTTTATCAGATTAATTCAATACACTCGAAACTGCATTCAATCGACAGTAAACTCATTTAATTGTATGCCACAGTACAGTATGGTTTTCTGAATAATTGTAATCAAATTATAATATTATAAGGAATATGGTAATAAATCTTGAATAAATTTATAAATACACATTATTAGAAAAATATCAAAGTACCTTAACTCTTTGCATGCTAGCGGCGAAAATATCCGCCAAACGAATTAGGAGTGTATGTTTTATTTCTCTCTGAAAATATGTCTTGAAATTTCATTAGAATTGAGTCCTCAGGACTCAATTCTAATGAAATTCCAAGACATATTCATGATATTTACGGGGAGAAATACAAGAAAATATGATGAATTTTTGTCCGCTAGTTTTGAACTATTTATAGCCCACAAGTTTCCCAGCATGCAAAGAGTTAAGTCATACCACAAGGATGGTTTAGCTTTGATAATTTCTAAATACGACAGCGCAATCTCTCAAAACCATGGAAACACACATCCTGGGAGGTCCCCAGGTCTGGTATAGTAAATCAGGCATGTGTCCACTCCAATGCATGTTTCAGTGCTTTGTGATCATGAACAGACAGTGTGTTTGCATTGTATTATCACCTTGACAACCGTTTAACCAATAAAAGATAAGGAAATATTTTCTTAACCCCTTTTCATGCTGATGATACGCCATTATATTTGCGGAAAATCCTAAATATTTTCCTTCTACAGAGCTCCAGTTAAGATGCGTAATTTGACAAAATATTTGAGGTATTTTTCTTAATTCTTCACCCAAAATGGCAAGTTGGGAGTTCTTTAGAATTGTCTCAATGAGATGATTGTAAAGCACTCGTAACTTGCCATTTTGGGTGAAGAAATAACAAAATTTCCCCCAAAGTTGATCAAATTACGCATCTTAACTGGAGCTCTGCTTCTAGCTATGCGGTCAGAAGTATATGTCACAACCACTACTTGAACCGTCTCGTCAAGACGGTTAAAATGAGTGGTCACAACATATACTTTCATTGAGAAATAACAAAAATAAAAATAAACCAGTGCATATAGTAAAGAAGAGCATATACCATCACAATATACCCACTTTTTCCAAATTCTAAGTTGAAAAGGGGAAGATAATCCATGAACGGGGGTCGAATCAAAAATAAAAATTCACTTTGCACATCTACACACCATAAGGAAGGTACACACCAAGTTTCAAGTCCCGACCTATTACGGTTAAAAAGTTTTACTTACAAATTAAGTCCAAAAGGGGAGATAATCCAGGTCCCAAGGGTCGAATTTAAAATTGAAATTCATTTCCAGTATCCAGAAAATATATACCAAGTATTAAGCTCCATCTATTACAGTTTAGAAATGATACAACTTATACGGCAAAGGGACACCCGTGACAAAAACAATATACAGTGCGACCCCGTTAGTACACGGAAGTCCGGCGACATACAACCTTCCGTGTTGCTTATCCGAACCGTGCTATATCCGTTCTCGCCCAAGACGCATCATAATGTCAACAAAAAATACATGTACACTGTACACTGTGACTGCGAATGAACGACGTCGCCAATGCCTATAATATGCCATAAGTTTTCACTGTTATCTTCGCATATAATAAATATATTGAATCCAAGAATTGTTAACGTCATGTTTTATTTATTCATCATGTTCATGTAGAATGTAGATCTACGCAGGTCCGTGCAATCCATTATTGTAAACGCGTGTAGAAAAAAGTGTAGTAATGATGACGCAATGACCCAATGACCGATATCCTGTTCCATCAGCTGCAACATCACGGACAAGCTCGTGCGTTGCAATCTGTGTTTACTCATATGGTGAGCACAGGTGGAAGACACGGACCTATGACACCAAAATAAATGCCTATTAAAAAAAATCCCATTATCCCACCCACCTGGTATCGTACTGTACATGACGTTAATAATAGAACGAGATCAAGTGGGTGGGGTAATGGATACAGTGCCGTAGCCAGAGGTTCGAAATAGCCGAGGCCAACATAAGCGGCGGAAGACAATAATTATTGGGGGTGGAAGTGTGGAGGGCCCGAAGGGCCCGAGTTTGCTAGGCGGGTCCGGGGGCATGCCCACCCTGAAAATTTTGAAATCAAAGTGGTCTGAAACGCCATTTCCTGCATTCTCAGCAAAGTCTGAGCACATACTATGACTCCCATTTTTCCTATATTGGAATAAAAAAAAAGAAAAAAAAAAAAATCGTGAAAAAACGGACGAGGCCATGGCCTCGTCTGGCCTCAACGTGGCTACGGCACTGGGATATTTTTGTAATGGTCATTTTCTTTTGTGTCACACGTCCGTCCCCGACTATTCCACCTGTGGGTTTGAGTACAGACCTGTCTAGACATGTTTTGCCAGACATGTTATAATATTGCGCCAGTTCATGAGGTAATCAGGCTTATCACGCGAGATTTTCGACGAAGATGAATCTGATAATAGTGTACATTTTCTGTAAACGATATCGAATGTTGACGAATATTAAATTAGTAATTATTACGCATTTGCTCTGAAAATGTTATCAACTTTCCGATATATTAGCAGAAAATAGTCGAATCATTCTCGGCGAAAATCTCAGTATATAATAAAGTTGATTATCTCATGCACTGGCTCAATTATGACTAGCGAAACGAAACAAGGCCAGTTGTGTACATGCGCCCGGGGGCGGGGGCGTGGGCAGTGCTGTAAGAATTTAGTTAATCTGGGTCGACTTAATCTGCGCGACTGATACGCGATCTCCGATTGGTCAGCCTTTACATCTAATTAATATTCCACCAATGGTGAGCGCGAACGCATGCCGGAAAAATGAAATCGAGCACATAACAATTAGCACTGCTTTGTTACTGGTCTTACTGATCTTATTCCCAGTTTGCTCGGATTAATTTACGAAATGTGCAAACGTGATCAGCTGCACATTCACATCGGTGAGATAATAGGAGGCTATGCGCCCATAAAAAAAAAAAATCGTCCATTTTGGGTCTAATTTGGGAAAGAATCGCAAATTTAACACGATTTCTGACAATAGTCGTGTTACAAATTTAACACGATTTTGATATACAAATAGGAAAAAAATTCGGGAGCCAAGGCACAACCGTGTACTAACCTAATTCGTGTTATAGTGAAGCGTGTACTAACGGGGTCGCACTGTACCTATTTTTCTACAAAAAGTGGGTATAAATATTTAATAAATTTCATACCCATAAAGGTGTATTCTGAAAGGAATGTGGGGCCCGTTTCACTAAACTTTGTTCGACTAAAATGTTCATAAAGGCAAATTTAGGATCGTCTGGAAAATTCAATTGATGGATTTACATTTATTGAGAATAGGCTATATTATGCAGCCTATGCTCAATAAATGTAAATCCAATAATTATTTACAAGAAAACAGTGTTAATGTGAAATTTGCAGACTATCATAATTTTGCACTTACGAGGATTTTAGTCGTACGAAGTTTAGTGAAACGGGCCCCTGTTACTGTTCAGTGTGTATTCGGTCAATACACAGCTAGGGACCTGCTCATTTTACTTCATGCAGACTGAATATCGGGTGCTGCAGCAATCGTGTTGCTTGCAAAATTCCCATGCATTATGGCTGTCATAGTGAAATATCACCCAGACTCTATTTAAATATAACCAAGCAGGCGGCAGAATCTAGGTTTATCAGATGCAATTTTACTGAACAATCTATATGAGAAGCGGCATATATAGTTGGTAGAAATTCTCCTCCTCTCTTTACAAGTTAGTGATAATTAATTCATGGGCTGTTGCGTTTACTGTAGTACCGGTAATTACTTCCCATGGTTTTATTACTTATATTTACATTGCATTTTCGGACTGTTTCAAAAATGTAAATAACAAAATACGGCGTTAAAATTAGGAATCTTATCGTTTTACGTCATTTTGTCGCAATTCATAAAACAGCGACGTTGCTGGCCAATAGCATGTTATTGACAACGACGATGAACGTCATGTATTTTAATGACATCAAACTTTTACGAATCAACAACATAGAGCTATGTCATGTGGGCCTAATGTAATGTACTGGGATATCAACGCAATACATTTCCATTATGAATTTATGGACAGTGTAAATATACATGGAATAAAACACAAACTTATTAGAATTTGATCAAAGAAAATGGTGCATTTGGTTGATATAAATCATTTAAATTCCATAAAGTGATACACCATGCACATATTGAATATCTGAAATACAGCTGAATCTTGTTATCTCAATATCGTTTATCTCGATAAACGTCCCAGGTCCCGGCAAAATACCCTATATAGATCATATATTTTACTCCTGATAACTCGATATCGCATATGTCGATATATCGGTTTAGTCGAAGTGGAAATCGAGTCCCAATAGTATGTTTGCTTCACATTTGTATTCTGATATATCGATGAAAAAATTAAGCGCCCGGCACTGCCAAGTCTGAATCAGCGCGATTATCTCAGGTAAATTTTCACACATCTATAGAAACCAAAGACACCGCCGCCGCTAAAATGCGTTTAAAGTTGCATGACCAGTTCAAGCAGTTCACTTAAAACCATAATTAATCAATTAAACTTAATGTGATATCAAATCTCTTTAAACAGAAAAATTAATTAAACGGTGTAGCAATAAGTAAATCGTCTGTTAATTACGAAAACGAATAAACTCAAGCCGCGATTTATGAAAATCCAGAAATAATGTAAAGAGGCTTTTTTGAAGCGATTTTGTTCAGATTTTTTTCCAATAAATTTGGCGAATTGTTATCTCGAAGTTCTGATATGTCGATATATTTTCATCAGTCCATTCGACTTCGAGATAACGAGAGTGACCTGTATATTGAATATAGAAATAATCTGGGAGGCATTTAAATATAAGCCAAGCTGTCAGAAACTAGAATTATCAGATGCAATTTTACTGAACAATCTATATGATAAGCAGCGTATAGTTGGAGAAAATTCACTTCCCTCTGTCCACTGTCTGTGACGTACATAATTATGGAATAAAACAGAAAGTTCTTGGAATTTGAACAAAGACAAGGCGATCGCCAGAGAGTGCCTCACCCACTGAACGTGGCGATCACCAAAGTCCAAAATTATTGATATGAAGGTCACAGTCACCAAGGTCAAGGTCACACAAATGACACTGGGTGGATAGCCATCAAAGTGAGGAAGCCATTGGTGAAGTTTGATACGACTAACAGATCAGGAGGTATTCAACATTTGGATGTATGCACAAATGATTGACACAACCGTTGTGGTCTCAGTTTCCACTATATAGCATGGGTGAGACAAAAATGGTGCATTTGGTTGAGATTTATATCCCAAGAAAGCAATATTGCAAAAAGTGCAGATCCTGATGAGATGGCTCATCATGAGCCGGCTGATTTGGATCTACACTTTTTGCCAATACCACGATACAGGCCTGTGATGTTGAATGGGTACATTTTTGAATTTTTTATCTCCCTATTTACCCATTCAACACCACCAAAAAGCAATATACAACATACTGAATATCTTATAAATAATCCGGGCCGCAGCAGTGTTAACCCTTTCACCCCTAAGTAACTGGAATGGACTTTGATACATTAATTTTGCAACCCAATCGTCACAAAACGATTTTCAGACTAGTCCATTTATGAAAAGGGGGTGTTTTTATTCTCAAAAATATGAAAATTACGGCTCATCTGGATCTACACTTTTTGCCAATACCACTATACAGGCCTGTGGTGTTGAATGGGTAAATAGGGAGATCAACAAGAATTCCGCCACAGAAGCGGTATCGCGCCTGCCGAGGCATTTGACCGTGAACATTACAAGTAAATAAATGACCTTGACCTTGAGCATCATCCCTAGACAAACATTGATGTGAAATATTATCAAAGTCTGGCAAGGGGTTAAAGAGATATTGTGAAAAAACAATAACTTTTAACGCATTTGCCTTACAAAAAAAACGGACGACGCGGACAACGACGACGCGGACGGAAAAAGCGCCAACTATGGTCACACCTCTGCTAAAGCAGGCGCGACAAAAATGAACATCATTAGGTGAATCTTCTGAAGTATAGGTAATGAAAGTTCAAACTAAATGCTAATGATCTTAAAATATCCTAGCATCATAAGATCATTAGAGACACCTCGTCTTAAAGGTTTCACACAGACAATAGTTCAAAGGTACATGCCCACTCAATAGGCACAACATGTTCTTTATAGGAATAAATAAGTGTATAATTGTGTCACTATTCCACCAGTTCTAAAATGTACAAGTACCCGCTATACACCATTACCACACGTATTGATTGGCATTATTATACATTTTATATCAGACGTAAATGTCCACACTGATATCAGGGGCGATAACCGTGTTTCCTTAAAATGATAACGGACATTACTATTTATTCTCTGTATTTATTTCTTGATGTGCAATGATCATACTTTATAATCTGTCGAAAATATAATTTTTTTCAGACACATTTAAGTAATATAAATATTTAAAAAATATCATGCCTCATTTGCATATGACAATAGCCGGATACCACCGCGAGTCACTATCAGGAAAATAAATATTGCTAAATGATTATATCTGTATATAGCAGGCACTGGTAATTTTTAGAACTGGTGGAATAGTGACACAATTATACACTTATTTAATTCCTATAAAGTACATGTTGTGCCTACTGAGTGGGCATGTCTTTAATTCATTATTTAATATGGTATTTATTATACAAGTTCACTGAATTTATAAGAAACTAGAAATGTGGCCTGTCTGCACACGAATGCCCCGGCTGGTAGCCAAAGTTAACGAGGCACATTTGAAATCACAGAAGGCCAGAGAAGCATGGATTTGTCACAGCATGAAAGCAGACCATCAGAGCAATGGGTGTGTGAAATATCAAGCAGATCCGTGCAAGGAAACAGACATTATAAGAAACGAACCCATCACTAAGTATGTGACCTTGACCCTGTGCTTAGCGGGGGCAGGACGATCGTGGATTTGTCGCAGGGCGGTAGAGGACCATTAGAGCAATGCGCATGTGTGAAACATCAAGCGTATCCGTGCAAGGAAACAGAAATATTAAGACATTTACCCGAGCGTTAAGGTTTCTGTACGTACGGATGGGACGTACAGACGCCGGTAACACAATATGCCCCCCCTCACCATTCGGTGGCAGGGCATAACAATACTATGCTAAGTGTCTTGTGAAATCAGTCAACAAGTTTAATAAATATCATATTAAATCTATACAAATTAGATTATATTTATTTAATAAGTACAACCTCATACATTGAAGATATACTGGTCACCAAATGTATTTTTTTTGTAGTGTCATTGACATATTAACCCTTTCATCCCTAAGTAACTGGAATGCAATTTGAAATGTTAATTTTGCAATCAATCCAAACTAGTCCATTCATGAAAAGGGGTGTTTTTGTTCTCAAAAAATATGAAAATTACTTTAAAAAGTGCAGATCCTGATGAGATGGCTCATCTGGATCTACACTGTTTGCCAATACCACTATACAGGCCTGTGGTATCTATTATGACTTTTAAAGTGAAAGTAAATGGGTTTAATGTCCCAGTAACAGCTCAGGTCATGTAGGGATGGGATTATGACATTTAAAACACAAGCGTTATTGTCCTTAATTGTCGGTCATTTATCAAGATAGTATCACTCTAGACAGGATGTAAGAATTAAATTGTTTGGGAGGGCCATTGAATGAACATTTGGATGATAATCAACAAGCAAATGAAGTCAATCCAACTTACAGTTGCAAAGTAATTACATGTACTTAAAACTTCAACGCAGAACTTGGACGGACACCCCAATGCACTAATGAATGGATACACACATGGACGAACATACTGACTTCATAATGTTGAGCTTTCCACAAATGGACTCTACAAAATTAGTGCATTCTCCAGCTCATACAGAGATCTTGTCTTTACTTCATTAATATACAATACAAATAGAACACAATGGGCTTAATTGGACACCAACTGATAAAACAAACCATAGGACATGTGTAACCAGTGTAGACCCTGATCATTGCATTCATACAGCCAATATTAATCTTTCCACAATAATACAATAATTATGTTCAACAATTCTGCAAAAACCATGAATCCAAGGCCTTTATCAGCTAATAGACTGATCAAAATCGTATTTATGACATAAACAGTAGATCGACTGAATAGCGATCAGTGTAGGCCCAGATCAGACTGCACGAACGTGCAGGCTCATCTGGGGCTACGCTGGTCGCACACATCGCAAGGCTCCCTTTCTTACTTGGGTACCCAAATAAAAAGGCCATATGCTGAACCACTTATATTGGTGATCATACAGACATCTACATATCAAGTATACAGCAGATGTTAAAATATTATTATTTCCGCTCTATGCAAACATCTAAACATCACATTTCTCGACAAGATCAAGAAATATATACATAAAATATAAAAACCTGGTACAAATTATTTATTTCTTTAAAACATCTGGGAGCCGTCTGTATGAGATTGAGAGGTTCATGTACTACACCACCGTCCATTTTCCATTTTTATCAACAAAAACATAGTTTGGTAGCACTTTAGAATCATTTTCATTGGAAATGATTCTAGAACGCTGTCAAGTCATGTCTTTTTATTGAGAAAGAAGACAAAATATAAAATAACGGGAGACGATAACTGAAGCTTAAACGTTAATGAAATCGAACAAAATGGAGGTCATCGACAACAGATAATACGGACTTCTCCAACATTATCCAATCAATTTAACAGAGCAGACACTGCACAGATTCACACAAGTTTTTCAAAAAAACAAAACATGCTTTGACAGCAGTTTAGAATCATTTCCAAAGGAAATTATTCTAAAGCGCTGTCATATACCATTCAGCAAGGAGGCAAAATATAAAGCAATAATTCCAGCACAAAATATTTACACAATTCCCTAACATTTGATTGTTCCGTAGAAAGTCTCTGTTCAAAATTTATATCCCAGTAAACTCCCACGCCAAACTACTTTCCGTAACCGTGAGGCGCAGTTAAAATAATTCTTAAGAAAACGGAAAATAAACACATTTTCTTGATGAATTTATTTCAAATGCTGGAATTATAAGGAATGAATGACCTTTTTGTGGAATTTATCGGGGATATAAACTTGGAAAAGTCGCAGGAATACTGGACGAGGCCTTCCGGCCTTCGTCCAGTATTCCCGCGACTTTTCCAAGTTTATGCAGGCAGGTCACACCAGAAGGAATATAAATGTGCTTCGCGGGAACCAAAAAACTGTCGTCGGCTGGTTTTTTTTTCATATTTGAGACACGCCATGCGATTTTGTACCTAAGAACATGTGCGATTTTTCATGAAATATATTTTCAGAAACTGATATTTTCTGTAAATGACGTCGAAAGATGACAAAAGTTTTGTCATCTTTCGATGTCATTTACATAAAATATCGTAAATATATTTCATGAAAAATCACACATGTTCTGAGGTACAAAATCGCATGGAGTGTCTCATTTGTCTTATTCCTCAGCAAAAACATATTTTGTCCGTGCACGAGAATCGCCTCATAGTATCCATTGATGGCCACATGTTCCAAGGGTCAATGCCAGTTCAACAGTTTATTTCAAGTACATGTAGTAACATGGTATAAATTAAATTCATAGAATATGCAAATATAATAATTACCTACCAACGTACCATGTTAAAGATAGTTAATTAACCAATGACCACCCACGTCACTGTCAACTTCAATTTCGCTAATCTTAACTTCCAGCAATAATTGATTAAAATTCAATGGTATGGGTTACTGAAAGGAGAAAGAAACGCAGGGTAAACATTTGAGGCGATTTAAAGTGATGTGTTTGCTGTTATATACAATATTTTATATGAGTATTAAAAAAACATCTTTAGTAATTGAATCACAATTGCCGGTACCCCCCAATATCGCACAGTGAAATCCACTGTTTTGTCAGTATCTCGTATGCCCCTCTCGTGCATCTGTCACAGCCCTGATTCTCTTGCATGGAATTCATCAGTGCATTTATCCTTCTTATTGGGATATTGTTCCACTCTTCCAACAATGCAGTCCTTAGTTGGTCGAGATTAGAAGGGGTATTCCGACACCCCCTTATCCTCCTGTCAAGTTCGTCCCACAGATGTTCGATTGGGGACAAATCGGGACTTTATGCTGGCCAGTCGAGTGGGTTAACGTTATGGTCAGTGAGAAAGTCTTGACAAACTTTGGCTACATGGGGCCGGGCATTATCATGCTGGAAAATTAGTTGACGCTGTGGCACAAATGGAACAACAACCGGGCGGAGGATTTCATCCCTATATCTTACAGCGGTTAAATTCCCGGCTACCACAATCAACGGTGACTTTACCCCGTGAGATATCCCTCCCCAGACCATAACCGAGCCACCCCCAAACCTATCCCTCTCAAGAACGCAAGCGTCGGCGAAGCGTTCCCCACGATGTCGGTATACTAGTATTATACTAGAGCTAGTATTAAATATTTAGAGCTAGCAATAATTATTTGAGTTTGTGTAGATTTGGCGTTCCATACAGTAAAGCTGCAATAATTCCAGCACAAAAATATTTTCTTGATGAATTTATTTCAAATGCTGGAATTATAAGGAATGAATGGCCTTTTTGTGGAATTTATCGGGGATATAAACTTGGAAAAGTTGAGGGAATACTGGACGAGGCCTTCCGGCTGGAGATTTGAAAATTTGGTATGTGGCTTCCTTTATACTGGGTACAGATGGGCAAAGTGAATCATCTCCCCCTCTCTGTGATAAAAAATCCCTCTAATTGCAAATATAAGGTTCCATTTCTGGCGACCAATAATCCTACCAAAATCTGCTACAAAAGACTGCATGCACAAACTTGATGCTTCTAAATACAATTTTCTGGCATAACAAAATTTTGAACAACTGAATAAAATTGAATAAACATATAACAATTACACTATTACATCGTTTTTAAAATGTTTTTACATGTGCCCCTATTATTTCTATAATTCCTGCTGTCCGTGGACCATATACAGTGGAACCTCTCTAAACCAGACACCATGGCACAATTGCAGGTCCCCAGGGTGACAATATCATTTTAGATAATATAGGAATAAATGGCCTTTTTGTGGAATTTATCGGGATATAAACTTGGAAAAGTCGCGGGAATACTGGACGAAGCGATAAAAAATTACAATTTTCGAAAAAAAAAAAAAATAATAATTTTTTTTCGAAAATTGTAATTTTTTTAATGCCTCGTCCAGTATTCCCGCGACTTTTCCAAGTTTATATCCCGATAAATTCCACAAAAAGGCCATTCATTCCTTATAATTCCAGCATTTGAAATAAATTCATCAAGAAAATGTGTTTATTTTCCGTTTTCTTAAGAATTATTTTAACTGCGCCTCACGGTTACGGAAAGTAGTTTGGTGTGGGAGTTTACTGGGATATAAATTTTGGACAGAGACTTGCTACGGGCCAATCCCAATGTTAGGGAATTGTGTAAATATTTTTGTGCTGGAATTATATAGCAATGAACCCAATCAAAAGAAAGCAAAACTAACTTTTCTCTAAGTCCGGTTTAGAACCTTTGTCCGGTTTAGAAAGGTTCGACTGTACACATATTATGGAGGAGGCACATGTTTTAGGGGAAAATTGTCTTCAAGTATATTATTATTAGCCTGTTAAAGACGGGATACAATTATAGTAGTATGAAACTTATATGAGAAAAACAATCCCTATTTTCTTTATTTGATCTCGAAAGTAATTATGTTGTTACCACTTGTTTGAACCGTCTTGACGAGACATTTCAAATGAGTGGTAACAACATATACTTTTTTTAAATTATTTTATCCTTAGACTGCAATGGGTTGACCCTTTCACCCATAAGTAACTTGACTTAAACTTTTTCATGTTCATTTTCAGACTATTCCATTTATGAGGAAAGGTGTTGTTTGTTGTTTTATCCACAAATGGAGCAGATCCTGATGAGACAGCTCGTTACAAGGCCGCTCTGGATCTGGTGGTTGCAAATGTTGGCTTTAACCCTTTCAACCCTAAGGAACTGGAATGGACTGTGATATGCTAATGTTCCGACTAATCCAATGGTCACAAAATGATTTTCAGATTCGTCCATTTATGAAAAGGGGGTGTTTTTGTTCTAAGAAATATTAAAATTACTTTCAAAAAGTGCATATCCTGACGAGACGGCTCGCTTACGGTACGGCTCGTAAACGAGCCGGCTCATCTGGATCTGCACTTTTTCCATAAACCGATATAGCGGGATTTCGGGTTCAAAGAGTTGAGGCATGTGGGTTTGAAATGGTTAATGTGTTGAGAATATCTACAAAAATATCTCTAAACTGTATACCCTTGGTACCTCAATTGTCTTATGATTATGCCATCGGTGGGCTGCAGAGACACGCATTTTCGAGCAAATTGTGTGCAAGACGTTATTAAGTGTCATGGAATGTCACCAAGATGCCATTTCTTCGAATCAATACGAGACTATCAGCCGTCAGTGCATAGATGCATAAATGTGCCATTCACCGACTAAACAGACCTTACGACATGCAACAAATGTTGCTTTAAAGGCTACTTTATGTAAATTAACCCTTTCAACACCACAGGCCTGTATAGTGGTATTGGTAAAACGTGTAGATCCAGATGAGCCGGCTCGTGATTGACAGGCCGTCTCATCAGGATCTGCACTTTTTGTTTGAGAACAAAAACATATATGGACTAGTCTGAAAATCATTTTGTGACGATTGCAAAATTGACATATCAAAATCCATTCCAGTTACTTAAGGGTGAAAGGGTTAACAGCATTGGATTAGGATCTGCAGTGGAATATCTCCAAATAAGGGGTCATAAGTTCCATTTCTCTAGTCACAGTTCAGAAGCTAAATGTCATAATTCAAATTTCACAAATCACAACCATGACTGATCACAAATGCCATAAGTCCCATATTGTCAATCACAAATGCCATAAGTCCCATTCCGTCAGTCACAAATGCCATATGCTTCATTTCTCCAGTTAGACACCATGAGTTAGACCGGCCACAAATGTTAAAAGCTTCAGTTCTCCTGTTACATTCACTAAATAGAAGCTAGATTGACCACAGATGCCATAAGCCAAAATGCGACAGACGTAAGTCACAAACTAGACAGACTGGCCACAAATGTCACAAGTCCCATATCTGCAGTCACATATAAGAAGATCACATCAGTAGTTATATATAGGAAGACTGGCCACAAATGTCATAAATACCATATCAGTAATTATATATAAGGAGCTAGACTGGCCACTGCATCATGTCCACTAGTCCATCATATCTAGTAGTCATATATAAGGAGCTAGACTGGCCACAAATGTCATAAATATCATATCAGTAGTCATATATAAGGAGCTAGACTGGCCACAAATGTCATAAATATCATATCAGTAGCCATATATAAGGAGCTAGAATGGCCACAAATGTCATAAATACCATATCAGTAATCATATATAAGGAGCTAGACTGGCCACAAATGCCACAAGTCCTATATCAGTAGTCATATATAAGGAGCTAGACTGGCCACAAATGTCATAAATACCATATCAGTAGACATATATAAGGAGCTAGAATGGCCACAAATGTCACAAGTCCTATACCAGTAGTCATATATAAGGAGCTAGACTGGCCACAAATGTCATAAATACCATATCAGTAGTCATATATAAGGAGCTATACTGGCCACAAATGTCATAAATACCATATCAGTAATCATATATAAGGAGCTAGACTGGCCACAAATGTCATAAATACCATATCAGTAGTCATATATAAGGAGCTAGACTGGCCACAACTGTCATAAATACCATATCAGTATTTATATATAAGGAGCTAGACTGGCCACAACTGTCATAAATACCATATCAGTATTTATATATAAGGAGCTAGACTGGCCACAAATGTCATAAATACCATATCAGTATTTATATATAAGGAGCTAGACTGGCCACAAATGTCATAAATACCATATCAGTATTTATATATAAGGAACTAGACTGGCCACAACTGTCATAAATACCATATCAGTAGTCATAATGTAAAGAGCTAGACTGGTCACAAATGGCACAAGTCCCATATTTGCAGTCATATATAAGGAGCTAGACTGGCCACACATGTCATAAATACCATATCGGGAGTCATATATAAGGAGCTAGACTGGTCACAAATGGCACAAGTCCCATATTTGCAGTCATATAAAGCACGGCCACACATGTCATAAACCATATCAGTATATATATAAGGAGCTAGACTGGCCATGTCATAAATACCATCATAGTCATAATGTAAAGACTAGACTGGTCACAAATGGCACAAGTCCCATATTTGCAGTCATATATAAGGAGCTAGACTGGCCACACATGTCATAAATACCATATCAGTATTTATATATAAGGAGCTAGACTGGCCACAAATGTCATAAATACCATATCAGTAGTCATAATGTAAAGAGATAGACTGGTCACAAATGGCACAAGTCCCATATTTGCAGTCATATATAAGGAGCTAGACTGGCCACAAATGTCATAAATACCATATCGGGAGTCATATATAAGGAGCTAGACTGGCCACAAATGTCATAAATACCATATCAGTATTTATATATAAGGACCTAGACTGGCCACAAATGTCATAAATACCATATCGGGAGTCATATATAAGGAGCTAGACTGGCCACAAATGCCACAAGTCCCATATCTGCAGTCATATATAAGGAGCTAGACTGGCCACAAATGTCATAAATACCATATCAGTATTTATATATAAGGAGCTGGACTGGCCACAACTGTCATAAATACTATATCAGTAGTCATAATGTAAAGAGATAGACTGGTCACAAATGGCACAAGTCCCATATTTGCAGTCATATATAAGGAGCTAGACTGGTCACAAATGGCACAAGTCCCATATTTGCAGTCATATATAAGGAGCTAGACTGGCCACAAATGTCATAAATACCATATCGGCAGTCATATATAAGGAGCTAGACTGGCCACAAATGCCACAAGTCCCATATCTGCAGTCATATATAAGGAGCTAGACTGGCCACAAATGTCATAAATACCATATCAGTATTTATATATAAGGACCTAGACTGGCCACAAATGTCATAAATACCATATCAGTATTTATATATAAGGAGCTAGACTGGCCACAAATGTCATAAATACCATATCGGGAGTCATATATAAGGAGCTAGATTGGCCACAAATGCCACAAGTCCCATATCTGCAGTCATATATAAGGAGCTAGACTGGCCACAAATGTCATAAATACCATATCGGGAGTCATATATAAGGAAATAGACTGGCCACAAATGCCACAAGTCCCATATCTGCAGTCATATATAAGGAGCTAGACTGGCCACAAATGCCACAAGTCCCATATCTGCAGTCATATATAAGGAGCTAGATTGGCCACAAATGCCACAAGTCCCATATCTGCAGTCATATATAAGGAAATAGACTGGCCACAAATGCAATCAGCACCATTTCTCCAGCCACAAGTTCAATTGTAAATATGTAATTAATAAGGGTGTACTCAGGTTATCTCACACATTGTAAAGTTACTGTTTCCGCATACAGACCATATATGAGACACGCCATGTGATTTTGTAGCTTCGGACATCTGCGTAATTTCATGAAATTTATTTACAGAAAATGGAATTATCCGTAAATGACTTCAGAAGTGGACACAAATTTCAGAGTTCATGCTGAATATAATTGTGCACGTACTCTAAAGAATTTGTCAACTTTTTAACTTATTTACGAAAAATATTGTAAATTTTGTAAACGTATTTAATGAAATTATGCAGATGTCTGAAGGTACAAAATTACATGGCGTGTCTCATATGGGCCATTGGCTGAGAAAACGTATCTTAGGACATTTGTGGTCAATCTAGGCCCACATCATTCTGCACACTTCCACAGTTGCATCAGGATCAAATCCTTTGCTAATGTTCGTGTTGGTAGGCATTCATGATTAACTGAATTTCTGGATAAGAAATTTGTCCACATTCCCAGAATTCTGTGACCTGCTTCGAGACTTTCCGACCAGTGTGGCTGTTGATCAGCTTGTTCGAGATACAGTAGCATCGGCATTTTTTTTCCCAGGTTACATGTGGAGTTTTGATCGCATATACGTTTGCCAGAAAACCCTGGTTTCTGTGCGTTTTCCCGTTTTTCTTCACTGCACATGGACAGTATGTTCATTCGAACTGTTTTTGTATCACTGTGCATGCGTGGGTTCAGGAAAATCTGTTCGGCATTTTTTTGTTTTAGTGCGAATGTCATGAAAAATGGCATTTTCACTGGCTAAGAAAAACCAGATAACCTTTTCAAACATTTGCAAATGGGAAACAGGATTTGATTGGCCAATAGGAATGCAGGAAATGCACATTTGGACAACATTTGCTAGTGACATGTCGTGACGTATATAGCACCCTATATGTCAAATAGTGATATGTTGAGTCACATATAGCACCCTATATGTCAAATAGTGATATGTCGAGTACTATAGCACTCCCTATGTCAGCTCTATGTAAATAGTTGATGCGAGTCAAACATATAGCACCCTATATGTCAAATAGTGATATGTCGAGTCACATATAGCACCCTATATGTCAAATAGTGATATGTCGAGTCACATATAGCACCCTATATGTCAAATAGTTGATATTCGAGTGAATATAGTACCCTATAAGTCAAATAGTGATTATGTCGAGTCGCATATAGTTACCCACTATGTCAAATAGTGATATGTTGAGTTGCATATAGCACCCTATATGTCAAATAGTGATATGTTGAGTCGCACATAGCACCCTATATGTCAAATAGTGATATGTCGAGTCGCATATAGCACACTATATGTCAAATAGTGATATGTTGAGTCGCACATAATACCCTATATGCTGAATAGTGATATGTCGAGTCGCATATAGCACCCTATATGTCAAATAGTGATATGTTGAGTCGCATATCGCACCCTATATGTCAAATAGTGATATGTCGAGTCGCATATAGTACCCTATATGTCGAATAGTGATATGTCGAGTCGCATATAGCACCCTATATGTTGAATAGTGATATGTCAAGTCGCATATAGCACCCTATATGTCGAATAGTGATATGTCGAGTCGCACATAGTACCCTATATGTTGAATAGTGACATGTTGAGTCGCATATAGTACCCTATATGTAGAACAGTGATATGTCGAGTCACTTATAGCACTCTACATGTCGAATAGTGATATGTCGAGTCGCATATAGCATCCTATATGTAGAACAGTGATATGTTGAGTCGCATATAGCACTCTATATGTCGAATACTGATATGTTGAGTCGCATGTAGCACCCTATGTCAAATAGTGATATGTCAAGTCGCATATAGCACCCTATATGTCAAATAGTGATATGTCAAGTCGCATATATAGCACCCTATGTCAAATAGTGATATGTCGAGTCGCATATAGCACCCTATGTCAAATAGTGATATGTTGAGTCGCATATAGCACCCTATATGTCAAATAGTGATATGTCGAGTCGCATATAGCACTCTATATATTGAATAGTGATATATCGAGTCGCAAAAAGCACGCTATGTCAAATAGTGATATGTCAAGTCACATATAGCACCCTATATGTCGAATAGTGATATGTCGAGTCGCATATAGCACCCTATATGTCGAATAGTGATTTATTGAGTCGTATATAGCACTCCATATGTCGATTGGTCCTTTTTGAGTTGCATTAGTGCTTCATGTGTCGGAATAGTGATTTATTGAGTCGTATATAGCACTCCATATGTCGATTGGTCCTTTTTGAGTTGCATTAGTGCTTCATATGTCGAATAGTGATTTGGCAAACAGCATTGAGTTCTATATTCGAGATATTCCCCATAATATGTCCACATATACGACAGTCGCGTAGGCCGCAACGTAATTATATGGCCCTTGGGACATAAAACGGCATTTCTGTCGGCAGGAAGCATTACATTACACAGACAGATCAGGGAAAAGTGAAATCAGGTCACTATTTATGACGACATAACAGAATCCCGTGGGAGAAACTTATAGCATCGCCGGTTCAACAAACCAATAAAATACCGTAATTAGATCCGCGAGGGAACATTTAAAATAATTAAAGATACATTTACTTGTGCGATGTAGGATTGAGAATAAAAGTGATGTTTTTTTTAGAAAATTATCTCGTGGTCTCGAGCAACGGAATTGGAAAACAATGATGGGTAATGCGAGATTTGAAATGATTAAAACTACAATCATTTGAGTAATGTAGTACATGTGTATGAGTGATATGTTGTAGATTTGTGTGAAGGAATGGGAAGAGCTGACACACAATGTACAATTTAACCCATTTTAAGTCTATGTTCATTCATAGATTTCCAATTTTTTTTTTTTTTTTTTTTTTTTTTTATTTTCTGTATTCATGAAAGTATTTTATTTCAGAGCCCTGTATAGCGACGTCATATAAGAATCCTGGCATGAACATAGTGCCATGAGAGCCATAAAATTGACATGAGAGCCCTGGAATGAGCATAGTGACATGAGAGCCCTGGAATTGACATGAGAGCCCTAGAATGAGCACAGTGATACGAGAGCCCTGGGATGAGCACAGTGACACGAGAGCCCTGGAATGAGCACAGTGACATGAGAGCCCTGGAATGAGCACAGTGACATGAGAACCCTGGAATGAGCACAGTGACATGAGAGCCCTGGAATGAGCACAGTGACATGATAGCCCTGGAATGAGCACAGTGACATGAGAGCCCTGGAATGAGCACAGTGACATGAGAGCCCTGGAATGAGCACAGTGACATGAGAGCCCTGGAATGAGCACAGTGACATGAGAGCCCTGGAATGAGCACAGTGATATGAGAACCCTGAGATGAACAGTGACATGAGAACCCCGAGATGAGCATATTGACACGAGAGCACTGGAATGAGCACAGTGACATGAGAGCCCTGGAATGAGCACAATGACATGAGAGCCCTGGAATGAGCAGTGACATGAGAGCCCTGAAATGAGCACAGTGACATGAGAACCCTGAGATGAACAGTGACATGAGAACCCTGAGATGAACAGTGACATGAGAACCCCGAGATCAGCATATTGACATGAGAGCCCTGGAATGAGCACAGTGACATGAGCGCCCTGGAATGAGCACAGTGACATGAGAGCCCTGGAATGAGCACAGTGACATGAGAGCCCTGGAATGAGCACAGTGACATGAGAGCCCTGGAATGAGAACAGTGACATGAGAGCCATGGAATGAGCACAGTGACATGAGAGCCCTGGAATGAGCACAGTGACATGAGAGCCCTGGAATGAGAACAGTGACATGAGAGCCCTAGAATGAGCATAGTGACATGAGAGCCCTGGAATGAGAACAGCGACATGAGAGCCCTGGAATAAGCACAGTGACATGAGAGCCCTGGAATGAGCACAGTGATATGAGAGCCCTGGAATGAGCACGGTGACATGAGAGCCCTGGAATGAGCATAGTGACATTAGAGCCCTGGAATGAGCACAGTGACATGAGAGCCCTGGAATGAGCACAGTGACATGAGAGCCCTGTAATGAGCACAGTGACATGAGAGCCCTGGAATGAGCACAGTGACATTAGAGCCCTGGAATGAGCACAGTGACATGATAGCCCTGGAATGAGCACAGTGACATGAGAGCCCTGTAATGAGCACAGTGACATGAGAGCCCTGGAATGAGAACAGTGACATGAGAGCCCTGGAATGAGCACAGTGACATGAGAGCCCTGGAATGAGAACAGTGACACGAGAGCCCTGGAATGAGCACAGTGACATGAGAGCCCTGGAATGAGCACAATGACATGAGAGCCCTGGAATGACTAATGAGCACAGTGACATGAGCGCCCTGGAATGAGCACAGTGACATGAGAGCCCTGGAATGAGCACAGTGACATGAGAGCCCTGGAATGAGCACAGTGACATGAGAACCCTGGAATGAGCACAGTGACATGAGAGCCCTGGAATGAGCAAAGTGACATGAGAGCCCCGGAATGAGCACAGTGACATGAGAACCCTGGAATGAGCACAGTGACATGAGAGCCCTGGAATAAGCACAGTGACATGAGAGCCCTGGAATAAGCACAGTGACATGAGAGCCCTGGAATGAGCACAGTGACATGAGAACCCTGAGATGAACAGTGACATGAGAACCCCGAGATGAGCACAGTGACACGAGAGCCCTAGAATGAGCATAGCGACATGAGAGCCATGGAATGAGCACAGTAACAGGAGTGAATGGGTTTAACGTCGTCCTTGCAAAGAGATGGAACCTTGGTTTCAAGTAGCGTCCCTAAGACCAGTTGTGTGTTTCAGCCCACAACCTCTGGTATAGAAGTCCAGTGCTCTAACCGTTAGGACACAACCCATCCCTGGAATGAGCATAGTCATATATCAATGGGCACAGAAACGACTGTAACAACAGCAAAGGGCTCTGGAATGAGCATAGCGCCTTTATAACCTGTGCTGCAGCAATTAACCTGCTGTGTTAACAATTCTTAACTTATGCGGATATTCGATTTTGTGTGCAGAACATTCTAAACCATTTTCTTATTCTCAAACAAAGCACCGAGGTGGTTCAAACGATTAGACACATCATCTACTTTCATTGAGAAACACGACAAATGGAAAACAAGATATTTCTAATTTTCATATAAGTAACGCATAAAAGCTGATTCCAAATGTAATGTGTTAACAATTCTTAACAAGACCATCTCGACATTCGTAATTACTGGCTTACATTAGGATATCCAGTGTTGCCTAGTGCAATCGTCATGGCGACCAGTAAATTCAGCGTGGTGATCAATACTCAACTATTTTTCTCCATTACAACGGGTGATATCAACAGAGTGATAAAATGAAGCCGGAAAAGGATAACAAGCTATAAACCAGCGGTCATAGAACCAATGATCACCCCTCCGATTTTGTCTTTGATTAAGCTCGAAACAATCTGAATAATGATACAAACTGAATAATGATTTGATTTGATTTAATGGTGTTTAACGGCCTATCAACAATTAAGGTCATTTTAGGCCGGGTTAACTGGGTCAAATCTCATATGTAGCCTGTTGCCATGGGGGAAAATCCCAAAATCAGAACTGAATGTTTACAGAAAATATGTATATTCAGCCCTGAAATTAGAATAACCTGACCAGTAGCCGATTTCATCAAAATTGCAAAGTATACTTTACTAGCAAAGTATACTTTGAGGGAGTAATCATTTATTTTTCCTGAAATGCATTATTTCATATAGAACTAACAAATGCATGTATTTCATGATTAAAAGTATGCAGAATTATTATACTTAATTTATTACATTATCACAGCCATAATGGCTGTGATAATGTAATAAATTCAGTATAATAAAAATTAATAAATTTTTCCAAAAAATTGAAAATTTCTCCCTCAAAGTATACTTTGCTACTAAAGTATACTTTGCAATGTTGATGAAATAGGCTACATGTGCCAGGTCCTCACCACACCAGTCATTCAGCCCCACTCCCTAACAGTGATATGATTAGTACTAATCTTACTACTAAAATGGGTATAACTGGATTCAACTCTCAAGTAACAAGGAAGCCAAAAATGTGAGCCATTTAACCTGGAATATCAGGATTTTGTTAAGGATGAATCCCATCGTTAAATTTCCCTTCACATGCTCACAACCACCCGCCACCCCACCACTGGTTCCCCTCCGATCCTTGATTAGTATTGAAACAATCTGAAGTTTGTCATTTGGCCTTGACCTTGGGCATGAAAGTCACATAAGTGGGCTATAAAAATTAAAATTAAAATATTGATGATGATAAAGAAATATAAGAAGTTTCTAGTCAATCCGACTTACAGTTGCAGAGATAAAGGGTACCCGAAAACTTTACCGCAAATCATACGGAATGACGGACGAACGGAATTACGAAAACTATATACACATGGACATAATCGACGTATGCCGTGAGTATAAAAACATCACCTGCAATTAAGCTTATTGTGCGCAATCAAAACATAACGATGGTCTGTTTAGAGTATGCAGAGTCTGTAGGTGTGAATGCTTTACGACAGTGACAAGTGAATGGGTTTAACATCCCAGCAACAGCTGAGGTCATTTAAGGATGGGACCTCGGATTCAAGTCTCATCCGACAGACCAATAGGATGGAAATACTATGAAAGTATTTTAGATGCCTAAGGTGAGGTTTGAACCCACAACTTCTAATATTGAATGCCAGTTCTCCACATCACAACCCATCCCTACATTTTATGAAGTTAATCCTTACAATAAGGGAAACGTAAACTGTCGTCGGATGTCGATTTATGTTTCGTTTTCTTTATAAATAAAAATATGGTTTGACAACACTTTAGAATCATTTCCATTGGAAATGATCCTAAAGTGTTGTCAAAACATGGTTTTGATGAGAACAATGGAAAATAAAAAATAAACAGCAGACGACAAATTTTAATTCAGCATTGTATTTGACAGAAAGTCCAAAGATCACCATGACGATGTATACAGAAATGTAAAAGCCCGAAGATAACCATGGCTACATATACAGAAATGTAAGTGAAAGTGCATGGGTTTAACGTCCCAGCAACAGCTAAGGTCATATAAAGATGGGACCACATATAGCCAAAAGATAACTATGTAAATATTTTATATAAAAGCCCAAAGCCAGCTATATGAAACAGATGGTAACAAAGATTGCCATATTCAGCATATGAAACAGATAGTATCGTATTAAACCATAACAGATTCACGATTGTAAATGCCACATACAATATGTCACATGATACAATGCCACAGATGGCGACAGTATTTTTACGAAACGTCAAGAAACTGCTCCAATATTCCTCAGGCTCTAGCGACACCCACGCGCAAAACACGGCATTCCGTATTGTTATTATCTCCCCAAACAATCAATAATTTCAACAGTAGCGTGGAAGAAAACAGCCTTACTATATATGACAATGGTACAGTGATGATGAAACGAAACAGCAGCTAACTGTTGATTGATTGATTGATTGATTGATTGATTGATTGGGGTTTATGTTCTTGCAACAGTAAGACAATATACATATGGGAATGCTTCAGTACAGTGCGATCAATTGATTGGGCATTTCAAGGGCGTTGTCAGGGGAGGTCCAGTAGGATATATTTGATATAAATCAGGTCCTATTTTTAATGCATGAATGAGCAGACATTATTATTCAAATGCCCTACTAACACAGTCAAGCGACGATAAAAATATTGCAAGATGCCAATTTTCAGAAATACACTTCTCAACCTGACCCAAAACTTGCCCAGGAGCTAGTAGTTGTACAAACATACCCAAATTTATCCCGTCAACACAGTACGTATGTGCCGTGAAACACGGTGCCGTGAAACATTTTTGATATCCAGTCAATACTATTTTTGCATTTTACAGCCATTTGTAGGTGTTGACGGGATAAATAGAATAGTAGGTTAGTGCCGTGAATGGGAAAACATATCTGCCGCGGCACGGAAACGGGATGTGCTCGGCAGAGCCTCGCCCATCCCGTTTCCTGAGCCTTGCCAGATATTTTTTCCCATTCACGGCACTAACCTACTATTATTCTCTATCTATTTTCCTTATTTCTGAACCAAAGTATATGTTGTGATCACTCATTTGAACCGTCTCGGTGAGACGGTTCAAATGAGTGGTCACAACATATACTTCTGATGAGAAATAAAGAAATTCTTGAGCCTTGCCGGATATTTGTTCCCATTCACGGCACTAACCTACTATTCTCTATATACAATCATATACTTTAGCTGTTGGCTTCTACAAATCAAACACATTTCGGGGCTGTGAAGCAACCAAATGTGTAACAAGTTTAGGGGCAACTCATGGACACCTTGCAGATTTTGATTGATTCACAGCTGACAGTCAAACCCTTTTTCAACAAGAATTTCGCAGAATCAAATGACTCTCGCCTTGTTCCGCCTTGACCTTGACCCTGGGGCCCCCGATTTATTTTTTATATTCATCTACGTATCATAGTAAAGTTACGTATAAAGTTTGATGACTGTAGCTGACAAGATGTTGAAGTAATGAATATAACAAGAAAACTTAACATTGAAAGTATTAAAAATATATAGAGTTTGACCTTGACCCTGGGGCCCCCGAGAAAATAAAATTAATAGTCCTATATTCATCTACATATCATAGTAAAGGGATGTATAAAGTTTGATGACTGTAGCTGATAAAGTGTTGAAGTAATGATCGTGCCGACAATGATGACGCAGACTCCGGAAAAGCAGAACCTATGTATCGCTTTCTGCTTCACATGCGAGACAAACATGCTGGTGATGTCCATACCTTTTGAAAGTAAGTTAAAATACCAAAATGTGGCTGTGACTGGAGAAAAGGGGCTTATGGGTTTTGCAACCAGTGTAGATCCAGATCAGTCTGTGCAATTACCGCAGTCTGATCAGGATCTGCCCTGTTCGCCTGAATGCATGTATGGAATGATTGCTTGAGTGGTTTTACAGGCTGTTAACAGCAAGGTCAGATACAGATTTGAGGAATGCATGTATGGAATAATTGCTTCAGTGTAGTTTTACAGGCTGTTAACAGCAAGGTCATATACAGATTAGAGGAATGCATGTATGGAATGATTGCTTGAGTGTAGTTTTACAGGCTTTTAACAGCAAGGTCATATACAGATTAGAGGAATGCATGTATGGAATGATTGCTTGAGTGTGGTTTTACAGGCTGTTAACAGCAAGGTCATATACAGATTAGAGGAATGCATGTATGGAATGATTGCTTGAGTGTGGTTTTACAGGCTGTTAACAGCAAGGTCATATACAGATTAGAGGAATGCATGTATGGAATGATTGCTTAAGTGTAGTTTTACAGGCTTTTAACAGCAAGGTCATATACAGATTAGAGGAATGCATGTATGGGATGATTGTGTGATAGAGGTTTTACAGGCTTTCAACAGCAAGGTCATATACAGATTAGAGGAATGCATGTATGAGATGATTGTGTGATAGAGGTTTTACAGGCTTTCAACAGCACGACAATAATATACAGACGGGAATGTTCCGTTAGGTAATTTGGAGGTAAATTTCTCAATGAGACGATTCTAAAGCACTCCCAACTTGCCATTTTTGATGAAGAAATAACAAAATTTCACCCCAAGTTGGTCAAATTACGCACCTTAACTGGAGCTCTGCCCATATCTCCAGTCACGGCAACATCTGGAGATGACTGATTGGGGCGAGGGGCGATTGACTGATTGGTGTTTTACCTCCTTTCAAAACAAGGTAATATACAGACGGAAATGCACCTGTATGGGACGAGGGACTATAATTGGTGTTTTACATCCTTTCAAAACAAGGTAATATACAGACGGAAATGCACCTGTATGGGACGAGGGACTATAATTGGTGTTTTACATCCTTTCAAAACAAGGTAATATACAGACGGAAATGCACCTGTATGGGACGAGGGACTATAATTGGTGTTTTACATCCTTTCAAAACAAGGTAATATACAGATGAGAATATTCTGCTCCTGTAGGGCGTTACAATAGCAACTTTATGAATATTTTACGATCATAAACTTTTATTATTACCACAGATACAATACACTGCAACCTATAGAAATTAATCTTATTAACTCATTCCATGTAGACTACCCATATATATAAGAATTAAAATTTCTAAATATTTTTCTGCAATTTCTCTCATTTCTCTCATTTCTCATCAGAAGTATATGTTGTTACCACGCAGTTGAACCGTCTCGACTCTCGACGAGACGGTTCAACTGAGTGGTAACAACATATACTTCTGAAGAGAAAGAAAAATAATCAGATGTTTCCATGTACAACATTAAATGAGTTCTAAATGTCCTTCTTAGATAGGATATTCTGTACATGTTTGGACAATGGGAAATAATACCGTCGGAGTCGGCATAGACAACTGAGCATTACAATAAATCAAGATTATGATTACAAATCAAGATCGCAATAATTAAGTCAGGATTATTCACGATGTATTGCATAAAATTTCCTTTCACATTTTAATAAACAACAGAGTGTATTAAAACAGCAGACAACAATAATGCCAGTATTTGGTCCCCGCCTTTTCATGGTATTAAAAATAACGTGTCTCGTCTACGAGTTCGCTAATACAGCTATGGAATGCCCAGACATGATTTTACAGAATGGGACACCTACTGATGAACAGATATATACAACACCCATCACCATGCCATTCACTGACCCAGAGCATACTAATCACGAACGAGGAGATAAAATGACATAAGTGCACTGCCTCTCAGATATTCAGTCTCAGATAAAGTGTATTCCGTCTCAGAAAGGTGTATTCCGTCTCAGAAAAGTGTATCCCATCTCGGGTAAGTGTATTCAGTCTCAGATAAATGTATTACATCTCAGATAAATGTATTCCATCTCAGATAAATGTATTCCATCTCGGGTAAGTGTATTACATCTCAGATAAGTGCATTCAGTCTCAGATAAATGTATTCCATCTCGGGTAAGTGTATTACATCTCAGATAAGTGTATTACATCTTGGGTAAGTGTATTCAGTCTCAGATAAGTGTATTCCTTCACAGATAAGTGCATTCAGTCTCAGATAAGTGTATGACATCTCAGTTAAGTGTATTACATCTCAGATAAGTGTATTCCATCTCAGATAATTGTATTCAGTCTCAGATAAATGTATTACACCTCAGATAGGTGTATTACATCTCAGATAATTGTATTCCATCTCGGGTAAGTGCATTGAGTCTCAGATAAGTGTATTCTATCTCAGATAGGTGTATTCCATCTCAGATAGGTGTATTCCATCTCATATAATTGTATTCCATCTCAGATAGGTGTATTCAGTCTCAGATAGGTGTATTCCATCTCAGATAATTGTATTCCATCTCAAATAGGTGTATTCCATCTCAGATAGGTGTATTCCATCTCAGATAATTGTATTCCATCTCAGATAGGTGTATTCCATCTCAGATAGTATTCCATCTCAGATAATTGTATTCCATCTCAGATAGGTGTATTCCATCTCAGATAGGTGTATTCCATCTCAGATAATTGTATTATCCATCAGATAGGTGTATTCCATCTCAGATAGGTGTATTCCATCTCAGATAATTGTATTCCATCTCAGATAGGTGTATTCCATCTCAGATAGTATTCCATCTCAGATAATTGTATTCCATCTCAGATAATTGTATTCCATCTCAGATAGGTGTATTCCATCTCAGATAATTGTATTCCATCTCAGATAGGTGTATTCCATCTCAGATAATTGTATTCCATCTCAGATAGGTGTATTCCATCTCAGATAGGTGTATTACATCTCAGATAATTGTATTCCATCTCAGATAGGTGTATTCCATCTCAGATAGGTGTATTACATCTCAGATAAGTGTATTCTGACTTAGATAGGTGTATTCCAACTCAGATAAGTGTATTCTGACTTAGATAGGTGTATTCCAACTCAGATAAGTGTATTCTGACTTAGATAGGTGTATTCCATCTCAGATACAATACAATACAATACAATATATTTTATTTGGCTTATAACAAATTACATGTTTTTGCCATATTATGTGAAATTTATACAGTACAGTGAGATTTGAGGAGCTGTGAATGGGAAACCTTGGTTAAATAATTTATTGCGAAAGTTTTGGTGAGATAGGTGTATTACATCTCAGATAAGTGAATTCCATCTCAGATAGGTGTATTCCATCTCAGTTAAGTGCATTCAGTCTCGGATAAGTGTATTCCGTCTCCGATAAGTGTATCCCATCTCAGAAAAGTGTATTCCGTCCTTAGATAAGTGTATCCCGTCTCAGGTTAAGTGTATTCCGTCCTTAGATAAGTGTATCCCATCTCAGAAAAGTGTATTCCGTCCTTAGATAAGTGTATCCCGTCTCAGGTTAAGTGTATCCCGTCTCAGATAAGTGTATTCCAACTTGGGTAAGTGTATTCCGTCCTCAGATAAGTATATTCTGTCCTCAGATAAGTGTATTCCATCTCAGATAAGTGTATTCCGTCCTCAGCTAAGTGTATTTCCAGATAAGTGTATTCTGTCTCAGTTAAGTGTATTCCATCTCAGATAAATGTATTCCCAGATAAGTGTATTCTGTCTCAGTTAAGTGTATTCCATCTCAGATAAATGTATTCTGACTTAGGTAAGTGTATTCCATCTCAGGTAAGTGTATGTTATTCTCCATTATTACGCGTGGGACGATCTACGACGCCTGTGTACGATATTCTCCATTGCTATGTGTGGGATGATCTAGGACGCCGGTGTACGATATTCTTCATTGTTATGTGTGGGACGATCTAGGACACCGGTGTATGATATTCTCCATTATTACGCGTGGGACGATCTAGGACGCCGGTGTACGATATTCTCCATTGCTATGTGTGGGATGATCTAGGACGCCGGTGTACGATATTCTTCATTGTTATGTGTGGGACGATCTAGGACACCGGTGTATGATATTCTCCATTGTTGTGTGTGGGATGATCTAGGATGCCAGTGTACGATATTCTTCATTGTTATGTGTGGGACGATCTAGGACACCGGTGTATGATATTCTCCATTGTTGTGTGTGGGACGATCTAGGACGCCGGTGTATGATATTCTCCATTGTTATATGTGGGACGATCTAGGACGCCGGTGTATGATATTCTCCATTGTTATGTGTGGCACGATCTAGGACACCGATGTATGATATTCTCCATTGTTATGTGTGGGACGATCTAGGACACCAGTGTGCGATATTCTCCATTGTTATGTATGGGACGATCTAGGACGCCAGTGTGCGATATTCCCCATTGTTATGTGCGGGACGATCTAGGACACCAGTGTACGATATTCTCCATTGTTATGTGTGGGACGATCTAGGATGCCATTGTATGATATTCTCCATTGTTATGTGTGGGACGATCTAGGATGCCGTTGTATGATATTCTCCAATTTTATGTGGGTGGGACGATCTAGAACGCCGGTGTAACGATTGTTATGTTTGTTTGGGCACGATGTAGACGGCCGGTATAAACTTAATTCTCCATTGTTATGTGTGGGGACGATCTAGGACCAACAACCAGTGTGCGATATTCTCCAAGTTATGTGTCGGGACGATCTAGGACCGCCGGTGTAACAGATGTTATTGGTGGTACGATGTAGGACGCCGTATACAAGATATTCTCCATTGTTATGTGTGGGACGATCTAGGACACCATGTACGATATACTCCATTGTTATGTGGGTGGGACGATCTAATGAGTACCGGTTGTTACGATTGGTTTTGTTGGGACCCGTTATGTAAGACGCGTAATACTATATTCCCCATTGTTAATGTGTGGGACGATCTAGGACAACCAGTGTGCGATATTCTCCATTGTTTGTCTGTGGGACATCTAGGATTAACGGATTGCCGTGTGACGATATTCTCCATTGTTATGGGTTATTGGTGGGACGTCCTAGAATGCCGTTTTGTACGATAAATTCTCCCATTGGTTATGTGTGGGAACGAGTAAGGACGCCGGTGTAACGATATTCTCCAATTGTTTTGTGTGGGACGATGTAGGACCACCAGTTGTGCGATATCCTCCATTTGTATGTGGGGACGATCTAGGACACCAGTGTGCAAATATTCTCCATTGTTATGTGTGGGACGATCAAGGACGCCGGTGGGTATGAATCTCCATTGTTATGTGTGGGACGATCTTAGGACAGTGTGCAATATTCCTCCCATTGTTAATGTGTGGGGACGATCTAGGACCCTGGTTGTAAAATTCTCCTCCATTGTTATGTGTGGGACGGTCTGGGACACCGGTGTACGATATTCTCCATTGTTATGTGTGGGACGATCTAGGACGCCGGTGTACGATATTCTCCATTGTTATGTGTGGGATGATCTACGACGCCGGTTTACGATATTCTCCATTGTTATGTGTGGGACGATCTAGGACGCCGGTGTACGATATTCTCCATTGTTATGTGTGGGACAATCTAGGACGCCGGTGTACGATATTCTCCATTGTTGTGTGTGGGACGATCTAGGATGCCGGTGTATGATATTCTCCATTGTTATGTGTGGGACGATCTAGGACTTGCAAATTATTAGAACCATGTAACAATGGAACCAGGGGACCGTTAAATTCTATTGCAAAGTGGCTCGCAGCTAATATGTCCAACATGGCCATGCCATACAAATTAGCTGCGAGCCAATTTGTATTTCCGCATTAATGAAAACTTATTTACTTCCATAGGCGAGTGTATGCACTTAATATACATCTCTTGTCCCACACACAGGAAATAGTGAATGCAAAATTATTAAAAACGCAAAACGGGAAGATTAATTAATAAAAATTCGAAACTAGAGCAAGCTCTAAGCAGAGGCTCACGGATACCCCTGGCTGCAGCCTGGACCAACAAACAAAATTTTTAATGCAAATCTTACATATGGGTGTGTGGACAGATGGACGGACGGGCGTACGAAAATACCAATACCTTATATGCCAGTCGTATAATAAATATCTTCATGGACAGTGCCATTCCCAGAAATTTCTAGCCAAGGGACGGACTACAATGAGACAAACCCTGTGAACATCCGAACACTGAGGCAAAAACTGCATAAATCTTTCAGAGAATAATTGATATCAGGGTTCCTACTCTTTTGGGAAGATCAAATTCCATGACTTTTCCATGACTTTCAAGGACCTGTTTTTGAAAT
Source organism: Conchocele bisecta (assembly GCA_029237695.1). Taxonomy (NCBI): domain Eukaryota; kingdom Metazoa; phylum Mollusca; class Bivalvia; order Lucinida; family Thyasiridae; genus Conchocele; species Conchocele bisecta. The sequence continues at coordinate 34,568,880 of CM055280.1, forward strand.
TCAAGGACCCATATTTGCGTGGAGGATGCTGATGAAACGGCGTCTTATGGCTTATCGACTCATAACTTGAGCCATTTCGAGCCTGGAATACACGTGTGTTGGGGACTGAAGTAGTAATTCAGTTCTGAATTTACAAAATCCTGATTTGGTGCCATTTGCTCTTACACCAAATTGTTTGGCTTGAAATCACGAAATTGCACTGAACTTTCCTCAACAACACCAATAATTGGACTGGAATCCAAATTCCATGACTTTCAATGACCTCTTCAGTAAAAGAGGCAAATTCCACGACTTTCCATGCCTGGAATCCATTTTTCCAAATTCCATGACTTTCCAGGAATTTAAGGACCAGTGGGAACCCTGTGATATAGGCCCTTTTCTTTGCCTCCATGGACAAGATGAGGAAATCATTTACAATACGAGTAGGAGTAAAATGTGGCCGTAGCTGCAGAAATAGGGCTTATGGTATTTGTGACCAGAGTTAGAAGCACTTGTTAGAAGCACATGTTTCATTGATGGAATGGCGACTAGTGCAGATCTGGATCTGACTGTGCGGATGCACAGGCTGATCTGGATCTACACTGGTCGCAAAAACCATAAGTTCCATTTCTCCAGTCACAACCACATACTTGTAGCACGTACACTCATGTAGTCTGATAATGATCTACATTGCATGCTAGACACATTACCAGTGATTCATGATGGAAAGGCAAACAGTCTGATCCTGATGCACAGGCAGATCTGGATCTACACTGGTCGCAAAACCCATGAACCCTATTTCTCCAGTCACAGCCACAAATATGCATGTACATTATTGATAATTAAATGCATAGCTGCACCGAATGCCAATCAGTGGGACAAATTAGTTTTGAATACCTTTATTAGCTCAACAAAACAGCTAGGAAATGTTCACCCACCCACACATCATACAGACAGCATTCTATGAAGCCAAATCAATATGTCACCCACCTGTCTGCATACAGCATGCTTATGTCTCATGTCATGATGAAATCCAAAAACTTGACATTATAGGAATGAATGGCCTTTTTGTGGAATTTATCGTCCAGTATTCCCGCGACTTTTCCAAGTTTATATCCCCGATAAATTCCACAAAAAGGCCATTCATTCCTTATAATTCCAGCATTTGAAATAAATTCATAAAGAAAATGTGTTTATTTTCCGTTTTCTTAAGAAATATTTTAAATCTACCGACAATGCACTAAATCCTACCCACAATGCACTAATTCTGACCCCCAATGCACTACTTCCTTCCCACAATGCACTACTTCCTTAGTAACCGACAATGCACTAATTCTGACCCACAATGCACTACTTCTTTCTCACAATGAACTAATGCCGACCCATAATGCACTAATTCCTTGCCAAATTCCCATATCAGATATATGACGTACTTTGCAAGTGTTATTCATAGTGATTATGAAGTATATGGTCCCCTTGGCAGCAAACTTTGCACAAATTGGGGAACGTAGTGTCAAACCAAGACATAGAAATACCAGTAATCAAAATAGATAAAACTCAGTACGAAGTGTTACGACAGTTATGGGAAGCAGATAGCCCGTATTAACACTTATATTTGAGACACGCCATGCGATTTTGTACCTAAGAAAATGTGCGATATTTCATGAAATATTTTTACAGAATAAATGACGTCGAATGATGACAAACTTTTTATAACAAATGCGGAATTTAATTCTGCATTTGCTATGAGAATTTTGTCAACTTTCGACATCATTTACGGAAACTTTGTAAATATTTTTTATGAAATATCACACGTTCTTAGGTACAAAATCGCATGGCGTGTCTGTCTCATTTGTGTTATATCCAAAAATACTAGGCGGGTGTCTTTTGATATTAACCCGTAGACCGCTACACACAACAATTGTCGTCTGCTGTTGCTTTTATATCTTGCTTTATTTCTCAATAAAACCAATGGAAATTATTCTAAAGTGCTGTGAAAGCATGTTTCTGATGATAAAAATGGAAAATAGAAAATAAACAGCAAACGACAAAAAATTAAGATACCTGTGTAAGGGTTAACCCTTTCAACACCACAGGCCTGTGTAGTGGTATTGGCAAATAGTGTAGATCCAGATCCTTTTTGCAAGTAATTTTTATATTTTTGAGAGCAAAAACACCCCCTTTTCCAAAATGGACTAGTCTGAAAATCATTTTGTGACGGTTGGTTCGGTTGTAAAATTGCCATCAAAATCCATTCCAGTTACTTAGGGGTGAAAGTTCATCAGGTGAGGCTAAGAAACACATACAAATGACGATTGCTTGCCGAGGAATTGCTAACATTTCCATGCCATGTCTCATGAACTTTTATTTCCAAAGACAGAATACGCTATTTATCAGTTAACATTTTATGTTACCGTCATGAGCAAATAATTCCAGCACAAAAACATTTACACAATTCCCTAGCATTTGATTGGCTCGTAGCAAGTCTCTGTTCAAAATTTATACCCCAGTAAACTCCCATGCCGAACTACTTTCAATAACCGTCAGGCGCAGTTAAAATAATTCTTAAGAAAACGGAAAATAAACACATTTTCTTGATGAATTTATTTCAAATGCTGGAATTATAAGGAATGAATGGCCTTTTTGTGGAATTTATCGGGGATATAAACTTGGAAAAGTCGCGGGAATACTGGACGAGGACTTCCGGCCTTCCACAAAAAGGCCATTCATTCCTATAATATACTGTTTACAATGTAGTTCTGAGTACACAACTCTATAGTTACAGTTCGTTACTATAGGAATGAATGGCCTTTTTGTGGAATTTATCGGGGTATAAACTTGGAAAAGTCTCGGGAATACTGGACGAAGGCCGGAAGGCCTCGTCCAGTATTCCCACGACTTTTCCAAGTTTATATCCCCGATAAATTCCACAAAAAGGCCATTCATTCCTTATAATTCCAGCATTTGAAATAAATTCATCAAGAAAATGTGTTTATTTTCCGTTTTCTTAAGAATTATTTTAACTGCGCCTCACGGTTACGGAAAGTAGTTTGGCGTGGGAGTTTACTGGGATATAAATTTTGGACAGAAACTTGCTACGGGCCAATCAAATGTTAGGGAATAGTGTACATATTTTTGTGCTGCAATTATACTGCATTAAAAAAGCGTTATGATGAAGTAGTCTTTCCATAATTATGTGCATTTGAAGCGCTCTTTGTGGAGAGTGACTTAAGAATTTTGTTAATACAAACTTTATTAGGTAAGTTTATGGTAATATTTTTATATCATATTGTAGAATTGTGTCTTAATAACAATATAGCGAAGTATGAATGTCAACGCCCTGCAGGTTTTTTTCTATATTTTAGTGCACAAAGTGTGTAAATGCTAATGTAAATTGTATGCAAATGTATGTCAATGCAAATTTTACCATTGAGCGTGGTGTAGCAATACAGTACGTGCAACCTGTTGCCTATAAAGCGGAAAACGTGCAGCTATTTACAATTGAATGAACCGGTTTATGTTGTGTTATTGTAGACATCATTCAGTGATCATGGACATTTTTCCTCATGTGGAATAAAATATTTATTTCATTAATTACTTAACCCTTAGACCGCTATCTTATTTTTTTTTGTCGTCTGCTGTTTATTTTCTATTTTTATCACTAAAAACATGCTTTGACAGCACTTTAGAATAATTTACAACATGCTTTGACAGCACTTCAGAATAATTTCCATTGGAAATGATTCTGAAGTGCTGTCAAACCATATTTTTATTGAGAAGTAAGGCAAGGTATAAAAGCAACAGCAGACAACAATTGTTGTGAGTAGCGGTCTAAGGGTTAATGAAGAAAGTTTATGACTGTATATGAACATGTATTCCAACATAATTTGTACCGCTCAAAACGGTTCCTACACAAAATGCACTAAATCCCAACCACATTGCACTACGTCCTACCCACAATGCACTACGTCATACCCACAATGCACTACGTCCTACCCACAATGCACTACGTCCTACCCACAATGCACTACGTCCTACCCACAATGCACTGAATCCACAATGCAATTTTAAAATCAGTTTATCAGACCATCATGAGACTGTTGATTCACAATCAAATGTGAAACTTAATCAAGCCCGTAGCCAGACCTGTTTGAAGGGGGGGTCGTTTCGAAGGCCCAAGGGGCCTGAGGTATCTAGGGGTGTCTAAAAAGTGGACCTCGAGGCTAAAAAAGTGCACCTCGAGGCTGGGCGGGGGGGGGGGGGGGTCGTCCGACCGCTCCGACCTCCCCTGGCTACGGGCCAGTTAATCCAGTGCTAGAGGACTTTTTGTCATGGCTTTGACAATAGTGGCAGTCTTCAACACAAATAAACAAACTTGTGCAATACAATTGCACTTGCAAAGTATAATCTTTTTCTGGTAGTCAAGTTTGGTGATTATCTTATATCTCAAGACTTTGTATTTTAAATTTTTAGCTTCAACCCTTTAAACACCACAGGCCTGTGTAGTGGTATAGGCAAAATGTGTAAATCCAGATCAGTCTCATGAAGATCTGCACCTTTTGCCAGTAATTTTCATATTTTTGAGAGCAATAACACCCCCTTTTCATAAATGGACTAGTCTGAAAATCCTTTTGTGACGATTGGATTGGTTGCAAAATTTACATATGAAATTCTATTCCAGCTATAAACTTTGGGGTGAAAAAAGGGTTAATGCATATTGATCACACAGGCAAAAAGGACTTTTTTGCTGTACATCACATTTAGTGTCTCCACTACCAAGTGCAATGATGTATCTATGACGCGTGAAGAAATCAGAAACATGCATTTCCAATTTGCTTCTTGACGGACAACAATTTATGGCTAATTTCCAGAATCTAACTACCAAAATAGCTAAGTGCAGAAACAACAAGCGAAACAAATGATATTGTTTATATGGTTTCAAATTATCTCCATTTCAATTTTAATGATTGGATGTACATTATAAGCAATTATTGCATACTAGATGGCCGCAGCCCGCATGTCGTGACCGGCGAGGCTTTGATAGTACATGTATACCGAAAATCTTAACCAAAAATTTTAACCTTGGAGTACATACACACGTACGTACCAATGTGCCGACTATATCACGCTGGGCGCTTGTAGTGTAATAACACAGTGTAATAAATATGCATATTAACTTGTTACAAAAAACAGGTTTCGTGACCAGTACAGGTTCGATACATGATATGTACTTATGCCACAAATAGAATCTAACATTTGTGTTGATTTAATATGAGCATAGCCGCCTTTCTTAAGAAATCAGTAAACCTGTTTAATAAACATCATATTAAATCATCACTCATGTAAGATCCTCTACTGATAAACATAGTGCAGTCTGCATATACACAATTCTGTGATTAGAACATTTGAAACATTTGTCTAATAAATACCACTACATGTTAAATCTTTCAACACCACAGACCTCTCTATGCGAATATTTGACCACAATGTAGATCCAGATGCGACAACTCACTATGAGTAGCTGCAATTTTTGTGGGTAGTTACTGAATTTTTACAACATTAACCCTCTTCTGATTAATGGAATAGTCTGAAAATGAGCAGGGAAGAATCTAAATGCGATACTTAGGGATTAAAGGGTTGCAGATGGACGTATATTCAGACATGAAAGATGTATGGGTATATCATATTTATTCTAATAAATGCCGCCGGGGCTATACAATTTCGTGGGGAATCAAAACACGGAAAATATTATCAAAATATGTTATTTTCACATAAAGAAGCCATTTAAAACAATGTTTTAAATAGCTTTTGTATGTGAAAATAACATATTTAGAATGCAAATTTGGGTGGGCTACTACTAGAGAGGGGGCTACTATTAGAATAAATACGGTAAGCTATATGGGCCTGTCTATGTCTGATATTACTTCTCTTATTACAGCTCCATTTCTCACCAATAATGATTTTGACAAAATGCAATATTTCAACAAAAGACGTCGAAAGACGAGACAAATTACTGACATGCTGCACGACATCTGAATTGTTTATCAAAGCTATGCTGAGTTTTGTACTAAATCAGTCAACGAGTTTCATAAATATAATATATTCACTCACCTAAACTGCTTAATTTTATTTATTTCACAAGTACAGCAACATACACTGAAGCTGTACTATCACGTAATACGTTTTCTGTAGCAGCCTTATCTATGTATTTATCACCCTAGTGTATTATGTTTTATAATATGTTGTGTTATTACACTGTACACGTACATTCAATGTAATGCAATCGAGTATAAATTGACCAGCATCAAGAAATGTCATCGGGAGAGTTATATATATCCCAACTCTGTGATACACATCTAAAACCGGCCATAAATTGTGGACCACAGGTCCATCAATATTCATCATCGAGCAATGACGTTCCACTGTCACTATTTGTGTGCTGCTAGCTGGGGAAAATCCGACTTCATGATAGTGGTAACAAATCTATCTGTGACTGAGCCTAGCTCCCGATCTGTGGCTGTGATTGAGCCTAGCTCCTGATCTGTGGCTGTTGTTGAGCCTAGCTCCTGATATGTGGCTGTGGTTGAGTCTAGCTCCTGATCTGTGGCTGTGATTGAGCCTAGCTCCTGCTCTGTGGCTGTGATTGAGTCTAGCTCCTGATCTGTGGCTGTGATTGAGCCTAGCTCCTGATCTGTGGCTGTTGTTGAGCCTAGCTCCTGATATGCAGCTGTGATTGAGCCTAGCTCCTGCTCTGTGGCTGTGATTGAGCCTAGCTCCTGATCTGTGGCTGTTGTTGAGCCTAGCTCCTGATATGCGGCTGTGATTGAGCCTAGCTCCTGCTCTGTGGCTGTGATTGAGCCTAGCTCCTGATCTGTGGCTGTGATTGAGCCTAGCTCCTGCTCTGTGGCTGTGATTGAGCCCAGCTCCTGATATGTGGCTGTTGTTGAGCCTAGCTCCTGATATGTGGCTGTGGTTGAGTCTAGCTCCTGATCTTGGCTGTGATTGAGTCTAGCTCCCGATCTGTGGCTGTGATTGAGCCTAGCTCCCGATCTGTGGCTGTTGTTGAGACTAGCTCCTGATCTGTGGCTGTGATTGAGTCTAGCTCCCGATATGTGGCTGTGGTTGAGTCTAGCTCCTGATCTTGGCTGTGATTGAGTCTAGCTCCCGATCTGTGGCTGTGATTGAGCCTAGCTCCCGATCTGTGGGCTGTTGTTGAGACTAGCTCCTGATCTGTGGCTGTGATTGAGTCTAGCTCCCGATATGTGGCTGTGATTGAGTCTAGCTCCTGATCTGTGGCTATGACTGAATCTAGCTCCTGATCTGTGGCTGTGGTCGAGTCTAGCTCCTGATCTGTGGCTGTGGTTGAGTCTAGCTCCTGATATGTGGCTGTGATTGAGTCTAGCTCCTGATATGTGGCTGTGGTTGAGTCTAGCTCCTGATCTGTGGCTGTGACTGAGTCTAGTTCCTGATATGTTGCTGTGGTTGAGTCTAGCTCCTGATCTGTGGCTGTGACTGAGTCTAGCTGCTGATCAGTGCTGTGATCGAGTCTACCTCCTGATCTGTGGCTGTGATTTAGTCAATCTCCTGCTCTGTGGCTGTGATTGAATCTAGCTGCTGATCTGTGGCTGTGATTGAGTCTAGCTCCTGCTCTGTGGCTGTGATTGAGTCTAGCTCCCGATCTGTGGCTGTGACTGAGCCTAGCTCCTTATCTTTTATCACATCAAATTTGTTCACAAGTTTCCAATATATTTAGAAAACTATAGGTCGAAGCTGCACTAAGTAGTATGTTTGAGGACATACTTTACGCACCATTTATAATGCGCCGAGAATAACTCGCGCCTGTGTCTTGATTGACAGGACAAACAGAATTAGCTCCATATCTGCACGTGCAATAATTAACAATGGACCTATCTGTGGTGTTACCACCCTTGTCGTATCATCATACATACTTCAGGATATAGATATAAACGAGGATGGCCGCAGCCTGCATGTCGAGCCCGCCGAGGCATTTGATGGTCTCAGAGTGTATTTATTTGAAGTTTGATGCCCAATAAGCAAACTTCTAAGTCATTTGACCTTGATATAGGGGCACAGGGGCCGCATGAGTGGGACACAGAATGAATATATGGATGATGACTAATAAGCATACGAAGTTTCATGTCAATGTGACTTAGGACTGCAGAGATATAAGGTATTTAAAAACTTTAACGCAGATTTCGGAACGCAAACTTCTAAGTCATTTGACCTTGACCTTGGGCACAGGGGCCGCATGAGTGGGATACAGCATGAATATATGGATGATGACTAATACGTATATGAAGTTTCAAGTCAATGTGACTTAGGACTGCAGAGATTTAAGGTATTTAAAAACTTTAACGCAGATTTCAGAACGCAAACTTCTAAGTCATTTGACCTTGACCTTGGGCACAGGGGCCACATGAGTGGGATACAGCATGAATATATGGATCATGACTAATAAGCATATGAAGTTTCAAGTCAATGTGACTTAGGACTGAAGAGATATACGGTATTTAAAAACTTTAACGCAGATTTCGGACGGACGGACGGACGCCGGGACATCATTGTGATCGCTATGTCTCGCTTTCTGCAAGCGGGCTCGACAAAAATCAGTCATATTTTCTATTAGTGATGTCAAAAATTGACAGTAATTCATGGCACATGTGGAATTCAATCAGCATAGGCTAAACAAAAATGTTGATATTCCACTTTATTTATGGTAATACGACAGATTTACGAAACCAATATTGGCTAAACACGACAATGTGATAAGAATGGTAGTACCAGAGGCTGGCCCATCTGTGACATGCCATGAAAACAAGGGCATCTTTGTCACTAAGCTAATCCCCAAGCTGGCAGCCTTGATAATCAAAGGACTGAACGTCCTGAAATTCTTTGCAGTATGTGTTTGTGGATGACACATAGACTAATAATTAATCTAGAGTGGAAAGTGTTTCGCCAAAAATAAGCACGGGAATTTCACAACAACAGCAACAACGAGTTAAAAATAGATTTTTTGGAAAACCGCAAGATTGTATTTGAGCACCAAACCATGGAGTTAGAAATCGTGAATAATCGAGTATGGCGCTTAATCGTCTCACCCTTAGACTACGGAAACATTTGCAACAACATAAATTCAGCACAAAAAAAAGGCAAATAAAACATTTACGAACACTGAAAATGTGATCAAGCAAAGTTGTTAGAACTATTTTTTTATGGTGTAAGACGAGTGGTTTTAAAAAGTTCAACCCGCAAAATATGTGTTGCGACCGACATACCTCATTTGCATAAAAGCTGTAAGACCTCAAATTTGGATGTTGGTTGTATAATTCTTCGCTAACGCTCGATTAATAAAAGAAAAAACTAGAAATGTGGCCTGTCGGCACACGAATGCCCCCGCTGGCAGCCAAAGAAAACAAGGCATATTTGATTACAAGCCATTTACCCGAGTATGGACGGACGCCGGTAACACTATATGCCCCACTCACCATTCGGTTGCGGGGGCATAAAAAGGTGTAGGTCAAAGGTCAAGGTCGAAGTACTGGGTGGTGGAGTGTGTAGGGCATGTTCATATGTATCATGTGTATAAATATTTAAGGGATTGGCAAAAGTATTGAGAAGTTATTGTAGTATTTAGAAACGTACACGTAGATTTGTCCCAAAGTGGTAAGTAAACATTTAAAGTAGAAAAGGTCAAGGTCAAAGGTCAAGGTCGAAGTACTGGGTGGTGGAGTGTGTAGGGCATGTTCATATGTATCATGTGTATAAATATTTAAGCGATTGGCAAAAGTATTGAGAAGTTATTGTAGGATTGAGTAACGTGCACGTAGATTTGTCCCAAAGTGCTAAGTAAACATTTAAAGTAGAAAAGGTGAAGGTCAAAGGTCAAGGTCGAAGTACTGGGTGGTGGAGTGTGTAGGGCATGTTCATATGTATCATGTGTATAAATATTTAAGGGATTGGCAAAAGTATTGAGAAGTTATTGTAGGATTTAGAAACGTGCACGTAGATTTGTCCCAAAGTGGTAAGTAAACATTTAAAGTAGAAAAGGTGAAGGTCAAAGGTCAAGGTCGAAGTACTGGGTGGGGTGGAGTGTGTAGGGCATGTTCATATGTACAGTGTATAAATATTTAAGGGATTGGCAAAAGTATTGAGAAGTTATTGTAGGATTAGAAACGTGCACATAGATTTGTCCCAAAGTGGTAAGTAAACATTTAAAGTAGAAAAGGTGAAGGTCAAAGGTCAAGGTCGAAGTACTGGGTGGTGGAGTGTGTAGGGCATGTTCAATGTATCATGTGTATAAATATTTAAGGGATTGGCAAAAGTATTGAGAAGTTATTGTAGGATTGAGAAACGTGCACGTAGATTTTGTCCCAAAGTGGTAAGTAAACATTTAAAGTAGTAAAAAGGTGAAGGTCAAAGGTCAAGGTCGAAGTACTGGTGGTGGAGTGTGTGGCATGTTCATATGTATCATGTGTATAAATATTTAAGCGATTGCAAAAGTATTGAGAAGTTATTGTAGGATTGAGAAACGTGCACGTAGATTTTGTCCCAAAGTGCTAAGTAAACATTTAAAGTAGAAAAGGTGAAGGTCAAAGGTGAAGGTCGAAGTACTGGTGGTGGAGTGTGTAGGGCATGTTCATATGTATCATGTGTATAAATAATTTAAGGGATTGGCAAAAGTATTGAGAAGTTATTGTAGGATTGAGAAACGAGCACGTAAGAATTTGTCCCAAAGTGCCAAGCAAACATTTAAAGTGGAAAAGTCAAGGCCAAAAGGTCAAGGTGGAAAGTACTGGGGGTGTGGAGTGTGTAAGGGATGTTCATATGTATCACGTGTATAAATATTGACATAATATGTGAAGCCATGTAGAAGTTACTAAAGAATATAATATCGGGACGTACGGACGGACGGGACGGACGTACGGACGGACGCTGGTAACACTATATGCCCCCGTACCTATCGGTAGCGGGGGCATAAAAACTTTAATGCATTTGCCTTACAGACAAGGTGAACAAGTCCTCAGTGACCTTGACCTTGGGCGGTCAGACACGAGTCATATGCAAAACAAAGCACCATCTCTCACACACATTGTGGCTAAATATTATCAACATTGGTGAAGCGGTTCAGAAGTCATTTAAAAACTAGAAATGGACGCTTGTCGACAAACGCATGTGTATCCCCCTCCCCAGATACACAAGTAGTTTGAAACTAGAAAATGTGTTCATAGAACACGGATGCCCCACATATCGCTTTGATAATAAATGAGGCCAAATTCCAAGTGAAATTTTTTTTTACCTGAGCGTTAAAGTTTTTGAAGCACCATGTATGTGACCTTGACCCTGGGCTTGGCGGGGGCAGGTCAAACGTGGATTTGGCACAGGACAGTAGAGGACCATTAGAGCAATGTGTATATGAAGTATGAAGCTGATCCGTGAAAGAAAACAGAAATTATAAGATATTTACCTGAGCGTTAAAGTTTTTGAAGCACTCAGTATGTGACCTTGACCCTGGGCTTGGCGGGGGCAGGTCGAACGTGGATTTGGCACAGGACAGTAGAGGACCATTAGAACAATGCGTATATGAAGTATGAAGCTGATCCGTGAAAGGGAACAGAAATTATAAGATATTTACCTGAGCGTTAAAGTTTTTGAAGCACCAAGTATGTGACCTTGACCCTGGGCTTGGCGGGGGCAGGACGAACGTGGATTTGGCACAGGGCGGTAGAGGACCATTAGAGCAATGCGTATATGAAGTATGAAGCTGATCCGTGAAAGAAAACAGAAATTATAAGATATTTACCCGAGCGTTAAAGTTTTTGAAGCACTAAGTATGTGACCTTGACCCTGGGCTTGGCGGTTGTAGGACAAATGTGGATTTGGCACAGGACAGTAGAGGACCATTAGAGCAATGCGTATATGAAGTATGAAGCTGATCCGTGGAAGGAAACAGAAATTATAAGATATTTACCCGAGCGTTAAAGTTTTTGAAGCACTAAGTATGTGACCTTGACCCTGGGCTTGGCGGGGGTAGGACGAACGTGGATTTGGCACAGGGCGGTAGAGGACCATTAGAGCAATGCGTATATGAAGTATGAAGCTGATCCGTGAAAGAAAACAGAAATTATAAGATATTTACCTGAGCGTTAAAGTTTTTGAAGCACTAAGTATGTGACCTTGACCCTGGGCTTGGCGGTTGTAGGACAAATGTGGATTTGGCACAGGACAGTAGAGGACCATTAGAGCAATGCGTATATGAAGTATGAAGCTGATCCGCGGAAGGAAACAGAAATTATAAGATATTTACCCGAGCGTTAAAGTTTTTGAAGCACCAAGTATGTAACCTTGACCCTGGGCTTGGCGGGGGCAGGACGAACGTGGATTTGGCACAGGGCGGTAGTGAACCATCAGAGCAATGTGTATATGAAATATGAAGCAGATCGGTCGAAGGATGAAGAAATTATGAGACATTTACCCGAGTGTTAAAGTTTTGTGACGGACGGACGGACGGACGGAGGACGGGACGCACGTTCCTACGAATGAATACTTGTTGGTTTTTTACTGTATAAAAATACCCAACAAGAGTACCCAACACTATCCTAACCCTACCCAATAAGATCCCCGTACGCTTACAACAAGTACCCATTTGTGTGTGCGGACGGACGGACGGACGGACGGACGGACGGACAAGGGTAACACTAAATGCCCCCTCCACTATCGTGGTGGGGCATAACAATATTCCAAAGGGTGTTCGAGTTATGCTCTGGATACGAAATCAGCATGAACCAAACCAACAAAGGGAGATAAGTAAACAAGAATTCCGCGGAATCAAATGCCTCGCCTTGTTCCGCCTTGACCTCGAGCCTGGGCCCGAAAGCAATTTTCACTGGCCCGAACATATTATACAATTATTGACTAGTGAGCCAAGGAATATCAGATTATATTCTATGGCTCACTAGTCAATAATTGTCTTATTATATGATAATAGTCTGTATATAGCACTTACGACCTTATGCTACTAGACAAAAATTGAAAAAGAATTTGAAAAAAAAATGAAAAAAAAAATGGAAAAAAAAAGTTTAAAAAATTAAAAATAATAATGCTTGCTACTGGAGCCCAGAATTGAGCCCAGAATTGTTTTTTAATAGTCCTATATTTATCTACATATATCTGCACAGGTCCACATAATGCCACAATATTTTCAACACAGTTTACGGAAATGTAATATAAAAAAAAATAAAAAAAATAATAATGCTCGCTACTGGAGCCCAGAATTTTTGTTAATAGTCCTATATTTATCTACATATATCTGCACAGGTCCACATACTGCCACAATATTGTCAACACAGTTTACGGAAATGTAATAATGTACCTGTATAAATTACCTGTAATAAGTTAGTGGTCAGTTAAAAAATTGAAAAAGAATGTAAAACAAGAGGGCCATGATGGCCCTAACTCGCTCACCTGACTCCATGAACACCAGAGGAGAATGTGACATTGAGTTCATGCTATTTTTAGACGGCGGCCATCTTGGAATAGCGATGACCTCCGTTTTAACAACTGAAAAGGCTTCACCCATGGACCATAACTGTGAAGTTTGGCCACCATGGGCCAAGCGGTTCGTGTGAAGAAGAATTTTGAAATCTCTAATAAAAGAATGACCTTTTGACCTTTTGGCGGCCATCTTGGATGACATGACCATCCAATTTCAACAAAAAATGTACCAGAGTGATCGCCTCTCTGATACCTTCAATTTGATATAGACATGACCATATTCGGTCAAAAATAAAATTTGACCCCAATTTGACACCACGGGTCAGGCCCATTTTTGACCCCGGGGTCACCATTTTAACAACATTGAAAGAGCATTGTACATCGATCATTCCTACCAAGATTCGTCGAAATCTGGCTGGCGGTTTATGAGAAGAAGATTTTTTAAGAATTTGTGCTATTTTCAGACAGCGGCCATCTTGGATTAACGATGACCTCCGTTTTAACAAATCTGAAAAGGATTCACCAATGGACCATACCTGTGAAGTTTGGCCACCATGGGCAAAACGGTTCGTGTGAAGAAGAATTTTGAAATCTCTAATAAAAGAAGGACCTTTTGACCTTTCGGCGGCCATCTTGGATGACATGACCATCCAATTTCGACAAAAGATGTACCAGAGTGATCGCCTGATTGATACCTTCGATATGATATATAACATGACCATATTCGGTCAAAAATAAAATTTGACCCCACGGGCCACGCCCATTTTTGACCCCAGGGTCACCATTTTAACAACTTTGAAAGAGCAATGTACATCGATCATTCCTACCAAGTTTCGTCGAAATCCGGCTAGCGGTTCATGAGAAGAAGATTTTTTAAGAATTTATGCTATTTTTAGACGGTGGCCATCTTGGATTTGCGATGACCTCTATTTTAACAAATCTGAAAAGGCTTCACCCATGGACCATAACTTTTTAAGTTTTGGCTACCATGGCCAAGCGGTTCATGTGAAGAAGAATTTTGAAACTCTCTAATAAAAGAAGACCTTTTGACCTTTCGGCGGCCACCTTGGATGACATAACAATCCGATTTCGACAGAAAATGCACCAGAGTGATCGCCTCATTGATACCTTCAATTTGTTATATGACATGACCATATTCGGTCAAAAATAAAATTTGACCCCAATTTGACCCCACGGGCCACACCCATTTTTGACCCCGGGGTCACCATTTTAACAACTTTGAAAGAGCAATGTACATCAATCATTCCTACCAAGTTTCGTCGAAATCCGGCAAGCGGTTCATGAGAAGAAGATTTTTTAAGAATTTATGCTATTTTCAGACGGCGGCCATCTTGGATTAGCGATGACCTCCATTTTAACAAATCTGAAAAGGCTTCACCCATGAACCATAACTTTTAAGTTTGGCTACCATGGGCCAAGCGGTTCATGTGAAGAAGAATTTTGAAATCTCTAATAAAAGAACGACCTTTTGACCTTTCGGCGGCCATCTTGGATGACATAACAATCCGATTTCGACAAAAAATGCACCAGAGTGATCACCTCATTGATACCTTCAATTTGATATATGAAATGACCATATTCAGTCAAAAATAAAATTTGACCCCAATTTGACCCCACGGGCCACGCCCATTTTTAACCCCAGGGTCAGCATTATAACAACTTTGAAAGAGCAATGTACATCGATCATTCCTACCAAGTTTTGTCGAAATCCGGTTGGCGGTTCTATATGCACAGGTCCACATATTGCCACAATATTTTCATCACAGTTTACGGAAATGTAATATATTCATTTACCTGTATAAATTACCTGTCAGTGGTCAGTGGTCAGTTGCACATGCTAGCACATGCACAGGTGAATAGTCTGTATATAGCACTTACGACCTTATGCTACTAGACAAAAATTTAAAAATAATTTGAAAAAAAAATGGAAAAAAAAAATGGAAAAAAAAGTTTAAAAAAAAAAAAAAAAGTTTAAAAATTAAAAATAATAATGCTTGCTACTGGAGCCCAGATTTATTTTTTAATAGTCCTATATTTATCTACATATATCTGCACAGGTCCACATAATGCCACAATATTTTCAACACAGTTTACGGAAATGTAATATCCAATGTAGTAATTTACCTGTATAAATTACCTGTGGTCAAGAGTGGTCAAGACTGGTCAAGATGGACTTTGCACATGCTAGCACATGCACAGGTGAATGGTTTCTCCCAGTCTCTATTGTTCTCTCATACAGGTAAGGTGTACAGAGCACACGAGAAAAGGTGTACAGAGCAGACGAGAAAACGGGTGTTCATGCATTATTGTCCAGTTTGTAGAGTGCGCAAAACAAAAAAGGGAGATAACTAAAAAATTAGCTATGCAAGAGTTGTCATTCTTGTGCACGACACATCTCCGGTCGTGGTCTATGCATGTGTGAAGTTTCATGAAAAATATTCCAAAGGGTGGTCGAGTTATGCTCCGGACAGAAAATCATGTGCGCGAAAACAAAAAAGGGAGATAACTCAAAAAATTAGCTATGCAAGAGTTGTCATTCTTGTGCACGACATCTCGGGTCGTGGTGTATGAATGTGTGAAGTTTCATGAAAATTAGAAGGGTGGTGAGTTGCTCCAGGCAGAAAATCAGTGCGGAAAACTAAAAAAGGGAGATAACTCAAAAATTAGCTATGAAGAGTGCATTCTTGTCACGACACACCTCCGGTTCGTGGTTAATTGAATGTGAAGTTTCATAAAAAAATCCAAAGGGTGGTCGAGTTAGGTGAATCAGTGCGCGAAACAAAAAAGGGAGATAACTAAAAAATTAGCTATGCAAGAGTTGTCATTCTTGTGCGCGACACACCTTCGGGTCGTGGTCTATGCTTGTGTGAAGTTTCATGAAAATATTCCAAAGGGTGGTGGAGTTATGCTCCGGACACGAAATCAGTGCGAGAAACAAAAAAGGGAGATAACTAAAAAATTAGCTATGCAAGAGTTGTCATTATTGTGCGCGACACCTCCGGGTCGTGGTCTATGCATGTGTGAAGTTTCATGAAAATATTCCAAAGGGTGGTCGAGTTATGCTCCGGACAGGAAATCAGTGCGCAAAAACAAAAAATGGAGATAACTCAAAAATTAGCTATGCAAGAGTTGTCATTCTTGTGCACGACACACCTTCGGTGTTCCATTGAAGTTCCTTGAAGTTCCATTGACTGAATAGAGAAAATTAAAGATCCTGAACAGACTGTGAAAATGCACATACAGGCTGATCTGGATCAGCACTGGTCGCAAAACCCATAAGCCCAATATCTCCAGTCACAGCCACATATGAAAACACAAATTTTTGAAAAATCAGCAGGTATTTTTTGTTTCACAAGCTTTGTAATGGTTAACAGACTTTGCCCCATATCCGCTTGCACAATTAACAAACATATTAGTCTATAATGAAAACGTCCATCACGATAACAGCATTGCAGCTCGTAGATCAACGATGGTCCATATTTTATCGGAATTGTGTCCCGCAGTAAACATCAGACTGGAGCTCCAGATAGGACTCATCCGTAGCACCAGAAAACATTATAGGAATGAATGGCCTTTTTCTGGAATTTATCGGGTTATAAACGTGGAAAAGCCGCGGGAATACTGGACGAAGGCCGGAAGGCCCCGTCCAGTATTCCCTTGACTTTTCCAAGTTTATATCCCCGATAAATTCCACAAAAAGGCCATTCATTCCTTATAATTCCAGCATTTGGAATACATTCATCAAGAAAATGTGTTTATTTTCCGTTTTCTTAAGAATTATTTTAACTGCGCCTCACGGTTACGGAAAGTAGTTCGGCGTGGGAGTAATACTGGGATATAAATTTTGGACAGAGACTTGCTACTGGCCAATCAAATGTTAGGGAATTGTGTAAATATTTTTGTGCTGGAATTATTGTTTATTCTATTCTACCAATAGATATTTATAGGGTATTTGATTTGTTTGTGTACATATGCATGTGCTCCGCAGCGTGCGATATTACGCAACTTTAGGAGCGCAATATCGTTGCGCGGCAGAACGAGTGACATATATAGTAAATACATGGTTTAGTGCCGTCGAATATAAAATATATTCGGTTGAGCCTTAGACAGCTTTATTGATATAAGGTTGTCGGGGCGAAACCGAATATATTTTATATTCGACGGCACTAATCATGTATTTAATTTATACCGCATACTAAAATTAATTGTTTGAACGTGTGTGATGTCATGTTTTGACGTCATTCCTCACCATACGTCACAAAGCTAGCGACGTCATTCAAAGCAAAATGGCGGCGTCCACGCTAGGTAGATTCGGAATTGTATCTGATTAAATCTCCGATTTATTTACGATGAGCTTCAATATTGGCTGGTTTTAGACTACACAGTTGTCATAATAAGCATAGCAATCATAATGGACATATACATGTCGTTGGTTACGTCGCATATACTGTAAAAATGGACAAAATTAAGCTGAACCGAGTGAAATTTTGATTTTAAAATCAGCCACCATCTTGAATTTGCTGTTGAGACTGACCAATCAGGCCACGATTAGGGGTCAAAGGTTAACAAATAAAGGCAAAAACGGCACTTCATGTATATTAGGCTACTTCAGGTATATTAGGTCACTTCAGATATAAACAGCATTTATTCAACCCCCTTTATTATGCTACATGGAGAAATGGTTGCGGTATAAATCCACATACAAATCAAATAACCTTTTTATTATATACGTACATCATTCGCAATTTATATGCGCTTAAAAAATAAACAAAATATAAATAAAAGAAAGAAACTAGTGGTGATTTAGAAGGAACTATTTTGCGATGTGAAGCGTAGTTCCAGCACTGACCAATATGAACTCACGCGACGTCAAGTCAATATGGACACATATTCACATCTTGCGTTGCATTGTGTTTCAATGGGAAACAAACGTACGTATATAATAAGGCACATTATACCACTACACTATCAGCCTTGTGGCGAACATATTACCAAGGTGTATGATCACGTGGTACTAACAACAACAACAAGTACCAATTCAAAGTACGTATTCTTTTATAGTGTCCTTATTACGTAACGGATTTTGATGAAATATGGCGCATCAAACGTCTTGTTAAGCTGCATTTGGTGGTCTCTTTATTTTCGCCCAAACTTCTGTCGTTTTTGTGAAGAGACATGGAAATTGATTCTTCGCAAAAACAACATAAGTCTGTGCCAAACTCCCTAGACCACCAAATGCAGCTCATGAAGACGCGTTTACTGATCCATATATTATTTCATAAAAATCTGTCGAGGAATTGACTGACAGAAAGCTGTTGGAGGAGTTGATTACACAAATTGTATACCCTATATAGGAGTATGCACAAGTGTAGAAACTAGTCGCGGCTCGCATGTCACGCCTGCCGGGGCTTTGATAGTACAGTTAAAGACCACCTCCGAATAGCAATCACCTGACTGTAAAGGCCACACTTTTGTTGTCCCAATGGCACAATTACTATATAAAAGACCCTGCAAATAAAGATCACCTGTGAACAAAGGCCATATTTTTCACTTCCCATGGCTGGCCTTTATACACAGGTTTGACTGTATACTGAAAAACTTTAACCACGTATGGACATACGTCAATGTGCCGACTATATCACGCTGTCCGCAAGCGGGCGCAAAAAAAATGGCTAAGTTGAAATGGCCCTATTTTTGTGAATAAAATAATGTTTTGTGATAACGCCACCATGGTGCACATGTTAAATATGTGCCGAACACATGTACAGTCCCGGTCTATTTAACCCTTAGACTGCTACACACAACAATTGTTGTGTTGCTTTTATATCTTGCCTTATTTCTCAATAAAACATGGTTTGACAGCACTTCAGAATCATTTCCAATGGAAATGATTCTAAAGTGCTGTCAAAACATATTATAAATTATTCTAAAGTGCTGTCAAAGCATGTTTTTCATGATAAAAATGGAAAATAGAGGATAAAGAGCAGACAACAAAAAATTAAGATAGCGTTGTAAGGGTTAATTCATGGCATGACAGGAAATTTGTGGGCATGATGAATATGAAATAGTTAAAATACGAAAGATGACAGGTCATTATATTGTCTTTTATTTAACCCTGTAAATATCATGAATATGTCTTGCAATTTCATTAGAATTGAGTCCAGACATATATACGGAGTGAAATACAAAAAATACTCCTAATTTGTTGGCTGTTATTTTCACCGCTGGCATCCAAAGAGTCAATTCTAGAAGACCAAGTATGGCACATTCTACCACCAGAATATCAACCAATCCCTCAACTTGTGGAGAACATATTTGTGTCAAAATGCATGCCATATTATTATGTGTGTTGGTGATAAAAAAACAATTCAATCCAGCGTGGAAATAGCCACAGCACATAAATTCATCAACAAAGTTGACAATTGCAATTTCCAAATAAGAGAAAAATGCAATTAAAAATCAAAGAAAGTGTTACTGATAATATAAACTCTGCTGATGATGACAAGGTTGTGTATTGGATAGACCATGGTAGATATACTCTATATATGGAAAACACTCCAGTGTCCTTGGCATTTGACTATTAACAGTGACCCTTAATTGAAGGTTTAGTTTTAGTCTTGGACATTTAACATTTAACAGTGAGACACCAACAATGACATTTGAACATCAGCATTGACCTCGACATGTGACCATCAACAGTGACCTTGATACATGAACATCAGCAGTGACTTAGAATTTGACCATCAGCACTATTTTGACATTTGACCATCAACAGTGACCTAGAGATTTGACCATAAACAGTGGCATTGATATTTGACCATCAACAGTGACCTTCATACTTGTCCATCAACAGTGACCTTGACATTTGACCATCAGCAGTGACCTTGATATATGACCTAACAGTGACCTAGATATTTGATCATCAGCAGTGACCTTGACATTTGACCATGAACAATTACCTTGATACATGACCATCAGCAGTGACCTTGACATTTGATTATCAGCAGTGACCTTGACATTGACCATTAACACTGGCCTTGTCATTAAACCATCAGCAATGCCCTGGATATTTAGCCCTTTGCAGTGACCTTAACAATTGACCACCAATGTGGCCATCTGCTGCGACCTTGACCATCGGTAATGACTGATATTTGGTCACCATCAATGGCATTGGTATCTGAAAAGGAACGAGGATTGAAAATTGATAATCAGCTGTTGAAGAAACAGATTCATGACATTTCACAGATGAGCATTGACATTAATATCAGGGGCCTATTTCACCAACATTGCAAAGTATACTTATCTAGCAAAGTATACTTTGAGGGAGAAATTTTCAATTTTAGGACAAATTTATTAATTTTTATTATACTGAATTTATTACATTATCACAGCCAATTTGGCTGTGATAATGTAATAAATTCAGTATAATAATTCTGCATACTTTTAATCATGAAATATATGCAATCATTAGTTCTATATGAAATAATGCATTTCAGGAAAAATAAATGATTACTCCCTCAAAGTATACTTTGCTAGTAAAGTATACTTTGCAATGTTGATGGAATTGGCTACTGATCATCAAGTGACCTTGACATTCAACCATTAGCAGTAAGAGAGACATTTGACCATCAACAGAGCAAATTATTGTCTAAATGCCCATGTATGTACTGAAACACTCTGTGGTCATAATACAAGACATAACCCCAAATGACAGATCAATTCCTAACGACCAAGTCACTCAAACTATTTTTTGTTAATCATCTCCTCAAAATGCATTACAAAAAAACTGCCATCTGCAAACATCTCTGTTTGCGGAATAGAAAATGTTAACGACAGCGCACTTTCGAATGATTAGCATCCAGTACAAAACCAGACACTACAGTAATTGCATAACGCAACAAGACAATACTGAAAATAGGCGCACGGAAAAATAAAAACCCCATTCGAATATATACGACCACTAAAGATATAGATCAGCATGCACAGTGCATGTCTAAATCAGAGAATAGAACGTTTGATACTGGGCACACCAACTTCAATGAATGACTGACAGTGTAGGTGTTGATCAGACTTTGTGGACGTGAGGTTAGATCAGAGTCAATGCTGGGTATATACAATAGGAGACGTAGCTGACACTCGTGGGTAGAAAGACGAAATGGTGTAACGACGACAGACAACGGTCTAACGACTGCCGACAACAATTATTACGGTGTCGCAGTTCGCTGAAATTTGCTACCCAGTATGACTGGAAAGCAACAGCCAATGTCCTTCTTCAGAGAAAACGTTGATTGTTCGTCAGAGAAAATCTTGTCCAGTTTCCTTCACCATCCCAGATCAGACTACACATCTGAATCTACACTGTTCAGCACCTAATCAACCCTTTTCATGCTGTGGATATTCTAAATCCTAAATATTTTCCTTCTATGCGCTCAGAAGAATATGTCGCGACCACCATTTGAGACGGTTCAACGAGACGGTTCAAATGAGTGGTCACAACATATACTATAAAAATAAAATATTGAATAAATTTCATACCAGTAAAGGTTGTTTAGTTTTAACCCATTGAAGTCTGTGGATACAACACTTTTTTATTGAAAAAATCTGATTATTTTCTTTATTTCTCCATAAAAGTATATGTTGTTGCCATTCATTTGAACCGTCTCATTGAGACGGTTCAAATAAGTCGTAACAACATATACTTTTGAACAGAAATTGAGAAAATAGCAAAAAAATCTCCAAATATTCATACTACTGTAATGCAGTTATAATCCAGCCTATCATGGATTAACTCTTTGCATGCTGGGAAACCTGTGAACTATAAATAGTTAAACAATTGCAGATGACAACTTGTTGTATTTTATTTTATTTCTTCATGTAAATATCGTGACTATGTCTTGGATTTCATTAGAATTGAGTCCGGAGGAGGACGCAATTCTAATGAAATTCCAAGACATATTTACAAGAGAGTAAATAGAGGATATTCCATCGTACATTTTGAATAGCGGGAAATAATACACGAGTGTGCGTCGGCTTCCGCGTAAGCAACGAGTGAGCGTAGCACGGACGCCGACGGACACGAGTGTATTATTTCCTCTATTCAAACATGTACGATGGAATATCCTATTTATTACACTTCCACGGCGGATATACATGCACATTTAGTCTATTTTTTAGATTATAATCAATGAATTGTGATGTGCGCATGAATAGTTATACAATGAAGTGTTTTCCCGCATTTTGACGTTACTTTGTGTGACATCATGTAAATTTTTTGAAATCCAAATTACGCAGCTGTTTCTATGAGCCAGATATATTTGAGTGCATGCTTAGAATGTGTTCAATCACATTAACATTCTAGATTAGTCGAGACCATTTCAAAATTTTCAAACAACTTTATTTTGACTGTAATAAAAATTAAAACATTTTGCATGGTAGCTCGTGGTTTCCAAGAAAACAGGCGTGCAATTACGGGTGTAATTCTCCTCATGGTGTATTATTTGTAAGGAGTTGATTACGGGTTTTCTCTCACAGCAAAACCCGTGCAAATAATTTGCAAGAGTGTAATAAAGAAAAATATTCCTAATTTATTGGTTGTTATTTTCACTGCTAGCATGAACGTCAACTCTTTGCATGCTGGGTAATTTGTGGGCTATAAATAGTTCAAAACTGGCGGACAAAAATTCATCATATTTTCTTGTATTTCTCACCGCAAATATCATGAATATATCTTGGAATTTCATTAGAATTGAGTCGTGAGGACTCAATTCTAATGAAATTACAAGACATATTTACAGAGAGAAATAAAACATATACAGGGGTCCTACCAATTATCCAGACAATCAATTTATCGGACAAATCAAAATAGCTGTTAATTAAACACATTCATTTGATCCGATTTTGCAACGAACACATCTAAGTCACTCAGGTGCTTGCTGTTTCCATGCCAGTGTGAATAATATATTGCCAAGGTAAACATTTTAGTAAAATTTGCTGAAAACATTCCCCCAACTATGTCCACAAGTTATTTACAACGTCAAACGTCACGCGGGGGCTTGTATCTCTCACTGCGCATGCGCATAATTTGAGGCCCCTATAGAGTTTTTCAATACTCTGTTGTGTGAAGTATGCAGACGATACGATGCATTCCTCCAATATAATTTTCAGACTGTTTAATACACAATGTACAATACAGAGCAGATAGGAAGGAATGCGAAAATTTATCATGATAGAAAAAGAACGAAGAGCTACTTATTCAAAAACAAATAACAATTGTTTCAAGGCCAAATCGCCCAAAGCTATTTCGGACCCAAGCCATTACACACCATTTCGCACCCATATTCATTTGTGGGTAAAATCGACAGATGCGAAAACACCAGTGTACGAAACGATCATTACAGCGGATTTTCCACCAAATTATGAAGAGCTCAATCGAGTGCGCCCATTACGTCATTGCAGAGTTGTTCTATAAATACAATAAATTCTATAAATACGATGTTTTCCAAGAAGCGAATGGTGATTATTTTTTCTGCAAAACAACACAATGCTGTTTATACTGGTTTTCAGGCGATAAAATTATGATTTTAAGGTGAGAATACAAGTTATAAGACGGTTATACATTTGTCCGGATAATTGATTGTCGATGTTAATTTTGGGGCAATCTTATGACTGATGATCTGACCCAATTTTAAGTAACAAAGATGGCACAGTTTGCTAAATAGTTTCCATGCGTTGAGAAAGCAAGAACCGACGATTGTTCTGTGAAAATGTTATGCCCGTAGCTGCTATTTTAAGAAAAATATCATTAAAAAACAGCCATTTTTGTCCGATAATCTAGAGGATCCCTGTACTCCTAATTCGTTGGGCGGATATTTTCGCCGCTAGCATGCAAAGAGTTAACCCTTTCCCTGATAGAGACGACTTTTCACGCCTCTGCAGAAGATGTCTTTTGAAAACATTGTGGGAAAAGGAGAAATTGCTTCTAACAAGCAATTTCTCCTTTTCCCACAATGTTTTCTACTCTATCCGATAATTTAACCATCATTTGACCCAGCATTTGATTCTTTTATTCAGATTCATACTGCTAATTTGTTGGCTGTTATTTTCACCACTAACCTTTACACTGCTGAATTAAAACACTGCTAATTTGTTGGCTGTTATTTTCACCACTAACCTTTACACTGCTGAATTAAAACACTGCTAATTTGTTGGCTGTTATTTTCACCACTAACCTTTACACTGCTGAATTAAAACACTGCTAATTTGTTGGCTGTTATTTTCACCACTAACCTTTACACAGCTCAATTAAAACACTGTTAATTTGTTGGCTGTTATTTTCACCACTAACCTTTACACTGCTGAATTAAAACACTGCTAATTTGTTGGCTGTTATTTTCACCACTAACCTTTACACTGCTGAATTAAAACACTGCTAATTTGTTGGCTGTTATTTTCACCACTAACTTTACACTGCTGAATTAAATTTTGTCGTCTGCTTTTTAGTTTTTGTTTCCATTTTTCTTATCAAAAACATGGTTTGACAGCACATTAGAATCTTTTGAATGCTGTCAAATGATGTTTTTGTTCAGAAAGAAGGAAAATTATAAAAACAACAGAAGACGACAATTTTAGGTTGCACATTTTAAAGGCTATTATATAGGACCCTCACTACTGCTGGAGTTGCTAAACATTGCGGAATAGAATCACGGCTATACTGGTAAAAACGTCAATGGGAACCAGTTTGTTTCACTGACGCAACACAATAACACACACATGACTGAGAACTTTGCATACAGAATCGCAGCTCATGAATATCGTCGATTGTTTTGTTGTTCAAGCGCAGAACTTAATCAGGCCTACGACATTGTCGCTTCCCAATGTCAGTAAGACGATATAAACAGCATTTGGGTTTTAATTTTGTAACGCGAGACGACACCGAGCTGATACAAACGTATTTATCACTTTTATGATTTTTGATCGAATACGATGATCAAAATACGATATTATTTAACTCTTTGCATGCTAGCAGGGAAAATATCCGCCAAACGAATTAGGAGTATATGTTTTATTTCTCTCTGTAAATATGTCTTGAAATTTCATTAGAATCGAGTCCTCAGGACTCAATTCTAATGAAATTCCAAGACATATTCATAATATTTACGGGGAGAAATACAAGAAAATATGATGAATTCTTGTCCGCTAGTTTTGAACTATTTATAGCCCACAAGTTTCCCAGCATGCAAAGAGTTAATGTATATATCGCAAGATTCTCATATACGGTGTTGGGCTACGGGAAATGTGGACTGGAGAAATGGAGCTTATGGGTTTTGTGACAAGTGTAGATCCAGATCAGTCTGTGCATCCGCAGTCTGCTCAGCATCTGCACTGTTCACCATTCCATCAATGAAGCAACGATGATGCTTCTAACAATCAATATTTTAACTCTTTGCATGCTGGGAAACTTGTGGGCTATAAATAGTTCAAAACTAGCGGACAAGAATTCATCATATTTTCTTGTATTTCTCCCCGTAAATATCATGAATTTGTCTTGGAATTTCATTACAATTGAGTCCTGAGGACTAAATTCTAATAAAATTTCAAGACATATTTATAGAGAGAAATAAAACATATACTCCTAATTCGTTTGGCGGATATATTGTTATCGGGTGACAGGAGTGTGCGATATGAATAGGAGTTACACTGGTGACAAAACCACATATTATTATACCCAGATCAGATCGTGTGGGTGCACTCTGATCTGGGACAATACTAGTCACAAATGTCACATGATCCCTCCAAACCTTATCATGTGAATTGTTTCTGTTTATTTTCTATTTTCCGTTTTACTGGTCAGAAACATGTCCCTACAGCACTTCAGAATCATTTCCAATTTAAATGATTCATTAGTGGTGTCCAACCATGTTTTGTTGAGAAAGAAGACAAAATTTAAAACAACAGCTGACAACAATTCACGTTTCTCGCATTCTAAGGGTTAACCCATTAAATGCGGAAAACATAAATTGTCGTCTGCTCATGGGTTATATTTTATTTTCATTCACAATAGAAACATGGTTTGACAGCACATTAGAATCATTTCCAATGGAATGCGGGAAATGGAAATTGTCGTCTGCTGAATATTTTTATTTTCCATTTTTCTTAACAAAAACGTGCTTTGACATCACTTCAGTTAAGAACAAGAAACGAGGCAAAGCCACGAAGACCAGGTTTTTTCCAAGCATAGACACTTGGATAACATAATTATACCCACTTTTTGTAGACTAGATGGCCGTGGCCTGCATGTCGCGCCTTGGGGCGAGGCATGGACACTAAAAAAATAGATATAGTAGATGGAAAAACTTTCACCAAAAAACTTTAACCGGACACACAGACGTATGGACGGACGGATGGACGTATGCCAAAATGCAGACGATATCGCGCTTTCCGCAAGCGGGTGCCACAATGATGATAAACACCCATGTGAAGTATCAAGGTAATGGGTGAAGCAGTTGCAGAGATATAGTACACCAAAAAACTTTAACAAAAAAATTCAAAGTAATTTGACCTTGACATTGGGCACAGGGGCCGCACGGTTGGGGTGTAGAATGAAAATATGGATGATGATAAACACCCATGTGAAGTTTCAAGGTAATGGGCGAAGCAGTTGCAGAGATATAGTATAACAAAAAACTTTTAACCAAAAAACTTTAACCAGACGTACGTTAAAAAGTTAACGTTGAAAATGGCTAAGTCAATTACGTAGAAATAATAGGTGAAGGTAAAAAAAATGTCACATGTTGGATAGTTGTATGTGGTAGGCACCCCTTGGTTATGAAGCTGTGAAAGTTTGGTGGTCCTAGGTGGTACGTACAGTACCAAAGAAATGGACTTAAACACGAAAAGTTGACATTGTAAACGCAAAAACTTAACATTGAAAATGGCTAAGCCGACTGCGCGGAAAAAATGGGTCAAGTTCAAAAAAAGGTAACATGTTGGATAGTGATACAGTGCGACCCCGTTAGTACACGGAAGTCCGGCGACATACAACCTTCCGTGTTGCTTATCCGAACCGTGCTATATCCGTTCTCGCCCAAGACGCATCATGTCAACAAAAAATACATGTACACTGTACACTGTGACTGCGAATGAACGACGTCGCCAATGCCTATAATATGCCATAATTTTGTTTTCACTGTTATCTTCGCATATAATAAATATATTGAATCCAAGAATCGTTAACGTCATGTTTTATTTATTCATCATGTTCATGTAGAATGTAGATCTACGCAGGTCCGTGCAATCCATTATTGTAAACGCGTGTAGAAAAAAGTGTAGTAATGATGACGCAATGACCCAATGACCGATATCCTGTTCCATCAGCTGCAACATCACGGACAAGCTCGTGCGTTGCAATCTGTGTTTACTCATATGGTGAGCACAGGTGAAAGACACGGACCTATGACACCAAATAAATGCCTATTAAAAAAATCCCATTATCACCCACCTGGTATCGTACTGTACATGACGTTAATAATAGAACGAGATCAAGTGGGTGGGGTAATGGATATTTTTTGTAATGGTCATTTTATTTTGTGTCACACATCCGACTATTCCACCTGTGGGTTTGAGTACAGACCTGTCTAGACATGTTTTGCCAGACTGTTATAATATTGCGCCAGTTCATGAGGTAATCAGGCTTATCACGCGAGATTTTCGCCGAAGATGAATCTGATAATAGTGTACATTTTCTGTAAACGATATCGAATGTTGACGAATATTAAATTAGTAATTATTACGCATTTGCTCTGAAAATGTTATCAACTTTCCGATATATTAGCAGAAAATAGTCAAATCATTCTCGGCGAAAAATCTCAGTAACCGTATATAAAGTTGATTATCTCATGCACTGGCTCAATTATGACTAGCGAAACGAAACAAGGCCAGTTGTCATGTACACAATGTGTACATGCGCCGGGGGCGAGGGCAGTGCTGTAAGAATTTAGTTAATCTGGGTCGAGTTAATCTGCGCGACTGATACGCGATCTCCGATTGGTCAGCCTTTACACCTAATTAATATTCCACCAATGGTGAGCGCGAACGCATGCCGGAAAAATGAAATCGAGCACATAACAATTAGCACTGCTTTGTTACTGGTCTTACTGATCTTATTCCCATTTGCTCGGATTAATTTACGAAATGTGCAAACGTGATCAGCTGCACATTCACATCGGTGAGATAATAGGAGGCTATGCGCCCATAAAAAAAAAATCGTCCATTTTGGGTCTAATTTGGGAAAGAATCGCAAATTTAACACGATTTCTGACAATAGTCGTGTTACAAATTTAACACGATTTTGATATACAAATAGGAAAAAAATTCGGGAGCCAAGGCACAACCGTGTACTAACCGAATTCGTGTTATAATGAAGCGTGTACTAACGGGGTCGCACTGTATGTGGCACCCCTTGATTATGAAGCTGTGAAAGTTTGGTGGTCCTAGGTGGTACAGTAACAAAGAAATGGACTCAAACACGAAAACTTAACATTGATTGTGGACGCCGCGCCCGCACCGCCCGCCCGCCCGCCCGCCCGCCCGCCTGCCCGGCTTTCACCAATCCAATAGCCTGAATTTTTTTCTCCAAAAAACCTGGCTAAAAATGGAAAATGGAAAGTAAAAGCATGTTTTTGTTAAGAAAAATGGAAAATAAAAATATTCAGCAGACGACAATTTCCGTTTCCTGCATTCTAAGGATTAAATCTGAGCCAGCAGCTTCGGTGTAGGTAGGTAGGCAGGTACAGTCGTGCGTTACCAATCATCGTATCATCCAATAATGCTGGGTAAAGTTTTAAGATGTTGCCTGGTGTGATAACCGTCATTTTTGACCTTGGAGAAAATCTGGGTGGCCATGGAAGCTGGCTGGCTTAAATGTTAGTTCTATATGAGACAAGCTATGAAATTTTGTACCAAATTAGTTGTACGATTTCTTACGTAGTATTTACAAAATCTGTGGTATTTTCTGTAAATGACGTCAAAAGTTGACAAAATATTCATAGCAAATGCGGAATAGACAAATGCGGAATAGAATCCCGCATTTGCTCTGAACTTTTTTTCAACTTTCTACGTCATTTCCAGAAAATATCGTTCTGAGATATAGCACATCTTTTTAGGCACAAAATCGCATGACTTTTCTCATATCTGTGAATTGTTTCTCTATCAGGAAAGCAAATTTTGAGTTTTAAATTTGGTCTGTGTAACATCAGACAGGAACTATGCAATTGAATATGTCTGTTATTTGCAAATTACGATTACAATGACATGCTACACTTACGCAGAAAGGGCATGCTGTCTTAGATCGACATTGCCTCACAATCAAACCAGTTAAGCGGACCTCACATTATCAGCCGGCGTCCGCGCGATTTTTCTATTCGCAGGAGCCCGAGAATTTCATGTCTGCAACGTGTGCCCTCACATATTAGATGGGGCCCGGGCGGTGCCCTTTGAACATTGGATAGCAGTGGAGACCGGACGCGCTAGATAATCTGGCAGGCGCCAGCTGATCAAAGAACAGATCGGTAGGCGGCCTGGTGGAGCACGGCCGGGCGCCGCAAGGACTGATATGTGAGGGCCGCTTAATATAGATAACTTTCCTATTTATGCATCTATCAATGTGTGGAGGTGGAGGTGGATTTGGACCATTAATACATCTACCAATATAGATCACTAAATCAGACGCCACACTCTCCAATGTACAAATATTGAAGACACAGATCTTAGCTCGTTGCTACAGTGGAACCCCTCTAAACCGGACAACACAAAAACATCTGTGATCTTATTTTTTATGAGTTTCCTGGTCATTTATCTCAGGCGATAATGTCTGTTCGTGATCGCATAGCGCACAACTATGGCTCAGATTGATCAAATGCCTAATTTACAGTGAAACCTCTATAAACCGGACACCCTGGGTACCTCCCAGGGTGTCCAGTTTAGAAAGGTTTCACTGTATCTATAACATGGACAGCAAGTCAACAGGAAATGCAATTGTTACACAAGCAATTCCCCTTGGAATTATAAGGAATGAATGGCCATTTTGTTGAATTTATCGGGGATATAAACTTGGAAAAGTCGCGGGAATACTGGACGAGGCCTTCCGGCCTTCGTCCAGTATTCTCGCGACTTTTCCAAGTTTATACCCCGATAAATTCCACAAAAAGGCCATTCATTCCTATAATAAACATGGACAGCAAGTCAACAGGAAATGCAATTGTTACACAAGCAAATCCCCTTGATGGCAGTGACGGTCACAAAATGAACAAAGTCAAGGACGTGGGATGCAGCACCGACAATAGACACCGAGGTGCCAAATTAAAGAGTATTTAATTTAAATTTGTCACGGTATGAAACATTTGATGGCAAAATGGAAAATTATTTCTAATTTTAGTTTTTATTATTCATACTCACCTGAATGGTTGCAAACTGATAGGTTGCTATGAAATCGTCCTAATAATAAAAATCTGCCTACTCTAATCACTCAAATAACCCACCATAGACCATTCCGCTCTACCCACAGCCAATTGGCTAGTCCGCTATTTAAACTCCTCCTATTATTGTTAGGTATACAGCTTCAAAAGTAAATCATTTCCATATGGAAATGACACTGCTAGATAAAAATAGCCTGAAGTATACTAAGTAGGGAGAAGATAAAAACCATCAAGCGGGGACGGGAGGAGGGTCTACCTTACCATTCAGGTGAGTATGAATAATAAAAACTAAAATTAGAAAGAAATCAATTTTCCATTTTTATGTCTTCAAACTAACCTGAATGGTTGCAAGAATTCGTAGTGATGGTGGGAGGTATTCTCACTACTCATACTCGACCGGAATGGTAAGGCAGATTAAAAACCCTCAAAACAGACAAAAATATTTGGTCTAGGTACACACTTGGGTGTTACCTATATAGTAATAACATGGTCTCACCCTAGAATCATAGGGGAGCCCAAAGCGGGCCCCCCCCCCCTTTTCTACGAAAGTAGAAGAGAGGTGGATAAAGACAAGCACCACCACGCTAGTCTCGTAGACTGACTGTAGACTCCAACCTGCTATACTTGGTTAAAACGCCGGAGAATACTCAAGGTATAGCTGCTGTCTACCAGACGAAGCCCTGGCGAATGTAGTCGCCCGGCACTTCACACGCCATAACTCAACTGAGATAAACTCAAAGTCTATACATAGTCTCATGACGACACATGACTCGTACATATCGAGAACACAGTATAAACGCCCTAACCAAGCACTAAGGTCATCCTAACAAGCAAGTGCTGAGGAGTTAAACTGGCCCTAAAGCCAGATCAAAACCTATACCAGGTTTGACACTAACTTTTGGCCCAGGGATTCCGCAGCATGGACATCCCTATTGTTACATAATGTTGAATGGGATTTTCTTGAAAATGCAGTGATTCCTCCTACAAAACAGGGATCCTCGGGATCTCGGGACACTGCGAGTGTCGACCACTGTATACCTATAAACCCATGTATAGTAGACAAAGAGAATAGAATCATTAACCCAAAGTGAAACACTATCCTTTTGCAACAACACTGCTACAAACTAGAAAGGTAGCCTCGCCCTAATTGAAACATGTACAAAACAACTATGCCTCCTGGCCCAGCTTGATGAACCGTAAGAACCATAGATCACCACAGATCCCCGATTCATCAACAAAAGCAAGTGAAGTTCATCGAGCGGAGAGTCACACTTACCAACCCCCAGGATTCCACTGGGACTGTAAAGACAAAAACCGAATAATCGGGTAATCAGAAAAAAATCGCAGACTATCGCGAACAGGTAGATCCAAACAGCCTCCTAAACTTGATGCTACCGGCTGATAAACCCACAACTGCACCCGCTGCTATTAACGGATCCATTTCTTAAACATCTCCCTGAGATGACAACCCCATGTCGGTCACATGAGGAACATGGAGAGAAAAAGGGGGTTACTTTCCGGAACACCACATATGTATTCCGGAACACAAATCAGTACTCACTTATATGCATAAAATAAGTTAAATATATCCTTGGCCCAAGTTTCGGCTACCATGAGCACCCGAATAACTACAATAACACTGATTACAAGACGCAAAAACATCACCGCGCTGTGACAGGACCAAATCGGGCCATGTCTCGCTGTAATCATAGATGAACAGAAGTGTTGTCCTAACTTCTTCCGATAAAACAATCCCCAAATAAGTTGGCTGCACGCTTAGATCAGACATTATACGAATTACGTGATGAATAAATCAATATCTCTGATCGCTGGAATATCAAATGTTAATCGCCTAGACGAAAATGATAACGGGTAAATAAAACAATAGGATTATTGGCAGAATTGTATTTAAACGAAATAATAATATCCAGATATACCCGCGCCGATCAAAATCGTACTTTTAATAGTAATCCGTACTACCGTCTATCTAACGTATTTCCCGGAATAAATACGGAAAAAATCGTAACAGATGACAGTTACGCATCTCCTGCCAGTGCAGAGAGCGATCATAGAAAGAAGTTGAGACTACATGCACCTCGTGCATTTAGGGCCTAAACAACTCAGCTGCAGAACCACTTACTGTAGAATAAACTCAAGTAATGGCCCTATCTATCCAACGGAAGACAAAGAATTGCGATACCTCCCGTTGGCTTAAAATTGGTAATAAAAAAAAAAACTTTACGGTCGGACCGGATGTCCTAATTCTTCCGAACCTAATGCTTCATAGCACGGACTGGACAGAAAGTGTGAACCACTGTCGCTGACAGGCGTGACGGAGGGAGGCCCGAACCACAACTGATTCCAGATCATGTGATAAGGGATAAAGTATCTGAGGGAGAAATCTCGGTCATAGGAGAAACTGCTGATGTGTAAACAGTAGTGTGCTTCTATTTAACACAATAAACATTTTGAAATACCCAATTGCTTCAGAAATGATGGAGTGACAACAGCATGTTGTATATACAGTCGATACGCGTTATGTCGACATTGCTTACATCGACGATATACGCTAGTGGTCCCGGCCGAACTGCTATATAACTCATACATTACATACCTGATATATCGATATCGGAAATGTCGACATTTCGTTTATATCGATGTGGAAAACAAGTCCCGATGGTATAATTAATACACATTATACTGTAATGTCGATATGCAATTTGAACAGCGGGCGTCGTAAAGTCTGGTCAAACTTAATTGGCACAGGTAAGTTTTTC
This sequence comes from Conchocele bisecta, assembly GCA_029237695.1. Taxonomy (NCBI): domain Eukaryota; kingdom Metazoa; phylum Mollusca; class Bivalvia; order Lucinida; family Thyasiridae; genus Conchocele; species Conchocele bisecta. The sequence goes on from CM055280.1 coordinate 34,602,640, forward strand.
ACACATACAAAGTGATCAAAACATGCCGCCGGTAACCGTGTTACAATCGCGGAATACCGTCAAAGCCGACCACGTAAGCCGTGGTCAACCAATTAACGACAGTGTGACGTGAAATCACAAAAATACTCTAGTTAATAGCCAATTATATGCCTGACATGAATCGATCGTAAATGCCATAATCATTAACGGACGCTAGTTTATAATAATTACAATTGAGTGAATTACATGCGATCTTATAAACACGAACAGTTGGTATCTCAAATCACTTCCTTAGCAATGTCCAACATGCAGTACATGGGTCCGAAGTATACTGGAACAAGTAAATTGAAAAGTCCGAATCGGTACGTGGGCGCAAACAGTGGAAATATAAACCGACGTTAGAGCCTTGCCGCAACAAATCCACAAATGGATACCCCCATCCGGACAGATAGCACTGGACACCAACGGATGCAGAAGCCATTCCGTCAGAACCGGAGATGACCGCAGAAACCATAACCACCTGTCCGTGCAGAACAGAATCCGCCGCTGTCAACCCCCGGAACACTGCAAAAGCTAAAACATGTTGATGTGTCCCTGAGTTTCCTGCACTGACCACCAACACACCATGTAGGGGCTCCAATGAGCCCCCCAGCCTTCTCACAGACGCGTCTGTGGACAGAAAGCGAGTAGGAGGAGGTAACACTATGGGAAATCCCTGTAGGAACCAGACCTCCACTGCCCACCATCTGATACAACGTAGGAAGATGGTGATCCTAGGCAGAGACCGATCCAAAGGATCGGGGTGCGGCCTCCATAGCCCTAGTAAGTAATACTGGAGGTCGCAAACATAACCTTCCCCTATTCTGCACCCCGAAATACCAGGAGTGCAGAAATTTCCTAGCTGACAGAGAACCTCTGACCAGTACCCGGAAACTAAAACAAGATGCCACGCACCCTGTCCAAAGGTACTATGATGACTGATAGATCGGTCAATAAGCTCATTCCCACCTAAGAAAAATCCTGTGTGGGAACCAACTACGACTACTCTAGATCTAAAAGACACAAAACTCGGAAACAACTAAAACTTCCGAGAGCATCTGCGGAAGGGCACGTGGAAGTACGAGACCCGCAGATCTATGGAAACAACCCAGTCTACCGGGCAAATGGCGCTCCGACCACGTCCCGAAACTTCCTCTATAGCACTATACTTCAAGAGAGAGACTCTACTAAACCCTTGAAAATACCCCGTACAGGGGAAACGACCCCACAGGAGGTAGACAAGAAGGAGCAGCAGGAGGGGACCATCGGTACCGTAGCTGCCCTTGGGCCGTTCGATCGCACAATTAACAGATGTCAAAAGAGGCGAACGAAGCAAAAACTATGGCCGTTCAAGAAAAAACTAGCCGGCTATCACTGCGTCTCACCTGGACAAGAGCATGTCCATAGAAAACTCCAAAGACATGTTGACAAAGAGGCTTAGCGGCACAAATCGCCGACTGAAGCACTGCGTCCAGAGACGATGAATCATACTGATTTCAAACATAAATCGAAAGTTGGCATAGCCACAATCGACTTAACAGCCTACCCCACCTGCCTTCGCAACGCGAACCAGGACGAGGAGCCGGAAGATATCCCAAACGCTGCGGCGTCCTTGTCCAGAAACGGAGATCTCAAAAACCATACCGCATAGAGGGGCATGTAGAACTTAGACCCCAGTGTGGCGATCAAAGTTTGAGCACTAGGAACCCCGCAGTGGCCAAATCCTACCTAAAGCTCCCAATGTACGTAACAAGAAGCCCTACTGTAGGAGAGCAATGAAACCACGACAACTCCGGCAATTCCACCACCCCCAAATCAGCCTCACAACAGCCATCCGAGGAAGTACCCCTATGGGAGGCTCCACTGGCAAAACCACCAGCTGTGAAAGAGCCGACAAACACTAAGTACTAGGACTTAGACAGGAACTCCAGAATCTTAGCCAACTGAACCATCATAACTCTTATCGCGTGTCGAGTCCTGAATATAGACTGGGAATTCGAACTCATATACACTCGAATAAAGAGCAGGCCAGACAAGTACGGAGCCAAAGCACCACGGCGTCCAATACCACCTCGACCGTCTCCTCCGAGAACGGAAGAGCTAGATCTCGAGGAGCCGGATACAAAAACACAATATGTACACAGGATACGAACCTTGCTAACCCGGTGCCCGGTACCCGGTGCCTGCCCGGTGCCCGGTGCCCGTAACACAATACCGGCACCTCTCCTGCGAGAGTTAGGGTAGGTTGTGACCGGGTGAATGTGATAGCACCTGCCGCAGCAACCCTAGACTGGCAGTCATCTACCACATACGTGGAATCTGATTCAACAGAACTGTACTGTATCGTTCCAAATAGTATATGTACTGCCGAAGCTAGTACTAGATGTAGAAGCCCTATACAACCGTCTCCTACGACGAACAGGAGAACGAGATCTAGATGAACCTGTTCCAAAACCTGAGAATGACCTCGAGGAAAAGGAAGAACAAGATCTAAACTCCGAACCCGAAATCGAAGAGCTAACCCAATCCTGACCTACGACGAGATCGACTCCTCGACTTACGTTAGAACGAAGACCAACCGAAGACAAGAACGTCTTCCTACCGGAAGCAGCAGGCTGTCCAAGGAGAGTCTGGTGCCCGGTGGGCCAGGTGTTTGACCGGTGCCCAGGTAGCCTAACCGGGTGGCCCGGCCTGCCCGGTGCCCCGGTGCCCGGTGCCCCCGGTGCCCATGGAATGCCACCGGTGCCCGGTGGCCCGGTGACCGGTCCCGGTGACCGGTTCCCGGTGCCCGGTGCCCGGTATATATGCCCGGTATATGCCGGTGCCCGGTGCCCGGTGCCTGGTGCCCGGTGCCCGGTGCCCGATGCCCGATGCCCGGTACCGGGCGCCTCTACTGAGAGAGGCTGGGTCAGCTTCAAACCGGTTGATATAGTATCAAGAACCAGCCGAAACACCCCTGTGATAGGTATAGCCCGGTGCCCGGTGCCCGGTGCCCGGTGCCCGGTGCCCGGTGACAATAATGCCCGGTGCCCGGTGCCCGGTGCCCGGTGCCCGGTGCCCGGTGCCCGGTGCCCGGTGCCCGGTATATATGCCCGGTATATGCCGGTGCCCGGTGCCCGGTGCCTGGTGCCCGGTGCCCGGTGCCCGATGCCCGATGCCCGGTACCGGGCGCCTCTACTGAGAGAGGCTGGGTCAGCTTCAAACCGGTTGATATAGTATCAAGAACCAGCCGAAACACCCCTGTGATAGGTATAGCCCGGTGCCCGGTGCCCGGTGCCCGGTGCCCGGTGACAATAATGCCCGGTGCCCGGTGCCCGGTGCCCGGTGCCCGGTGCCCGGTGACCGGTGCCCGGTGCCCGGTGCCCGGTGCCCGGTGACCGGAGCCCGGTGCCCGGTGCCCGGTGCCCGGTGCCCGGTGCCCGGTGCCCGGTGACATAATGCCCGGTGCCCGGTGCCCGGTGCCCGGTGCCCGGTGCCCGGTGCCCGGTGCCCGGTACCCGGTGCGCCTCCCTACTGAGAGAGGCTGGGTCAGCTTCAAACCGGGTGATATATTATCAAGAACCAGCCGAAACAACCCTGTGATAGGTATAGCCCTCTGCGAACCGGGTGATAGCGATCAGGCACCGGCCCCAGCAGCCCGGTATCCCCTGTATGGATACCGGCCTATCACTTAACACAACCTCCGAAACCTCGGATGGTTCCACTGCTCCCAAGAGCTGAGACTCGGACACAGACTTCTTCAGACGTGAGGTATGGGACCTACTAGACCCAGCCTTGCCCCACGTCGAATCCGTCCAACGGACGGACAATACACATGGCCTCTCTTTGCAACACCCGCAACAGGCAAAGCACCTGTCCGTATGGGTATCCCAAGGAGAAGTCATGTGTCCACACGCAGCGCGTGATTGCGGCATTCTAACAAGTAGAAGAAACGCAAAAACGCTACAAAAAAAATGTGTCACGGGAGCGAATCCACTAGGGACACGCGAAAATATGTGACACAAAGTAAAACACCGTGAAAAAACCCCAAAAAATGCAATGGAGAAAATCACGTAACACACAAGAGTGATAATAATATGTATTGAACGAAATATAATGACAAATACGGCACAATACACGGCAGAAATTCAAAATAAGCACGAAATAAAGAGAGAGACAAATATACCTGCACTCTTGATAGCGTCCTAAAATAATAGGAGGAGTTTAAATAGCGGACTAGCCAATTGGCTGTGGGTAGAGCGGAATGGTCTATGGTGGGTTATTTGAGTGATTAGAGTAGGCAGATTTTTATTATTAGGACGATTTCATAGCAACCTATCAGTTTGCAACCATTCAGGTTAGTTTGAAGACATAAAAATGAAAGTGTTGCTAACTTACAATAGACTATCACTATATCCCCTCCTGTCTATCAGTGAACTTATTTAATGGTGTTTAACGGCCTGTCAACAGCTAATGTCATTTTAGGCCGTGTTAACAGGGTTTATCCCATACTTCACCTGCTGTTGTAGGTGGAAATCCCAAAATCAGAACTGAATATTTACATAAAAAAAATATATATTCAGCCATGAAATTAGAATAACCGGACCTGGTACCAGGTCCTCACCATATCAGGGTCACACTGCAACAGTAATACGATTAGTACTAATCCTACTCCTTTTATAATAGGAATAACCAGATTCATCTCAGATTCATCTCTCAAGTATTAAGAAGAATGAAAACAATAATAGTCTGGAAGTTCGCTAGACCCAAAATTAGCGTCCACATGATGTTTTTTTACAGTTTCCTAATGTTCAACATATTGTCATTCAGAATCCGAAGGGTGCCATCTTGTCAGCCTTGAGGAAATTGAGAAATTCAAGATGTCCGCCATGAATGTTGTCGAAACATGTTTCGGTCATAATCGGGTACAAGTGTGTTTTTCCAATGACAACAGTGTATGAATTTGTTTTAAATACACCACCACATTTATTAATAATATTACTAAGTATTTTAATCACACATAATGACGGATTTTGTATTGTAATATACCCGATATAGATGTATAGTCCTGTGATTTTGGCAAAATTTAGAGAAAAAATGCAATAAAAATCATTAAAACTGGTAATAAAAAGAAGTATGCTTTGGAAAGAACGTGTTGTTATATAAATTAATCTAATTTACTTTTCAGTCATGGAAAGTTGTCAATAGCGTACTTAAAATTACCAATCACTCCGAAACAACGCTGTGATTTTTTCGCTTCATTTTGGACTTTGCGCCCTATAATATATCCGCTCAACACCTTGCATCAGCCATGGCTATTTGCTGTTTATAAAGCATACACTAATTTGTACACCCTCACACATTATTTAATCAGTATAAGGTATGTGATTTATGGAACTTCAGTGGCTGAATGACGAACAACATGGACCCTGATCATACTGCGGATAGGCAGGCAGATCTGGGGCTACGCTGGTTACCGATGTGATATCCTTTTTTTTCCACCAGCGGCTCATATAAGCCAAGTATAAGGGGACTGGTCTCTCCATTTACGTAGAAGGGGACTAGTCTCTCCATTTACTAGCTGTAAATGCAATGATGCCATACTTCTTTGCGGCAGGGCATATCAACTATGCAAGGTATGGCCTATACTATCTGCGATCGATGGAATGTCTGCCAACTGAAGTACTGAACAGATTTATGAAAGGGGAGCATGTGATGCGCCACACAGCTGGAATATGGAACGCCATATGATCGGATATGTTTATCGAAACGACATTCATGTGATATGGACACGGACCTGGTGGACTGGTTGGTATCACGCTCAATCAGTCAGCATTGAAGAGGTGGGCGTTAAGTATACACACGTGTAGTCGCCTCATCAAGGATGTTGCTGAAATGAGAGATGCCACTGGCACACAGTCAGTGATGAAGCAGAAGGAAGAAATGAAAGGTAGAAAAGAAGCAGATGCCAGGGACAGAATGAAGATCAGGGATATGCTGGAGACATGTGTGGATCCACTGAAACCTGATGACCATCCAGATGGTATTATAAACATTGTATCTGGACAAATAGGCACCGATAAAGTAAACGTTGATGATTCGGTTCAGATTGGTACACAACAGTTGACTGATTACGAAGCGAGTTGGCCGAACGGTTTTCACGGAGCACTGACAAACAAGGTTGTAACTATGAGTGTCATAAAGAAAGCAATCAAATGTGGATCTGGTGAAGTATTTGATACACAACTGATATATTGAAGGTTAATGGGCATCATTACTACTCATGACATTGACCTGAAGAGCGTGTTCCATCATGAATTATCACCAATCCCAACATCAATGTTCGAAGACAGTGGTGATATGAGAATCATGTAAACAAAATCGACATTAAAAACGAAGCTCCAAGTCGAGCACTCGACGCGAACAATGATGAAACAGGATGTCATCATTGTTGATGGATGCGTGATTCTTTGGTGTATCCACTGGCCAGCCACTGGAACCGTGCAGGACTTTGTTGACCAATACTATACATATGTTCATAGGAAACTTTAGAAAGCTGACGTGTTTCTTGTTTTTGATCGCTACCATGAGTACAGCATCAAGGGTTACACACGAAGGTCTCAAGAATCTAGGAAGGCATATACTGGACACAAACTTAGATTAGCAACACCTCTGCCATCACAACATATGATCCTGACCACTACAGAGAACAAGGTTCAGCTTATTGATATCCTATGCCAGCAGATCCAGGAAAATGCGAAAAACCTTGTACCAACCGATCGAACACCGACTGATAGTCGCAGGTTCTAGCAACGCACCAACAGAGATTCATCATGGGGTCGTGATAACCCGAACTGACATGACGATAAGTCATGAAGAGGCAGATACAATTATTGCTCAGCAAATGATAAGCGCTGCTACCCAATATGCGTCCTGTATAGCTGTAGTATGTGATGACACAGATGTGTTCGTTCTATTACTACACTACTACCAGCAGTAGAAGTTGACATGCACGCTTCTCATGGAAGGCACCAGCTCACAGAGAACTGTTGTTGACATTGGCGCAACAACAAGCAAGCATACTGCAGTAGTAGAACATCTATTGGCAGCCCATGCACTATCTGGTTGCGACACGGTAGCACAAATGTGTGGGATTGGAAAGGCCCGAGTTGTTAAGGTTCTCTTGAAATGATGTACATTGGTGAACCTTGGCAATCCTCATGCGAATATACAAGATGTTATTTCAGAGGCCACAACATTCATATGCATCTTGTTATGGATCCAAGATCAAAGGCAGCATGTCTGACATTCGTTTCGAAATATGGTCAGCAAAAACAGCGAGGAGAAATATCCGCAAGACTCCAGATTTGCGATCACTGCCGCCAACATCGGAAGCATTTGCAGAAAACGTCAAACGAGCACATCTATAAACTGCAATTTGGAGCTGCCTTGGAGCCAGATCCCCCAAACCTTGTCGCCATAGAGTGGGGTTGGTTCAAAGACAACCATTCAAAAATGCTTTTAGCAGTGACTCTGCCTTCAGATAAACTACCAGCCCCAGCAGCTATCATACAGATGATTCGATGTGGTTGTTCATCAGAACAACCATTTGCGACCGCCAGATGTAGATGTTACACAGCTCGCTTAGCGTGTACCATCTTCTGCAGCTGTAGCAGCACACGCCATTGTCAAAACCGATGGACAAAAGATGCCGCAGATTTTTGTGACAATGATACATGCAACGAGACCGAAGAACCAGATTTCGCCGATGAATGAAGCCATTCCTTTAACAATGCCCATCACTCGTGATGTATACGAGCAACCACATTACATGAGAATCATTATTGTCGTGATAATAAGTATACACTGACGAGTATAACATATTTGCGCTAATGTGAATAAACCTGCTGCTGTGGAGATTGTCTCCGCCACAGGTATATGTATACAGCTGGCTCATATATTTTATATTCAGAGTGTGTTGTAAATAGCAATTGGTGGGCGCTTGGTATCTAGCAATGATAACTTAGGTAAATACGTACTACATAACTATTGATATATGCTGTACTAAATATTGACACGTGAATATATAATAGGTCCGATACTGTATACACTCTTGGTGCTGTCCCGTCACAGACATACGTATATACTATATTCATGATTTTCATTAATTTTCCATATATTTTGGCGGCCATCTTGAATTTTCATTTTGGACAAAACAGTAAAGTGGTTAATGCTATCAGTGTGTCATTTAACAAATAATATATACGAAATTGATTGGTCTAATCCGAATAGCAAACACAATACGACATTGATTAGAATTTGTTATATATGTGGCGGCCATCTTGAATTTCAATTATGGAAATACCAATTAAGTAATTAAGTGCCCAATACTTTCAAGGTATCATTCCACTTGAAAAAATGAATAATATACACCAAAGGGTTTGATCTAACTTGGATAACAAACACAATACAACATTGATTAGGTATGATTTTTTATATATATATGGTGGCCATCTTGGATTTCTCAATTTCCTCAAGGGTGCCAAGGTGGCACCCTGCGGTTTTGCAATTAGTAGACATCCAAGTTATCAAAACCATCAAAACATTTTGTGTGGACGGTAATTTTAGGTTAAGGCTCAAATTGCTGTTTGGCATCTGCATTATATAAACTGTACCAGAGGGCAAAATTAACAGGGATATCGGAATTCCAGTAAGGATTATTGAACCCCATCGTTAATTGTTAAATTTACCCTTCACATGCTCCCAAACTGCGGACCCTCCTACTTGTGAAGGGATCGGCAATGGTAATTGTCACCGTATATAAACATTTCACAGTAACGTGATAAAAAAGGATTTTTTTTTACGTCTGGAACATAAATATATCCACCATTCATTACATGTTTATCTATCTGTGCAACAACAAAAACAGTTTTGTAGGACAAAAAGCTGAACATTACAGTTATTTCAGGGTTTATTAGATCATGTGGCAGAGAAGGCAATTGATTTGTCAAGGAACACCACTCTCTATGTATGGCTGCAGCAAGATAAGGTGCTGCTGTGATGATAAATCTGGCTGTGACTGGCGAAATGGGACTTACGGGATTATTGATAAGTGTAGCTCCTGACCAAATAGCATGTAGCTTGATAATGATCTGCGTTGCTTTGTTAGAAAGAAACATGATGTGCGTTCCATTGATGGAACGGCGAACAGTGCAGATCCTGATCAGACTGTGCGGATGCACAGGCTGATCTGGATCTACACTGGTTGCAAAACCCCATTTCACCAGTGACAGCCAGAAATCAGTGTGAAATGTCAAAGGTAGAAGTCTTGTCATTATCTCCCCATAATGGCACACTGGGAGTACAGTGATCAATACAATATTGTTAATTGATCGAGCGATTGAAAGTGGTTTTACAGCTGTTCAATAAGGACGTCGACATTTAATTTTATACAGACAGAAATACATCGGTAAGAATGACCATTCAGTATTGAAATTACAATACATGTATTGTTAAAGGGGCACATCAGAATTTGTTGAAAATACTATAAAAAAAACAACAATTAAAGATATATGACGATACTAGGAACGATGGGTTGTTTCAATTTTCACCGATATCGGCACATACGTATCAGATTTTATATCTTGTTGAATGCAACAAGATAGGAAATACGATATTTATGTACCTTTCTGGGTGAAAATAGAAACAACCCAGCTGTCCTAGTATCATCATATATCTTCAATTAAACCACTTTACACAGGGCCATGATGAACATGTTTTTTTCTTTCAAAAATTCCAGATATGCCCCTTTAAACCACTGAGCTGGTGCCTGATCTGATGTCAAGAACACATTCAGGTCTTGAAGTGTTCATATGCATGAATTGCAGTGAACCACTTATAGCGCTGGTACACTAGCTGGTCCCAAATAATTCGGACAAGGATCAGGATTTGGACAAAGGATCAGGCAGATTAAGATTAATTGGTCAATTGGCTGCAATTGGTCAAGAACAACAGTCTAACCAGACAAAACTGGACACCCTGGGTACTCTGATTATAAAACATTTTTAGCATATTCTCAAAATTTTAACTAAAAATCAAGCAATTTGATTGGTTGAGGCTGAGCTGAGCTGATTTTGAGCACAAGACAGGAACAAACCCACAAGATTTATTGATACATCCGGATCATTTAGAAGCAGGTTTGAATCCTAGTAAATTCACCACAAGGTGTGTATCCTTCACCCGCTCAACCCTAAGCACCTGGAATGCGCTCTTCCATGTTCATTTGCAGGCCATTCCATTACTCGGGAAAGGGGTAATTTCGTAAAAAAAATGAAAATATCTATATATGGTGCAGATCCAGATGAGCCAGCTCGTTATGAGCCGGCTAATCTGGATCTACACTGTTTGAAACTATCAGAGTAGAGGTATTATTGACATGTGGGAAACAAAAATTGACGTCTGCCTACTGCTGTTTCATATTTTTTCTTTTCTCTCAATGAAAACATGGTTTGGAAGCACTTTCCATCAGAAATGATTCTAAAGTGCTGTCAAACCGTGGTTTTATTAGAAAATATAAAGCAACAGCATACAACAGTCTTTGTTACCAGCAGTCTAAGTGTTACAATACGTATACCGTTATGGAAGTTGTATAATCGCGGGTCCTAGGAACCGTTTCACTAAACTTTGCACGACTAAAATGTTCGCAAGTGCAAAATTATGATAGTTTGTAAATTTCACATTAACAATGTTTTCTTGTAAACAATTATTGGATTTACATTTATTGAGCATAGGCTGCATATGCAGCCTATGCTCAATAAATGTAAATACATCAATTGAAATTTCCAGACGATTCTAAATGTGCACTTACGAACATTTTAGTCGTACGAAGTTTAGTGAAACGGGCCCCAGGTGAGCCGTCTCGTCTCATCAGCAGCTGCACCTTTTGCAAGTAATTTTCATATTTTTTTAGAACAAAAAACACCCCCTTTAAATATATGGACTAGTCTGAAAATCATTTGTTGACGATTGGATTGGTTGCAAAATTAACATATCACCGTCCATTCCAGTTACTTAGGGGTTTAGTGAAACGGGCCCCAGATTAATAATCTATCAATCAATGCACATATTGATTACACAACGGTCACACGTCTCGAGGCTAGACTCGTATATCGGTATGCAATCGTGTCCAGTATCAATCACGCCCACATATTGTCAGGCCGCTATCAAAAACTCGTCACTCGATCGGTGAAAAATGCGTTTTCCACGGTACGCAAATCATGTCTTTCCAAATATGGGTCCGAAACAAACAGGATAAGGATCTTACATGAGTGATGTCAGTGAATATGATATTTATTAAAAAGAGATTTCATAAGAATCAAGGCTCTGCCAATTTCGGTTTTCATATTTAATACACTAATGTATTATGATCTTTAATACACCATGTATTTACACTGCTAAAGTGCTGTTTAGATAATATAATGTTAGTGTATTTTTCTTATCACAATTTTGCCACTGAAAGGGTAAAAAATTTCTTATGAGATTGTCTTGGTGTTCGGTTTAGAGAGGTATTACTTTATTAGAAAGCAATTACATTTTTGGTTATTTACATCCGTTCAACAGCAAAAACATATGGGGATGCACAACCAGCACTAAAATGACCATAAATTCTGCAGTGAATTAACAATATACTGATCACTGACGCACACCTTTACTACATTGGACCACGTAACCCCATGTGTGAATGCCGGTAAGAATCCGTATGAATCCTTAAGAATAGATTAACCATCAACCCTTTCAACACCACAGGCCTGTATATTGGTACATGTATTGGCAAATATTGTAGATACAGATGAGATGATTGGATTGGTTGCAAAATGAACATATCAAAATCCATTCCATGGCCAGTTTTACTTAAGGGTGACAGAGTCAAGGTGTGTACCCTCCCATCCTCCCGTCAATTTGTGATAGTCGATCGTCCGTGAACGGCCACCTCCCTACAATAACACCCTCCCGGTAACAGCCGATATTTTAAATTCCAAATGCACAATTTCTTCTTTACTTCACCCTTTCAACACCACATGCCTGTATAGTGGTATTGGCAAATAGTGTAGATCCAGATGAGCCGGCTCGTCACGAGCCGCCTCATCAGGATCTGCACTTTTTGCAAGTAATTTTCATATTTCTGAGAACAAAAACACCCCGTTTTCATAAATGGAATAGTCTGACAATCATTTTGTGACGGTTACATTGGTTGCAAAATCAACATATCAAAATCCATACCAGTTACTTAACCCTTTCAACCCTAAGTAAGTGGAATGGGCTGTGTCCCACCAATCCAATCATCACAGAATAGTTTTCGGACTTGTACATTTATGAAAAGGTTTTTTTTTCTGTAAAAAATATGAAACCTAGACATTATGTTTGCAAAACATGGATATGCCCCCATGGCATACTGGACTTACTTAAGAGATTGTTTGTAAGACAAGAAAACTGTAAATTTACACAAATTTCTAAATCATTTGAGAAAGTGTCACACACTTTTTGACATAAGGTTCCAGCACCATTTTGAAGGTCACAGCAACATTTTGAAGGTCACAAAGGTCATGTCATTGGTTATGTGATTGCGTCACACATGTACAGTTGAATGAAGTGTCCAAATATTAAAGCAATCCTTCAAGTAATATTGAAGATATTACACGATGGAGAAACGCAAAAAAAATGGCTAATTATTTCAGCACCAATTTGAAGGTCACAAAGGTCAATGTCATATCATTGGCGGTGCGGTTGCGTCACACACATTCAGGTAAATGAACTTTCAAAATAGTAAAGCCATCCTAACAGTATTATTGAAGATATACATGATGGGAGAAACTCAGACAAACATTTTGATGTAAATGTACATGGATGGATGGATGGATGGACGGACGGACGCCCGGATGGACAGATGGACGGACGGACAGACATATGGACAGATGTTGTTTGTTTTTTGGGGTTTAATGGCCCATCAACAGCTAAGGTCATTTAAGGTCGGGTCAATGGGTTTAGTACTAAATCCCATATACAGTAGAAACTCCGAATACTGGACAGCCTCCGAAACGGACAAAAAGTCCGGTTTAGAGAGGTTTCCGGTTTTTAGAGGTTTTTCACTATTCTTACTCAAGACTTGATAAATGAAAAATACGCCGACTGAACTGGGCCTACGCTGGTCACCTGATCAGTCTGCGTGGCCTATGTGCCTATACTATGGTGTGTAAATTGGTTTGTCACTAAACGTGTACTCCAATTAGCGAAGACTAATCGGCAATTTTCAATGATTATTTGACCTCATAATTACCTTACATATACCTGCCATCATCAATTACAGCCGCATCAATCGATTTAAGTCTTCAATGGAAAATAGCGGAATGTTTTTCGCTATTTAATTCAAGACCAAACACAGCCCGATTTGTAAATGTAAATATCGAGTATCCATCTTTGTTTTTACGAAAGTCGGGAGAAATAATTAATTGTTTTCATTGGTCGGTTTTCCAATATCACGCGTCGATCATATATTTGTAGGTTGTAAGACACAAAATTGCAACGAGCAACCAGTACAAAACCAGTACAAAACATTGTTTGTCATTAAATGACAACAAAAATAAACTGCCCAGACCATGTGACTGGACTTGTGAACCATGTCAAATGCGTAACGTCTCTCTTATCACACCTGTCCGACAGGAAATCCAACACGACCATTGTGTGAAATTTATCCCCTGCCACGGGCGCTTGGTGATTTTAGCAATTCTGATCCGTCCGGTATTCAGAGGTAAAATTATGCTGAAACGTCTTTTTTTTTTTGTTGAAAATCCGGTATTCAGAGGTTTTTAGTACATTGAATAAAGGAATTAAATCGGGACTATGAAAATTGTCCGGTTTCGGGAGGATTCCGGTATTTAGAGGGTCCGGTATTCGGAGTTTCTACTGTATTACCTGTACAAGTACATGTACAAATGGGGGGAAATCCCAAAATCAGAACTGAATATTTACAATAAAAAAAAAATATACTCAGCCCTGAAATCATAATAATCCTGATCTGATGCCAGGTCCTCGCCACACCAAAATCACTTGGCCCCCTCCCAAAAGCAGTAGGATCAGTAATAGAGCCAAAGATAAAAATGTACCCGAGGGCCAAACCAGGCAAATCGTAATTCCAACTAGAAAAAGTCGATGGCGCGCCATCGCAATATACCCACTTTCCCCAAATGCTAAGTCCGAAAGGGGGAAGTAATCCATGATGGAGGGTCGGATAAAAAATCCGAATTCACTTTGCGCATGTGCACATGATAACGAAGCTACATAGCAAATATGAGGCGCGTAGGTATGAAGGTGAAAAAGTTTTTCGAGTTACAAGGAAAAAGATAAAAATGGACCCGAGGGCCAAACCAGGCAAATCGTAATTCCAACTAGAAAAAGTCGATGGCGCGCCATCGCAATATACCCACTTTCCCCAAATGCTAAGTCGGAAAGGGGGAGATAATCGATGATGGAGGGTCGGATCAAAAATGGGAATTCACTTTGCGCATCTGCACATAACGAAGGTACATATAAATATCAGGCGCGTAGGTATGAAGGTGAAAAAGTTTTTCGAGTTACGAGGAAAAAAATGGGAAATTCTGAGTCCGAAAGGGGGAGATAATCCATGATGGAGGGTCGGATCAAAAATCCAAATTCACTTTGCGCATCTGCACATGATAACGAAGCTACATACCAAATATCAGGCGCGTAGGTATGAAGGTGAAAAAGTTTTTCGAGTTACAAGAAACGTGACGGACGTACGGACGTACGGACGGACGGACGGACGTACGGACGGACGGACGTACGGACGGACGGACGGACGGACACCCGTGACAAAAACAATATACCGGTTTTTTTTTACAAAAAAAGTGGGTATAATAAATTAGATAATATCATACACTGGCACATTTATACTGGCACTGGCGCGTAGGTATGAAGGTGAAAAAATGTTTCGAGTTACGAGGGAAAAATGGGAAATTCTGAGTCCGAAAGGGGGAGATAATCCATGATGGAGGGTCGGATCAAAAATCCAAATTCACTTTGCGCATCTGCACATGATAACGAAGCTACATACCAAATATCAGGCGCGTAGGTATGAAGGTGAAAAAGTTTTTCGAGTTACGAGGAGAAAATGGGAAATTCTGAGTCCGAAAGGGGGAAGTAATCCATGATGGAGGGTCGGATAAAAAATCCGAATTCACTTTGCGCATGTGCACATGATAACGAAGCTACATAGCAAATATGAGGCGCGTAGGTATGAAGGTGAAAAAGTTTTTCGAGTTACAAGGAAAAAGAAAAAAATGGGAAATTCTGAGTCGGAAAGGGGGAGGTAATCGATGATGGAGGGTCGGATCAAAAATGGGAATTCACTTTGCGCATCTGCACATAACGAAGGTACATACTAAATATCAGGCGCGTAGGTATGAAGGTGAAAAAGTTTTTCGAGTTACGAGGAAAAAATGGGAAATTCCGAAAGGGGGAGATAATCCATGATGGAGGGTCGGATCAAAAATCCAAATTCACTTTGCGCATCTGCACATGATAACGAAGCTACATACCAAATATCAGGCGCGTAGGTATGAAGGTGAAAAAGTTTTTCGAGTTACAAGAAACGTGACGGACGTACGGACGGACGTACGGACGTACGGACGTACGGACGTACGGACGGACGGACACCCGTGACGAAAACAATATACCCGTTTTTTTTTTACAAAAAAAGTGGGTATAAAAAGGAGGAACCCCTACCGTTAATTTACGCCATCGCGTTCGCCCGACCAACCACCCACATGGACAGATGTACAGACGGACGTACGGAAGGACGGAACATCAAGATCAATGCAATATGCCCCCTATGCGATAGCAAAAAGAACTTGTCACAAGCCAGCTCATCTGGATCACTGTTTGCAAACACAGCTATAGAAGTCTGTAGTGTTGAAAGGGTGTTACTAAAACAGTCAGTTTTGTCTCTTCACATGGGTGTCCGTTGTACTGTATATAATTTTGCAATAAATAGGTGGCCATTCATAGAGGTTCTTCGAGTGTCACAATATCTGATTAACAAATTAATTACCTGCGCATGTGACTACGTGTTACGGTAATTGTCAAGCTAAATGGCGGGGTTATCTGGCGCCGTAGCTGCAGTACAGGTGGCGATATGTGATATTGATTATTGGCTTGTAATTAGCGGCAGTCGGTATCATAACATCAGTCCTGACACTTGTAATCGACAAGAAATTAATTGAGACAAGTCAGAAACAGCCAACATGGCATATGGTTGTAAAATATTCAGAGCAAGTACTCTGGTGTCGTGCTTGAAATCAGGTCGTTTGATTGGCGGAGACTCAGTCTCGGCCAATCAAACTGCCTGATTTTGAATTCAAAATTTGACAAGTCTCAGCCAAACTGCCGGATAAAAAAGTTCAAATTTTGACAACGAAATTTGGATGTTTGTCAGTCTTGGCCAATCAAACTGCCTGATTTTGAGTTTAAATTTTGACAACAAAATCAGGATGTTAGATTCGTCGAGTTCTTAGCTAATCAAACTGCATGATTTTGAGTTCAAAAGTTGACATTGTACAATCATGTGTGCAGATCTATGACGGGATAAAGTGGCTGGTATGGTATGAAATGAAATGAATGGGTTTAAAGTCCCAGCAACAGCTAGGGTCATATATAGGGATGGGACCACAGTCAAAGTCTCATTCGACAGACCAGTGGGATGGAAATACTATGGAAGTATTTTGAACTCACAACCTTCAGTATTGAAGTCCTGTAGTCTACCCCTGAGCCACAGCCCATCCCTGGTATGGTATGACAGTACAGGAGAATGTTGTGTTAAGAACATTAACTGGGGCTCCAGATAAGGAATTAGTAATTGAGTATTTTCACTCCATCACTTCTGAAGCAATTCGGTGTTTCAAAAATTTTAATTGGGTAAAATAAAATCACACTACTGTTTACACAGGAATTATTGAATAGTTTGCTTCGAATGGAAAACATGTCTTGGCATTTAAATGTGTTTTCATGGAAAATAAGAAACAAAGTCATATAATATATTTGTGGTCTGTTTATTGTTTTCTGCAGCATGATAAATGTACCACAAAATTGTAATTGCTTTTTGATACTTGCTCAATAGGGTTTTTGGCAATTTTAATTGAGTTGTTAAGCAAATAAGCAGCTTATCTGGAGCTCTGATTAACAACAATGTCAATGTCATTCATTAGAAGTCATATCAAGGTCATTAATGGTTCACGGAGGACATGTGCGTGCAACATCAATAAGGTCAATGTGCCAATACCCTGCTGTCACGTTAAGGTAATTACTGACCATGTCAAGGTCCTTAGCAAAAGTGTCATCTAATTAAAGCTAGATGTCCATGGATTAGGTAAAAACTGGAAAGAAATTGCTTTGATAGCAAACGTAGGGAGATAATCCATGACGCAGTGTTAGATAAAAAATCAAAATAACTTTGCGCATCTACACACGATAAAGAAGCTACATACCAAGTTATTACTAATTGCAAGGTAAATTTGTGAATTTCTAAGTCCAAACAGGGAGATAATCCATGACCTGGGGGTCGAATCAAAACTTGAAATTAACTTTGCACATCTACACACCATACAGAAGCTACATAAAAAGGATTGAGCCTCCAGCTATTATGGTTTAACCCATTACAGACGGGACACACATTTAGTAGTATGAACCTTTCGAGAGAAAAATATCCCTATTTTCTTTATATCCTTTCAAAAGTATATGTTGTTACCACTCATTTGAACCGTCTCAATGAGACGGTTCAAATGAGTGGTAACAACATATACCTTTATCGATGAATGAACAAAATAATGAGATTTTTTCAACAAAAATAAATAAATCTAACTTCACATTGCCCATCCACACACTATAAGGAAGCTACATACCAAGTATCAATCTCCAACTATTATTAGAACATTTGTGTGGTATTATGATTTTTAATGCATTGTGTTAAAATATTGAGAAAGTTTGTTTGTTACTGTGAGGACATTGATTGCTCTGATGCTATTTAATGGCCTTAAACAGCTAAGGTCATTTAAGGCCGGACCAACGGGTTCGATCCTCAAATCAACGAATATTCATATTACTCATATAAGGGGTATAACCACTACAAACAAGGTGAACATAAGTCCTCAGTGACCTTGACCTTGGGCAGTCGGCCGTGGGTCATATGCAAAAAAACAAATCCTTTTTTCTGTACTCGACTCAGAACAATGCTCAACTTGGCAGACTCGGAGTTGAGCTTATAAGGTTGGCGATTTAACCCACAACCAGAGGCAGTGAAGTCCCGGGGGCCTTTCACTAAAATGTTCGTAAGTGCAAAATTATGATAGTCTGTAAATGTCACATTAACAATGTTTTACTGTAAATAATTATTGGATTTACATTTATTGAGCATAGGCTGCATATGCAGCCTATGCTCAATAAATGTACATCCATCAATTGAAATTTCCAGACGATCCTAAATTTGCACTTACGAACAGTTTAGTCGTACGACGTTCAGTGCTCCAAACTCTAAGCCACACCTAGATGGAGCATGAAAACATGCTCTGACTGTAGCTTTATCACCTCATGATGAGGTCACTGTGTGCATGTACATAAACACAGTAGACATCATTTATCACACAATTCCATGTTAATGATTGGGGCCCTCAAATTATGTAAAAATATATGGTTACGAAAATTAAATGTGTACTTAATTATATAACTATTCCACAAGTTTTTAACATCAAAAGTGTTCGATTATTACACAGTATTAACCCTTTGAACCCGAAATCCCGCTATAGCGGTTTATGCAAAAAATGCAGATCCAGATGAGCCGGCTCGTACTTTTTGAAAGTAATTTTAATATTTCTTAGAACAAAAACACCTCCTTTTCATAAATGGACGAATCTGAAAATCATTTTGTGACCATTGGATTGGTGGGAACATTAGCATATCACAGTCCATTCCAGTTCCTTAGGGTTGAAAGGGTTAACTAATAGTTCCATACTGTGTTAGTAGTAGTGATCACCAGTTTATGTGCATGTGAAGACAGTGTAATTAATTTTAATTATTTAAATCATGTATTGCTATCAACTTAAAGGTACATGCCCACTCAGTAGACACAAAATGTTTGTTATATCACAGACATCACCAGAGACATTTTCTGGCAAAATAAACATTCATTCACCATTAGCACACATATCAATTGGCATTATTATACATTTTATATCAGACGTAAATTTCCACATTGATATGAGGGGCGATAACAGTGTTTCCTTAAAATGTTAATGGACATTACTATTTATACTCTGTATTTAATTTTTGATGTGCAATGATAATACTCTATAATCTGTCGAAAATATTATTTTTTCAGGGGACGCATTTAATTAGTATAAATAATTAAACAAGAGGGCCATGATGGCCCTAATTCGCTCACCTGACTCCATGAACACCAGAGGAGAATGTGACATCGAGTTCATGTGTTTTAAAAAAATTGTGCTATTTTTAGATGGCGGTCATCTTGGATTAAGTGATGACTCTCATTTTACAAAATCTGAAAATGCTTCACCCAGCATCGGCCATGTGGTTACTGAGAAAAAGACGTAAAAAATCTTGAATAAATGGACCTTTTGGTGGCCATCATGGATGACATAATCATCCGATTCCGACAAATATTGCAACAGAGTGATCGCCTCGTTGATACCTTCAATTTGATATATGACATGACCATATTCAGTCAAAAATAAAATTTGACCCCAATTTGACCCCACGGGCCACGCCCATTTTTGACCCCGGGGTCACCATTTTAACAACTTTCAAAGAGCAATGTACATCGATCATTCCTACCAAGTTTCGTCGAAATCCGGCTAGCGGTTCATGAGAAGAAGATTTTTTAAGAATTTATGCTATTTTTAGACGGCGGCCATCTTGGATTAGCGATGACCTCCAATTTAACAAATCTGAAAAGGCTTCACCCATGGACCATAACTTTTAAGTTTGGCTACCATGGGCCAAGCGGTTCATGTGAAGAAGAATTTTGAAATCTCTAATAAAAGAACGACCTTTTGACATTTCGGCGGCCATCTTGGATGACATAACAATCCGATTTGGACGAAAAATGTACCAGAGTGATCGCCTCATTGATACCTTCGATTTGATATATAACATGACCATATTCGGTCAAAAATAAAATTTGACCCCACGGGCCACGCCCATTTTTGACCCCGGGGTCACCATTTTAACAACTTTGAAAGAGCATTGTACATTGATCATTCCTACCAAGTTTCGTCGAAATCCGGCTAGCGGTTCATGAGAAGAAGATTTTTTAAGAATTTATGCTATTTTTAGACGGCGGCCTATATTGGATTAGCGATGACCTCCATTTCATCTTGGATGACATAACAATCCGTTTTCGACAGAAAATGCACCAGAGTGATCGCCACATTGATACCTTCAATTTGATATATGACATGACCATATTCGGTCAAAAATAAAATTTGACCCCAATTTGACCCCACGGGCCATGCCCATTTTTGACCCCGGGGTCACCATTTTAACAACTTTGAAAGAGCAATGTACATCGATCATTCCTACCAAGTTTCGTCGAAATCCGGCCAGCGGTTCATGAGAAGAAGATTTGTTAAGAATTTATGCTATTTTTAGACGGCGGCCATCTTGGATTAGCGATGACCTCCATTTTAACAAATCTGAAATGAAAAGGCTTCACCCATGGACCATAACTTTTAAGTTTGGCTACCATGGGCCAAGCGGTTCATGTGAAGAAGAATTTTGAAATCTCTAATAAAAGAACGACCTTTTGACCTTTCAGCGGCCATCTTGGATGACATAACAATCAGATTTCAACAGAAAATGCACCACAGTGATCGCCTCATTGATACCTTCAATTTGATATATGACATGACCATATTCGGTCAAAAATAAAATTTGACCCCAATTTGACCCCACGGGCCACGCCCATTTTGACCCCGGGGTCACCATTTTAACAACTTTGAAAGAGCAATGTACATCGATCATTCCTACCAAGTTTCGTCGAAATCCGGCTAGCGGTTCATGAGAAGAAGATTTGTTAAGAATTTATGCTATTTTTAGACGGCGGCCATCTTGGATTAGCGATGACCTCCATTTTAACAAATCTGAAAAGGCTTCACCCATGGACCATAAGTTTTAAGTTTGGCTACCATGGGCCAAGTGGGTTCATGTGAAGAAGAATTTTGAAAAATCTCTAATAAAAAGAACAAACTATTTTGACCTTTCGGCGGCCATCAATTGGATGACATAACAATCCGATTTCGACAAAAAATGCACCAGAGTGATCGCCTCATTGATACCTTCAATTTGATATATGAAATGACCATATTCAGTCAAAAATAAAATTTGACCCCAATTTGACCCCACGGGCCACGCCCATTTTTGAACCCAGGGTCACCATTTTAACAACTTTGAAAGAGCAATGTACATCGATCATTCCTACCAAGTTTTGTCGAAATCCGGTTGGCGGTTCTTGAGAAGAAGATTTTTTAAAAATTTGTGCTATTTTTAGACGGCGGCCATCTTTGATTACGTAATGACGTCATTTTAACAATTTTGTAATCCCCCTACCTAAGGACCATGACCATGAAGTTTGGTGACTATAGACCCAATGGTTACCGAGGAGTAGACGTTTGAAAATGTTCACGGACGACGACGGACGACGACGGACGACGACGGACGACGACGACGGACACATTGCGGCAACAATAGCTCACATGAGCTTCGCTCAGGTGAGCTAAAAATAGCATGCCTAATTTGCATATGAAAATAGCCTGATACCACCGCACGTCACTATCATCAGTCAAATAAATATTACTAAATGATTATATCTGTATAGCGGGCACTCGTAATTTTTAGAACTGGTGGAATAGTGAACAATTATACTTAATTCCTATAAAGAACATTTTGTGCCTACCGAGTGGGCATGTACCTTTAAATACGATTGATGTTGACATCTTGTAAAGTATAATCATTATTGTACATCAGAAATTTCATTGACAAATAAATATTGACTTGCTTTGAATAATTATCAAATTTTGTTAATATTTTGAGAAACACTGTTATCTCCCCTGACCGCAAGATTGTTGATTTCCGTCATACAAATAATATAAGGTTTGATCATGTCCAGCCGTGTGCAAACATTTGCTGTGGCCCGAGGGAACTGTTTGAACCCAAGGCCGCAGGCCGCGGGTTCAAACAGTTCCCGAGGGCCACAGCTAGCAAACGTTTGCACACGGTTGGACATGATCAAACGTTATTGTTACATTTCCAACAAAAAACTGATGTAATTTGAGCATTATATTCAGTATTTTAAGTACTTTTATAAATTGTCCCATTCACGTAGATAATTTTCGGTATTCATATTCCGGGGCCGCGTCATGAACGTCATGAAGTAGTGACGTCTTGAAGGCACTTCCGCGTAATGACATCATGAAGGCACTTCCATTACGCGCGGCCCCGGAATGAGCATTGCCTAAAGCCATGTGCAAACAGCGCGCGCTATATGTTTGCAAATATGTGCAAACAACGGAAACCATGTAACAATACAAAATAGTACCAATATGTGTACCCAGGAATAAAAATGAAATGCTCAATGTAATATTAATGACATTTCTATATGATGAACCAAAGAAATATAGCCCCTACAATACATCGTGATGTGCGGGACCCCATCTTTAACTCTTTGCATGCTAGCGGTGAAAATATCAGCCAAACAAATTAGGAGTACATGTTTTATTTCTCTCTGTAAATATGTCTTGGAATTTCATCAGAATTCTAATGAAATTACAAGACATATTCATGATATTTACAGGGAGAATAAAAGAAAATATGATGATTTCTTGTCCGCTATTTTTGAACTATTTATAGCCCACACATTTCCCAGCATGCAAAACGTTGAGACTAAGTTGACCCTGTTCTTCTCAGCTGTGCATGCACAAGTTTATAACCTTGGGGCCCTGAGGCTCGTTTCACTAAACTTTGTACGACTAAAATGTTTGTAAGTGCAAATTTAGGATCGTCTGGAAATTTCAATTGATGGATTTACATTTATGCTGCATATGCAGCCTATGCTCAATAAGTGTAAATCTGTTAACCCTTAGACCACTATCTTATTTTTTTTCTCGTCTGCTGTTTATTTTCTATTTTCCATTTTTATCTTCAAAAACATGCTTTAACAGCAATTTAGAATAATTTACAACATGCTTTGACAGAATTTCAGAATCATTTTCATTCTGAAGTGCTGTCAAACCATGATTTTATTGAGAAATAAGGCAAGATATAAAAGCAACAGCAGACGACAATTGTTGTGAGTAGCGGTCTAAGGGTTAATGTGAAATTTACATACTATCATTAAATTTTGCACTTACGAACATTTTTGTTGTACGAAGTTTAGTGAAACGGCCCCCTGGTCTAGTGTCAAAAGCTGGATTTACAAGAACATGATTGCGCCATCCACAATCGGTGTATAAACACATTTACCATATTGTTCTAACCAACTGCATTACAATACGGCCATGTTACAGCAAAGGCACGTTACAAGCATCGTCATCTTTTATAATGTGCAATCTTCTCTACCTTATCCTGTTAATTGACTCAAAACATATACCAGACAAATTAGAACTCACTAATTATAAACCACTTAACTATTCGCAAAAATGAGATGGTACAAAAGGTCAATGTCATGTTAATGGCAGCATGAGTGTGTTCCAATTTCTTACATGTATCAAGTGTCCAAACATTGAAGCAATCCATCAAGTAACATTAGTGCTATACGATGATGAAGAAACTTGTACAAACATTTTGCCACAAAAAAATGGCTAAGTGTTTCCGCAAAAATGTGAAGGTAAAAATGGTCACGGTCATGTTAATGATGGCATGAGTGTGTTCCAAACGCTCACATGTATCAAATGTTCAAATATTGAAGCAATCCGTCAAGTAATATTAAAATTATACCATGATGACAAAGCTTGTACAAACATTTTGACATTTCGGACGACGACGCGGACGACGAAGGAAAAAGCGGGCGCGAGTGTATAATACAATTTATCCCGTCAACTATGTCGCTACTAGACGTGAAAAGCAGGTACGTGTATTTTTTCTCGTTCACGTCTAGTAGATACGTCATTATGTATGACGTTACGTCATTATGTGAATGACGTAACACGATAATCTTGTGCTTCAGGAAGACAAAACTTCTTGAAAGGCCACAAATGCATTTTTAGAAGACATTTTTAACAACTTTGATGTGGTTAACGGGATAAATAGAATATTATTATAGTGTAATGAACGTGAATAAATATCTGACTCGGCTCGAAATCAGAATGTGCTCGGCAAGCCTCGCCCATCCTGATTTCTCAGCCTCGACAGATATTTATTCACGTTCATGACACTATACTAATATTCTCTATATGGGCATCATTAACACTGAGAAAATCACCTCATGATGATAATAACCAAAAGAACAACAACAAAAAAACAAACATTTTTGCCTTACAAACAAGGTAAACACATGTCCTCAGTGACCTTGACTTTGGGCGGTCGGACATGGGTCGTATGCAGAACAAAGCACTGACCCTAGACAAACATTTTTGCCAAATATTATCAAAATCAGTGAAGTTGTTCAGAAGTTATTAAAAAATGAAAGGTGTTACTAACGCACGCACGTACGTACTTACGTACGTACACACATACATGGAATAACGCTATATACCCTCTTGCCTATCAGCAAGGGGATAATAATTGTTATATATTTTTAAATATCCGCAAGTAAAATAACAATTTGGCAATTTATTTTCGGGGCGGGTGAGCATGAGAATCAGCAAATGAAGTTCGTCTGGCCTAATGGATCCAACTCCCCATGCGCATCAATACATCACAGTAATCTCCACCGTACCCTCCCCGTGGAAATCTATCTACTGCTTGACGTCATGACAACCAATAAACTCCGCCGCCACTCTCTGTGATTACAAACAAATGTTTCGAGCAGCCGAGCAACTATTAGTGTGATAGCAACTATTAGTGTGATAGCAAACATTGATGAACTGCATCATACCTACTGTCAGCTCGACATTTTAACATTACCGGTAACCCTTAAATTTTGTCGTCTACTGTTTATTTTCATTTTCGATTTTCTCATCAAAAACATGCTTTGACAGCACTTTAGAATCATTTCCAATTCAAATTATTCTAAAGTGATGTCAAACCATGTTTTTATTGAGAACAAAAATCAAAATATACAGCAGCAGACGACAATTGTCGTTCCCAGCATTCTAAGGGTTAAAATGTAACCAATTTTTCATAAATTATAGAAAAGTTATCCCCTGGATATTCATATCAGGTCAATGCCTGATACAGCAATATGTTATCAGACTGTATGTATTCGGCCAATACAAAGCTTGTTACATGATAAATATCAAGTCTCATACCTTTATGGAAGTTCAACAGGGAAGATGGTCACAAGTTGAAATTCACCCTGCATATCTACCCTCAATAATGAAGATACAAAATGCAAAATTGCAGAAATTCAAGAGGGGGAGATAATCCACTGGATACAGAATGGACAAGGGTAACACTAAATGACATCTCCTCTGTCATCAGTAGCCTATATATATTTCACCAAAATTGCAAAGTACACTTATCTAGCAAAGTATAGTTTGAGGGAGCAATCATTTATTTTTCCCGAAATACATTATTTCATATAGAACTAACGACTGCATATATTTGATGATTAAAAAGTATGCAGAATTATTATACTGAATTTATTACATTATCACAGCCATTTTGATAATGTAATAAATTCAGTATAATAAAAATTAATAAATTTATCATAAAACTGAAAATTTCTCCCTTAAAGTATACTTTGCTAGAAAAGTATACTTTGCAATGTTGATGAAATCGGCTACAGGTCCATCAAGTGGACAACGTATGTACAAGTAAATACAAAATGGTAAATTTCCAAGTCATTTGACCTTGACTTTGAGCAGGGCACATGTGTGGGCTATTGAATGAAAACAAGTACTTTGGTTCTCAGACACAGGGTTTGCGGAATGTGATACGAAAGATCGAATTTTATTTTGCATCATCTCTGATTTTTTTAAATCGCCAGATGCATTTTGCATGTCAATTAGACATGTGGTTCACATAATTATATGCTTACTAAAGCAACTATAACAATCACTAGCTTTTCATCAGACATGATTGGGTTTAACATATTTTTGCCGGGTAGTGTTTTTGACTGATCATGTGGCGAATTTACAATAAATATGTTTTTATTTGTCCATGACGATAAAATGCCCTTTCGCACAGGGAGCTTTCTGACGCAGCGATCTCCAAGAACCAATTAAGTACTCTTTTTATGGTCTAACGGAGATGCAGTGGAACCTCTTTAAACTGGACACCAGGAAAACATCTGTGATCTTATTTTTGATGGGTTTCTTGGTCATTTATCCCGGCTGATACTGTATGTTCATGATTACAAAGCATACAGCTGCGTTATAGAATGGTCATATGCCTGGTTTACAGTGGAACAGCTCTAAACGAGACACCCTGGGGACCTCTGTAGAGGTCTCACTGTAGAAGGTGGCCGAAAACTTTAACACAAACCTCGGACATACAGACGGACAGACAGATGAACAGCCTAACAGGTGGATAGTGTGGTAACTATATGTACCCCAATATTTATTTTGTTTGTTTATTGGTGTTTAACGGCCTATCAACAGCTAAGGTCATGTAAGGTCAGGCAAACAGGTTCGATCCTGTTTTAACCTGCTGCATTGGGGGGGGGGAGGGGGGGGGTGGGGGGGGGGTGGTGGGGGGGGGGGGGGGGTGGGGGGGGTGATAAATCCCAAAATCAGAACGGAATATTTACATCGAGAACAAATATATTCAGCCCTGAAATTAGAATAACCCGACCTGGTTCCAGGTCCATACCACACCAAAGTCACTTGGCCCCTTCCCCTAAAATAGGATTACGAATATCGTAATACTCACATAAGGGGTATAACCATATTCAACTGTCACATACAAAATGCCAAAGATGTATGTGAGGGCCAAACCAGGTCTCCAGTCTGGATGAACCCGGATTGTTAAACTAGAAATGGACGCTTGTCGACAAGCGCATGTGTATCCCCCTCCCCAGATACACAAGTAGTTTGAAAAAAGAGTGTTCGAGTTATGCTCCGGAGACAAAATCAGTGACGGAAAAACAAAGGGAGATAACTAAAGAATTAGTGATGCAAGAGTTGTCATTCTTGCGGGACACACCTTTAGGGTCGTGGTCTATGCATGTGTGAAGTTTCATGAAAGTATTCCAAAGGGTGTTCGAGTTATGCTCCAGACACGAAATCAGTGCACGAAACAACAAAGGGAGATAACTAAGAAATTAACGACGCAAGAGTTGTCATTCTTACGTGCGACACACCTTTGGGTCGTCTTCTATGCATGTGTGAAGTTTAATAAACTAGAAAAATGTGTTCATAGAACACGGATGTCCCACATATCGCTTTGATAATAAATAGAGGCCAAAATTGCAAGTCAAAATTTTCTTTTACCTGAGCGTTAAAGTTTTTGAAGCACCAAGTATGTGACCTTGACCCTGGGCTTGGCGGGGGCAGGACAAACGTGGATTTGGCACAGGGCGGTTAGAGGACCATTTAGTCGCAATGCATATATAGAAATATGAAGCTGATCCGTGAAAGAAAACAGAAATTATAAGTTTTTTTTTAAAACCTGAGCTTAAAGTTTTTGAAGCACTAAGTATATGATGTTAACCCTGGGCTTGGCGGGGGCGGGACGAACGTGGATTTGGCACAGGGCGGTAGAGGACCATTAGAGCAACGCATATATATGAAATATGAAGTTGATCCGTGAATGGAAAGAAAAATTATAAGATATTTACCTGAGCATTAAAGTTTTTGAAGCACCAAGTATGTGACCTTGACCCTGGGATTGGCGGGGGCAGGACGAACATGGATTTGGCACAGGGCGGTATAGGACCATTAGAGCAATGCGTATATGAAATATGAAGATGATCCATGAAAGAAAACAGAAATTATAAGATATTTACCCGAGCGTTAAAGTTTTTGAAGCACTAAGTATGTGACCTTGACCCTGGGCTTGTCGGGGGCAGGACGAACGTGGATTTGGCACAGGGCGGTAGACGACCATTAGAGCAACGCGTATATGAAATATGAAGTTTATCCGTGAATGGAAATAAAAATTATAAGATATTTACCTGAGCGTTAAAGTTTTTGAAGCACCAAGTATGTGACCTTGACCCTGGGATTGGTGGGGCAGGACGAACGTGGATTTGGCACAGGGCGGTAGAGGACCATTAGAGCAATGCGTATATGAAATATGAAGATGATCCATGATCCATGAAAGAAAACAGAAAGTATAAGATATTTACCCAAGCGTTAATGTTTTTGAAGCACTAAGTATGTGACCTTGACCCTGGGCTTGCGACGGGGGCAGAACGAACGTGGATTTGGCACAGGGCGGTAGAGGACCATTAGAGCAATGCGTATATGCGTGTTCGAGTTATGCTTTGGATACAAAATCAGAGCAGAAACAAACAACAAAGGGAGATAAGTAAACAAGAATTCCGCGGAATCAGATGCCTCGCCTTGTCCCGCCTTGACCTCGAGCCTGGGCCCGAAAGCAATTTTCACTGGCCCGAACATATTATACAATTATTGACTAGTGAACCATAGAATATCAGATTATATTCTATGGCTCACTAGTCAATAATTGTTTTATTATATGATAATAGTCTGTATATAGCACTTACGACCTTATGCTACTTAGACAAAAATTGAAAAAGAATTTGATAAAAAAAATGAAAAAAAAAAATGGAAAAAAAGTTTAAAAATTAAAAATAATAATGCTTGCTACTGGAGCCCAGAATTTTTTTTAATAGTCCTATATTTATCTACATATATCTGCACAGGTCCACATAATGCCACAATATTTTCAACACAGTTTACGGAAATGTAATATAATCATTTACCTGTATAAATTACCTGTAAGTGGTCAGTGGTCAGTTGCACATGCTAGCACATGTACAGGTGAATAGTCTGTATATAGCACTTACGACCTTCTGCTACTGGACAAAAATTGAAAAATAATTTGAAAAAAAAAAAAATGAAAAAAAAAAAATGGAAAAAAAAAGTTTAAAAATAATAATGCTTGCTACTGGAGCCCAGATTTTTTTTCCAGTCAAATTGAAAAATAATTTGAAAATAAAAATGAAAAAAAATAATGAAAAAAAAACAAAACAAAATGACAAAAAAAAGTTTAAAAATAATAATGCTTGCTATTGGAGACCAGATTTTTTTTTAATAGTCCTATATTTATCTACATATATCTGCAGAGGTCCACATAATGCCACAATATTTTCAACACAGTACCCAATGTAGTGATTTACCTGTATAAATTACCTGGTCGAGCAGTGGTTCAAGCAGTGGTCAAGCAGTGGACATCTGCACATGCTTAGCCCATGCTTAGCACATGGTTCTCCCAGTTTCTATTGTTCTCTCTACAGTAAGGTGTACAGAGCACACGAGAAAAGGTATACAGAGCAGACGAGAAAACAGGTCTTCATGCACTTATTGTCCAGTTTTGTATACGTGCGCAAAACAAAAAACAGGGAGATCAACTGAAAAATTAGCTACACAAGAGTTGTCATTCTTGTGCGTGACACACCTCCGGGTCGTGGGTCTATGCATGTGTGAAAGTTTCATGAAAATATTCGAAAGGGTGGTGGAGTTTAAGCTCCGGACACGAAATCAGTGCGAGAAACAAAAAAGGGAGATAACTAAAACATTAGCTATGCAAGAGTTGTCATTCTTGTGCGCGACACACCTTCGGGTCGTGGTCTATGCATGTGTGAAGTTTCATGAAAATATTCCAAAGGGTGTTCGAGTTATGCTCCGGACAAGAAGTGTCTGGCGGACGCGGACGGACGCGGACCGCGGACGCGGACCGCGGCGGCGGACGGCGGACGCGGACGCGGACGCGGACGCGGACGCGGACGCGGCGCGCTGTCAAATCCATAGTATCCCCCGACGGTAGTCTGGGGGATACAATTACCCATCGCACTGCCACCCACACCCCAATATTTGTTTAATGGTACACAATATAAAACTAGATGGCCGCGGCCAGCATATACCGCCCACCAAGGTATATAAGTGTGTATATGTATGTGGTGTAAAAGTCAATTAGACTTAGAGCTACGGTAAGTTGACCTTGACCTTGTGAATGGGGGCCTCACGGGCAGGCTATAGAATGAAATATGGATGTTGATAATGAAGTATGTGAAGTTTCAAATCAATCGGACAGTGGAGATATTTAGTACTAGCCTTAGGAACCCGTTCACCGGTGCATTAATAATTAAATTGGTACACGCACATTAGCCTAACAAGAAACAATTCCAAATAAATTACACACTACATTTACTTACATCTTATTTTCTTTAAAAATACGAGATATAGTGTGCGTGTGTGTATTCCACATTGTCAATATCGTCCGCCATCTTGTATTGACCTACATAGCCGACTGTGATGACGCAATACCATTCACCGGTGTAATGACAAAAAAATGCCCAGCTAATCATGTTAACTTAAGGTGACTCCAGATCTGGCTGTGGTTTCATGCATATATATATATATATTACTCTTAACTTTTGAAGTACAGCCGATTCTCTTTATCTCGATATCGCTTATCTCGATATACCTGCTTATCTCGATATGCGTCCGAGGTCCCGGCCGAATTCCCTATATAGATCATGTATTTTACTCCTGATAAATCGATATCAGAAATGTCGATATTCTGGTCAATCAAGTCAATTAATTGAACTTGACATTTCTTAACGCCGATTAGATTCAACTTTGGCCGAATTTGTTTGTGGCCGACGAGTCTAGGTCCGTCATGGTTCGGGGACGAAATGCGGGTCTTGCATTTTGCGATTGAATAATAACATCGTCAGAAAAGACGGCGCACGTTGAAATTTAGAAACACATATTCATTGATGTGTATTGGGTATGATTTGCAAAACAATTGTTGTGTACCGGAAATTGTGTCATGCGATATATTTAGTAACAACACATGCGCATTCCGTTATTAGAAAATGCGCGATTTATGAAAACCCGGAAGTAAAGAAAAGTCGGTATTTTTTAAGCGATTCTGTTTGCATTTTTTCGAGAATGGTCGCAAAATTTGGCGAATTTTTATCTCGAAGTTCGGATATGTCAATATATTTGGCTCAGTCCGTTCAACTTCGAGATAACGAGAATTACCTGTACTAACAAATGTTGGTTTTAACCTGTTTTTTCTTATACAAAATGGTAATTAATATAAATGGTTACTGTTATTCTATGTGGTAACTGGAAATAGAAAAGGAGGCAATATTAGCAAATTTATATGTGTATACATGTACATTTGTAATCATCTTTGCAGCTGATCACTGTCTACAATTGATTAAGGTGCGAAACACTGCTGACAAACAGTACAGGTCATAATTAGTTCATTAATATATACCCT
Source organism: Conchocele bisecta (assembly GCA_029237695.1). NCBI lineage: Eukaryota > Metazoa > Mollusca > Bivalvia > Lucinida > Thyasiridae > Conchocele > Conchocele bisecta. The sequence continues at coordinate 34,634,293 of CM055280.1, forward strand.
GGGGTGACTTACAGCTTTATTTAGAACATGGTATTAGAAAATTAAAAATACACCCAAGTCACCTTAATGGATAAATTTATAGGGGATATGGCAGGTGTGTGCAACGGAAAATTACCATATTTGCCAATAACACGACCTCTGATTCATGGAAAAGCAAGACAGATGCAACTCTTGTGTAAACTCTACTGAAGATAAAACTTCAGAGCATGCAATGACAGAGTTGGGAAGGAACTTGTTGGATCTACGTTATGCCGTGGCTAGGAAATTCGTTCAAGAAGTTACAAATTGTAATAAATATGATCACTTAGATGTAAGTAGCTCATTCTAGATTATTCATATTTGACAGTGCAATTGTAAAAATATGTGCGTGAAAATCCCAGATGTAAACAGTACCACGAGACTTAGATCCGGATATTTCGGATTGCACCGGTGAATGGTATACACCGGTCAGGACGGGTTACCCACCATGAACACTTTAGTGCAAATGCTAGATGCACAGACACAGATTCATGCCAATAGCGCTGACGATATCACATGCTCACTGCAAGCAGTTGTCATAATCATTTAACCCTTTCAATACTACAGACTTCTATAGCGGCGTTTGAAAACAGTGGAGATCCAGATGAGCCGTCTCATCAGATATGCACCAGGGAATGCCCAAAGCCCCACTCCCAGGTAAAGCCCAAAGCCCCACTCCCAGGGAACACCCGAAGACCCACTCCCAGGGAACGCCCAAAGCCCCACTCCCATAAACGCCAAAAGCCCCACTCCCAGGGAATGCCCAAAGGCCACTCGCAAAGCCCCACTCCCAGGGAATGCCCAAAGGCCCACTCCCAGGGAATGCCCAAAGGCCCACTCCCAGGGAATGCTCAAAGCCCCACACCCATGAATGCCCAAAGGCCCTCCCAGGGAAGCCCAAAGGCCCACTCCCAGGGAATGCTCAAAGCCGCGCACCCATGAATGCCCAAAGGCCCTCCCAGGGAGAAAGACATTGATAAGAGCACGAGACCCAGTAACTGTAGTGTAGGAAGGGCATTCAAATTTGTGCTGCATCACTATTTAACTTGTTGCATGCAGATAAACTTGTATGCTATAAATAGTTAAAAAATACCAGATAATTCATTATATTTTTTTTTTTATTTGTCCATGTAAATATCATACATATGTCTTGGAATTTCATTAGAATTGAGTAGGACTCAATTCTAATGAAATTCCAAGACATATTTACAAGCTCAAAGAAGAAAAAAGCTCCCAATTTGTTGGCTGTTATTTTCTCCGCTAGCATGCAGAGTTAACTGGAAGCAAATGATTATCTGCAAAAGCTGATATAGCATACGTCTGGTTTTCGAAAGATTAAACAACCACAGACATTGATGAATTCTGACTTGACTGTACGTAACTATAGCAATAACTTCAGTATGGATTTTAAGGCTAAAAGTTGCGCATTGATTGATGAACCAACGATTTCTTGCATATTCTGAAACTAATAGCTGTATCACTGACGTAGTTAGAAACTACCAGACGACTTACCTGGGAGAAATTGTGTACAGGTGAACATAATACAGATGATTTACCTGGGAGAAATTGTCTACAGGTGAACATGATAATCTTTCATATGAGTTAACTCGCTATGTATTGACCGAATACACGCAGACTGATAACAAAATGTAGTATCCAGCGTTGTACCACAGGTCGCGGACCAAGGTCAATAAATACATTGAATATACCTAGAAGTATCAATAAGTGAAAAAAAATAAGTTAAAAGAAATGTTTGTACTCCCTGTTACAACACATTACCAAGATTGTTTATAATGGGTCGAACTTGGCGTCCTCGAGACAATGGACTCTCACGAAACAGTCAACCATTTTATTTAATTTTCGCACATTGCAGAAGTTAGGCAAATGATTAGCCCTCCGCAATGATATATTCCTTGATGCACGATGTAAACGTGTTTTCGAGCTATGGATTATTTTGTTCAACAAAATTCCGCATTTTTCTCTACTCAGAAGACTTGGGGCACATTTATTTCTTTGGCTTTCCCGATGATGCGTCAGCTGGTACAGTTTCATAGCTTCGCTTAAAAGGTAAGCAGGTGACCAGCTGGTAACCAGTCAATGGAAACATGACGCTTATGTGTGACACTCCATGCATCTCAGCCAATCAGAAGCTTAGCGATGACGTCATCGTAAAAACCCATCATGATTAGACAACACGAGAAATTATAGAAATGTCGGTGTAATTGAATTGTTTATCATGACGCATTGGACGGGTATAAATATAGTTTTGATCAAATGTTTGACATGAAAAAAATGTGTTTTTCGATGCAAAATATTTCTTTACAGGCCCGGACGATGTAAATGTGTATTTTGCGCTGTCATATAGTAGTTGGATTGGAGTAAGTGTTGTGGAGATATAAGGTATGTAAAAACTTTAACACAAATTTCCAAGTCAGCTGACCTTGACCTTGAGCATGTGGACCACATGGGCAGGCTATAGAATGAAAATATGGATGATGAATAATAAGTATTGGATGTTGGAAGTAAATCAGAGTAAGTGTTGTGGAGATGTGAGGTATGTAAAAAAGGTATATAAAAACTTTAATACAAATTTCAAAGTAATTTGACCTTGACCGTGGGCATGTGGACCACATGGGCAGGCTATAGAATGAAAGTATGGATGATGAAAAGGAAGTTTTGGAAGTTGGAAGTAAATTGGAGTAACAATTGTGGAGATATAAGGTATGTAAAAACTTTAACGCAGATTTTATAATAACACAAACTTCTAAGTCATTTGGCCTTGACAGAATGAATATATGGATGATGCCAAATAAGCATACAAAGTTTCAAGCAAATCTGACTTACGTTACAGAGATAATAGGTATGTGAGAATTTCAACGCAAATTTTGACAGAAACTTTAACACAAACTTCTAAGTCATTTGACCTTGACCTTGGGCACAGGGGCCGCATGAGTGGGACACAGAATGAATATATGGATGATGACCAATAAGCATACAAAGTTTCAAGCAAATCCGACTTACGGTTACAGAGATAGGTATCTGAAAAATTTAACGCAAACATTGACGTTGACCTTGGGCAAAGGGGCCGCATGAGCGGGATACAGCATGAATATATGCATCACGACTAATAAGCATATGAAGTTTCAAGTCAATGTGACTTAGGACTGCAGAGATATAAAGTATTTAAAAACTTTAACACAGATTTCGGACGGACACACGGACGCACGGACACCCGGACGCAAGCGGGCTTCACAAAAATGGTCAAGGTAAAATGTTAATGGCAGCATCAGTGTGTTCCAAATACTTACATGTATCAAGTGTCCAAATATTGAAGCAATCCATTAATTAATATTAATGTTATACGATGAAGAAAGCTTTACAAACTTTTTGACGCAAACAATGGCTAAGTGTTTCCACAAAAATGTGAAGGTACAAGAGGTCAAGGTCATGTTAATGGGAGCATGTTTGTGTTCCAAATGCTCACATGTATGAAGTGTCCAAATATTGAAGCAATCTGTCAAGTAATATTAATGTTATATCATGATGAAGAAACTTGCACAAATTTCTTGACGCAAAAAAATGGCTAAATGTTTCCGCAAAAATGTGAGGTAAAAAGGTCAAGGTCATGTTAATCGCGGCACAAGTGTGTTCCAAATGCTCACATATATCAAGTGTCCAAAAACGACAAAAACTAAGCCACCTTAACAAGGAGTAAACAAACATTCTTTATCTGATTTGTTTTCACTTATCGATACTTTTATGTAAAGTCGAATAAAAACATGGTTTGACAGTACTTCAGAATCATTTCCAATGGAAATGATTCTGAAGTCTGAAGTGCTGTCAAAGCATGTTTTTGATGATAAAAATGGAAAATAGAAAATAAACAGCAGACAACAACAAAAATAAGATAGCGGTCTAAGGGTCAATGTATTTGTGGCTGTGACTGGAGAAATTGGGCTTATGTGATTTCTGACCAGTGTGACTCCTGATCAAACAGCACACTCCTATAGCCTGATAACGATCTGTATTGCTTGTTACAAGCATGACGGGTGTTTCATTGATGGAATGGTGAACAGTGCAGATCCTGCGGATGCACAGGCTGATCTGGATCTACACTGGTCACAAATCTCAAGCCCTATTTCTCCAGTCACAGCCACATTTATAGACAGACATTGGTCTGCTACTTCAACCTGTGGCATTGACTAGATACAAATATCCGGGTCACAACTACTTTCTCTGATGTTCTACACTGTTTGGCATACAGTCAGTGATGTTACTAGCAAGCAGTACAGATCCTTATCACATGACAGGAGCATGATATTAACATATACAGAGTTAGGCTGGCACCAAATGTCATAAAACAAAAGGTTCTACTGTGTTAACGTTACCTTTCACCCCCAAGTAACTGGAATGGACTGTGATATGTTAAATTTGCAACCAATCCAACCATCACAAAATGATAATCAGGGCCCGGTTGCTCAAAACATCCATTAGCTTAACATCTCTACATTGCACACATTGTGTCTTGGTGTAGAGATATTCCAGTGTAAATGACAGAATATACCATGGGCAATAACTCCTTATACTGCTAACTAGAAAATGTGTTCATAGAACACGGATGCCCCACATACCGCTTTGATAGTAAATGGCCTGTAGCTATATAGTACGGTTTAAAAGAGTTACAAGGTTCAAACTTCAAGTGACGGACAGGACGGATGGACAATGGGCCAAATTCAGCGAAGATGCAAAAATGTGATGATGTCACCAAGGCAAGAAACATTAATGAGAATTTGAAAATCTATAGTATTTTTTATTCCTCTTGTTGTGATAAACAGGTATACTAATTTAGGTAGAGATGTGTAAAGTAGAAATTATATAGAATTGGATACAAAAATATGGCTAAGTTAAAAAGGTGATATTTTTGTGTATAGTTTCAGATTGATTGACTGAAAGGTTTCGGAGGAGTTGTGTACACAAACTATGTACCCTATATAGAATTGTATACAAAAATGTAGAAAAAAATGGCTCAGTTAAAAAGATGATATTTTTGTTAAAAAATATTTTTGAGCCCAAAAAAATACCAAGGTGCACATCTTCGATATGTGTAGAAGACGTGTGCATAATTTCAGATCGATTGACTGAACGGTTTCAGAGGAGTTGTGTACACAAACTCTGTACCCTATATTGAATTGAATACAAAAACATAGAAAAAATCGGTCTGTTTATCAATTTGTCTGTCTGTCTATCATTGGTATGTGTAACACATCACTTTACTTGTTACTAGCAACAACAAGTCAGATACGGTGACAGAGAGCTACTTGCTACCCAACTGACAGAAGTGTCAGATGCACATAATCAATATTACCATTATCCTACATTTTATATAATCAGGTATGACCATTAATTAATTACAACACATGGTCGCTGCCACGAGATGACAAATCGGATTTTGCCCAAGCGAATGCGACCATGCATTGCCTCCTTTAGGAGCTGAAGGTTTGAAATGACTGTCTATTCCACGTTTTGATGCCGACAAAATTTTGGCTATTAAACCAATTAAAGGTACATACCCACTCAATAGCCACAAAATATTCTTTATGGGAATTAAATAAGTGTATAATTGTGCACTATTCCACCAGTTATAAAAATTACGGGTGCGCGCTATACAGATATAATAATTTAGTAATATTTATTTTACTGATAGTGATGCGCGGTGGTATCAGATTATTTTCATATGCAAATGAGGCATGATACTTTTTAATTATTAATAATAATTAAATGTGTCACCTAAAAAAATTATATTTTCGACAGATATCATAGTACATCAACAAATAAATACAAAGAATAAATAGTAATGTCCGTTAGTGTACACGGTTATCGCCCCTGATAGCAGTGTGCAAATTTACATCTGATATAAAATGTATAATAATGACAATTATTACGTGGGGTAATGGTGAATGAATATGAGCCGCGCCGTGCGAAAACCGGGCTTATAATGACAAAATTTTCAGTTTTTACTTTTTCGCGTATTCTGAATTGTACATCTTTTAAAAGCCATATGCCGCAAAGATTATCAATGTATCCCAATTATTTTTCATTTTAGAAGTATTTTTATCAAGCGTGGTAAAAACTTATATGACGTTTTTGATCAATTATGACGTCGAAATTACGATCTTTTTATCAACGGCGTATACAAAGGGTGATCAAATACCCAGACAAGACCTATAGATTTGTCATCTTTTATCGCATGTCAACCAAATTTGGATATCTCGTAGCCTGGCCAAGTGTCTCCCATTAGGCCAAGACAAAGTATGAAAATAATGTTCATAGCTCGTGTTGCAGTTGCTAATGTAAAGTCATGTTTTGGATTGCGGCCCAAGTAATGTAATTTCGTATGAATAATTTTCAAATAAGGCACAGTGAGAAGTGTTGGCATTTCCCTGTTGTTTGCTGCTGTCTGAAATAATTTTGGGGAATTAAATAGACATTATTTAATATTTCGTATGCGACAAAATATTTTAAAAATCTGACATCATGACCGGAAATGACGAAGTTCACTAACAGCCAGCTCTGTGTAAGAGAATATGCCGATATTATATTAAAGTTTGTATTTTAACACAAAACACGAGATATTGATGATGAGAGAAAGTCCATCATCGGGATGAAAATATACAAATGATACAGTCGGATAGAGAATGGACATGAAGGCGCGAAAGGCTAGGCAGACATGGACGTACAAAAGTGACGTCGTCAGACCCAAATAAGTCTTGGTCGACTGACCACTTTTTTGTGAAATGCCAGATTGGTTGAACTCATTGTGTGATTAAACAGATTTAAATATGAGGAGACATGGCTAGATGGATCCCGATGATGGTGAACATGTAGCAGAAGGCCAGATGAGTTAACAATTTCTCTCGAGTTTTAGGATAGTTGAAATGACATCTGTACATTTTTCCAATTGAGTGGTTACAGTGGATGAACCTATTATCAAATATCGTCGATTGAGGCGTTATTCAATCCTCCATATTCGCCCAATCTTGCCCCATGTGATTTCATTTTTTAATACCGTGCACGAACAGCCGCATAAAGGGAATCCACTTCGACAACATCAGCAGTCAATACTGTTACTGCTGGTATTTGAGGTGGTATGTTTGAACAAAGGTGAATTGCATTGCCGACTTAGCTGTCGGAAGTGCATGTAGTATATAAAAAAAATGTTGTACCGTTTATTTTGAAAAATAATAACCCATTGTGCGAGCACAAATGAAAGTATGGACATGTTCTTCTTCCATTGAACAATATGGAGCATAACATTAACATAACGTCATTTTGACGTCGGGCCCCATACCGCGTGATGACGTTGTGTTGGTAACGATAAAATTGCCCATGATATATTATTAATGATGAGTTGTGCATATGAAATCGATGAAGCATTTATCAATCATCATGGATGTGAATTTTCAGTTAACCCAAGGCATATGGATGTTGCAGCATAATAATACTGGTTATTCAACCAACACTGGAAATCGAAAACTCTTACAAGCAACCTATCCGCGATGATCGATGGCTGGTAATAATGGGATGTGTTGGCAGTTTCAACATTAGCCACACGAGTGACCGTACAACTTTATGTACATAGTGTGCTTGAAAATCTTCGAAAATTATCCCGCGGGGACCATAACCCAAACCGCGTAAATATAATACATAATTGGATGTTGCAGTTGCAGGTTATGCATATGGGATGCCCATCCCCCATATAAATCCGCCACAGCTGGAAGCTCATTTTAGATATGTGTGACGAATGACTTTCATGATAAAGTGGTGTTATTTTAATTACTACAGACCAACATAAATAGAAAGAAGTGATAAAAAGATCACGTAAAAACTTGCACTTTCTTTTTCTTTACATTTCAATATGAAATACATTTCAGACACACCGATTGGCATTCAGGGATGAACTATATTCCCAAGAATCCCCAATCCCCACCCTTCGTCGCCGGATCATATGATTGTGCGCACACGTAATTTTCACGATGATTATTTTCTATTCCAATATTATATCATAAGGATGTGTACGGAATTGCTGCAAATTGAGTATTTGTTTGTAGACATTGCACGTATACATCTGCAGTAGGCCACTGATAACATTAGCTTTGTGACAAAACACGACGTCGGGCAGATTTGGTAGCGTGATACCTTATAATTGTCGCCGTGTGTCTTTCTTGAGGATCACATTACCATCGCCTGATATACATTATTATGCAGTCAAGTGATAAGCTGATGATTTGATACTACAAATCGCGCGAAAAGCAAGTTTATGACCATCAAATTTCCAATTAATTTCAAGACTTTTCGAAAACTCCACCGACCTCACTGTATGTTTTGTGCATTAAGTATTGCTTATACACAAACAATCAAGAACCTGCATTGAAATCACTGATTCTGAATCTATTAGAGAGATTTTGAAAATACAAATCCAATACAAACCCCGGATATATATGTCAGTATATAGCTGCGTGTCTACCTCCATTTATGATAAAATGAGTGGCATTAAATGGCATATCATTCGCTAAGTACTGGCTATAATTGTTCAAAAGTCTCAATTTACCAAGATAATAGATGGTAATATCGTTGGCATACACTAGGTTGATATTTAAGGTTATTTAGGAATCAAAGTGCAAAAGTGAAAAGACTTCGCTGATATGTAGCCAGTTAAATTATGCGTTCACCAATTTGAATTTATGAGGACAAACAACGAAAAAGAGTGACAGTTAGGCGACAATGTACAGCGTCTGAAGCATTTGCAAGTCATTGATGCTGCGATGAACTCGTGCAAGTATCCTTGCTATAATATTTTGTCATGACACCATGGCCATAACGTCAAACATGGATTCACGTTCAGTGACGTCACAAGTGCGTGATGTCACGTCATGACGTCATAATATGTATACTTAGGCATCGCGTCTCATATTAGTGAAAGATTCAGTAAGTTATCATTTTCCGTTTTCTGTTCACACTTAATGTTAACCGACACCAATAAACGTAAATGGGAGGGCAAAATGTAAAATTTTATGGCGACGTTAGACAATTTGAATCGTCATTTTTCCGACGTCGTTTACCGCTTTTCATGACGTTGTCATTAAGCCCGGTTTTCGTATGGCGCGGCCCATATTTATTTTGCAAGAAAATGTCTCAGATATGATGTCATAAAGAACATTTTGTACCTACTGAGTAGGCATGTACCTTTAAATCTAATAAAATAGTTAAATGTAAGTAATTTTTCACCAATAACAAAAAAGTCACAGTCCACAAAACATTTTGTTTGATGAAATTCCATCAAATATTGATTTTATAGCGAAAAACAGATTTTGCTATGGGAATTTATTAACATTGGGGGAAAAAAGAGGCGGAAGCAGTGGGGAGGAGTAAAAAAACACGAAACATTTTGGAAATTGACTCTGAAACCTAGCTTGGAAATAATAGAACTAAGAAAACAAAAGCTAGAATTTGAAAATCAGTCCACAAATAAAAAAATATTTAAAAAAAATCTATTTTTAACACCCATGTTAAATTCCCATAGGAAAATCGTTTTTTCGCAATAAAATCAATATTTGATGGAATTTCTTCAAATAATTTTTTTTCAAGAGGGTGACTTTTTTGTTATTGATGAAAAACTACTTACATTTATATATTTTTAAGATTTAATGTGTTTAATTGCCAAAAGTTTGTCGGCAGAAAAACGTGGAACAGACGATAGTGGCCATGAAATAGCTGTGACTGTGAAAAAGACCATTTTATATTTCAAAGAGTATTTGTATTAACAGAAGTACTTTTCTTCATTATATTACAAGAAATTAAGGTGTCTGAATGGCAAACAGTAAATACCCCGATTACCAGGCGCGGATCCAGGATTTCGGGTTAGGGGGGGCGTAACTATTTTGCAATACTTGACTATATTATCGAACGAGCTAAGCTCGTTCGATAATATAGTCAAGTATTGCAAAATAGTCAACCGAGCGGAAAAATGCCTTGTAACTTGTAAAAAATCTTTACTCGGCGAATTTTAGGGGGGGGGGTGCGCCGGGTCCGCCCCCCCCCCCTGAATCCGCCCATGATTACACTCTTTGGATGCACATGTTGATCTGGGTCTACATGTAGGAAGGCTGTACAGGTGATACTACCTAATTTTTCCATTCTTATGAACTGACAGAAGCACACTTTTCAAGATTTTAACCATTACAATGTGAAATTAAATTTTGCTATCCGCTATATGTTTAATATATTTCATTGTGCTGTAAAACCATGTTTTTATTGACAAAGAAGACAAAATATGACAAAACGCATAGGAAAATATTTGAACTGGAGAATGTTCTGTCCTTTTCAACGATTTTGAGAAAACCAACGCATAGCACAACCTACATTGGGAATTCAGGGACCGTTTCACTTAACTTCGTACGACTAAAATGTTCGTAAGTGCAAAATTATGAGTCTGTAAATTACACATTAACAATGTTTTCTTGTAAACAATTGTTGCATTTACATTTCAGCATATGCTGCATATGCACCCTATGCTCAATAAATGTAAATCCATCAATTGAAACTTCCAGACGATCCTAAATTTGCACTTATGAACATTTTAGTCGTACAAAGTTTAATAACTCCAGCACACAAATATTTACACAATTCCCTAACATTTGATTGGTCCGTAGCAAGTCTCTGTCCAAAATTTATATCCCAGTAAACTCCCATGCCAAACTACTTTCCGTAACCGTGAGGCGCAGTTAAAATAATTCTTAAGAAAACGGAAAATAAACACATTTTCTTGATGAATTTATTTAAAATGCAGGAATTATAAGGAATGAATGACCTTTTTGTTGAATTTATCGGGGATATAAACTTGAAAAATTCGCGGGAATACTGGACGAGGCCTTCCGGCCTTCGTCCAGTATTCCAGCAACTTTTCCAAGTTTATACCCCGATAAATTCCACAAAAAGACCATTCATTCCTATAGTGAAATGGGCCCCTGGAGGGCGGTAGCCACACTGAGGCAATGAAGCACATACATGTAATTATCTTGGTTTCTTTTCCTGTGGGCATTGAAGAAAGCAGAAAAAAGTTAGAAATGTGGCCTGTCGTCACACGAATGCCGCCGCTGGGCAGCCAAAGAAAACTAGATTGGTCAGTAAGCGAGGTTTACGGAATACCCCCCGCGTGGGCCCAGGTACCCCTAAATATGTAAAATAATTTCCATGTATGTGGGCCTGTGACGTTGACTCTGAGCTTAGCGGGGGCGGCACGAACGTGAATATGTCACAGGATGGTAGAGGTCCATTGGAGCAATGCGTGTGTGAAATGTGAAGCAGATCTGAGCAAGGAAATATAAATTATAACCAATTTCTCTGATGTTAAGTTTTGTAAAGAGACTAAGTATGTGACCTTGACCTCAATATCAGCGGGGATTTGTCACAGCATCATAGTAGAGCCTTAGAGGCATGCATGCATGAAATATTAAGAATTTTCGATGAAAGAAATAGAAGTTATAACATTTCTCTGATGTTAAGTTTTGTAAAGAGACTAAGCATGTGACCTTGACCTTGGGATCAGCAGGGGTTGGACGGTCGCATATATGTCACAGCATGATAGTACAACCTTAGAGGAATGCACAAGTGAAATATTAAGAATTTTCAAAGAAGGAAATAGAAGTTATAACTTATTTCTCTGCTGTTACGTTTTGTAAAGAGACAAAGTATTTGACCTTGACCTTGGGATCAGCGGGGGTTGGACATCGTGGATTTGGCACAGCATGGTAGTGGAGCCTTACAGGAATGCATGTGTGAAATATTAAGCATTTTAGATGAAGGAAATAGAAGCTATAACAATATTTCTCTGATGTTAAGTTTTGTAAACAGACTAAGTATTTGACCTTGACCTTGGGATCAGCGGGGGTGGGACGGTCATGGATTTGGCACAGCACGGTAGTAGAGCCTTACAGGAATGCATGTGTGAAATATTAAGCATTTTAGATGAAGGAAATAGAAGTTATAACAATATTTCTCTGATGTTAAGTTTAGTGATGGATGGACGGACGGACGGACAGACGGACGGACAACCTGACTCCAGTATACCCCCCCACAACTCGTTGCGGGGGTATAACAATGCACAGTTGAAAACACAGAGGGCCCGAGAAACATGGATTTGTCACAGCACGGAAGCGGACCATCAGAGCGATGGGTGTGTGAAATATCAAGCAGATCCATGCAAGGCAACAGACATTATAAGACACTTACCGAGTTTGGAATGCACCAAATATGTGACGTTTATGTGACCTAGCGGGGGCAGCATGATTGTGGATTTTTCACAGGGCGGTATAGCCATCAGAGCAAATCGTGTTTGAAATATCAAGCAGATCCGCACAAGGAAAATTTTACCTGAGCGTTAAGGTTTCAAATGTACCGAGTATGTGACCTTGACACTGGGCTTAGCGGGGGCAGGACGATCGTGGATTTGTCACAGGGCGGTAGAGGACCATTAAGTTCTAAAAATTACGGGAGTACCTGCTATGCAGATAAAATCATTTAATAATATTTATTTTACTGATAGTGATGCACGGTGGTATCAGGTTTTTCATATGCAAATGAGGTATGATATTTTTTAATTATTTATACTAATTAAATGTGTCACATGAAAAAATATGATCATTGCACATAAAAAATAAATGCAAATAGTAATGGCCGTTAACATTTTAAGGAAACACGGTTATCGCCCCTGATATCAGTGTGGAAATTTACATCTGATATAAAATGTATAATAATGCCAATCAATATGTGGGGTAATGGGGAATTAATTTTTATTTTACCAGAAAATGTCTCCGATGAGACGCAACAAGTATGTGATCTTGTCCCTGGGCTTAGCGGGTGCGGGATGATCGTGAATTTATCACAGAGTGGTCGAGGATCAATAAAGCAATGCGTGTGTGAAATATCAAGCATATCCATGACAGCAAACAGAAATTATAAGACATTTACCTGAGTGTTAAGGTTTCAAAGTATGTGACCTTAACCCTGAGCATAGCAGGGGCGGGACGATCATGAATTTGTCACCATTAGAGCAATGCGTGTGTGAAATATCAAGCAGATCCGTGCAAAGAAACAGAAATTATAAGACATTTACCAAAGCTGACGGAGGGACAATCGTCACAATATGATTTTCAGATGCGTCCATTTATGAGAAGGGGGTGCTTTTTCTCATAAAAAACATGAAAATTACTTGCAAAAAGTGCAGATCCTGACAAGACGGCTCGTCATGAGCCGGCTCGTCTGAATCTACACTGTTTGCAAACACCACGATAGAGGTCTGTAGTGTTGAAAGGGATACAACCACACAGACCACAAAGCCATCATTTGCAAACACTGTAGATCCAGAAGATAGAGCCAGCTCATCAGCATCTGCAGTATTTGTGATTAGTTGATTTTGAAACAATATACCGATTTTGATTAATGAAATAGTTTAAACTGGTTCATACTTAGCATGGAACAGACCATGTTACTTATATAGGGGTGAAAAGGTAAATCCGGAACAAACACAATAAAATAATATTCTCAAACCATTTATTCAGCTTAGGATGGCAAAAGCTTTCCATACCTTGATTTCTCAAATCTTTGAAGAAAATTGGTTATATTGAAGCCATCGGCTTAACCCTTACACCGCTATCTTATTTTTTTGTCGTCTGCTGTTTATTTTCTCTTTTCCATTTTTATCATGAAAAACATGCTTGGACAGCACTTTAGAATAATTTACAACATGCTTTGACAGCACTTCAGAATCATTTCCATTGGAAATGATTCTGAAGTGCTGTCAAACCATGTTTTTATTGAGAAATAAGGCAAGATATAAAAGCAACAGCAGATGACAATTGTTGAGTGTAGCGGTCTAAGGGTTAATGGACCTTACGGCATTTGTGACCAACCTAGACCCAGATCAGCGTAGTTCGAGTGTTCAGGTCCTACATTATCTTACCATTCCATCTCCCGTGTCGTGTTTATAGTTTTATATACCCTAAAACAGTCGCAATCAATCTCTGACTTTCCGAGCATACGTGTACATATGATTTAGTCCAATAATTATGATTAACTGCTACACAGTTACTTCACCGTTGTGGAGTGACCCAGGAACAGTAAGGGGACTGAAACAATGAAATACCTTGCTCTAACTTGTGGCTGTGACTGGAGAAATGTGGCTTATGGGCATTGCAACCAGTGTAGTTCCAGACCGGCCTGCACAGCCTGACTAGGGTCTACACTGTTCACTACAATTCAGTTAGTGAAACACTTGCTTCTGACAAATCCTATATGCGGATGTGACTAGAGAAATGGAGCCATGCGACCAGTGTAGCCTCAGATCAGCCTGCGCATCCGCGCAGTCTGATCAGGGTCTACACTGTTTGCCATTCAGTCAATGAAACATCCATCATGCCTCTAGCAATATAAATCATTATCAAGCTACAGGCGTATGCTAGCGGATTAAGATCACATATACCCATAAGACCCATTCCTCCAGTTACAGCCATATATAGCCATTATCAGATTGCAGGAGTACCATAGCAGACAGAGAGCAAGATGACCACAAATCCCATAAGGCCCAATTTCTCAGCAAAACAGCCCTTATGAGGCCACAACATCTTCAAACAGAACTGAAAAATATACGGCAATGTTGATTTAAAATAACTATATTGTTTATTCAAGACAAACAAAAAAACCTCCATATATCTATCTATCTATCAGTATCAATGGTACGTGCTGCATTCTGTATAGGTGTAAAACGTTTCACATCGAAATAGGCGCCAGGGGCCCGTTTCACTAAACTTCTTACGACTAAAATGTTCGTCAGTGCAAATTTAAGATCGTCTGTAAATTTAAATTGATGGATTTACATTTATTGAGCATAGGCTGCATATGCAGCCTATGCTCAATAAATGTAAATCCATTAATTATTTACAAGAAAACATTGTTAATGTGAAATTTACAGACTATCATAATTTTGCACTTACAAACATTTTAGTCGTACAAAGTTTAGTGAAACGGCCCCCAGATTCCTGATGAATTCACATTCAGCTTGATGAACAAGATACTGCATAAAAACATTTTTGTCTAGTAACCGGTGCAAGAAATGTGCGCTGGTCACTATACAAAGTACATTTATGTGATAGCTCTATGTAGAGCTGAGTGATCGACATCTGGTAAAAAACCGGTGTATTTTTCGACAAACATTTTCCACCGGTGTCGAATGCAGCAACCAGTGAGCCAAGAAGATTATCTGATGCCAAGAAGTTGAGAAAATACTGGGTACTAACATACATCATTTAACCCTTTCATGCTAAGGATACGACAGTATGTTTGCGGATAATCCTAAATATATTCCTTCCATGCGCTCAGAAGTATATGTCGCGACCACCATTTGAGAAACAAGAAAAATAAAAATGAAATATTTAAAATATTTCATACCCATACAGGGGTACTCCAAATGTAACGGGAGAAAGGAGCTACTTGACAATTCAAGCCCCAAGACAGTTTAGAAATATGCAAATTAACCAATTATATCACCTAAATAATTAGTATTTGAAAACAAATAAAATATTTCATACCAGTAAAGGTATATTCTGAATGTAATGGGTTAAATATATAAGCAACAAAAATGCAATTTTCATAAACCAATTACAAGTATATTTTGTTACTACACATTTGAACCGTCTTGATGAGACGGTTCAAATGAGTAGTAACAACATATACTGTGGATGGGAACTGTGGATGGGAAAGTAAAAAAAAAGGCAGAGAATATTTTACGGTTCAAATGAGTGGACACAACATTACCTTGGATGAGAAACAAACGTTTATAGGGGTAAATGGTTAAAAATAAAATAAAAATAAAAACTTCATAGATTCACCAGTGACGTAATATAGGTTATAATTATCCGTGCAAATTACCGGTTACTAATGACACAAATGATGAAGCTTATCTCGCTATGAATCCCTGTGGCGATAATACCCACGTAATAGGGTCGGATTTTTCCGATACACACAACCACACATGACACCTTAACTGCTGACACGAGTCAATACATCATAAGCATCATCAGTCAGTCACTGAATATTTAACAAATTCCCATAGTACTCCTACGACACTTCCGACATTGTAGATTTTCAAATATACACTTTTACAACATTAACGATAGGCAAGTTTTACACGTTTTCACATTGTTGAGTTTTGTTCTCGCGTTACATGGCGTTACATCTGTTGCCACAGAGAAACGCCTCCTACCGAGTCAGTTTAATGGCATAATGTACTTCCATATGAAACTGCAGCCGTTATTGGCAGAATCTCATTGCTGGCTGTAGGGCATATTGTACAAGACAGACTGGAGTGGCGGCGGGGATCACATACTTGTTGCTTTGATCATTGAACATGGCTGAGAGTGGGTGAATGTTTCGGTATGTGAGTGAGTTTGTGGCTCGGTGGGTGTGTTGTTGCAGGGTGTGGGTGGGGATCAGATGCTTGGTAGCTCTCATTGTTGAACATGAGTGTTTGTTTGTTTGTTCGTTCGTTCTCGTTCGTTCGTTCGTTCGTTCGTTCGTTCGTTTGTTGGGGTTTAGCGGCCTATCAATAGCTATAAGGTCATTTAAGGCCGGGTCAATGGGTTTAGTACTAAATCCCATATATTACCTGTACAAGTACATGTACATGTTCAAGTACATGTACAAATGGGGGGAAAATCCCAAAATCAGAACTGAATATTTACAGTAACAAAACTATATATTCAGCCCTGAAATCAGAATAATCCTGATCTGATTGCCAGGTCCTTGCCACACCAGAATCACTTGGCCCCTCCCAAAATCAGTAGGATCAGTAATAATTTTACTACTTTTATAATGGGCAATAACCCAATTCAACTCCCAGGTAACAAAGGAGCCCAAGATAAAAACGTACCAAACCAGGCAAATCGTGATTCCTATAAGGAGGAATCCCTACCGTTAATTTACGCCGTCTCGTTCGCCCGACCACCACTCTGAACAGAGTGAGATAGTGGGTGTACGTTCTCTGGGTATATGTGAGTGAGTTGGGGAGTTGGTGGGTGTGTGTGGGGGTATATGAGCGAGTGAGCGAGTGAGCAAGCATGTGGGTGGGTCGATATTGTGTGAGTGGGTGGGCAAATATTATTGAACTTGGTGGAAGGCAGCTGGTGGTAGGAGGGGATTGGTGGATTGTGTGGGTTGTTTTTATTTATATTGGGCGAGTGATTGGTGAGTGATTGGGTTATAGTTGGTGGGAGGGATGAGTGCTTTAATGAGTGAGTGAGTGAGTGAGTGATGTGTGAGTGAGTGTGAGTGAGTGAGTGAGTGAGTGAGTGAGTGAGTGAGTGAGTGAGTGAGTGAGTGAGTGAGTGAGTGAGTGAGTGAGTGAGTGAGTGAGTGAGTGAGTGAGTGAAGTGAGTGAGTGAGTGGGTGAGTGGGCGAGCGAGTGGGGTGTGTGCAAAACTAAGGACCATCGATCCTTACACAGACATTGTGGCAAAATTATTGAAATTGGTGAATGGGTTAAGTGCATTTATTTAGAAAGCAAACACAAAATTTAATGCATTTACCTTATAATTAAACAAGAAGAACATAAGCCTTTGACCTTGGGTGTTCAGATGTGGAGTGCATGTGAAACCAAACACCAACCCTAGAAACAGAATTGTTTAAGGCCAAATATTATTAAAATCGGTGTAGTGGTTCATAAGTTATTAAGAAGTGAAAGGTGTTACATTATGCACATATCTGAGACTATAGGTAGAAAGTGATATAACAGGTAAGTATAGAATAGAAAATAATTGAATTCTAGATTTGCAACATTATATGTAACAAGTAGTTTGAAAAAAAAATTAATCTGAAGTTTGTAAAAACAAAATGTTTGAAATACTTAATATAAATGGTGCTATGCTAGGTGATGTGAGAAACTCTTGCAAAACTTCCAAAAAATAAACGGATGGACGGACGGATTTCTGACGAACAGACAGACAGGGCAAATCTCGGAGGATCCCTAATTATTATGTTTCACAAATTGTCATCGCAGGTATGTGTCTAGTGAAAATACATGATCTACATACCTGACCCCTGATTGTCATAGTTTAATATAGTACAATACAGAATACAACACAAATGTAACTTTTGGAACTTCAACTCACATGGTGCATTCAGCTGATATAGGTCATTTGTAGTTAATGAATTGTAGCTATTGGTGAAGTTTGGTAATGATCCGTTAGTCGGATCATTACCAAACTTCACCAATAGCTTCCTCACGTTGATGGCTGGATCCAACCAGTGTTGGTAATGATCCGACTAGCGGATCAGGAGATATTCAACATTTGGACATACATGTACATACAAAATTAATGACACAAGATTCCAGGTCACCAAAGTGATAGGAATGTCACCAGAATGACCCTGGATGGATAGCTATCAATGTGAGGAAGGTATTTATGAAGTTTTGTAATTATATGAGTAACGGATCGGGAGATTTACTCAACATTTGGACGTATGTCCAAAATTGTTGACACCAAGGTGAAGGTCACGTCACCATGGTCAAGGTCAGCCATACTACACTGGTTGATATCCATCAATGTGAAGTAGCTATTGATGAAGTTGGGAGATGATCCGACTAACGGGTTAAGAGATATTCAACGTTTGGATGTACGTCCAATATTATTGACATGAAGGTCAAGGTCACCATGGTCATGGTCAGCCGAATGCCACTGGGTGGATAGCCATCAATGTGAGGAAGCTATATATGAAGTTTGGTAAGGATTTGACTAACAGATCAGGAGGTATGCAACAATTGGACGTATGTACAAAATTACCGGTATTGACACAAAGATTAAGGTCACCAAGGTGAAGGTCAAGGTCGCCCAAATGACAGTGGGTGGATATCAATGTGAGAAATATATTGATGAAATTTACAAATGATACGACTAACAGATCAAGAGATGCGAAATTTGGACTATGTCCAAAATTTATGTCCCACAAAGGTCAAGGTCACTCGATTGACACTGGATGAATAGCTATCAATGTGAGGAAGCTAAGTTTGGTAATGATCCGATTAACGGATCAAGAGATATGGGAAATGGGCTACGTCATAAAATGTATGTCCTAAATTGTTGACAACGCCGACGCCGATGATGCCAACAATGCCGGAATTGTGACAGCTATGTCCCACTTTCCACTATCATGGGTGAGACAAAAACCACATATTCAATGTGTAAGACATTATGAGAGTGGATGTCTTTAGCCCATTCCTTTCGGAATACACTTTTATGGGTATGAAATTTATTACATATTATATTTTTGTTATTTGTCAATGAAAGTATATGTTGTGACCACTCATTTGAACCGTCTCAACGAGAGGTCGCGACATACACTTCTGAGCACATAGAAAGAAACTATTTAGGATTTTCCGCAAACATAATGGCGTATCCTTAGCACGAAAAGGGTTAATATGAATAGAATGTTGAATCTAATTCAGGAGATGTGCAGGTCAACAACACAATAAGCCCTCTTATGCAGTCGTGTATCCGAAATGTTTCACACAGTTGTAGTGATTGTGTTTCATTGATTATGCAAATGAGATCAAATAAGTATTCATCAAATGAAGAGACCAGTAAGAAATCCAGCAGCATTCCAATAGTTAAACCGGAGACAGAAATCAGACTGCTCATATCTACATTCTTATGTAGTATTTATAGTTTCCAGTATGTGAAACACATACTAATACAGTGAAACCTCTCTCAACCGGACACCCTGGGAGGTCCCCAGTACAGTGTGGGAGGTCCCCAGTACAGTGTAGGAGGTCCCCAGGGTGTCCGGCTTAGAGAGGTTTCACTGTAAATCAGGCATTTGATCATTCTGAGCCATAATTGTGTGCGATGCGATAAACAGTCATTATCACCGATAAATGACCAAGAAACTCATCAAAAATAAGATTACATGTGTTTTCTTGGTGTCCGGTTTAGAGAGGTTGCAGTTACTTTTCAAACTGCGACAGGCATAGACAATTTGAGGAAGATGTTCTCAGTATAAGGTTAGATATTGGTGTATATTATTTTGTGTATGGCTCTGATGTCGGCTGAAATTGAGTTTGCCGACGGGAGTATATGAAGCTGACATTATCCGTTACCACTACTGACAATGGTTTGACAGGCTCTCCAAAGATTGACGCTTTAATATACAGCGGAACAACTCCAAGCCAGACTGAAGTATGACAACAATTCATTTATTACTATTATTATCAACATCATGCACTAAAAATTACATACTGTTTAAATTATGAAAGTATGTTGGGTGTATTAACATTTTGCCTCGTTGTCACCACAGACAAAACTCACCTTCTGTAGTTGTGTGCACCTTCCAATATCTACGCCTCCCCAAATTTGGGTAAGGGATTATATAGAGAATAGTAGGTTAGTGCCGTGAATGGGAAAAAATATCTGGCAAGGCTCAGAAAACGGGATGGGCGAGGCTCTGCCGAGCACATCCCGTTTACGTGCCGCGCCAGATATTTTTTCCCATTCACGGCACTAACCTACTATTCCATTTATCCGTCAACACCTACAAATGGCTGTAAAATGCAAAAATAGTATTGACTGGATATCAAAAATGTTTCACGGCACCGTGTTTCATGGCACATACGCACTGTATTGATGGGATAAATTTCTGTCTACTGTCTCTTCCACATTTTTCTGCCGACTAACTTTCGGCTATTAAACACATTAAAGGTACATGCCCACGCAGTAGGCACAAACTGTTCTTTATAGGAATTAAATAAGTGTATAATTATGTCACTATTCCACCAGTTCTAAAAATTACGTGCGGGGACGACGACTTTCACATCACGGCTTGCGGTGCGCATGCGCAGTATACTACACGCGCCAGTAGACTTCCCAATATGTAAACAAGAATATCAACATGTCGAAACGTCCAGGACGGAAATTGTATGAAACGGTGTCGGCCAAAAAAAAAGGCGAAATGTCTGAGGGACAGGCAGTACAGAGAGAGAGTGGTTAATATTGGCGACCATATCACCAAATGGAAAGAGTTACGTGGAGATTTAGATTTGGACTCGAACAGAGATTTTTCTTCTCAACTTCCGATACTTCACTGCGCATGTCAAAGATGTGATATGATTGACCGTGTCACGTGACGTGTATTGGTAAAAATAGCACGAGGTCGGAAAATACCCTTTCTGGTCGCGACATAAAATGCGATTTAACACCAATTAACACGCGCCGTAATTAAAAATAACTCGTTAGTGGGTAGACAAATGGCTCATATAAGGCATGACAGAAAATGAAAAGTAGTACCGGTAGTACAGTGTAACCTGCTGCGTGGGCATGTACCTTTAAATCATTTGATGAAATTCCACCAAATATTGATTTTATTGCGAGAAAGCAATTTTCCTTAATTTAAACAAGGAGGCTAAAAATATATTTTTTTATATATAATTTTGTAATTTGTAGACCGATTTTCAAAATCTAACTTTGTTTTCTTAGTTACATCAATTCCAAGCTATCTAATCTATAGCCTATTTCACCAACATTGCAAAGTACTTTTCTAGCAAAGTATACTTTGAGGGAGTAATCATTTATTTTTCCCGAAATGCATTATTTCATATAAAACTAACCGTTGCATATATTTGATGATTAAAAGTATGCAGAATTATTATACTGAATTTATTACATTATCACAGCGAAAATGGCTGTGATAATGTAATAAATTTAGTATAATAAAAATTACTAAATTTATCCTTAAATTGAAAATTTCTCCCTCAAAGTATACTTTCCTAGAAAAGTATACTTTGCAAAGTTGGTGAAATACGCTACTGGTTTCGGAGGCAATTTCCAAAATGTTGTGTTTTTCGACCGTCCTCATCACTCCGCCCAGCTCTTTTTCCCCCATGTTAAATTCCCGTATGAAATTGATATTTCACAATATCAATATTTGATGGAATTTCATAAAATAAAACTAATTGGGAAGGGTGACATTGTTGTTATTGATGAACAAGTGCTTACATTTAAATATTTTTTAGATGTAATGGACTTAAAAGCCAACATTTGGTCAGCAGAAAACCGTGGAACAGACAGTAATTCCCCGCCAACAACAAGAGAACCATTCCCAACGACAAGAGAACCATTTTCCTATAAAGAGGGTGGGCAAACCTCGGAACATAATGTGGCTGTGATTGAAGAAATTGGGCTTATGGGTTTTGCAAGCAGTGTAGATCCAGATCAGCCTGTGCATCCGCACAGTCTGATCAGGATCTGCACTGTTCGCCATTCCATCAATGAAACACACCTGTCATGCTTCTAACAAGCAACATTGATCATTATCCCGATACAGGAGTGTGTTATTTGATCAGGAGCTACACTGGTCACAAATACCATAAACCCCAGTTCTCCAATCATATCCACATATAATATCCACAATTAGAAAGTGTTCTTTACTGGGGACTTTTTTGTCTGTGTAATTCCCATTGTTTCCACTCCCTTTTTGACATGATCAAGCACAAATAACTACCAATGTTATCCCTTTTGCCCACAAATGGGACCGGTTAGCGCAATCGTTAACGAGCGCGCTTCTCACCAATGCGGCCCCCGGTTCGATCCTCAGCCGGGGCAGTATGCGAGATGGTACGGAGGTCACCAGATCGGACACTGGGTACTCTGGTTTCCTCCCACATTAATGACCACCCTTATGCCTCCATCTGTGCATTTGCATAAGTGCTCTTGCTGCAGTTTGCGCGCTTGTTTGTAATCGTTGTAAAAGAAATAAAGTTTAAACTACAATTGTAACGTTAAACCACGGTTGTCTGTATGTAGATACCGTACAGTTAAACCACGGTTGTCTGTATGTAGATACCGTACAGTTAAACCACGGTTGTACAGTTAAACCACGGTTGTCTGTATGTAGATACCGTACAGTTAAACCACGGCTGTCTGTATGTAGATACCGTATGCAAGCTGATTTATAATCACATCTCATTTCTGTCAATAAAATTTAGGCAAATCCAATTTGCTTAATTAGACAGAAGTAAGTCAACTTTTACATAAACAAAAGCCGTCTTCAAACAACAAGCTTCTATCAATGACCAGTAACCTATTTCACCAACATTGCAAAGTATACTTCATAATCTAGCAAAGTATACTTTGAGGGAGAAATTTTCAATTTAAAGATAAATTTATTAATTTTTATTATACTGAATTTATTACATTATCACAGCCATTGTGGCTGTGATAATGTAATAAATTCAGTATAATAATTCTGCATACTTTTAATCATGAAATATATTCAGTCGTTAGTTCTATATGAAATAATGCATTTCGGGAAAAATAAATGATTACTCCCTCAAAGTATACTTTGCTAGATAAGTATACTTTGCAATTTTGATGAAATCGGCGACAGGTCTTTTACAACAACACCTCTACCAAAGTCACGGTTTTACAGACCAAGGCAATGATTAGGCCATGAAAAAGACTACATATCGGTTCTCAGATATCACCGAGGCAGAAAAGTCCCTGCGCGTCAAGAGTTTTATCGTCATGGAGAAATTTACTTATACTGTAAATTCGCCACATGATCGATAAAAAACACTACCATGCAAAAATATGTTAAATTCAATCGTGTCGGACGAAAATCTGGTGATTTTCCACTTCTAAAGAGGTTATAGTAACTTTATTGAACATATATGCATATTAAAAAACACACTCTCCCGCGTCATATTCAGCAAACCCAGTCTGAGAACCAAAGTACTTTCTTTATGGCCTCATATTTAATATATCTAGCCCTTCCAGCAGTAAAACATCCCAACATTGGCTATTTCATGCTAATTGTTAAGATTAATCCATTAACCCTTACACCGCTATCTTCATTTTGTTGTCGTCTGCTGTTTATTTTATATTTTTCATTTGTATCATAAAAAACATGCTTTCAGCACTTTAGAACAAATTACAACATGTTTCGACAGCACTTCAGAATCATTTCCATTGGAAATGATTCTGAAGTGCTGTCAAACCATGTTTTTTATTGAGAAATAAGGCAATATATAAAAGCAACAGAAGACGACAATTGTTGTGAGTAGTGGTCTAAGGGTTAAGTTGTATCATATGTGGCAACAGCAAAACAAAGTTTCTATTCAAATGTACAAAGGAGATAGATACGTGTCTGTAACCACCACAAGAGCAACACACGCCTCACTTGCCCATGGCAGAAGGCCGCATAAAATACAAAATCTATTCTGATATGAGTTCCTGGAGATATTTATTGCCAAGCATGCTTTATTAAGATCCGTCGTAAAACTGGTAATTTATTCCCTTGTACCAACATGTGAACGAGTTTAATTGATTATTAGGAGCAACAGCTGCACTTGAATCTATAATATTTTGATAATAAAATGCAATAAACACAGAAACCATCCTGCAATTGACATCATGGTGAGGTGGTGGTTCATTTTTACCGTATCGTCTGTAGTTTACACGTTATGTTTTATTTTAACCATGCATGTTTGGTCCACGTTTTCAAATGTTTTAAAAGGGAAAACTTTTGTTTGCTAACTGGAACCGCACAATTAGACAACATTTGGACCTAGTTTACTTCTGGGGGCCATTTCACTAAACTTCATATGACTAAAATGTTTGTAAGTGCAAAATTATGATAATCTGTAAATTTCACAATAACACTTGTTTTCTTGTAAAACAATTCATGGATTTACATTTATTGAGCATAGGCTGCATATGCAGCCTATGCTCAATAAATGAAAATCCATGAATTGAAATTTCCAGACGATCCTAAATTTGCGCTTACGAAAATTTTAGTAGTACAAAGTTTAATGAAATGGGCACCCCGGTTTCTGAGTGAAACAAAAACCATGAGGGGTGTTCAAAAAATACTTGGACAGGTGCTGTAATATCTATCCATAGTCTTAGCTATCTGATAGTTCAGATAAATGATTATTGATCAATTTTACATGAACTCAATATTTTCAACTTATCAAACATATTGTCCATAGATGAATCTGCCATTACTAACATACATGCATTTATGCGGCCCAATGTCAACGTGACAATATGTTCAATGTCATAATTAGCATTGTTTGTTAGCACAAGTGCAAGTGTTTGATTTTCATTTATGCTCAAATTATAATTTCCTTTTCAAAGTATGCCACTTGAACATCATCTGACGTCACGAAAATGGTCATCGTGGTACGCCTTTTTATGCATGGGAAGAAAAAGAAATAACATAGGTTTAGTTCAGCCTAGTGGTTCAAATGGAATTTATATGAGAATAGCCATCGTCTTTACATTACTTGGGGCGCAATCTAAAATATGACGTTACTGCAGCAACTGAGAATCACAAGTTGTGAGAATCATTTTCAGAACTGTTGTCGAAAAACTTAAAGAGAATTGAACAAACTATGAAATAGCCCAACTCTGGTTCAAATGCGATAAAAGATATGACAGAAATACAGGACTTGTCCGGATATTTGTTGAACACCCCTCGTATATTCTGTAATTAGGTCACACAATATACACTTCGAGGCATGGTCAGTAAATGTGGGGAGACAACTCAGCAGAATAAATAAATGTTGTCACAATAGACCTGTATTGCAAATATGGTTAAGATCTGTCAAGCAGAACTTGGAGGTTTGCATGGACTGCCATCCCCACCCACCCACCAGTACATGGTGAATATATAATAATCCTGTTCTTTCAAACGCGCGTATAAGCATTATCTAAACTAGAATCAAGATTAAACCTACACCCCCACACATGAGGGTATATGTCTGCAGTATATATAGTTCAAATGGTGGTCACAACATGCACTTCTGATTAAAGACGGGTGGGATACAATCATATTTTCTTTATTTAATCTTGAAAGATTAATGTTGTTATAGCACTCATTCGAACTGTCTCGACGAGACGGTTCAATTGCATGGTAACAACATATACCTTTATGGAGAAATAAACAAAATAATGAGATTTGTTCAACAAAAATGGTCGTATCCTTAAGACTGAAATGGGTTAATGGTGTTTAACGGTTTGTCAACAGCTAAGGTCATTTTAAGCCAGGTATACAGGGTCAAAATCCGTATTTCATCTGAGAAATAAACTAATTAACCGCAATTTTCCATCAGTAAAATCAGAATGTACTTGATTGTTTTACATATGTTTTGACCTCATCCATGGATGGGAATGTAGCTTTAATAATCAGCACAGTAATAACAACAACAACAACAACAATGTACCTGACTTACAGGGTCGGGGAGCAGTATGGACTGTGATAAACGTCACTTACCTGAAACACATAAAGAAACAACATGGTTAGATGATTAATTGATTGGTTGATTGATTGGTTGATTGATTGATTGATTGATTGATTGGTTGGTTAGTTGGTTGACTGGTTGAATGATTGGTTTGTTGGTTGATTTAATTAATTGATGGATTGATTGACAGAAAGGGATTCGACAACAAGGTCATATGTGGGGCATGGGCGAACAGTGTAGCCTCAAATGAGCCTGTGCAGCTGCCATTCAGTCAATGGTCAATGAAACATCCACCATGCCTCCAGCAGGCTGTATCCATCATTAACAAGTTACAGGAGTGTGCTATGGATTAAGATCTAGACAGGTCACAAAACCCATAAGCCCCTTTTCTCCAGCCATGACCACATATGCAGCTGTGATTGCAGAACTTGGGTTTATGACATTTGTTGCATTTCCATCTCCTGATCTTTTGGCTGACTCTTCAATAAGGATATGTAATGTATGTTAGAATCAGCGACTGAATCATGAACAGTGCGGGCTATGATCAGACTAGGCTGGCCTGGGTCTACTCTGTAAATACATGTACAGTGGAAACTCCCCAAACCGGACACATGTGAGCACTTCATGACACATTCTAGTGTTTTGCAATCATGAAAAGTCATTGTAATCAGAGATACATAACAGCGAAACACATCTAAGGTAAACATCTATATTTTCCCAAGTGTCCGGTTTCGAGGGGTTCCACTGTATCAATTTCAGGCACATTTCTTCAAATTATGTCCACAATCAATCTAGCATTAGAAGGACATATTTGCACCTTTTATTACATGGTAGTTCTGACATTTAGTATCAATACCTAGATCCCGTGACATAAATAGAGGATCTTACATGAATGACGTTTTTTTAACCCATTATATGCAGAAATATACGGGTATGAAATTTATTAAATATCTTTATTTTTGTTATTTCTCAATGAATGTATATGTTGTGCATTGACCACTCATTTGAAATATCATATTAAATCAACACCAATGTTAAATTCTATTTATTGCATAAGCACACTATTATACATTGAAGCTGTACTGGTCAAGTATCATGTTTTCTGTAGCAACATAATTAGCATATTTATTACACTAGCATATTATGATTTTTAATACACTGTTATTACACTGTGAAAGCCCATTTAATGTAATAAACATTTGAAAACACTGTAGATCCAGATGAGCCGTGTAAAAAACAAGCCGTCTCATCAGGATCTGCAGTGATCGTCAGTATTTTTCAGATAAATTAAACATATTCCTTTTCTGATTAATGGAATAGTCCAGAACTGAGCATACAACTATCAATGTCAACTATTTAGGGGTGAAAGGGTTAATGCTAGACCAGGATGCACCTGGAGTGGGGTAAGATTTCATTATTTTTGCGGGAACTACATATATCAGTGAAATACAGAGATATGGAAAATCACATATCCTAGCGCATTTGAAATATCATTCATCCAAACTTGCATCTTGGCAAGGAATGGAAACACTGCACTTGCACATATCAAAGTGAGAACATTTCCTGCAAACAATACAAGTAGGATGGAACACAAAACTGGTTGTAGACTCGACTACAAGGTGTATGATTACGTGGTACTAACAACAACAACAAGTACCAATTCAAAGTACGTATTCTTTTATAGTGTCCTTATTACGTAACGGATTTTGATGAAATATGGCGCATCAAACGCGTCTTGTTAAGCTGCATTTGGTGGTCTCTGTATTTTCGCCCAAACTTCTGTCGTTTTCGCAAAAACGACATAAGTTTGTGCCAAACTCACTAGACCACCAAATGCAGCTCATGAAGACGCGTTTGCTGCGCCATATTTCATAAAAATCCGTTGCATATTAAGGACAATATCAAAGAATACTTACTTTGGAGTGGGCGACATTGTTGTTGTTGTAACCACATGATCATGCACCTTTGTACAATACGACCAAGCCAATGATGTGGTGCTACATATTTGGTAATGTCTTTATTTCAAAATACTTGAATATGTTGTTTGAAATCAAGCAGCTTGACTGGCTAAGCCTGAGCTGTGTTTCATTATGAATTGGCATGGTCATTAGATGTTCAGAATTGCAGGCTGTTCTGTACCGGTATATATGTAAGAATTTTGCGCAAAAGCAAGATAGCATGCACCTTAGGGACGGAATATAGGGAATGTGAATGAATGTAAATTCTCGGCAATACGCAGTATGCACTAGCTTCATTTGCGCACTAGCCAGTTTATCAGAAGAAATATTCATCGGGCCACAGAAAATTAATTAGTCCATTATCATCCAACTGTGGGAATAAAATTGGGATGGTGGGGACTTGTAGTAAAACTGGTGTCAAAATAATGGCACGGCCCTAGCCACCCACCACGGCAGCCATGGTGCCATATGGCATTATATTATTTTGGCTTTTTATATTTAAAAACATATATAAGAAATTAATAATTTCACAATTTATTTGAAGACCTGTAGCCTATTTCACCTACATTGCAAAGTATACTTTTCTATCAAAGTATACTTTGAGGGAGAAATTTTCAATTTAAGGATAAATTTATTAATTTTTATTATATTGAATTTATTACATTATCACAGCCATTTTGGCTGTGATAATGTAATAAATTCAGTATAATAATTCTGCATACTTTTAATCATCAAATATATGCAGTCGTTAGTTCTATAAGACATAATGCATTTTGGGAAAAATAAACAATTACTCCCTCAAAGTATACTTTGCTAGATAAGTATGATTTTGATGAAATCGCCTAGAGGTCAGGATGAAAATATGCCACTTGTATACAGCGTTAAGGTGTCTACTGTTGCTGCTATAGATCTGCCACTGACAACTCGATTATACACGGAGCATTCCATTATAGTGTCGTCAAGACAACACACAGTACGCAATTATATATCTGAGCAGCGGAGTATACGGAAATGGCCAGAATTACGCCAACATGTCATTTATGGTGTAGTGTGTAGGGTGTATATTTGCTGTCCATTTGTGATGTATGAAATCTGAAACTGAACCTTAAATCTTCCACATGGCTAATACAGGCATGCAAATACAATAGTGGAACCTCCCTGATTGATTGATTGATTGATTGATTGTTTTTTTTTATCTCCGTTCAACAGTAAAGGAACCTCCAAAACAGCATAATCTCTACACACTCTCTGTAACAGTCACTATTTGATATTCTGTTTTTAATAGCCTGTATCCTTAGATCTTAATTTTTTTGTCCCGTCTGCTGTTTATTTTCTATTTCCCATTTTTATCATCAAAAACATGCTTGGACAGCACTTTAGAATAATTTACAACATGCTTTGACAGCACTTCAGAATCATTTCCATTGGAAATGATTCTGAAGAGCTGTCAAAACATGTTTTTATTGAGAAATAAGGCAAGGTATAAAAGCAACAGCAGACGACAATTGTTGTGGGTAGCGGTCTAAGGGTTAACCTCCCTACAACAGCCAGCTCTACAACAGCCAGCTCTCTCTGTTACGGCCACCGATCTATAACAGCACCCTCTATATACGTAACAGTCACTATTTTATAGCTGAATTGGAAAAGTACCTATAATTTAACCTCTCTACAAGTGAAGAGGTAATGCACTGTAATATACACAAATGATCAAGGAACACATATCTTGGAATGACCATACACCTGACCTGAATGGCAGTGGAACCTCTCTAAATAAATCAGACACCCTGGGACCTTCCAAGTTGTCCGGTTTAGAGAAGTTCCACTGTCATTCAGGCATAAAACATGCAACATTCACAAGACAAGCCTATGTGCTTTGCAATCATGAACAGATATTATCATCCCAGATAAACGGCAATGAAACGAATCATCGGGATTCACCCATTGTCCGATTTATATAGATTTAAGTGTACTACATAACAGGAGATCTTACATCAGCAACACAGCCAGACGGGTGTAAACAGAAACTACAGAATCGAGACTGCAACAAATCTATTTACAGCCACCGAGCCAAGTTTGGCCCCAAATCGGCAATAATAGGCCAATGTCTGTGGTAATAGTACATCTTAATTTGGAAGACGTTTTCTTAATTTCTCAAATTAGACGTGTTTTTGTTTCATTGTATCTGAATGAATGGGAAGGTGAACAAGATGAACGAGCAGAGGCTCACATATACCCTCGGCTGCCTATAGATGGACCGAACAACTGAAGTTTTAAACAAAATCTAAAACTAACATAGAAATTTACAGAACTCTAGATAAGGCGTGGCTTAACCCTTACAATGCTGAATTAATTTGTGTCGTCTGCTGGAAATGTTTCATTTTCAATATTTCTCAACAAAAACCTCGTTTGGCATCACTTTAGAATAATTTCCAATGGAAATTATTCTAAAATGCTGCCAAACCATGTTTTTACTAAGAGAAAAGACAAAATATGAATTAACAGCAGACAACTATTTTCAGTTCCCGCATTCTAAGGGTTAATAGTATATTTATAGTATGAGATGCAATGATTTTAAAAATTGGTAATACTCTTTATGCAGGCGAGCTAAACATAGCTAGCAAAACATAGCAAAACATATTTGATAACTAGAAAATTTGTTCATACAACACGAATGTCCCCGTCTTCTATCTCTATTGCATACGACAAACAATTGTGAAGTTGCAGGAAGACATACCAAGTGGTAGACTTAAATCAGTGTGTGATGGACAGATGCACGAACACACGCAGGCAAGCTAGCACGCACAAACACACACAGATAACGGTGAAACATAATGCCACCTCCACCCCCTCAATACATTTTTGGGTCGGGGCATAACAATATGGGAGACTCACTATTGATGAGGGGCTACCATTAGAATAAATACAGCAAAATGGAAACTCATTCGTTTGAAACCATAAAATATTCTGAAAATAACATCCACTACATTTTGCACAGATGCAGTAGCAATAAACTATAAAAACTATAGATGGAAACATAAACATACGAGGGTACTTCTATATTTTTGGCAAACCACATCCGGCTTCAAGTAGTTTAGAGATAATTGAGTAATTAAAACATGATTACTAAATTGGTTTTAATCTATACCAGATCTGTAAAGAAAATATGGTAGTGTACCTGTGGTGTACTGGGTTCAAATTTAGTTTTATCTTTCTTTAACCCTTTCACCCCTAAGTAACTGGAATGGACTTTTCAACCAATCCAATCGTCACAAAATGATTTTCAGACTAGTCCATTTATGAAAAGGGTGTGTTTTTGTTCTCAAAAATATGAAAACTTCTTGCAAAAAGTGCAGATCCTGATGAGACGGCTCGTCATGAGCCGGCTCATCTGGATCTACACTGTTTGCCAATACCACTATACAGGCCTGTGGTGTTGAAGGAGTTCAATAGCCCTTTCAATACTACAGACCTCTTTAGCAATGTTTGCAAGCAGTGTAGAGCCAGATGAGGAGGCTTGTATCCTATTTGTTTAGAGAAAAAAACGCCCCCTTCTTATAAATGAACTTCTCTGAAAATCGTTTTGTAACAATTGGATTGGTCCTTAAATTAACATATCACAGTCCATTCCAGTTACTTAGGGTTGAAAGGGATAATAGTCGTACTCCAGCCGATTGATTGATTTGATTGGGACTATACGCCCGTTCAATAGCAGGGTGATATGTGGGTGTGATTGGAAAAATGGGCTTATGGGTTTTGTGACCAGTGTAGATCCAGATCAGCCTGTGCCTCTGCACATGGTTTAACCTCTCCCAAAATATGCAGACCCTCCCATACCATGGTTTAACCTCTCCCAAAATATGCAGACCCTCGCATACCATGGTTTAACCTCTCCCAAAATATTCAGACCCTCCCATACCATGGTTTAACCTCTCCCAAAATATGCAGACCCTCCCATACCATGGTTTAACCTCTCCCAAAATCAGGGAGATGTACACATTTCCACGCCTTATCTGATAAACTTGTCATCAAAAGACACAGGACTGGTATTCTCCATTTATAGGGTTAATGCTTTGTATTGGAGAAATACGTAATCTCAATGTAGGGAGGGAATGGTGCGCAGCACCTCTACACTTGGAAGAACTGGGGCCCGTTTCACTAAACTTTGTACGACTAAAATGTTCGTATGTGTAAATTCAGGATCGTCTGGAAATTTCAATTGATGAATTTACATTTATTGAGCATAGGCTGCATATGCAGCCTATGCTCAATAAATGTAAATCCAATAATTGTTTACAAGAAAACATTGTTAATGTGTAATTTACAGACTATCATAATAATGCACTTACAAACATTTTAAGTCATACAGAGTTTAGTGAAACGGCGCCCAGTAGTCCCGTTACCAAGCTAGTATAATAACACTGTACGCATACAAAACACAACAAGTGCGGTCATGTCAGATCACGACCCACACCACACGCAATAGTGTTTACCTATATACCAGAAAACCCATAGAAAAACGTAAACAATTCCTTAATTTAATACTTCCAATAAAACCATACACCAAGGTGGGAGTAAACACGGTGTCTGGAAAACAGACATTACCACTCCAAGGCTTCCACACATTGAATGGAGAAATGGGGCCTATAGCTTACCACTCTATTCTCATGATCAAAATCTGAAAGTTTGATGGGCTGAGATCGATTACAAAGTTTCAGAATGCATTTTAATCACACCAAATGTTTTACAAACCACAGTAAACACAACAGCCCATGGTTTTATACCTTAATTATCTCCATTCCGATTCCATGTTGATGATTGATCTTTAAAGATTACCAGGTCATTAAATTTTGCTATAAACTTATAAGGCTCACGTACAAGCTGACTGGAGAAATGGGGGCTCATGGGTTACCACTCAATTCTCAAAATCTGGAAATTTGATTGGCTGAGACCGAGCCAATCAGACTTTGAGGACAAATTTTCAAAGCATGTTCAAAAATTCTTGAAGTATGATACCACTGTAGCCAATTTCACCAAAATTGCAAAGTATACTTTGCAATTTTGGTGAAATAGGCTACTAATCTGTGAGTGTGACTGGAGACATGGGGATTATGGCAACTGTAAGCAGCATTTCTGATCTGATCTGTGCTCATGCTCAACATCAGGAAGTTTGATCGATCAAGGCCGAGCTGTGCAAGAGACAGATATGTGAGTGTGTGACTGGGGACATGGAGCTTATGGCAATTGTACCCAGCCTTTCTCAGTAAGAGAACATGTTCAGAAATCACAGGACAAGATCAGTGTGTGAGAGGAGAAATGGGGCTTAACATATACGTTCATCCTTTCTGAGCTGTTCCATTGACGGAAATCCAAAGTTTGATTGGTTCAGTGCTCCGAGTCCTGGACAATCAAACTGTGCGATTTGGAGAGTGTCCAGTGTGGAATACCAGGCCAGTTCTTTGCTTGTTTACAAGGATCAGATAGTTCTCCAGTCAGTCTTAGAATTTCTTCTTTCTTGGTCAAAATTTATTACATCCTAATGATGTTTTATTGTCAATTAAATGGCAGTTACCCCCCTTACTTACCTCCATTAACAGGGTAATAATAAGTATAATCAAATTAACGTTTGCATATGAAGCTTCCACACAGCAAAACAAGGCTACTGCATGTGTTATCTCAGCTATGGTCATCTAGAAAACTAGAAAATGAGTTCATAGCATACGGATGCCCCACATATCGCTTTGATAGTAAACGAGGCAAATTCCAAGTCCAAAAGGGGGAGATAATACATGGCTCATTATCATAAAACAATAAAGAAGCTACATACCAAGCATCATGCAAGCCTCCAGCTATTACGGTTTAGAATTTTTACAAGTTACAAGACAAAATAGTGAAATTCTAAGTTGAAAAGGGGGAGATAATCCATGACCCGAGGGTGAATAAAAAATCAAAATAAACTTTGCGCATCTAGTCATAAGGAAGCTACATATCAAGTTTCAGGTCTGTAGTGAGTTACAAAGCAAAATTGGGAAATTGTAAGTCAAATAGGAGGATATAATCCATGACCCGGGGGTCGAATAAAAAATCAAAATAATCTTTGCGCGTCTACTCATCATAATGAAGCTACATAATTTGCAGTTGCTCATGTCCAACTGCCTCTATGAAACAAATTGTCAACCTACTTGTATTTTTCTACTTGTATATTTTTATATATTTATATTTATTTCTTCAAGGCCAAGTGCACCCTAGTTTTATGGAATTTTCATCACAAATTTATACAATTAACATGTAAAGGTCCTATAAATGTGCATGAAAATGTAGTCAAAACGTCCTTAGCATTTATCTAATGCAGATTTGTTGCTCAGGTTCTGAAAACAATCTGTGACTAGTCAAAAACCATCAGGATTATTATACCAGACTACTTTCTGGGCATTTTACAGCCTCATTTGGTGTAAGTGAATGGAATGGAAGGAATAAAGCGTCATTTAGACTCGTAAGCGAAAACAAAATGCTGTTTTCAAACATGCTATTTATAAATGAATGGAGTGGAGTGGAATGGCGGTGTCATCAGGGCCAAAGATATAATTGGAAACAAAATGCAGTTTTTAAACATGTTATTTATAAGTGAATGGAGTGGAATGGCCGAGTGTCATTTATAAGTGAATGGAGTGGAATGACCGAGTGTCATTTATAAGTGAATGGAGTGGAATGGCCGAGTGTTATTTATAAGTGAATGGAGTGGAATGGCCGAGTGTTATTTATAAGTGAATGGAGTGGAATGGCCGAGTGTCATTTATAAGTGAATAGAGTGGAATGGCCGAGTGTTATTTATAAGTGAATGGAGTGGAATGGCCGAGTGTTATTTATAAGTGAATGGAGTGGAATGGCCGAGTGTCATTTATAAGTGAATGGAGTGGAATGGCCGAGTGTCATTTATAAGTGAATGGAGTGGAATGGCCGAGTGTTATTTATAAGTGAATGGAGTGGAATGGCCGAGTGTCATTTAACTCTGCATGCTGGGAAATTTGTGGGTCCAAATTACAAATTAAAATGAAAATGCTGTTTGTAATCATACAGTTTATGACAAGTGTCATTTAGGGCCAAATTTTGAACTCAAAACAAAATTCTGTTTTCCAAAATCTGTTTTCAAACATATAATGTACTATTTATATGTTAATTGAATAGTGTAATTTTGTGACCAAAGTGAGAAGGGTAAACAAAATTCCGTTTTTAAACAGGCTATTTAAACAGGCTATTTAAACAGGCTATTTAAAGTGAATGGAATAGCATCAATAGTGTCATTAAGGGCCAAAGTTATCAGGAAAACAAAATTCCGTTTTTAATTCCACCAATCTCTTCATTTCCGGCTCCATCAAAGCACAATTATGGGGAGCAGTTTTCAATCATGTTGCTACGGCTTCGGGCAGAGTCGGAACAATTACGGCACGTTTCGTTTATAAGCCTGTTAATTACTTGCGTAAGTACGCTGTAGTCCGACAACTAAACTGTAGCAGATTTCACCACAATTGCAAAGCATACTTATTATCATCTATCAAAGTGTACTTTAAGGGAGTAATCATTTATTTTTCCTGACATGCATTTAACTTCATATATTTTATGATTAAAAGTATGCAGAATTATTATACTGAATGTATTACATTATCACAGCCAAAATGGCTGTGATAATGTAATAAATTCAGTATAATAAAAAAAATATAAATTTAAAATTTCTCCCTCAAAGTGTACTTAGAAAGATAAGTATACTTTGCAATTTGGAATGGCTACAGGAAAGTGCTGGCAGATTATTTGGACGTCGATCGAATGGTCTCAGTAGAGTCGGAGGCATATAGTGTTTGGACTGTGTGTCCGTGTGTCCGTCTGTGTGTCCGGCACATTAAGAAGTTCTCCAGAGTTTAGAAATTCTGTTATAACTTCTATATCCCTTGAAGGATTACTTAAATATTTCAACACAGCATACATGTGGACAGATGCCACATATCCATGCTGCCCTTAATATGACATTGACCCTTTGACCTTGACCTTTTTACCTTGACAACTTCAAACTTTTTCCCACATTAAAAAGTTCGCCAGAGTTTTGAAATTCTGGTATAACTTCTAAATCCCTTGAAGGATTACTTAAATATTTCAACACATACCTGTGGATAAATGCCACACATCCATGCTGCCCATAATATGACCTTGACATTTTGACCTTGACAACTTTGAACTTTTTCACACATTAATAAGTTCACCGGAGCTTCTTATTTTCCCTTGATGGGATACATTAATATTTCAATACATAATACTTGTGGACAAATGCCACACATCCACACTGCCCTTAATATGACCTTGACTGTTTAACCTTCATAAATGTGCTTGTGAATACTTATCACTTTGGTTAATTAACTTTGCCACAGTTTCTCCAATCTGCTACCAGAGGCATTCGTGTGCCGACAGGCCACATTTCTTGTTTCACCCATTACAGTTTGGTAATAGTAATATAGTCCCCAGGGTGTGCAGTTAATCAGTGACGCTCCACTGTAAGACGGGCAAAATAATACAATGGAAAAAGTGAATTGGTTTAACGTCTCAGCAGTAGCTAAGGTCATATACATGGAGACGGCAACTTGGCAATACAGAGGATATCTCTGTAAACTGGACACCATGGGAGTGTCCGATTGAGATATGTTACACTGTAAGCCAGGCATGTGTAAAACGGAGATGGGTTTCTGTGCACACATGATTATTTGATCACTTGGTTTGTTGATTGGTTGGTTGATTGGTTGGTGTTGGTTGAATGGCTGGTTGTTTGGTTGGTTGGTAGATTGGGGTTTTACGTTCATTCAACTACAAGGTGATATACAGAGGGGACTGCACATATAAGAGACCTTTGGGTTTATGTATTCAATATTTACTATAGGAATGAATGGCCTGTTTATGGAATTTATCGGGGTATAAACTTGGAAAAGTCGCGGCAATACTGGACGAAGGCCGGAAAGCCTC
The DNA here is from genome assembly GCA_029237695.1 of Conchocele bisecta. NCBI lineage: Eukaryota > Metazoa > Mollusca > Bivalvia > Lucinida > Thyasiridae > Conchocele > Conchocele bisecta. The sequence continues at coordinate 34,671,610 of CM055280.1, forward strand.
GTCCAGTATTCCCGCGACTTTTCCAAGTTTATATCCCCGATAAATTCAACAAAAAAGGCTATTAATTCCTTATAATATTAATTCCTTATAATTCCAGCATTTGAAATAAATTCATCAAGAAAATGTGTTTATTTTCCGTTTTCTTAAGAATTATTTTAATTGCGCCTCACGGTTACGGAGTAGTTCGGCATGGGAGTTTACTGGGATATAAATTTTGGACAGAGACTTGCTACGGGCCAATCAAATGTTAGGGAATTGTGTAAATATTTTTGTGCTGGAATTATAGGTGTGTAACGGCCTGTCAACAGCTAAGGTAATTTTAGGCCGAGTTAACGGGATCAAATCCTGTATCCCTATGCCAAGTTTCCTATGAAAACAGTCAACAAGTTAAATAATAAATAACATATTAAATCACAAATGTTACTTTATATTTATTGCATAAGCATATCATTATACACTGAAGCTGTACTGGTCACCAAACCGGTTTTCTGTAGCCTATTTCATCAACATTGCAAAGTACCCTTTACTAGCAAAGAATACTTTGAGGGAGTAATCATTTATTTTTCCTGAAATGCATTATTTCATATAGAACTAACAAATGCATATATTTCATGATTAAAAGTATGCAGAATTATTATACTGAATTTATTACATTATCACAGCCAAATTGGCTGTGATAATGTAATAAATTCAGTATACCGTAATAAAAATTAATAAATTTATCATAAAATTGAAAATTTCTCCCTCAAAGTATACTTTGCTACTAAAGTATACTTTGCAATGTTGATGAAATAGGCTACTGGAACGAGCTAATTGGCTAGTGTTTATACAGTGTAGCAAATTAAAATCATAATGCAAATGCCCATTTTATGCAATATCTTTTTTATATAAACTGTAAATAATTTGATAAGGCAATAATTTGATAATTTAATGACTTTTCACAGTTGTGAAATGATACTACTAATCTTTGAAAATGAAGGACCAAAGTTGCAAGTATGCAAATGAAAACTTGTTATAGAGAGACTATCCCAAGACTGTTCAAGATGAATTTCAGTGAATGGGCACAATCTAATGTAGATACGGAATATCCGTTTAGTCTGATCCAAAGACCAGTGGGACGGAATTTATTATTAACCCATTTCATGCTGGGGATTCCCCATTTTGCTGATAGAAAACTCTGATTACTTTTCTCGTATCTCCCTAAAAATATATGGTGTGGCCACCATTTGAACCGTTTTGATGAGTGGTCACAACATATACTTTCGATGAGAAATAAGAAAAATTGCCGATTTTTTTTAGAAATTGTAAAACCCAAATAATTATGGATATTCCGCATGGAATGGGTTAACCCTTTGAATGCGGGCACCGAAAATAGTCGTCTGCTGATAATTCATATTTTGTCTTTTCTCTCAATAAAAACATGGTTTGGCAGTATTTTAGAAACATTTCCATTGGAAATGATAATGGAAATGATTCTAAAGTGCTGCCAAACCAAGTTTTTGATGAGTAAAATGGAAAAAAAAAATAATCAGCAGACGACACAAATTAATTCAGCATTGAACGGGTTATAATATCTATATTTTTCATGCCTAAAGTGGCAGGATAAACCTGAAATCTCCGTTACTGAAGTCTACCATTAGGCTATCAACCTACCCATCCAAGACAGTTCAAATGGTGGCCACAATATGGGATGAAATATACTTGTTTGGAGACATGTTCATGCATCAGGAAAATGGTCTCAGTATGCAACATAAGCAGAATTATTTCCGATAATGATCAAGCTCCGCTCACTGCCTCACTGATAATGGCACCAACCATACCAAGAGGAATAACTCAGACTGGCTGAATGCAATGATCAACAGACAACACTTATTTCCCTTGCATGGAGGAGTACTGTATAGTCCGCAGACGGTAACTTGCTTCTTGTACGTTACAAACAAACAGGTCAGAACCAAAACACGAAATAGGTGAGACAGGTAAATATACCCGTGCAAGCATTCCTTTTCATTAGTGAGTTTGAGATTTCTTCCCAAGTCTTATGTAGTCGAGGGGTTACAGGGGCCGATCTGGAAGGGGGGGGGGTTCCAGGGGTTGCAAACCCCCTCCCCCCATTCAGCCAGAGTTTATACATAGATCACAGTTTGCCACCAGTTGGAGCCGTAAGACATATAGGAAAGTGCATTTCTGGACATCTTCTGGAAATTCCGAAATCATAACTGAATATTTACAATAAACAAGAGGGCCATGATGGCCCTAATTCGCTCACCTGACTCCATGAACACCAGAGGAGAATGTGACATTGAGTTCATGTGTTTTAAAAAAAATTGTGCTATTTTTAGATGGCGGTCATCTTGGATTAAGCGACGACTCTCATTTTACAAAATTTGAAAATGCTTCACCCAAGGATCTTAACTTCCTATGAAGTTTGGCCAGAATCGGCCATGTGGTTCCTGAGAAAAAGACGTTAAAAATCTTGAATAAATGGACCTTTTGGTGGCCATCATGGATGACATAATCATCCGATTCCGACAAATATTGCACCAGAGCAATCGCTTCATCGATACCTTCAATTTGATATATGGCATGAGCATATTCGGTCAAAAATAAAATTTGACCCCAATTTGACCCCACGGGCCATGCCCATTTTTGACCCCGGGGTCACCATTTTAACAACTTTGAAAGAGCATTGTAAATCGATCATTCCTACCAAGTTTAGTCGAAATCCGGCTAGCGGTTCATGAGAAGAAGATTTTTTAAGAATTTATGCTATTTTTAGACGGCGGCCATCTTGGATTAGCGATGACCTCCATTTTAACAAATCTGAAAAGGCTTCACCCATGGACCATAACTTTTAAGTTTGGATACCATGGGCCAAGTGGTTCATGTGAAGAAGAATTTTGAAATCTCTAATAAAAGAACGACCTATTGACCTTTCGGCGGCCATCTTGGATAACATAACAATCCGATTTCGAAAAAAAATACACCAGAGTGATCGCCTCATTGATACCTTCAATTTGATATATGACATGACCATATTCAGTCAAAAATAAAATTTGACCCCAATTTGACCCCAATTTGACCCCACGGGCCATGCACATTTTTGACCCCGGGGTCACCATTTTAACAACTTTGAAAGAGCAATGTACATCGATCATTCCTACCAAGTTGCGTCGAAATCCGGCTAGCGGTTCATGAGAAGAAGATTTTTTAAGAATTTATGCTATTTTTAGACGGCGGCCATCTTGGATTAGCGATGACCTACATTTTAACAAATCTGAAAAGGCTTCACCCATGGACCATAACTTTTAAGTTTGGCTACCATGGGCCAAGTGGTTCATGTGAAGAAGAATTTTGAAATCTCTAATAAAAGAACGACCTATTGACCTTTCGGCGGCCATCTTGGATAACATAACAATCCGATTTCGAAAAAAAATACACCAGAGTGATCGCCTCATTGATACCTTCAATTTGATATATGACATGATCATATTCAGTCAAAAATGTGCAATGTACATCGATCATTCCTACCAAGTTGCGTCGAAATCCGGCTAGCGGTTCTTGAAAAGAAGATTTTTTAAGAATTTGTGCTATTTTTAGACGGCAGCCATCTTGGATTACGCAATGACGTCATTTTAACAATTTTGTAATCCCCCTACCTAAGGACCATGACCATGAAGTTTGGTGACTATAGACCCAATGGTTACCGAGGAGAAGACGTTTGAAAATGTTCACGGACGACGGACGACGACGGACGACAACGGACGACGACGACGGACGAAGGACACATTGCGGTAACAATAGCTCACATGAGCTTCGCTCAGGTGAGCTAAAAAAACAATATATTAAGCCCTGAAATCAGAATAATCCATTTTGGCTATGATAATGTAATAAATTCAGTATCATAATTCTAGATACTTTTAATCATCAAATATATGCAGTGGTTAGTTCTATATGAAATAATGCATTTTGGGAAAAATAATGATAACTCCCTCAAAGTATACTTTGCTAGATAAGTATACTATGCAATTTTGGTGAAATCGGCTACAGGTCAATGGCTCAAATCAAGTGTAAGCCCAGTTGAACTTTGCTTGTGTGTATGTCTGTGAAATACTGAAATGAAATTTTGTTACCTCTAACAATGCGATTCATGTAAGAGTGCCATGTAAATAACTTTGACATTTCAGAGCAGAATCATATTTTTCAGATTTTGAAACGTTTCATACGATATGCAAGAAAAATAGTCCGGACTGTGACAGGAGATTCCAGTCTTATGTTGTGATATCGTCTCATGCTTGGCGCAGCCTCGCAGATGACATTATCTGTGCACTTGACTGGGATTCCTCCGCTCAATGCCAACCCTGATAAAAAGATCTTATTTCTAAAGTGCTGCCAAACCAAATTTTTGATGCGAAAAATAAAAAATATTCAGCAGACAACACAAATTAATTCAGCATTGTTAATCACAACTGTATTCCAACCCACAGCCAACAATATCGCATTTACCAATCATATTCATCGGCAGATTTGATGCGATTGTGATGAATCAGGCGGAATATGAATATTCAGCACTTTCAGCTGATGCATCAGGCCTACTGACCTGGATTCCAGTTAATATGCATATGTGTCGCCAGGACAAACAAGAAAATGTGGCCTATCGTCACAAATACCCACCGGTGGCAGATGGGAGGAACTCTGGCAAACTTCTTAACGACCCACGGACACACACACGGACGCACATATCCAACATTATATGCCACCAAGCTTTACCGAGACCGGGGGCATAAAAATGGATTAATGTTTTGCGGTCAGTGTAGCCCCAGATCAAACTCTGCAACTGAGTCATATCTGGCTATATGTGTCTGTGATTGGACAAATGGGGCTTATGTGTTTTGCGACCAGTGTAGATCCAGACCAGCCTGTGCATCCGCAGTCTGATCAGGATCTGCACTGTTTGCCATTTCATCAATGAAACACCCGTCGTGCTTCTAACAATTAAGCAATACAGTGAAAATACGCGTTGATTTTGTAATTGAGTAGTGAAAATGCTGTCATAAAGTTCAACATTCACTTAGTTGAGCTGCAAAACGCAAACAGTGTTTGCAATTTGCAGCTCAAATAAGTGAATGTTTAAATTTGTTATATTTCTTTTATCATTTGTTCCCTATTTAGTAATGAACAAAATCAATAATCCATTTGTAAAAGTAAAATACGCAATGATTTTGAAATCAGGGTGTATAGTACGCTTTAGACACAAAGCTTATCTGGAGCACTGTTAATCTAATGATGATGGATGCACAAAATGGTGATAAAATATCTCCTGATAAATTGCAGAGGTCAGTAGAAGAAGGGGGCTAAGTCCTATGTCTTGTCTACTGACTCCATTCAATTGTGGGACCCGATAGCAATACATCAAATCAACAACAGTCTCTGTAGAGACAGTGAAGGCAGCAACACAGGATAAAACTAGAAAATGTGGCCTATCAACGCACTTGGTGCCCCTATTTGAAATGTTACAAAAACTTTTAAATAAATAAACAGACAGACGGACGTACAATCAGTAGCGAGGGTAATTGTATGACTGTGGAATGATGTATAGTTACTTAGTGATGCATGTGTGTGATATGAAGATGTTAGCTGAAGGCAAACAGAAATTATAGGTGATTTGAGAAACTTACAAAAACTTTCAAATAATTATACAGACAGACGGACGTACGTATGATCAGTAGCAAGGGTAATTGTATGAATGTGGAATGATGTGTAGTTGTTACTTAGTAATGCATGTGTGTGATATTAAGATATTAGCTGAAGGCAAACAGAAATTATAGGTGATTTGACTTACAACAAGAAATGTGGCATGTCAGCACATGAATGCCCATCCTCCCCAGATTGGAGAAACTGTGGCAAAGTTAATTACGGTAACCAAAGTGATAAGTATTCACAAGCACATTTATGAAGGTCAAAAGGTAAAGGTCATATTATGGACAGTGTGGATGTGTGGCATTTGTCCACAAGTATGATGTATTGAAATAATTAAGTAATCCATCAAGGAATATAGAAGTTATGACTAAAATGAGAAACTCTGGCGAACTTCTTAATGTGTGAAAAAGTTCAAAGATTTGAAGGGTCAAGGTCATATTAACGGAATCATGGATGTGTGGCATTTGTCCTCAAGTATGATGTATTGAATTATTAAGGTAATCCACCAAAGGATATAGAAGTTATGACAGAATTGAGAAACTCCGGCAAACTGCTTAATGTCAATTAATAGTTTAAAGTTGTGATAGTCAAAAAGTCAAGGTCATATTAAGGGTAGCATGGATGCGTGGCATTTGTTCACAAGTATGATGTATTGAAATATTGAAGTAATCTATCTAGGGATATAGAAGTTATGACAGAATTGAAACTCCGGCAAACTCCTTAACGTGTGAAAAAGTTCAAAGTTGTGAAGATCAAAAGGTCAAGGTCATATTAATGACAGCATGGATGTGTGGCATTTGTCCACATGTATGCTGTGTTGCAGGTGGTCGGGCAACCGGGAGGGTGGATTTGGACGGACGGACGGACGCGGCGCGGCCCTAATAGTTCAACTTACTGTATAATCTTTGTAGGATGTGTAGACTGTACAATACCTGACCAGAGGCCAATGAGATGTGGAGTTATTGTTGTTAGCAAGATATTTGGTCTGTTTTACACATCAAAATTTATTATTTTGAGATTGATGGGAGAAATGCTCAGATATCTCGTCTTTTGTATAGTTTGCTGGCATAATATTTATAGGCACACCATTGTTATATCTGTCAATGATGTATTGCACCATATTTTATTTTATTTACTGTCATAATATTTGCTGTATGTGTCAAACGCACGAAGTGGTGAAATTGTAGGAAGGCTTGTACATACAAAGATGGCGGAGATGGCAACCCAATGTACCATAATTATAGTATACAGTAACAAGACAATATTCACAGATATTACATTCATTTATTACATCACTCTTACGAAGCAAATATCATTGAAGCCAAGTGTATCTATATATGACCTAATACCTTAATGACGTCAGTGAGCTATAGAATGAAAATATGGATGATGACAAATTAGCATAGAAGTTTCAAGTCAATCCATCTTATGGTAACAGATAGTAGAGAGCTGAAAATATTAACGCAAATCTCGGACAGACAGATGGACAAAGAGACAGACAGTATGGCAACTATAAACAATTGTCAGAAGCAGGATGGTTCATTCACGGACTGAATGGACAAAACAATACTGACCCCAATGCTGAAGATCTGTGCAGGTTACAAAACTTGAGGCATATAAAGAAATTAGCAGTCAATTTCTCGAGCTACATCCATTATTGCTGAGATGCCAGGGGTCTGTTCCACTAAATTTCGTACGACTAAAATGTTCGTAAGTGCAAATTTAGGATAGTCTGGAAATTTCAATTTACATTTATTGAGCATAGGCTGCATATGTAGCTTATGTTAAATAAATGTAAATTCAATAATTGTTAACAGGAAAACATTGTTAACCCTTGCTCCGCTATCTTAATTTTTTGTCGTCTGCTGTTTATTTTCTATTTTCCATTTGTTTCATCAAAAACATGCTTGACAGCACATTAGAATCATATCCATTGGAAATGCTTCTGAAGTCCTGTCATGTTGTACCGGTTGTAAATTATTCTAAAGTGCTAAATATCCAACATTGGCTGTTCCATACTAATTATTGGTCTATTCCATTAACCCTTATACATACCGCTACACACAACAATTGTCGTCTGCTGTTGCTTTTATATCTTGCCTTATTTCTCAATAAAAACATGGTTTGACAGCACTTCAGAATCATTTCCAGTGGAAATGATTCTGAAGTGCTGTCAAAGCATGTTATAAATTATTCTAAAGTGCTGTCACAGCATGTTTTTGATAATAAAAATGGAAAATAGAAAATAAACATCAGAAGACAAGAAAATCAAGATAGCGGTGTTAGTTTTAATATTAATCAGATGAACTGCAGAGCATCCTGGATTTTGTTTTATGCAAATAAATCTGTACATGTCAAACATTGTGTATTTTTATTGGAGGGAACTCCTTACGGGATTTGCTGAATTATTCTAATGTAGTGCTTTGACAAATTGGATCAATGTGTGATTGAATCATGCATTCTAGCCGCCCATTATGTTAAAGGTGCATGCCCGCTCAGTAGGCACAAAATGTTCTTTATATCGGAGACATCATCTGAGACCTATTATGGCACATTCATTCACCATTAGAAATAAGGCAGGATATAAAGCAACAACAGACGACAATTGTTGTGAGTAACGGTCTAAGGGTTAATGCAGAGATGCCAGAATTGTAAACTGTTAAATTCAACAGGTGCAACAATACAGTAAAAACAGTTTCTTTCAAGCACATTTATTTCCTGTATGTTGGTCTGACAAATAGCACCTCGAATTTGCAACAGTTGTTAGTTAACTCCTGAATGTCTTGCAAAGTCACATTATCAAATTAAAATCTACTTTTTGATCTGATGGCATTAGGATACACTTCAGTGACAGGCCCGTAGCCAGACCTGTTTGAAGGGGGGCTCGTTTCAAATGCCCAAGGGGCCTGAGGTATCTAGGGGGTCTAAAAAGTGGACCTCGAGGCTAAAAAAGTGGACCTCAAGGCTGGGCGGGGGGGTCGTCCGACCGCTCCGACCCCCCCCCCCCCCCGGCTACGGGCCTGAGTGACTGACTGGTGAACAGCATAAGTCCTGATCCAGAGATGCATACAGATCTGGGGCTACGATGATCTCAAGCCTGCTAAGACCCCAAATGTCAGATAAACAGGATTATTATAACCCAACGGGAGACGAAAATTGTCGTTTGCTGTTTTTCATTTTTGCTTTAATTCTTAACAAAAAACCTCTTGACAGCACACGAGAAAATCGTCTCCAGTGAAGACGATTCTCATGCGCTGCCAACACAGGTTTTTATCAAGAAATATTGAAAATAAAACATTTCCAGCAGACGACAAAATTTAATTCAGCGTAGTAAGGGTTAACTAGCCAAATGGTGAACAGAGGAATGTTGAGTACCGGCAAGGTTTCAAGTTGGAAATGTCCTAAGGACTTGGAAACTGCCGGATGCCTATTTGCATATGTGTAGCATTTTTCGTAATTGACCTAATTAGCATTTTAATTAGGTCAAATTACAAAATCAGGATTAGCTTCCTTAATCAGTTACATAGAGACATCGTTTTGGTCTCTATACCCATGTTTTCGATACCAAGGAATCTATTAGGTCAATTACCAAAAATGCTACACATATGCAAATAGGCATCGAGCAGTTTCTGAGTAGTTTGTACCTATATATTACATTTCTAACTTAAACCCTTTGCGGTACTCAACATTTATAGGTTCACTATTAAACAATAAGGCTGCAGTGGGGATGCAGATGGGGACTTCTCCAAAAACATCAAAGGTCAAGGTAAGGCCCCTGAAACTAGAACCGCCACAGAACAAGACAGCTAGCTTAAAGCTTTAGCTAGCTGTTCAGTGGAGATATCAAAGGGGTCGTTTCACTAAACTTTGTATGACTAAAATGTTTGTAAGTGCAACATTATTGGATTTACATTTATTGAGCATAGGCTATACTCAATAAAAGTAAATCCATAAATTGAAACTTTCAGACGATCCTAAATGTTCACTTACGAACACTTTAGTCGTACGAAGTTTAGAGAAACGGTTCCCAGCCAGGACTCTAAGAAGATGAGAAGGCTACATGTAAACTCTGATCAAACCATGTGGATCTACACTATTGGCAAATATTGACATTATGGTGTGGGTTAACCCTTTCAACACAACAGACCTCTATAGAGACAATGTTTGCAAACAGTGCAGATCCAGATGAGCCGGCTCGTAACGAGCCGTCTCATCAGGATCTCCACTGTTTGTTAATAGTTATCAAATTTGAAAAAATTACCCTTTCTGAAGAATGGAATAGCCTGAAAATTTGAATGGACCAATAAAATAGCATGAAACAGTGGCATGGAACAGACCATTAAGTTACTTGGTGTTGAAAGGGTTAAAGAGACAGAGATATGTATATAGTATTTAGGCCTTAGAATGAAGAAAACAAAAAACGTTGTCTGCTGTTTCATATTTATCTCCTTTCTCAATAAAAACAAAACGTTGTCTGCTGTTTCATATTTATCTTCTTTCTCAATAAAAACAAGGTTTGACAGCAGTTTAGAATCATTTCCATGGAAAATTATTCCATATCACTTTCAAACCATGTTTTTATTGAGACCAAGAAATTTAACATGCTCTCGGTGGAAGATTGGAGAAAGTACGACCAACCTATTAACCGAACCCACGGACAGACACACAGACACACAGACACACAGACACACACGGACAGACACACAGACACACATACACGGACGGACACACGGACACACGGACACACACGGGCACACGGGCACACGGACACATGATCACACGGACACAAGGACACACAAACAGACACACATACAGACACACGGACATACACACGGACATACACACAAACTCACATGGACACACACACACACACACACACGGACACACACACGGACACACACACGGACACACACGGACACACACAGACACACGTACACACATACACATACACACAGTCACACATACACATACACACACACACACACACACATACACACAGACGCACATACGCACATACACACATACGCACATACGCACATACGCACATACGCACATACGCACATACGCAGATACGCACGAACGCACGAAAACGCTTCACGAAAAGCACTAAGCACGAATACGCACGAACACACAAACGCACAAACGCACGTAACGCACGAACGCACGAACACACAAACACACAAACACACAAACACACACGGACACACACACGGACACACACACGGACACACAGTCACACACAGACACACACAGACACACACAGACACACACATCACACACAGACACACGGACACACGTACGCACGTGCGCACGTACGCACGCACGTACACACATACGCACATACACACAAACACACAAACGCACGAACGTACGAACACACGAACGCACAAACGCACAAACGCAGCACGAACACACGAACACACGAACACACGAACACACGAACACACGAACACACAAACGCACAAACACACAAACGCACAATCACACGGACACAAGGACACACGGACAAACACGGACACACGGACAGACAGACACACGGACAGACAGACACACGGACAGACAGACACACGGACAGACAGACACACGGGGACACAGGACACACGGACAGACAGACACACGGACAGACCATACACACGACAGACAAACGGACAGACACACGGAACTACACACAAACAGACACAGGACAGACACACCGGACATACACACAGACAACGGACGCACGCCACGGACACAGGACGCACGGACGCACAAACACAACAATCACACGGACACAAGGGACACACGGACAGACACACATACAGACACACGGACAGACACACGGACATACACGGACACACACACAGACACACACAGACAAAACACGACGCACGGACGGACGCACGGGACGCACAAACACACATCACACGGACACAAGGACACACGGGACAGACACGGACACCACGGACAGACACACAGACAGCACACGGACAGACACACTACAGACACGGGACACACACAGGAACAGCCACACGGCAGACACAGGCATACACGGACACACACACAGACACAGGACACACGGACGCACGCACGGACGCACGGACGCACGGACCGCACAAACACCAATCACACGGACCGGACACAACGGACACACGGACTCAGACGGACAAGGACACTCGGGACAGACACACTGACAGACACACGACAGGAACACACGGTATACACGGACACACACACAGACACACAGGACACACGGACGCCACGCACGGACGCACGGGACGCACGGACGGCACTACACACAAATCACAAACGGACACCAGACACGACCAGACACGGACACACGGACAGACACAACAGACAGACACACGGACAGACCAACACGGACAGACACACAGACCAGACACTCGGACAGACACGGCATACACGGACACTACACCAGACACAACTCATACACAACAGGACCACGGACGCACGCACCGGACGCACGGACACCGGATGGCACAACAAGGACTCAACGGACCGGCACGGCACGGACGCACGGACACAACGGATGCACAAACGCACAATCACACGGACACAAGGACACACATACAGCCATACCAGGAACATCGGACACACAGACAGCACACGGACAGACACACAGACAGACACACAGACACACACAGACAGACACACGGACAGACACAGACAGACACATGGACAGACACACAGACAGACACACAGACAGACACACGGACAGACACGGACACACACACATACACACACATACACACGGACGCACAGACACACGCACAGACACACACACAGACACACGGACGCACGGACGCACGGACGCACGCGCGCACACGCGCACACGCACACACTCACACACACACACACACACACACACGCACACACAGTCACACGAACACACAAACACACAAACACACGGACACATGAACACACGGATACACAGACAGACACACAGACAGACACACACAGACATACACATGGACAGACACACAGACAGATACACATACAGACACACGGACAGACACACGGACAGACACACGGACAGACACACAGACACACAGTCACACATACACACAGTCACACAGTCACACAGTCACACAGTTACACAGTCACACAGACACACAGAGACACACAGAGACACACAGAGACACACAGAGACACAGTCACACACAGACACACACAGACACACACAGACACAGTCACACAGACACACAGACACACAGTCACACAGGACACAGACACACAGACACACAGACACACAGTCACACAGACACACAGACACACAGACACACAGACACACAGACACACAGATCACACAGACACAGTCACACAGACACACAGTCAAAACACTATATGCCTCCCAGCTATACTGTCAGACCAGGGGGCATAAAAATAGAAAATAGAAAATAAACAGAAGACACAAATATTTAACCCTTACAATGCTGAATTAAAAATTTGTCGTCTGCTGTTAATGTTTTATTTTACATTTATCTCATCAAACCATGTTTTGACAACACTTTAGAATCATTTCCAATGGAAATGATTCTAAAGTGTTGGCAAACCATGAGAAACAAGACAAAACATACATCGACAGCAGACGACAATTTACGTTTCCCGCATTGTAAGTGTTCAGAAATTGCAACGGCAGCTGTCGATACTCTATGGAACCACCAGACTGAGAAAATGCTTGAAGGCAAAACCTGCATTTTAACCCTTACAATGCTGAATTAAATTTTATCGTCTGCTGATTATTTTTTATTTTCCATTTTCATCATCAAAAACATAATTTGTCAGCACTTAAAATCATTTCCAATGGAAATGATTCAAAGGTGCTGCCAAACCATGTTTTTATTGAGAAAAATGACAAAATTCGAAACAACAGCAGACGACAATTTTCGTTTTCCACATTCTAAGGGTTAAAAGTGTAAGGTGGCTAAATGTATGTACACTGTGAGCCAACTAAATGTCAGCATCCAAGTGCAGTTAGAAACTCAAAACTAGAATTGTTGTATGGTGGAACCCCACTTAATTGGATATCCTGTAGTAATCAAGTGTGTCTGTAATTCAGATTGATTTATTTGTGTTTGTTGGGGTTTAACGGCCTATCAACAGCTATGGTCATTTAAGGCCGGGTCAATGGGCTTAGTACTAAATCCCATATATGACCTGTACAAGTACATGTTCAAGTACACATACAAATGGGGGGAAAATCCCAAAATCAGAACTGAATATTTACAATAAAAAAAATAACAAGAAATGCGTCTGTCGAACGTGGATGCCACCTGCAGCATATTTGAGAAACTGTGACAAAGTGGTTAACCGAAAAGTGTGACGGACGGACGGACGGACGGACGGACCCGTTTCTTCGAAACTCGGTGGCATAAAAATATATTCAGCCCTGAAATCAGAATAATCCTGATCTGATGCCAGGATTTATTTGTGTACGTCTGTTCAACAGCAATCACGTTTTGCTGCTGACAAACTTTTGGTTATTAAACACTTTAAACCTGAAAAACATTTAAATGTAAGTACTCTTTATCAATAACAAAAAAGTCACGCTCCCCAAAAAATATTATTTGATGAATGTCCATCAAATATTGATTTTATAACGAAAAACGATTTTCCTATTTTGTCAGCTTGGAATCCCACCCATTCACAAGTATTAGGCCCAAATGCAAACAAAAATATTTCTTACTTTTTGCCGCCAGTGTGTGTGACCACTCGTGTGAAGCACCCCAACAATAGTTATAAACATAGTTATATTGAATCCTTTCACCCCTAAGTAACTGGAATGGATTTTGATATGTTAATTTTGCAACCAATCTAATAATCACAAAATGATTTTCAGACTAGTCCATTTATGAAAACGGGGTGTGTTTGTTCTCAAAACTGTGAAAATTAAAAAGTGCAGATCCTGATGAGATCGCTCGTCACGAGCCAGCTCATCTGGATCTACACTGTTTGCCAATACCACTATATAGGCCCTAACTGGTGTTGAAAGGGTTAAGATTCTGGCTGTTAAAATGCACTTAGGACATGTACGTGTGGCCAGTGTAGATCCTGCTATTATTTATAATAATATTCAACGGATGGATCAAACAGTTATTCAAAGACAACATGTATTACTGAATGACGACCATCATAGGTGCAGGAGCATCCATGCAGACTGATCATGATCAGGGCTATATGCTGCTCACCATTTAGTCAATTTTCATCGAAAAACAGTGTTGAAATTCAAACAGCTGATCAAAGACAATTAGCTAGTAGATTGTTGTTGTAAGGTCCTTTTTCCTGGCCAGAGAACAATTTTGTGTTGGCAATAACATACAGGTGGTATAACTCACAGGCATTCGGCATGTTTGGTTTTCATTGGTATAACTCTATACATATGAACAAGGCTTAAAATTCTACCTTTGGTCGGACACGTCCTCGTGTCATAACAAAATAACATGTTTAAGCTTGTAATTTTCTATGTATTCTATGTATTTGTGCAGGATAATGATAATTCTCAAATGATCATATGAACTTGCCACTACAATATTGACATTATATAATTAGAGCCTTAAATATATTATATATTTCATTTGTTATGAAACGAGGTTGTGTCCGACCTAGGAAAAGCAGCTGTAATTCGATAGTCTTTGCATAATTATGTTTTAACTACATTGTATGCTATTTTAACAAGATAACAAATAATTCTCAAATGAACATATAATACGAGGTAATGTCCGACCAAAGTTAGTAGCCTTGTTCATATATAGAGTTATACCGATGAAAGCCGAAACACGCTGAATGCCTGTGGTATAGCTGGGGCCAGCAATGGGTTCAGCTGTAGCGGAGACACACACAGTGTTGACAATAAAAGCTATCAGTGACAATTAACTGTGTGTAAGGTAATTACAAGTTCACAAATGACTTTAATTAAAGCAAACGATCTGCATAGATAACCCATTTATCGATCAATGTAATATACATACCATTAGCATATAAACAAAGTGCACTGTTTGGTAAGCGTCAAGTTGTCTATAATAAATCACGGCCACAGACGCTCGCTCTCAGGGGTCTTTTCTTCATGGTTATAAGTCAGCAATTACTAAATCATATTGCTGCTATGTGTCAGACGTAAACAAATATGCCAAATTTGGCTATTTTCTGGTATATTGAACGTACAAATGCTTCGTGTAGAACAAACATACTTTCTATGAACTGTAGCCTTAATGCACTGATCTACACCAACGGAAACACAGGTTTACATCAACAAAACCCAACCCAAGGAATGAATGTCCTTTTTGTGGAATTTATAGGGGTATAAACTTGGAAAAGTCGCAGGAATACTGGATGAAGGCCGGAAGGCCTCGTCCAGTATTCCCGCGACTTTTCCAAGTTTATATCCCCGATAAATTCAACAAAAAGGCCATTCATTCCCTATAATTCCAGCATTTGAAATAAATTCATCAAGAAAATGTGTTTATTTTCCGTTTTCTTAAGAATTATTTTAACTGCATCTCACGGTTATGGAAAGTAGTTCGGCGTGGGAGTTTACTGGGATATAAATTTTGGATTTACAAGTGCCCACCATACAGATATAATCATTTAATAATGTTTATTTTACTGATAGTGACACGCGGTGGTATATGTCTTAGATGTCTGTGATATAAAGAACATTTTGTGCCTACTGAGCGGGCATGCACCTTTAACATAATGGGCGGCTAGAATGCATGATTCAATCACACATTGAGCCAATGTGTCAAAGCACTACATTAGAATAATTCAGAAAATCCCGTAAGGAGTTCCCTCCAATAAAAATACACAATGTTTGACATGTGCATGCAGATTTATTTGCATAAAACAAAATCCTGCTCTGCAATTCATCAGATTCACATTAACTCATTATGCCCTATACTACACATCACTGGTAATGCCCTACAGCTGCAGAGGTAAACCATGCCCTGCAGCAGCTTATCTTCTGCGAGCAGTTACCTGTCTCCCTGAGACAATTTC
Source organism: Conchocele bisecta (assembly GCA_029237695.1). Classification (NCBI taxonomy): domain Eukaryota; kingdom Metazoa; phylum Mollusca; class Bivalvia; order Lucinida; family Thyasiridae; genus Conchocele; species Conchocele bisecta. The sequence goes on from CM055280.1 coordinate 34,688,296, forward strand.
AGGAATTCACATAAACTGTGACAATTGTTGTGTGTAGCGGTCTAAGGGTTAAAGCTTGTATGTCAAATCCTAAATGCACCACAGCAGAACATCAATGTATAAACAAAATAAACCTAGCTGTCATTGAGGATTTTCATATTTGGCATAACATTCATGCAACATTTTCACAACTGACCCCGACATCAATTTCAATACCTTTTGCATTAAATTTCATCAACATGATGAATTTACTTATTCCATTTTATTTCAGTTAATTTATTGGTGAATTCGAAAATATGACACAAATAATTATGTGGTCTATTAATTAATTTGAAGTGTATGGTTTAGAGGTTTCACTGTAATTATTTTCTACACAAAATGTGACCTGACCATTTTAACACATTACACATTACAATGCAAGTATGTAAAATTTCACATTATTTTCTCTTTCATATTTGTTCATTCCGACGTATATATTCATTGAAACCAAATACCTCAGCAATTAGACCTTGAAATGTACTGTGGTATATATATTATGCAACACATGCTAACAACTGCCTCATTTGCATATGTATCGCAACATTTGCATATCAATAGGATTATTATATGCACTCGACTAGTTTCTGTAATAATAAACATTTGTTTACCCAATCCATTAGGAATCTACCATTATAGCCATGGTAAATGTTCTGCTCACAAAATTTGGATGTTTTTTTTCCGCCATTTTCTTTATTTCTCCCCGAAAATATACATTGTTACCACTCATTTGAACCGTCTCGATGAGACAGTTCAAATGAGTGGTAACAATATATAGTTTTATGGAGAAATAAACAAAAGTATCTGATATTTTTCAATAAAAAGTAATGTGTCCATATATGTCAATGGGTTAAAGTGTACGTACATACCATTAACCCTATGCAACCTGATACTAGAAACATGAATATTCATGATAGGGCGAGACATACAAGGTATTGAACAGTGTAGACCCAGTAATTTTCACATTTATATAGCCGGAAAATTAATATATCACACTCCATTCCAGTTACTATAGGGCTGATAAATAGTGAAAGCCCTGATGGCAATTAAAAATAATGCAGGGGGCCCCCGTTTCACTAAACGTCACACATGTACCACTAAAATGTTCGTCTGGAAATTTCAATTGATGGATTTACATTTATTGAGCATAGGCTGCATGCATATGCAGCCTATGCTCAATAAATGTATATCCAATAATCGTTTTCGAGAAAACATTGTTAATGTGCAATTTACAGACTATCATAAGTTTTCACTTACGAACATTTTAGTCATACGAAGTTTAGTGAAACGGCCTCCAGGGTCTTAAGTGGTCTGAGAAGCAATACTTCTGTTTCTGTCAAATGTCAGTAACCATTAGATGTAAATTAATCAAATAAGATAAACTTTTTATTCCAAATTCTTTGTACAAAGAAATAGACAGAGTAAAGATCCCACAGGACTAGCTGTGATTATTTTCCTATCACAACCATGCGTGTGGCGAGTCAAATATGTACCAAGCACCTGCTATTTCCACGCCATTCTACCTACATTTTTGTACATTATATCTCAGCAATCTACTGTAGCAATTCTGATGTGATAAAGAGCAAATAAACGACACAGTATAACCTGGTAATGATGTAGTCCTCGTAGCTGTAACCATTTTGGAGTTATTGCGAGAAAACTTACATTTACAAAAACATGGTTTGACAGCACTTCAGAATCATTTCCAATGGAAATGGTTCTGAAGTGCTGTCAAAGCATGTTGTATTTATGTAAGTTCTCTCGAAATAACTGCCAAACGAACACAGCTATGAAAAGTGAAAGTGAATGGGTTTAACGTAACTGCTAAGGTCATATAGGGACAGGCACAGTATCATCCGACAGACCAGTGGAACGGAAATACTATGAAAGTATGTTTCATGTCCTACTAAGGGTAGGTTTTGAACTCGTAACCTTCAGTATCGATGGCATCATCCTCATAACTGAATGCACTTCAGAGATATGTTGTGACATTTACAGACATGTAATGTTTATTAAAAATGCATACAGCTGTGAGGAAGGCGTTATCAATTGAAGATGTTACGTACTTACCCTGGACACATGTGCATTAACCCTTACAATATGCTTAAACAAGTTAGTTGAATGCTGGTTAATTATTTGTTAATTTCCATGTTTATCAATACATAGCTTGGCAGCACATTAGATCATTTCCAAAATGCTGTCAAACCATGTTTTTTTTTATGGAGAAAGAATACTAAATGAAAGCCAACAATTTTCGTTTGCTGTATTCCAATGGTTAACCCTTTCCCTGTTTTGCGATATTTTGACTCATCCAAATCAAAAACATCTGAATAAAAGAATCAAATGCTGGGTCAAATGATGGTTAAATTATCTGATAGAGTAGAAAACATTGTGGGAAAAGGAGAAATTGCTTGTTACAAGTAATTTCTCCTTTTCCCACAATGTTTTCAAAAGACATCTTCTGCAGAGGCGTGAAGTCGTCTCTATCAGGGAAAGGGCTAAGATTGTTCCAGCAGTATAGAAAACAAATAGAAAATGTGGTCTGTCGATGCAAAAACTTCCAAAAAATAAACGGACGTACGGACGTACGGACGGACGGACGGACGGAGGACGGACGGACGGACAAAAGAAAAGACAGGGCGAATCCTATAGCGACCTAACTAGACATTATGTTTGTAAAACATAGATATGCCCCTTGGCATACTTGACATAACAAAATGGCTAAGTGTTTCAGTGACATTCCGGGCGACAAAGGTCAAGGTCGTGTTAATGGTGGTGCGATTGTGTGATAACTGTTCAGGTCATTCAAGTATTGAAGCAATCCTTTGCGTAATATTGACGATATTACATGTTGGAGAAACTCTTGCAAACTTTTCAACATAATTGAACACGGACGGAACGACAAACGTATGCATGGACGTACGTATGGATGTACGTACAGACGGCACCTCAAGAGCAACATAATATGCCCCCCTTGCAATCACATAGGGGGCAAAATAATAAGTAGAACCAGGCCAATAGCAGGTACGTGTGATGTGTCTGACCCACCATATTTGAGCAAGTTGGCAATGTCAAGAACAAACTGTGGAAGCCGTTGCCATCAGCGTTATATAGTGACATTACATTACGTCTTGGAATCATTTACCATACCCCAGGTGCATATTCAATTATTAACTTGGATATTACATAATTGGAATGAAGAAAAAGACTACATATGAACAGATTTAACATGACTGGACAAGATAAAATAGTGAACTTAGCAGCTATGTAATGTTGCCCTAGATCTGAGGAGGTGGAGGTGGTGGTGGGGAGGGCATAAACATATTAATATCATGCTGAGGATATGTCATTTTGGACTTAGAAATGTATGTTGTGACCACTATTTGAACCGTCTCGTCGAGACGATTCAAATGAGTGGTCACAATATACACTTTCACTGAGAAATAAGAAATATAAAATATTTAAAAAAGTTCATACCTGTAAAGGTGTATTCCGCATGTAATGGGTTAAAAGTCTGTGAATGGGTTAAAAGTTATTGACAAAACAAAACCAGAAATCAATAACATATGGATGGATGTACATCAAAAGCTTTAACACAAATTTCTAAGTTGTTTGACCATGAAATCGAGCACAGACGCCGCATTGGTGGGCTATAGAATGAAAATATGGATGATGACAAATAAGTACAGTATATGAAGTTTCAAGCCAATCCGACTTATAGAAACATTAAGATAGGAAGTAGTCATAAATTTTAAGACAAATGTCGATCGGACGGATGGACGGACGGACGGACGGACGTTCTTACAGTACTATACTTATGTGGCTTATCACATATTAAATATTAGCCACATAAAACGATTTTTAGCCACATAAAAGGATTTTTTAGGTGGCTAATTGTAACCAACCCTATCCTTTACTAAGTCCATAACCATGTGGGGCTAGCCACATAAGTACCCTAATGTGTGCCCGGACGGACGGACGGACGGACGGACGGACGGACGTTCTTACAGTACTATACTTATGTGGCTTATCACATGTTAAATATTAGCCACATAAAACGATTTTTAGCCACATAAAAGGATTTTTTAGGTGGCTAATTGTAACCAACCCTATCCTTTACTAAGTCCATAACCCTGTGGGGCTAGCCACATAAGTACCCTAATGTGTGCGGACGGACGGACGGACGGACGGACGGACGTTCTTACATTACTATACTTATGTGGCTTATCACATGTTAAATATTAGCCACATAAAACGATTTTTAGCCACATAAAACGATTTTTTAGGTGGCTAATTGTAACCAACCCTATCCTTTACCAAGTCCATAACCCTGTGGGGCTAGCCACATAAGTACCATAATGTGTGCCCGGACGGACGGACGGATGGACGGACGGACGGACGGACCGTGGACGGACGGACGGACGGACGGACGGACGGACGGACGTTCTTACATTAGGGTATTTATGTGGCTTATCACATGTTAAATATTAGCCACATAAAACGATTTTTAGCCACATAAAACAATTTTTTAGGTGGCTAATTGTAACCAACCCTATCCTTTAACAAGTCCATAACCCTGTGGGGCTAGCCACATAAGTACCCTAATGTGTGCCCGGACGGACGGACGGACGGACGGACGGAGGACGGACGTTCTTACAGTACTATACTTATGTGGCTTATCACATGTTAAATATTAGCCACATAAAACGATTTTTAGCCACATAAAAGGATTTTTTAGGTGGCTAATTGTAACCAACCCTATCCTTTACTAAGTCCATAACCCTGTGGGGCTAGCCACATAAGTACCCTAATGTGTGCCCGGACGGACGGACGGACGGACGGACGGACATACCAACATTTTGGGTTTATGGGCTATTTGCTATATAAAAGATCAAAGGACTAGCCCCTAAACTTCAAAAGGTTTTATGGGCTAATGGTATAAGTTCAAAGAACTTCAAAGGAAACTAACCCTTACCCTAAGCTCCTAAACCCCTGATGTTTGCCCGGACGGACAGACAGACAGATGGATATATAGGGTGGCGACTATTTGTACTATTTTGGGTTTCCGGGTACATAAACACATTTGCAAAATTCACAAGGTGTAGCTTAGTAGGCATGAAGCCATAAATTACAATTTTCGAAAAAATAAATATTTGTATTTATTTTTCGAAAATTGTAATTTTTTTCTGTTGACCTGATAAAACTTACACACACATGTCACTCGCTGAATCTCGCTGAATCTCACTAATAATATGAGCAGCTGCCATACCACTGAATTCTCTTCTTCAAGTGAGTGTAATGAATCAAATCAAATCATAACTGATAAACACTGGGGTGCCATAATTGCATCATGTAATATAGGAGTAATCATTTATTTTTCCTGAAATGCATTATTTCATATAGAACTAACAAATGCATATATTTCATGATTAAAAGTATGCAGAATTATTATACTGAATTTATTACATTATCACAGCCATTAAATGGCTGTGATAATGTAATAAATTCAGTATAATAAAAATTAATAAATTAAAAAAAAAATTGAAATTTCTCCCTCAAAGTATACTTTGCTACTAAAGTATACTTTGCAATGTTGATGAAATAGGCTACTGGTCCTGATTGATCAAGTGTTGATAGGTTGATGAAATAGGCTACTGGTCCTGATTGATCAAGTGTTGATAGGTTGATGAAATAGGCTACTGGTCCTGATTGATCAAGTGTTGATAGGTTGATGAAATAGGCTACTGGTGACCAAGTGTTATTGTTGTATAGGCTACTGGTCCTGATTGATCAAGTGTTGATAGGTTGATGAAATAGGCTACAGATAATTGTTGTATCTAAAGAGTAGTATATCCCATATTTTAAATTAAATGCGTATTTTACTTTTACAAATGTATTATTTACTTTCTTCCTTCTTAAATAGGGAACTAAGTAAATTTTCAACTTTATTACACTATTTTCACTACTCAAATTGAAAATCAATGCATATTTTCACATTGCTGTGTTTTGTACTCCCACTTTTGATAATCAATGCATATTCTGCTAAAATAAGTGCATAAAATACGCCAATACAAAACTTATCTGGAGCTCTGGTAATACAAGCATTTCCTGCATATGGTGGACAAGCCTGGAAACAACCATAGCTGGGCCCCATAACATATCATGTCTTAGATCACTAGATGACCCAGCCAGTACATCTCACCAATCAGTGACCTTGGGTGTGTGTGTTATGGAACCTTGGCATAAAGTAAATATTATCAAAATCTGTGAATGACCTAATTGATGTTAACCCTTAGACAATTGTCGTCTACTGTTGCCTTATTTCTCAATAAAAATATGGTTTGACAGCACTTCAGAATCATTTCCAATGGAAATGATTCTGAAGTGCTGTCAAAGCATGTTGTAAATTATTCTAAAGTGCTGTCAAAGTATGTTTTTAATGATAAAAATGGAAACTAGAAAATAAACAGCAGACGACAAAAAAAAAAAGATAGCGGAGTAAGGATTAAACCTGGAGTCCCACATGCCATGTTATAATATAGTGAGACATATTTAGTTTGTTTATGCTTTAAATATGACATTTTTCGGGCAAACTGAACATTGATTTACCATTACCAGACATGCCATTCATGAGAAGATGTTTGGTATCTATGACAAGGGCATGGTTATTGCTAAGCTATAATCATTACGCAAACACGTCTTATTTGGAATTAATAAATCACTGAACTACTTTCGGCAAGGGAGATAATCAATATCACGCGAACTATTTTCATACGAGCCAAGCAGATTGTTCATTTATGATTAGTATATATAGTTTTATGTTCATTTATGATTAGTATATATAGTTTTAAGCTATCTCCTGTGATATATAATGATACATTACTTTGTTATGTTATGGGTACATACATGTTGTTTCAATAGCGTATCTCTGTAACGGTATCGTTGTAGATGGAGTTGCAAATAATTTAATAATTATTACGTTCAAATGGTTGCGTAATACTGATAGCACTTCTGTATAACTGTGGTTGTCGTAAATGGCGCAATAGTCGTGAGGTTAAGGTCGCCGACTTTAATGATTTAATTACCGATTCCCGAAAGGGTCGAGGGTTCAAACCTCGACGTGGTATTTTTTTTTTCTCCATATATATTATTTTTGTGATGTTAATGTTTTCACAATTTTATGATTTTAATAAAAATACCTATAAATTGATAGAAACTTAACAACAATGAAAGTGTCTGTCTTTAAGTAATATATACACAAACAGTTTGTTACTGTTTTTTTAAGTTTAAGTAATATATACACAGACAGTTTGTTACTGTTTATTTAAGTTTGAGGTACTGTCTATACCATATACCGTAATAACCCTATGTTTTCGGACGGGTAAAAATAATTATTATTTTTACTGTCCGAATATATAGGTTCCCAAAAATAATTATCGAAATTGCTGTCCGAATATTTAGGGTCGCCAACCTCCAACCACCGGAATGCAATGTTCTCCGATGCTTTCTGTAAACGCCACGGGGCAATTAAATGCTCTGATGATTTCTGTGAACGGAGGCAATTAAATAATCAATATAATACAAATGTGTTACCTTATTATTGGAAAAATAATCCCTGTATTAATTGCAATACTTAAATCCAATTCACCAGATAATCCAAGTAGCGTGTGGAAAAATCGATCACTCCATGCTAACACGGTATTGCCAGTAGCCATGTCCGCTTGGTGAGACATCGTGTTTTTTTTAACTGCGACACAGATTTCGGACGAGTGGGTAGACAGACGCACGCGGGTCATTGTTATCACGATGACTAACGACTGACTGGCCTGTCCATCCGTACGTTTTTAAATAAATGCTTACAACTTATACAAGATCACCTTTTTTTGCCACACGCAAGAATCGAACTGTCAAACCAATAGGCAATATTCCATTCACCGATTTACATTATTATATACGCGTAAACGCGGGTATTATACCAGTATTACCACCCGTATTGCATCGGGGTTTTTTCGATAATAATTTTACGCTCTGAAATGTATGTCAACTTTCAACGTCATTTACGGAAGATACTAAGACAGATTTTGAAAATCAATATCGGCAAAATACGATGATGTCTGCTCCAAAATTTATGTCAGTTTTCAACGTAATACAGAAGTCGATTGTATTTTAATATCTGCCACGAATTCGAATTCCAAATCCGAGAACTCGATTACACCCGACACATACATATTACACACGAAATTCGTGTGTTGCTTTGTGTAAAAAAAAATCGATAACGCTCTGTCGTGTCAAATGCCAGGTGTTCACCTGATGACATCATTCAGCGCGAGGCTGTAAACTGTGTGACCTTTAGGCTATGTTTTGAAATTGAACTGATTGGTCAATACGTCGTTTGATCTGTGCCGCAAACGTCGGGGAAAATCAAGGGGCAAAATGCTAAGGAGACGCTATTATGTTTGCGGAAAATCCTAAATATTTTCCTTCTATGCGCTCAGAAGTATACGTCGCGACCACCATTTGAACTGTCTAGTCGAGACGGTTCAAATGAGTGGTCACAACATGTACTTTCATTGAGAAATAAAAAAAATATATATTTCATACCCGTAAAGGTGTATTATGTCAATTTCTGAAAGGACTTGGTTAAATATACACTCTCGATTATCATGATTATACGACTTCTTGTTGGCCTTCAGTTTCAGACATGAAAGGAATGCCGCATCTTTACAATTTCTCTGATGTCGTTTCTGGCCGACATCAAACGAAATTTGGACCTTTCATGATTATGTGAAATGATATTTTTAACTTTAAAAACATTTGTATCATTTACATAATCGCTAATGCGGACTCGACAACACCTTTCATTGGTTCATCACATCTGAGACGTAACGCATTATGTGCGCTTATTGTGTTTCCAAAAATCTGGTACACGGACTTAATGTGTGAATTCATCGTCTACTGAAGCTTGCAGATTTCGGTAAATATTGTCACCGTAGTAATATTAAACCATAATTATATTGATGAAAAATATTTCCAATTATGATTGTTTACTGTCCGAAAACATACGTTTAAAAAAATATCCACATTTCACACCTGTCCGAAATTTAAGGACACAAAAAATAATTATTTTTGTGACAAAAAATAATTATTTTTGTGATAATATAGGGTGTCCGAATATTTAGGGTGTCCGAATACATAGGGTCAGTACGGTAATGTTTTACTGTCCCAAAATCTATTTTTTTGGCTGTCACAATTAATTAATTTTCGGACAGGAAACATTTTTTTATGAATTTTAAATAATTATTGTCCTTCATCTGCTCACAACACTGTTCGAACTGCGCCTGTGGCTACCACGACCAGAATTCACTGACCGCAAACACAGTAGCCATCGGCATCTATTTATTAAATTATTATTTTACATTTTATTTGAATTCCGCGTGAACGCTGCATTTTGTGTCAACACCATTTACAGAAAATATTGGTGATTTTCTAAACGAATATCGGAGAAATGCGGCTATATATTTTGTCAATTTTCAACACCATTTACGGAAAAAAATTACTGATTTTTTAAAACAATATCGGCACAACTAAATATGGTGATAGAATTTTTGTCAACTTTTCAACACCATTTACGGAAAATAATACTGATTTTCTAAAAACAATATCGGCTAAGGTGTACTGAACTACTCTTTATTTTAAATAACCAGCCGTCTAATAGGTCTGTGTATAATCGAGAGTATATCGTTAATTGTCATGTTGTCTCCGACAGTGAGGTGTTGCGGCACACATCAAAACGACACGTCAATTTCAAAACATTGCCTAAGGGTCACAGCTGTGTGGTGTCATCAGATCAACACCTCGTCACACACAACTACGCATTATCGATTTTTTTCCCCACACAAAGCGACGTGTATTTACAACTAGATCTGTGTAATGTGTTGGGTGTAGCCAAAGACCATACATAAATTCGTAATTAGTCACAGATGTAGCCTTAAAATATAATCGATTTCCTTAAATTACGTCCGCAAGTTGACAGATATTTCAGAGCAGACGTCAACGTAATTTGCCGTTATTTATTTCCAAAATTAGCCATATATTCTGTAAATGGCGTTGAAAGTTGACAATAAATTAAGACCAGATCAGTACGTTAAATCGCTATCGACGACAACTGACGATCCGATGAGAGAGTAATACCGTTTACGCGTATCCAATGTTAAATATACATCGTTATTTTGTATGACTTTCGTAGTTTTTACCGAGAAATTCAAACCGTTTCCAATTATTGGGGAAAATAATATCATGATTAGCACACCGTTTCACTAAGCAGCGGCTACTCAGGGAATGGGATCACACGGTCTATTGTTTACACTGGATTAATGGCGGCCTCCATGAGGTCTCGGGTAAATCTTATTTTTAAATAATACGACTGTGGTTTCTTCCTTTTAGTGATGACCATGTTGCAGCCGTTAACACTTATTTAGCAGCATTATTTATGTAGTTAGTCTGAACATTCTGCAGAGAAATTTGAATAGGACGGAATCGAACGTTGTTTAAACTTAGTCCTGTTCATATGCACAGGTCAAAATATGAACTGAAAATGGCGCTTTGTGTGACAGAAATCCGTACGCGGACGAATAAAAAAAATATTTTGTTATAAATATCACATATAGCGAAACAGCGGTAGCATATACTGTTTTAATAATATGCATACATATTGTAATTAATGTTTAATAGTGATATACTTATGAATAATATACGATACTATGGTTTATACTCCAGCACTATGTTTTAAGGCTGTGTGATTTGCCTCAATATAAGCTGGATTAATTAATACTTATATTCATGCGCTTCATGAGAACATCAATACATTTAAAATATACAAATATTACTTAAAGGGGTATCGATATGATACATTTTAATAATATAAATATTAAAAATACACATTACAATCGCTTACAACATAAGTTATTGATCGAAAATAGTCACTGCAATGTGACCTATTTGACCGCATTACCTATTGCGCGGCTACCTCATCATACCCCTGTTTACATAGGTAACTGGGGGTATAGTGAGGTATGCTCGCTAATACAATGTTTGCGTAATGTGCCCTCGTTGGCACCCGTGATAATAATCAAAACAAAATAAAAATTAACATTTTTGCCTTACAAACAAGGTGAACACCAGTTGTATCAACCTTGGACGGTCGGACAAAACAAAGCACCATCCCTAGACACACATTGAGGCCAAATATTATCAAAATCGGTGAAGTGGTTCATAAGTTATTGAAAAATGATGTGTGTTACTAACGCACGCCGCATGTACGTACACACGTATGTATGTATGTACGTACATGGACTAATGCTATATCCCTCTTGCCTGCGAGGAGATAATAATCCTATTGTACAAAGGGAACAGAAATCTTACAGTGACCTTGACCTTGCATGTTTGGATGTGGAGTGCATGCACAACAAAGCATCAACCCTACTGTCTGTTTCACGAAACCTGCCCAAATTTTACGGCTATATAGACAATTCAAAAACAATATTATTTTCGATAATATTAAATTAAAGGAAAATTTAAGAATGAACCTTCTTTTTATTTCGTGAAATTCGGTCAAATATTGATTTTATTACGAAAAATTGATTTGTCTATGGGAATTTAACATGGGGGAAAAAGTGGTAAGGAAGTGTGGGAGGAGTCAAAAAAGAAATCGACTGCGAAACCTGACTAGATAGCTTGGATATGATCTAACTAAGAAAACAAAAGTTAAATTTTAAAAATCGGTCCAGTATTTCTGAAATTCTAAAAAATTTCCCCATGTTAAATCCCCATAGACATCTTCAATCCGTGAAGATGTCTATGGGGATTTAACATGGGGAAATTTTGTTTTCGCAATAAAATCAATATTTGACCAAATTTCACGAAATAAAAAGAAGGTTCATTCTTAAATTTTCCTTTAATTTAATATTATCGAAAAAAATATGGTTTTTTAATTGTTTATATGGCCGAAAAATTTGGGCAGCTTTCGTGAAACAGACAGTTGTGGCCATGACATTGGGTGTTCAAATGTACATGCATGTGCAATGCTTGTGCCAAATATAGATCAAAATCTGTGAAGACATTAAATAGATATTGTGAATCAAAATGTGTTACTGGCATACATAGACTATTGCTATAACCAGATCACATTTTCTTGAACAGCGAATAATTTCCCCCCCCCCACCCCCCCCCTTCCCAGTCGGCCAAACCTTCTGTGATAGGAGTGTTGTGTAGAGGAGAGGTGGGGATAATATTCGGCGAATAATTTGCCCCCCGCCCCCCGGTCAGCCAAACCGTCTGTGATATGAGTGTGGTGTAGAGGAGAGGTGGGGGGGATAATATTCGGCGAATAATTTGCCCCCCGCCCCCCGGTCAGCCAAACCGTCTGTGATATGAGTGTGGTGTAGAGGAGAGGTGGCGGGGAAAATATTCGGCAAATAATTTGCCCCCCGCCCCCCAGTCAGCCAAACCCTCTGTGATATGAGTGTTGTGTAGAGGAGAGAGGGGGGGGATAATATTCGGCGAATATTTTGCCCCCCCCGCCCGTTGCCCAGTCTGTCAAACCCTCTGTGATATGAGTGTGATGTAGAGGAGAGGTTCCAGGGGGGGGGGATAATATTCCGTGAATATTTTGCCCCCCGCCCCCCGGTCAGCCAAACCCTCTGTGATATGAGTGTGGTGTAGAGGAGAGGGGGGGGATCATATTCGGCGAATATTTTGCCCCCCGTCGCCCAGTCAGCCAAACCCTTTGTGATATGAGTGTGATGTAGATGAGAGGTGGGGGGATAATATTTGGCGAATATTTTGCCCCCCCCACCCCCGGTCAGCCAAACCGTCTGTGATATGAGTGTGATGTAGAGGAGAGGGTGGGTGGGGGGGGGGGGGGTATATAATTTGGCGAATAATTTGCGCCCCAGTCAGCCAGACCCTCTGTGATATGAGTGTGATGTAGATGAGAGGTGGGGGGGGGATAATATTCGGCGAATATTTTGCACCCCGTCGCCCAGTCAGCCAAACCCTCTGTGATATGAGTGTGATGTAGATGAGAGGTGGGGCGGGGGATAAAATTTGGCGAATATTTCTACACAACACTCACAGAGGGTTTGGCTGACTGGGGGCGGGGCAAATTATTCGCCGAATATTATACCCCCCACTTCTCCTCTACACCACACTCATATCAGAGGGTTTGGCTGACCGGGGGGCGGGGGCAAATTATTCGCCGAATATTATCCCCTCCACCTCTCCTCTACACAACACTCATATCACAGACGGTTTGGCTGACTGGCGGGCCGGGGGCAAATTATTCGCCAAATATTATCCCCCCTCTCTTCTCCTCTACACCACACTCATATCACAGAGGGTTTGGCTGACCGGGGGGCGGGGGGCAAATTATTCGCCGAATATTATCCCCCCCACCTCTCCTCTACACAACTCATATCACAGACGGTTTGGCTGACTGGGGGGCGGGGGGCAAATTATTCGCCGAATATTATCCCCCCCACCTCTCCTCTACACAACACTCATATCACAGAGGGTTTGGCTGACTGGGGGGCGGGGGGCAAATTATTCGCCGAATATTATCCCCCCCACCTCTCCTCTACATCACACTCATATCACAGAGGGTTTGGCTGACTGGGCGACGGGGGGCAAAATATTCGCCGAATATTATCCCCCCCTCTCCTCTACATCACATTCATATCACAGAGGGTTTGGCTGACTGGGCGACGGGGGGCAAAATATTCGCCGAATATTATCCCCCCCCCTCTCCTCTACATCACACTCATATCACAGAGGGTTTGGCTGACTGGGCGACGGGGGGCAAAATATTCGCCGAATATTATCCCCCCCCTCTCCTCTACATCACACTCATATCACAGAGGGTTTGGCTGACTGGGCGACGGGGGGCAAAATATTCGCCGAATATTATCCCCCCCCCTCTCCTCTACATCACACTCATATCACAGAGGGTTTGGCTGACTGGGCGACAGGGGGGCAAAATATTGGCCGAATATTATCCCCCCCCCCTCTCCTCTACATCACACACATATCACAGAGGGTTTGGCGGAGGGCAAATTATTCGCCGAAAATTATCCCCCCCCCCCCACAGTAACAGTAATAAAAGTCAGGAAAAAGGGGGGGGGGGAATATTCCGGTGGAGGGCAAAATATTCGGCGAACATTCTATCCCCCGGGGGGGAAAATATTCGTAATGAGGGGGAGATTATTCGCCTGTGGGGGAGAATATTTGGCGAACATTCTGCCCCCGGGGAGGGAAAATATTCTGGGGGGAAAATATTTGTTTACACCGTCTCATCAGGACATGTTTGTGACTATTTTTGAGATTTATAAATAAAATGCCATCTTTACTGTTGAATGGCATGGTAGGAAATTTAACATGGAAATCCATTCCAATTATTTAACCAAATGGCCACGCCCACATGTCGAGCCCACCGAGGCATTTGATGGTATTTTTAAAAACTTTAACGCAGATTTCGGACGCACGGACGCACGGATGTTCCTACAAATGGATACTTATGTGGCTAACCCTAACCTTTTCCTTTGTTCATCCCTATTGTTCTGCAGCCACATAAACCCATTTTTAGCCACATAAAATCACGAAAACAATAGAATATTACACAACCTATTGTTCTCCTAGCCACATATGTATCCATTTGTAAGCTCGGACAGACGCAAGGATGCACGGACGGATTGTGATCACTATGTCTCGCTTTCCACAAGCGGGCTCGACAAAAATGAAACGGTTAACCCTTTCAACACTTACACACACACATATGAGACATGCCATGTGATTTTGTACCTTTGGACATCTGCGTAATTTCATGAAATACGTTTACAATATTTTCCATAAATGGTGTCAAAAGTTGACAAAATTTCCAGAAAACATGCGGAATTAGAGCGTGGTTGGGTGTTTTCGGCCATCTAAGAAGTAAACGTACACGCTGTACAAACCCAGTTCAGATTTTGGTACTTTCGCGTATTTATAAATAGATTAGACTGTGTTACACATTTTTACAAGTCATTTGCCATATTCGACCTATACATTTGGCAACCATTCAACATTACCGGCCATAGGTAGTCGTGTCAATTCGGCCATTGTCGACAGTGCTCAGCCGTTTTATCGGGTCAACTCGGCCATCTCGGTGTTTTTAGCAATTAATGAAACATTGTTTGTGTAAACAAGATTTACATACATTAGATCACAAGATCTATGTCTGTACACTAATATTACAAAGCAGTTATGTATTTGCTGCCAGTGAAGACTCAGAATGGCCAGATCAGTCTGCGCATCCGCAGTCTGACCTCTAGTAACGCTACAATGGGGCGGGTGGCCGAGCATATTGAGGAAAGTGTTAGATTACATATGTCCTTCTATGGAATACGATTTAATTTGTGTTGCCAATAATTTCTGCGCTGATTCTCAAAAATTTAAAACCCACAGGGAAAGGAACTTTCGGCACATGCGCAGTGGAAGCTAGTAATATAGGTTTAAATAGGTTTACTGATGGGGGGCCGGTTAGTGCCAACGGCCGGTCAGACCCGACCCTGCTCTATATACGCTGAAATCTTTGTCAACTTTTGACTTTATTTGTGAAAAAAATTGTAAATTTTAAAAATGTATTTAATGAAATCACGCAGATGTCCGAAGGTACAAAATCACATGGTGTGTCTCATATATCTTAACCAATTTCATCCTAAGGATACAATCATTTTTGTTCAAATATCATTATTTTATTTATTTCTCGTTAAAGATATATGTTGTTACAACTCATTTGAACCGTCTTGTCAAGACGTTCTACAATGTTTGCAAACACTACTAAGTTCTGTAGTGTTGAAAGGGTTAATGGTGTTTAACGGCCGGTCAACATCGAAGTGTGGATAATAAAACGCCTTACCTATAACGTAGCGTGTGCCCGCTATGCAAGTTGTGAACGCCCGACGTCGGTACCGAGGTGAACAAGGCTGTGACTGCGTCTTATTAAACTCGTTGTATTTCTGCGTACTCATCCCTCCATCCTCCTCCCCACCCAGGTTTGTAATGGATATCGTCGGCAAGTTACTCAACGACCGACTGATCTGTCTCTGTATAGGCTTAGATGATTTTTCCATAGTTTGTCCACCCCCACATATGGAGCTGGAGCTATATATGCCTTGTATGGATTAAACTGTGAACTTTCACCTCCAACACCTTGAGTATGTAATATTGAGCTGTATATTCCTTGTATGGATTAAACTGTGAACTTCACCTCCAATAACTTGAATATGTGTGGAATGGCGAGTTTTCACATCCAGCACTGCGAGGTAGATACTAGTTTATATGAACATTTCCAGACTACTTCACATGTGGGAGTATATATATATATATATAGACACTGCTGTTATTTCTATGACAACAAATTATCACATATGAAAAAGTAGAGATGAAGTTTCAAGGAGTGGCATCAATTTGTTTTATGGCTGAATCATGTCGACAGCTTGTGAAGGGTGTTTTCAGTTTATATCTAGAGAAGTCTAACAAACTGTTGATTTCAATGTTAATACCTCAGAAATATTGTTGATTTCACTTGGAATCTCAGAAATATTGTTGATTTCACTTGGAATACCTCAGAAATATTGTTGATTTCACTTGGAATACCTCTGAAATATTGTTGATTTTTACGTAAATACCTCAAAAATATTGTTAATTACAACGTTAATACATCGGAAATATTGTGGACGTCATTGTCGATACATAATTATTTTGTTAACTTTATTCTGAATGTGTTTCAAGTCTACACACAAAAATCTGTACCTGCATACATATCCAGTAGTTATATATATTATAGAAACACATTTTAGAAAGATTCACATATTATGCATTCTATCAATTACTATAGGAATGAATGGCCTTTTTGTGGAATTTATCGGGGAATACTGGACGAAGGCAATTACAATTTTCGAAAAAAAAAAAAAGAAGATTTTTTATGCCACCGGGTTTCGAAGAAACGGGTGGCATATAGTGTTTGGACCGTCCGTCCGTCCGTCCGCCTGCCCGCCCGCCCGCCCGTCCGTCCGGGCACACATTAGGGTACTTATGTGGCTAGCCCCACAGGGTTATGGACTTGGTAAAGGATAGGGTTGGTTACAATTAGCCACCTAAAAAATCCTTTTATGTGGCTAAAAATCGTTTTATGTGGCTAATATTTAACATGTGATAAGCCACATAAGTATAGTACTGTAAGAACGTCCGTCCGTCCATCCGTCCATCCGTCCGTCTGTCCGTCACACTTTTCGGTTAACCACTTTGTCACAGTTTCTCAAATATGCTGCAGGTGGCATCCGCGTTCGACAGACGCATTTCTTGTTTTATTTTATTTTTATTTTTTTTCGAAAATTGTAATTTTTTTAAGGCCTCGTCCAGTATTCCCGCGACTTTTCCAAGTTTATATCCCCGATAAATTCCACAAAAAGGCCATTCATTCCTTATAATTCCAGCATTTGAAATAAATTCATCAAGAAAATGTGTTTATTTTCCGTTTTCTTAAGAATTATTTTAACTGCGACTCACGGTTACGGAAAGTGGTTCGGCGTGAGAGTTTACTGGGATATAAATTTTGGACAGTTGCTACGGGCCAATCAAATGTTAGGGAATTGTGTAAATATTTTTGTGCTGGAATTATTCTTGTATACACGGCATATCCATCCGTACACATCTGGTGGGAACGATATATAATTAGTTTAACACACAAACTGCACGTTTCAAGTTCAATTACAGGTACATTTGTCACTTCTGCAGTCGCTGAAAGTTACAAAAGTATCATTGCATTTATGGCTGTAGTGTAGATATACTTTGTAAGTTTATTCTTGTGTAACAATGGTAATTCTTTTAAACATTAAACATACAAAAAAAACATTTCTCCATGTTAAATCCCCATTAGACATCAGGAGATTTAAAATAAGGACATTTGTTTAATTTCAGAAATAGTGGACTGATTTTAAAAATTTAAATGTTTTCTTAGATCATTTCCAAGCCATATTTCAGAGTCAATTTCCAAATTTGTTTAATTGTTGACTCCACCGGCAGCTCCTCCACCTCCTTTTACCCCAATGTTAAATTCCCTTAAAATCAGATAAAATTTCACGAAATAAAAAGAAGCCTCGTTCTTATATTTTTATTTAAATTTAATAAAAAAGCAAATGTTGTTTTTTGCATTGTTTATATGGCCTTACAATTTGGGCAGGTTTCGTGAAACAAGGCAGTTACAAGCAAGATACAAGAACACTCACAAACGGTAGATCCCTGAGAAAGAATCGCATCACAAAATCCTGTATTCCTCTATTTGAGCAATGCACGTTTATCACTGCCGGAAATAGGTAGTAAATCCAATAGGAGCAATATATTCCAGGACACTATCATCCCATGCTAATTAATAAACATTCCACACAATGTATTAATCATCTTTTCTTTCACACGATGCGTCCAGATCAACACGTCACATGGTATTTATATCACATAACCTTTCATGTGGTATAATAACGAAGAGCAAATGTCAATATATATATTTTTTCCCACAACAGATCACAACACGGCGCATAGGCGTTTCTACGTTTTCTGTAATTGTTTTCTTGAGCCATGTATCAATACAGTATTTGACAAGCGTTCGTGGTGGTATTGTTTTTGAGCAAATATTCATATGGAGAAGACTGACTGCCAATACAGTGTCTATATACAGGAAAGAATTCATATGACAGGACATTGTTCCTTTATCATTAATTAAACCATATGTTACTCAAGACTGGAGAAATGGGGCATATGGGTTATGCAACCAGTGTAGCCCCAGATCAGCCTGCGCATCCATGCAGTCTGATCATCTGATCAGGGTCCACATTGTTGGCCATTCAGTCATTAAAACATCTGTCGATAGTTCTCAGAAACAGTTCACCCTGCATGAGGGTGTTGGCAGATCAAGAGCTACACTGGCCACAAATGCCGTAAGCCTTATTTCTCCAGTCACAAACAAGGAGCTAGACTGGTTTCTCCAGTCACAAACAAGGAGCTGGACTGGCCACAAATGTCGTAAGCCTTATTTCTCCAATCACAAACAAGGAGCTAGACTGGCCAAAAATGCCATAAGCCTTATTTCTCCAGTCACAAACAAGGAGCTAGACTGGCCACAAATGTCGTAAGCCTTATTTCTCCAATCACAAACAAGGAGCTAGACTGGCCACAAATGCCATAAGCCTTATTTCTCCCGTTACAAACAAGGAGCTAGACTGGCCACAAATACCATAAGCCTTATTTCTCCAGTCACAAACAAGAGCAGACTGCCACAAAGCCATAAGCCTTATTTTCTCCATCACAAACAAGGAGCTAGACTGGCCACAAATCCATAAACCTTTATTTCTCCCGCACAAACAAGGACTAGACTGGCACAAATGCGTAAACCTTATTTCTCCGTCACAACAAGAGCTAGACTGGCCAAATGGTCGAAACCTGGCGTCACAAACAAGGAGCTAGACTGGCCACAAATGTCGTAAACCTTATTTCTCCGTCACAACAAGGACAGACTGGCCCACAATGCAAAGCCTTATTTCTCCCGTCACAAACAGGAGGCTAGACTGGCCACAAATGTCGTAAACCTTATTTCTCCCTCACAAACAAGAGCTAGAAACTTGACAAACAAGGAGCTAGACTGGCCACAAATGCCATAAGCCTTATTTCCTCCCGTCCACAAACAAGGAGCTAGACTGGCCACAAATGTCAAAGTAAGTCCTTATATCTTCCCACGTGGCACAAACAAGGATTTTCTAGACTGACCACAAATGCCATAAGCCTTATTTCTCCAGTCACAAACAAGGAGCTAGACTGGCCACAAATGTCGTAAGCCTTATTTCTCCGGTCACAAACAAGGAGCTAGACTGACCACAAATGCCGTAAGCCTTATTTCTCCAGTCACAAACAAGGAGCTAGACTGACCACAAATGCCGTAAGCCTTATTTCTCCGGTCACAAACAAGGAGATAGACTGACCACAAATGCCGTAAGCCTTATTTCTCCGGTCACAAACAAGGAGCTAGACTGACTACAAATGTCGTAAGCCTTATTTCTCCAGTCACAAACAAGGAGCTAGACTGACCACAAATGTCGTAAGCCTTATTTCTCCAGTCACAAACAAGGAGCTAGACTGACCAAAAATGTCGTAAGCCTTATTTCTCCGGTCACAAACACATTTGGACCTTCAACTGAGAAAAGGGACCTTATGGCATTTACAACAATTGAGACACGCCATATGATTTTGTACCTTCGGACATCTGCGTAATTTCATTAAATATATTTACAAAATTTACAATATTTTTCATAAATAACGTCATAAGTTGACAAAAATATTCAGAGTACATGTGGAATATAATATAATTCCGCATGTACTCTGAAAATTTTGTCAACATATTTAATGAAATTACGCAATGTCTGAAGGTACAAAATCACATGGCGTGTCTCGATTGTAGAACTTGGTCCTCTTGCACATGCACATGGTAGGCTTGGAATCATACTCTCAGTGATTGTGTTAATGACAGGTAATTAACCTACATTACTGACTAAATTATGAACAGCGTAGTCCCTGATCGCGCAGGCTGATCTGGAACTACGCTGGCCGCCAACGTCATAATGTACCCTTTCTCAGAAGGCTGCACATTTAAAGGTCTAATTTATCAGCTGCCAGTCTGAAGACAAACTGAGATTAACTGTAACTATAGTTTATCCAATAACGAGAAAAAACGAAAGTGTTCTTGCCATTTCAATGTATCCATACTCACGGCAATTCTTGTAAAACTATATAGCAGTACGTGCAACCTCGCCAAATAAACACGAAGGCCACGTTGACCACAATTTCTTTATTTTGATGTGTTTTACTGTAATATGTATATCTAATGATAATGGCTGTTCCCAATGGCAAAGCACATACATGCATTGGAGCATTCAGTCAAACCCCTCTAAACCAAACACCATGTAAACGACAGTGCATGTAATTTTAATAGCTTTCTCTGTAATATAATGATACAGTCTGTTCCTGATTACAAAATAAAATGAAATGAAAGGGGTTTAACGTCCCATCAACAGCGAAGGGACGGGTCCTGATTACAAACACATCAGTGAGTGCTTAAACTACAGTGTACCTGTATAAACTACTCCCGTGTTTAATTCTGAAGGGTTAACAGTAATGTGTGGCTGTGACTAGAGAAATGGGGCTTATTGTTTTTGTCACCAGTGTAGCTCCTGATCAGATAGCACACTCTTGTAGCCTGCTAACGATCTGCTATTGTCTAAGAAGCCGACAGGCGTTTCATTGATGGAATGGTGAACAGCGCAGATCCTGATGCACAGGCTGATACGGACTCTATGGACTCTATGGACTCATGGGACACCTACTGTCTGTTCCACGTTTTCCAAACTTTTCGCGCTATTAAACACATTAGGAAAATCCCATAGGAAAATCTTTTTTTCGCAATAAAATCAATATTTGATGGAATTTCATCAAACAATATTTTTTGGGGAGGGTGACTTTTTTGTTCTTGATGAAAAAGTACTTACTTCTAAATATTTTTTAGATTTAATGTGTTTAATAGCCAAATGTTCGTCGTCGAACAGACAGTAGTAAATGTTGGTTTATTTATCATAAGTTCCCAAGTGACAGTTCATGGTTGCAAAGCACACACACTTTGTATTATAATCTTCATATACAGTGGAACCCCTCTAAATTGCACACTAAGAAAACATCTGTGATCTTATGTTTGATGAGTTTCTTGGTCATTAATCTCAGGTGATAATGTCTGTCAGTGATCGCATACCACACAACTGTGTCTCAGAATGGTGAAATAGCTGATTTACAGTGAAACCTCTCTAAGCCGGACACCCTGGGGACCTCCTATAGAGTGCCCGGTTTGTATCGGTTCAATTGTATCTATCTACATTGTGGACCCTGATTTGCGACTGTGACTGGCTGTGACCTTGGCGACCCTGGCAGACCAAATATTATAAGGTACATATTTTCTCAGCAGGCGGCCCCCTTAATAATAAGAAAATCATATCAGAATTCTATCTCCCGTAATTTGTGGATTTTGATTACCATATACAGAGCAGCGTTCCATAATATCATGATTACTCGTGTGACGGCCAATAGGGACGCACGTCTCAATGTTTTACAGTAGACGATTTCATCAAATTTGCAAAGTATACTTTTCTAGCAAAGTATACTTTGAGGGAGTAATCATTTATTTTTCCCGAAATGCATTATGTCATATAGAACTAACGACTGCATATATTTGATGATTAAAAGTATGCAGAATTATTATACTGAATTTATTACATTATCACAGCCAAAATGGCTGTGATAATGTAATAAATTCAGTACAATAAAAATTAATAAATTTATCCTAAAATTGAAAATTTCTCCCTCAAAGTATACTTTGCTAGGAAAGTATACTTTGCAATGTTGGTGAAATATGCTACAGAACAGCGTTCCATAATAACATGATTACTCGTGTGACGGCCAATAGGGACGCACGTCTCAATGTTTCACTCATATTTGAGACAAGTCATGTGATTTTGTACCGAAGAAAATGCAATTTTTCATGAAATATATTCACAGAAACTATGATATTTTCTGTATATGATGTCAAAAGTCGACAAAATTTTCATAGCAAATGCGGAATTCTTTTCTGCATTTGCACTGAACATTGCGTCAACTTTCGATGTCGTTTACGGAAAATATTGTAAATTTGTAAATAATTTTCACAAGATATCGCACATCTCCTTAGGTACAAAATCATTTCGGCCATGTAAACTTACCTCTGCCACTCCACAGAAACGGGAATGGACTCTCCCATAATATTTTTCAGACTACTCCATTTATCAGAAATGGGTATTGTTTTTATAAATATAAGAAAAAATCTGCAAATGGTGCAGATCCTCGAGAGACGGCTTGTAATGATCGAGCCAGTTAATCGGGATCTACACTGTTAGAAGTCTGTAATGTTTAAATGTATAATTAATAGATTCTTACCAAATTAATCATTACATGCTGATGCCATTTTGTTTGTGGAAAATCCTAAACATATTTCCAAAAAAATGTGAAGGTAAAAAGGTCAAGGTCATGTTAATGAGTGTGTTCCAAATGCTCACATGTATCAAGTGTCCAAATATTGAAGCAATCTGTAAAGTAATATTAACCCTTAGACCGCTATCTTTTTTTTTTTTGTCATCTGCTGTTTATTTTCTATTTTCCAATTTTATCATCAAAAACATGCTTTGACAGCACTTTAGAATAACTTACAACATGCTTTGACAGCACTTCAGAATCATTTCCATTGGAAATGATTCTGAAGTGCTGTCAAACAATGTTTTTATTGAGAAATAAGGCAAGATATAAAAGAAACAGCAGACGACAATTGTTGTGAGTAGCGGTCTAAGGGTCAATGTTCAATTTGGTCTAATGAAAAGCGAATTAAGTCAATACCATGCTGTTGCTAAGGATAATATAATCACATTTGTCTGTGAAATGTACATGAGTAGACGTTAAAGGTACATGCACACGCAGTAGGCACAAAATGTTCTTTATAGGAATTAAATAAGTGTATAATTATGTCACTATTCCACCAATTCTAAAAATTACGAGTGCCCGCTATACAAATATAATCATTTATTAATTATCAATTTACTGTTAGCGACGCGTGGCAGTAACAGTCTATTTTGATAATGTGCGGGGCCGACGACTTTCACATCACGGTTTGCGGTGCGCATGTATTATGGTAGTGATATACATATTTCTCATCGTTATTTGTCAACCATTTCAGCTGTCATTAATTGATTATGAAAACTGTCTGATTGTATCAGATTGGTATAAAAGATATGCCAGTCCTCTGCTTAAAGGCAACATTATAGACTTATAAACACATTTAGTTAGATGTCAAACATCATATACTTGCATAATCTTATTATCTAATAAGGGCAAAATGGCCATTGTCTGTCATTGCGTTTCCTCCATATCATGTGTCTGTCAACACAAACAATTGTTTATGGGTTACATTTCATCAGTTATGGCTTTATGCAGGATTTTATCTGATGGCCAAACTGTTTATGTTCGACACATTCTGTCGATGCAAATTAATTACGTTTCCTCTGCCATCATATATATAGTGGTTGCACATTTTATGAAGAAAAGGATCTATGTGTACATCTCAGTGAAGGACTACGTGTTATGTAGAGTCGCTGGACTTTTCCATGCGTTTACGGAATTACCGTCTCTAGTTCATTAATATTGTAATATTGTTATCGTTCGGATTTCCCGACTGTGTTGTAACTTTAAAATTTAGTTGGATTACGCCGACAACTTTGTGTTTCTTGACTGTTATTTATCATTCACAGTCACATGTACAATAAAATACATAAACTGTGTTCAAAAACCCGCTTCATCTATACTAAGTCCAATAGTCGTTAAACAGTGGCTCAACAATACACTTTGAGCCATAAACAGTGGGACAACAGTACAACTTCAGCCATAATACATGTGCATGCGCATGCGCAGTATACTACGCGCGCCAGTAGGCTTCCCAATATGTAAACAAGAATATCAACATGTCGAAACGTCCAGGACGGAAATTGTATGAAATGGCGTCGGCCAAAAAAAAGGCGAAATGTCTGAGGGACAGGCAGTACAGAGAGAGAGAGAGTGGTTAATATTGGCGACCAGATCACCAAATGGAAAGAGTTACATGAAGATTTAGATTTGGATTTAGATTTAGATTTTTCTTCTCAACTTCCGATACTTCACTGCACATGTCAAATATGTGATATGATTGACCGTGTCACGTGACGCGTGTTGGTAAAAATAGCACGAGGTCGGAAAATACCCTTTCTGGTCGTGGCATATAAAATGCGATTTAACACCAATTAACACGCGCCGTAATTAAAAATAACTCGTTAGTGGGTAGACAAATGGCTCATATAAGGCATGACAGAAAATTAAAAGTAGTAGTACAGTGTAACCTGCTGCGTGGGCATGTACCTTTAAACTGTGTGTTTTTCCACTCATCAAAGAGAACTACCAAGTTACAGTAAGTGAATCCATGAAAGTTTGGAATATCTTATGAGGAGATTTCCTGTGGATGCTAAGATTTGTGAGGGTCATTGCGTAAGTTATTGAAGTCTAATGTCATATCCTCTACGCTACAGCCACAACCCATACCGACCCCTTCAGCAATATAATGTCCAACATACACTTCTACGCAAAAAAACACACAAAATATTTATAATGTTCTGTGTCAGCAAAGTGGTGTACATTGTATCCTGGGCATAAACCTATTGTACATGAGAGTAATACAATGTAGTGGCAGCCTTATGAATGCTGGTATAGAGCACTCATTGAATGTAGTATTACTGGTCATTCAGTGGTCGAGAACCCATACAAGGCTAACTGGAGATAGGACACATCCTTGTACTCATGATACAATAGATTCTGATGTCCAACAATTACAGAACTGGTCCTATCCTGGGGCCGTTTCACATAACTTTGTACGACTGAAATGTTCATAAGTGCAAAATTAAAAAGTCTGTAAATTTTGCATTAACGATGTTTTCTTGTGAACAATTATTGGATATACATTTATTGAGCATATGCTGCATATGCAGCATATGCTCAATAAATGTAAATCGATCAATTGAAATTTTCAGACCATCATAAATTTGCAGTTACGAACATTTTAGTCGTACGCAGTGAAACGGGCCCCTGGGGGCCGTTTCACTAAACTTCGTACGACTAAAATGTTCGTAGGTGAAAATTTGTGAAAAAACAATAACTTTTAACGCATTTCTGTTACAAAACCGGTGAACATTAAAAGTAAATAAATGACCTTGACCTTGAGAATTTGGATGTGGGGGTGTGCGTAGTGAAGCATCATCCCATGACAAACATTGATGTGAAATATTATCAAAGTCTGGCAAGGGGTTAAAGAGATATTGTGAAAAAACAATAACGCATTTGCCTTACAAAAAAACCGGACGACGCGGACAACGACGATGCAGACGACGGAAAAAGCGCCGACTATAGTAGAGCCTCTGCTAAAGCAGGCGCGACAAAAACCTTATCTGGAGGTTTGATGTACTATGGTCAGATGCAGTGGTCAATGGTCAGATGCAGTGGTCAATGGTCAGATAAAGGTCTTGTGGAAATGTAATTATGCACAATGACAGTGACCAGAGGCCAGATTCGGAGATCTATGATTGTAAAAATGCCACTCTCAGATAAATACAGGATTATTTCATTTTCCACTTAATCTAATGACATACCCAAGTAAACAAGAGTTGTCAGAGGACAACGAAGCGCGCCCGGTGGCAGCAAAGGAACCGAGGGCACATTTGAACGTGGATTTGCCACAGCGCAGTAGAGGACCCTTGGAGAAATGTGTGAAATATGAAGCAAATCCAAGCAAGGAAACTATAGGCCATTATTTACCCGAGCGACTGAGCATTAAGGTTTCGAGATGCACAAAGTATGTGACCTTGACCCTGGGCTTAGAAGGGGCAGCACGGACGTGGATTTGCCACAGCGCAGTAGAGGACCCTTGAAGCAATGCGTGTGTGAAATATGAAGCAAATCCAAGCAAGGACATTTTTTGAAGACGGACTGGCGCGCTAAAAATGGTAATTAACTAATCCAGATCTCACTGAATTCAGAATTATTTCAGGCTTTGATAACTGATGGCAAATTAACGAGATCTTGGACCAAAATGCATGCCAACTGAATTATTATCTGCAAATATTACACAGCTCATGGCAGAATTACATTAACTCCAGTGGAGGATCTCCTACCCAGCGTGTCATGCATGCCCTTTGAGGTCCCTAGGGTGTCCAGTTTGGAGAGGTTCTACTATAGGCACCCTTTGAGGTCCCTAGGGTGTCCACTTGTGATCGAGGTCCCTATATACGGTGTCCAGTTTGGAGAGGTTCCACTGTAAACACCCTTTGAGGTCCCTAGGGTGTCCAGTTTGGAGAGATTCACTGTAAACATCCTTTGAGGTCCCTAGGGTGTCCAGTTTGGAGAGATTCCACTGTACACACCCTTAGAGGTCTCTACAGTGTCGAGTTTGGAGAGGTCCCACTGTACACACCCTTTGAGCTCCCTACAGTGTCGAGTTTGGAGAGGTCCCACTGTACACACCCTTTGAGCTCCCTACAGTGTCGAGTTTGGAGAGGTTCCACTGTACACACCCTTTGAGCTCCCTACAGTGTCGAGTGGTTTGGAGAGGTTCCACTGTACACACCCTTTGAGCTCCCTACAGTGTCGAGTTTGGAGAGGTTCCACTGTACACACCCTTTGAGTTTGGAGAGGTTCCACTGTACACACCCTTTGAGCTCCCTACAGTGTCGAGTTTGGAGAGGTCCCACTGTACACACCCTTTGAGCTCCCTACAGTGTCGAGTTTGGAGAGGTTCCACTGTACACACCCTTTGAGCTCCCTACAGTGTCGAGTTTGGAGAGGTCCCACTGTACACACCCTTTGAGCTCCCTACAGTGTCGAGTTTGGAGAGGTCCCACTGTACACATTTGAGCTCCCGACAGTGTCGAGTTTGGAGAGGTTCACTGTGCACACCCTTTGAGCTCCCTACAGTGTCGAGTTTGGAGAGGTCCACTGTACACACCCTTTGAGCTCCCTACAGTGTCGAGTTTGTTTGGAGAGGTTCCACTGTACACACCCTTTGAGCTCCCTACAGTGTCGAGTTTGGAGAGGTCCCACTGTACACACCCTTTGAGCTCCCTACAGTGTCGAGTTTGGAGAGGTTCCACTGTACACACCCTTTGAGCTCCCTACAGTGTCGAGTTTGGAGAGGTTCCACTGTACACACCCTTTGAGCTCCCTACAGTGTCGAGCGAGTTTGGAGAGGTTCCACTGTACACACCCTTTGAGCTCCCTACAGTGTCGAGTTTGGAGAGGTTCCACTGTGACACCCTTTGAGCTCCCTACAGTGTCGAGTTTGGAGAGGTCCCACTGTACACACCCTTTGTGCTAGGCCCTACAGTGTCGAGTTTGGAGAGGTTCCACTGTACACACCCTTTGCCCTTTGAGCTACACTACAGTGTCGAGTGGTGAGGAGGTCCCACTGTACACACCCTTTGAGCTCCCTACAGTGTCGAGTTTGGAGAGGTTCCACTGTGACACCCTTTGAGCTCCCTACAGTGTCGAGTTTGGAGAGATTCCACTGTACACACCCTTAGAGCTCCCTACAGTGTCGAGTTTGGAGAGGTCCCACTGTACACACCCTTTGAGCTCCCTACAGTGTCGAGTTTGGAGAGGTCCCACTGTACACACCCTTTGAGCTCCCTACAGTGTCGAGTTTGGAGAGGTTCGACTGTACACACCCTTTGAGCTCCCTACAGTGTCGAGTTTGGATAGGTTCCACTGAGACACCCTTTGAGCTCCCTACAGTGTCGAGTCTGGAGAGGTTCCACTGTGACACCCTTTGAGCTCCCTACAGTGTCGAGTTTGGAGAGGTCCCACTGTGACACCCTTTGAGCTCCCTACAGTGTCGAGTTTGGAGAGGTTCCACTGTGACACCCTTTGAGCTCCCTACAGTGTCCAGTTAGAAGGAATTTCCACTTTCAAGTGTACAGTGAAATGTTTCTAAGTCGGGCATAATGGTCATTCTGCTGTAAAATTAATTGATTGAATGATGAATGTTTAAAAAAATGCACCTTCGAGACGGTTCAAATGAGTGGTAACAACATATACTTTCATTGAGAAATCAAGAAAATAGAACAAAAATGTTTGTAAATTTAGATGCTTGTGAATTGAAGGAAGTAGGCTAAGGGAATTTGTGGACCTCCACATACTGTGTTCGAATACACGGAATACACTTTGTCTGAAACACAATCCAAATTCAATATCTCCGCTTTCAAGGCTTATCGGACCAATATCTTAAATTAAATCACTTGTTTTTAATTAAAAATTGTACAGAAGAAGCATAGAGGTAGAAACATACAATAGGCTGATTAATTAATAAGGACCCGTTCTATACATGATCATCGTTTCATTCAAAGAAAATTGCTTCACAAATGTGATGGAATATATGTACAGTGGAACCTTTCCAAACCGGACACCCTGGGAGGTCCCCAGGGTGTCCGGTTTGGAGATGTTCCACTGTAAATCAGACATGTGAGCACTTCATGACACATTCTAGTGTTTTGCAATCATGAAAAGTCATTGTAATCAGAGATACATAACAGCGAAACACATAACAGGTAAACATCTATATTTTCCCGGTTTAGAGAGGTTCCATTGTATAACATATATGTGAACACTGCTTCGTTACTGTATCCTATACAGCACACGGAGTGGCCAATTAATTTACCTGTATTCTAGCCATAATGCAGCCACTTTCACCTCTGCTTGCTTTGACAAAGAACTGACAATGAGAAGTAGAGCATATGATATAATTTAGCTAAACATACATAGAAAAGTCAGGAGAACGGACTCCTATCAATTATATTACACAAAACTGTTTTTAACAACACAAAGAACCATTGCATATAGCCTCATACACAGAAAATGGCACAGTGCATCACGTTTACCTGGCCTAACCACACAATACATACCATATATACCCACTACTGTACTCCATTATTAAACACTATTACAATAGTGCAGTGCAGCTTCATATGGGGAGAGTATATCTGACCCATGTGTATTTACATTTAGCACAGTAGTGTCTATGAAAAGTGTCCGAACGTAATATTTGCATTGAAAAAAATATATTCAGCCGGAAATTAGAAATTAAACTGACCAAGTGCCATGTCCAAATAATTTGGCCCCTTCCCCTAAAAGTAATAGCATTACAAATAATCACAATACTCACATAAAGGGTATAACCAGATTCAACTGTCAAATACAAGAATGACAAAGACGTATTTCAGGGCCAAACCAGGTCTCTCCGATCGGGATTCCGGTAAGGATGAACCCCCGATCGTTAAATTACCAATCGCATGCTCCCACCCCAACAAGTTGAGCATGAACATGAAGCAGAGCTCCAGTTAATTAAGGTGCGCAATTTGTGGTGAAATTTTCTTATTTCTTCACCAAAAATGGCAAGTTGGGAGTCTCAATGAGACGATTCTAAAGCACTCCCAACATCCCATTTTTGATAGAGGAAATAAGAAATTTGTCCCCAAATTATGCACCTTAACTGGAGCTCTGATGGAGAGAACTCCAAAAGTACAAAATTCAGTCATCTTTCTTGCACATGAAAATAATGTCTGCCAGGTCCTGATGTACGTACTGTAATTATTCTAATAAACACCCCCAGGGCTATGCAAATTTCTGAATTACATTTTGGCATTAAAATTGTATGAAAATACAGGAATTTGTATTTTGAGATGGCTTTACTGTGAAAATAAAAGAACTTGACTGAAAATATAGGCGGGAGGCTACTAGAGAGGAGCTACTATTAGAATAAATACGGTATGTGTGAAGTATCATGAATATATGCCAAGCGGTATAAATTTTGAGGTGAAAGGTTTGTTATGAAATTACATGTACATTATTAAATATCATACATGACCATTAGCGAAACAGGTTACATTTGTTGTTTTAACACAATTTAATTTGATCCTTGACTGATTGTATTTGTTGTTCTAACACCACTATATTTGTTACTGATTGTATTCCATCAACAGCACTATATTTGTTGTTCAACACACTGTAGTACTGATATAACCCATTTCATGCTAGGGATATGCCATTGGGGAAAATCATAAATATTTTCTTTAAATGTACTTCGAAGTATATGTCGCAACCACCATTTGAACCGTCTCATCGAGACGGTTCAAATGAGTGGTCACAACATATAATTTCATTGAGAAATAACAAAATAAAATTAATACCCCGTAAAGGTGTATTCTGCATGTAATGGGTTAACTCAAAAAATTAAACACAAATAAAAACTGCCACATTTCCAAGCACACTGTTTCAATGTCACTAACGATAATTCGTAATTACATGACAATTAACATCCAACTAACTGCAATTGCAACATTTGCACACAAATAACTATATCACAAAACTGAAGCGTCAAAGTCACGTCACGTTAATTTTCTAACTCCATGTAATCGCAATAGGAAAACAAATCCAATATGACTCGCCTTCACACACAATGTTAAAGTACTGTGGTATACGAGACAGCGTGTGAGGTTTTCTGCATTATTGCATTTCCATACCTCACTCGTACAGATTCCGATCATTATAATTATCATTAACCCTTACAAAGCTGAATTAATTTGTGTCGGTTGCTGAATATTTTTTATTTTTCAATTTTTCTCATCAAAAACTTGGTTTGGCAGCACTTTAGAATCATTTCCAATGGAAATGATTCTAAAATGCTGCCAAACCATGTTTTTACTGAGAAAAAAGACAAAAAAGACAAAATATGAATTATTAGCAGACGACTATTTTCGGTTCCCGCATTCTAAGGGTAAACCCCGTTGCATGCTAATGATACAACCATTATGTCAGTGGAAAATCCAACATACCGTTATTGTCTAGTGCCTAGTGCGTTACAAATGCTCACATGTATCAAGTGTCCAAATATTGAAGCAATCTGTTAATTTGTTTGTTTGTTTGTTGGGGTTTAACGGCCTATCAACAGCTAAGGTCATTTAAGGCCGGGTCAATGGGTTTAGTACTAAATCCCATATATTACCTGTACAAGTACATGTACATTTTCAAGTACATATTATCTTATTATTTTTGTCGTCTGCTGTTTATTTTCTATTTTCCATTTTTATCATCAAAAACATGCTTTGACAGCACTTTAGAATAATTTACAACATGGTTTGACAGCACTTCAGAATCATTTCCATTGGAAATGATTCTGAAGTGCTGTCAATCCATGTTTTTATTGAGAAATATGGCAAGATATAAAAGCAACAGTAGACGACAATTGTTGTGAGTAGCGGTCTAAGGGTTAATGGAATGGCAAACAATGCAGAGCCTCATCAGGTGCTGTGTGGATGCACAGGCTGACCTGCACTTATACTGGTCGCAAAACCTGACTGAGCCCCATTTCTCCAGTCGCAGCCACATATTATAAGGAACAGGGTCATTTATCTTTTCCACAAATATAGCCTTAATCTGATGAAATGATGTATTTGCCATGCGCGAGACAATTGCAATATGATACTACAAAATGGAGCATAATAATGTTTTAACCAGTGTAGCTCCTGATGAGCTGCAAACTCGTGCAGACCCATAATGGTGCCAGTTTTCCAATACACATACTGGTAATTGCATTCTAACTGTTTCATGTAATATATACATAGTGAACAATGTAGCCCAAGATCAGACTGTGTGTGCGGATGCGCAGTCTGATCTGGGGCTACATTAGTCGCAAATGGAACAGAAATATATTCTCTCAGTGACAAGTAAATCTCCATTTGCAAATAGTAATATGTTTTAAATATTATTGATCTGCCGTTTATAATACCTGGTTTGAACC
Source organism: Conchocele bisecta (assembly GCA_029237695.1). NCBI lineage: Eukaryota > Metazoa > Mollusca > Bivalvia > Lucinida > Thyasiridae > Conchocele > Conchocele bisecta. The sequence goes on from CM055280.1 coordinate 34,720,883, forward strand.
TGGCATGTCTATATAATTAATGATCGTCACAAGTCATGACAAAATGACCAGTGAAGCTCCTGAACAAATAACATACTCCCACATACTGATAAAAATCTCAGGGGTTCGTTAACGATTCATAGACATGCGAGTAAACAAATGCAAATAAGTTCAGCAGTTTTATAATATAGTGCAGATATACTGTGTGATCTCAAGTTGTTGTCACATATGCAATACACATTTTTCTGTCATATATAAAGTCAATGACGTATAAATCCGTTGACTTATCAGATAATAACTGCAGCACAGTTGCGTAGGCAGATTGCAATGCAATTAGCCAGGTTTTTTGTCATAACGAGTCACATACTGTCAACCATATATGTACACTGTGGGCTAAGGACATCACAAGTGCCTGCTATTTTGGCTTAGACTGCTACACACAACAATTGTCGTCCGCTGTTGCTTTTATATCTTGCTTTATTTCTCAACAAAAACATGGTTTGACAGCCCTTCAGAACAATTTCCAATGGAAATGATTCTAAAGTGCTGTCAAATCATGTTGTAAATTATTCTAAAGTTCTAAATTATCAAAGCATGTTTTTGATGATAAAAATAGAAAATAAACAGCAGACAACAAAATATTAAGATAGATTGTAAGGGTGAGGATACTTCCTAGTAAAGTTTTCTAAAAACAGGCATGAGACTCTCAACCTTTGGCAAAAAATGTCTGCAACAAGGGCATCATTATTACGACGCTAATCCCCTCGCTGACAGCCTTGATAATAATAATAATAAAACAAGAGGGCCATGATGGCCCTAATTCGCTCACCTGACTCCATGAACACCAGAGGAGAATGTGACATTGAGTTCATATGTGTTTTAAAAAAATTGTGCTATTTTTAGATGGCGGTCATCTTGGATTAAGCGATGACTCTCATTTTACCAAATCTGAAAATGCTTCACCCAAGGATCTTAACTTACTATGAAGTTTGGCCAGCATCGGCCATGTGGTTCCTGAGAAAAAGACGTTCAAAATCTTGAATAAATGGACTTTTTAACGGCCATCATGGAAATAATCATCCGATTCCGACAAATACTTGACCCCAATTTTAACACCTTTGAAAGAGCATTCTACATCGATCATTCCTCAGGGCCTGAAAATAGCACTGGTCCGAGGTCCGGGATCTGAAAATTTCAAGGTCAGACCTTTGTATTTTACAAGCAACAAGTCCGCCGGACCTGTGATAAAATTGAAATTGTGATCATCAGTCAGTGGTGATACTAAATCTTATAAGATAATTTATGGTGACACAGTCGAAGATTTACACATGGTGTGACGAGTTGTTTCGCATGAAACAGACACGTTTTTCTAGAGATTATCCTCTCGGACCTTCCAAAAGATCATCAGACCTTTCACTTTTTTCCTTGTTAGGTCCCGGACCTACTGGTAAAAGCTACAATTTTCAGGCCCTGTTCCTACCAAGTTGCGTCGAAATCTGGCTGGCGGTTCATGAGAAGAAGATTTTTTAAGATTTTGTGCTATTTTTAGACGGTGGCCATCTTGGATTAGCGACGACCTCCATTTTAACAACTGAAAAGGCTTCACCCATGGACCATAACTGTGAAGTTTGGCCACCATGGGCCAAGTGGTTCGTGTGAAGAAGAATTTTGAAATCTCTAATAAAAGAACGACCTTTTGACCTTTTGGTGGCCATCTTGGATGACATGACCATCCAATTTCGACAAAAAATGTACCAGAGCAATCGCCTCTTTGATACCTTCGATTTGATATAGAGAAGACCATATTCGGTCAAAAATAAAATTGACCCCAATTTGACCCCACGGGCCACGCCAATTTTTGACCCACAGTGTCACCATTTGAACAACTTTGAAAGAGCATTGTACATCGATCATTCCTACCAAGTTTTGTCGAAATCCGGCTGGTGGTTTATGAGAAGATTTTTAAGAATTTCTGCTATTTTTAGACGGCGGCCATCTTGGATTAGCGACGACCTCCATTTTGACAAATCTGAAAAGGCTTCACCCATGGACCATAACTGTGAAGTTTGGCCACCATGGGCCAAGCGGTTCGTGTGAAGAAGAATTTTGAAATCTCTAATAAAAGAACGACCTTTTGACCTTTCGGTGGCCATCTTGGATGACATGACCATCTAATTTCGACAAAAAATGTACCAGAGCGATCGCCTCTTTGATACCTTCAATTTGATATAGACATGATCATATTCGGTCAAAAATAAAATTGGACCCCAATTTGACCCCACGGGCCCACGCCCATTTTTGACCCCGGGGTCACCATTTTAACAACTTTGAAAGAGCATTGTACATCGATCATTCCTACCAAGTTTTGTCGAAATCCGGCTAGCGGTTCACGAGAATAAGAATTTTTAAGAATTTATGCTAGACGGTCTAATTTAGACGGTGAAATACGGACCAGGAATCACGGACATAGAGTCGGCAAATTACGGACATAGCAAACTACGATAGGGAAAATACAGACAAAAACGTCCAAGGTACAAATAAAAAAACAGTGCGGGGGAATAAATAACAACAACAACTGGGCGAGTTTTTTTAAATTTTTTGTTTCATTTTGTTAGGAAAATTGGGTGCGTCTTATATTCCCATGTAGACATTTTCCCCCAGATTTTGGACTGAAAATAGGGGTGCGTCTTATGCACTGTTGCGACCTATAGCAGGCAAAATACGGTAAGTAAATCATTAAATGTTTCAATATTAAATGTTTCAATAAGTACAAAGTTATATTTAAAACCTGAGGTTCCGCCTTGATAGCGTAATTTCATGAAGCTCACACCATATCACCACATATACACAACAATTTGGTGTCAAACCACTAATCACATAATAGTATCATAATTTGAAAGTGTGTTTATGGGCGGCGCTATTCAAGTGAACATGTACAAGTGACAGGGCGGTTATCTTCATGAATTTTTTAATAAACTAATTTCTCGCTGTCAAGCGCTTGCTTTAAATTTATTTATTAAAAATTAAATATGTGAACTACAACTATTTCACATTAGCCCCTTGAAATATTTTGAGGATACAGTGGCCATGTTGCTTATGAAAAATATAAAATTATGGCAGCTGTTCGCAAGTCCACTTATTCCCTCTAACTTAATATAGTGGAGAACTTGTAGATATTTAATTTCACACATGCGTTGCTGATAGTCCTACGACTTCCATGACCCTGCGACTTTCATTAATCCCAAGGTCAATGTCATAGATTTGCATTTTCAAAATATACTGGAAGTGAATTTCTGATAATTTCTGCTTACTTTTACTGGCTCTCCGATCTGCCACTGGGGGCATTTGTGTGCCGATAGCCACATTTTCTAGTTTAATTTTCTTATTTTTCAACGAAAGCATACCGTATGTAATAATCACTCATTTGTACCAAATCACCGAAAACGGTTCAAATGATTGGTCATTTATTTTATATGAGAAATAAAAAAATACTGGTGTATGCTCTACATGAAACAGGTTAACATGGTGGAAGAGTGCTGTTTCTACTTCAGCCATAAAATAAGTACTTCGGTTCTCAAACACAGGGTTTGCGGAATATAATTCTCTTTGTTTGAGATGTTTGTCTCTCATTTTTCTCATGTTGCCAGATGCATATATGTTCTATAAAGTTACTATAACCTCTTTAGACGTGGAAAATCACCAGATGTTCATTTCTCATGATTTGATACTTTTGCATGCTAGTGTTTTTTTATTGATTATGTGGCGAATTTACATAATGATTTTTTTTCCATGACGATAAAACGCTCGATACGCAGGGATTTTTCTGACACAATATCTGAGAATCAAAGTACTTTATTTATGGCCTTATTATTAAGGGTAAATAAATGTTCTGCTTATCTGAGACTCGTTCATATAACAGGTACTGAATGTAATTACTTATATGGTGCGTGTTGGGTTACAGTAAACCCATTTTCTGGATTTCCGCGGTCTCATGCTGTGATTGGATAGTAAGATTCCGTCATGGGCGGACATGGGCGAAAAAGTTTTGTTGTTTTTTTCTGTCAGAAAGTATTATAGGAATGAATGGCCTTTTTGTGGAATTTATCGGGGTATAAACTTGGAAAAGTCGCGGGAATACTGGACGAAGGCCGGAAGGCCTCGTCCAGTATTCCCGTGACTTTTCCAAGTTTATATCCCTGATAAATTCAACAAAAAGGCCATTCATTCCTTATAATTCCAGCATTTGAATGAAATAAATTCATCAAGAAAATGTGTTTATTTTCCGTTTTCTTAAGAATTATTTTAACTGCGCCTCACGGTTACGGAAAGTAGTTAAGCGTGGGAGTTTACTGGGATATAAATTTTGGACACAGACTTGCTACGGGCCAATCAAATGTTAGGGAATTGTGTAAATATTTTTGTGCTGGCATTGTGCTGGTAACAACACAAATTTTCATTGATTATAATGATGAAAATAGATTTTTTTAATATCAGATGCGAGTTGGCCCTTTCACCCCTAAATAACTGGAATGGATTTTGATGTTAATTTTCCGACCAAGCCAATCATCACAAAATGATTTTAAGAGGAGTTATTTTCTGAAAAGGGGTTATTTCTTTCCTAAAAAATATGAAAATTATTTGCAAAAAGTGCATATCTTGATGAGATGGCTCGTCACAAGCCGGCTCATCTGGATCTACACTGTTTTCCAATGCCACTATTGTTAAGTTTAGTGACGGACGGACGCATGCACACACGCTAAGATGGACAGACAGACAGACGGGTGGACAACCAGACTCCAGTATACTTCCCCCCCCACAAACTCGTTGCGGGGGTGGGGGGGGGGGTATAAATAGTGCCACAGTGCGCCGTAGCTGCCGTGGTGGTGTCTACAGCCGTGCTTATCGTATCAAAACTGCTCCAGTAATTGAAGCAAATTAGGAAAATGTAGATGGAAATGGGCTAAAATAGCAGGTGCCCGTGGCGTACATTACCCATCATCTATATACCAGTAAATCAGGCCACAATGCACAGTGACTGATGTATCAAAACTGCTCCAGTAATTGGAGTAAATTAGGAAAATGTAGATGGAAATGGGCTAAAATAACAGGTGCCCGTGGCGTACATTACCCACCGTCTATATACCGGTAAATCAGGCCACAATGGCCAGTGACTGATGTAGCTGTCAGATAATATACACATACAGATTATTAATTAAAACGTGCAACAATTATCAACATTCATTATAAACGGTCTACAATCCATCAAAAGTGGGCTTCATTCGCTTCTCACTAGTGTAATTATTGTGTAGCTTAACCCTTAGACCGCTACACGCAACAATTGTCGTCTGCTGTTGCTTTATTTCTCAATGAAAACATGGTTTGACAGCACTTTACAATCATTTCCAATGGAAATGATTCTGAAGTGCTGTCCAAGCATGTTGTAAATTATTCTAAAGTGCTGTCAAAGCATGTTTTTGATGATAAAAATGGAAAATAGAAAATAAACAGCAGATGACAAAAAATAAAGATATCGGTGTAAGGGTTAACCTTTTCAACACTACAGACCTGTATAGTGGTATTGGCAAACAGTGTAGATCCAGACGAGCCGATCATCAGGATCTGCACTTTTTTCCCAGTAATTTTCATATTTTTAAGAACAAAAATACACCTTTTTCATAAATGGACTCTGAAAATCATTTTGTGACAATTGTATTGGTTGCAAAATTAGCATATCAAAATCTATTACAGCTACAGTCGAACCTGTGAACAACGACCGGCAAAGGGAAGTGGTCAAAGTGGCCGTTGTTGACAGGTGGCCGTTGTTCCAAGGGTCAAACATTTACCCGGTTTCACAACAAAGTCGGCCATGTATTTTGAATTCTATTGTAATCTATATGCATAGATAGAAACCACCTGACGATTCGCTATTGCACGATTGTGGAGTGTATCTGCTTTTTTATCAATTAACAAGAGTGCCGCAAGTCACAAAATACGCCCGTCGAATATGGGCCAGACAGCGAAGATGCAGAAATGTGAAGCTGTCACCAAGGCAAGAAACATTAATGAGAATTTGAAAGTCTATAGCATTATTTCTTAATCTCGTTGTGCTAAACATGTATACTAATTTAGGCAGAGATAGAAAAGTAGAGTGTAAAGTAGAAATGATAGGGAATTGGATACAATAATGTAGAAAAAATGGCTAAGTTAAAAAGGTGATATTTTTGTTAAAAAATATGTTTTTGGCATAAAAACACCAAGGTGCACATCTTCAATATGTGTAGAAGACGTGTGTATAGTTTCAGAACGATCGACTGAACGGTTTCGGAGGAGTTGTGTACACAAACTCTGTACCGTATATAGAATTGTATAGAAAAATGTAGAAAATATGGCTAAGTTAAAAAGTTGATATTTTTGTTAAAAAATATCTTTACGACATAAAAACACCAAGGTGCACATCTTCAATATGTGTAGAAGACGTGTGTATAGTTTCAGATCGATCGACTGAACGGTTTTCGGAGGAGGAGTTGGATGTACACAAACTCTGTACTGTATATAGAATTGTATAGAAAAATGTAGAAAAAATGGCTAAGTTAAAAAGGTGATATTTTTGTTAACAAATATTGTTTAGGCATAAAAACACCAAGGTGCGCATCTTCAATATGTGTAAAAGACGTGTGTATAGTTTCAGATCGATCGACTGAACGGTTTCGGAGGAGTTGTCTACACAAACCATGCACTTTTTCTTCAGCCGCCCGCCGCCCGCCGCCGCCAGCCCGCCCGCCCGCCATGCGGTAAAACATAATACGTACCGTTTTTTAAAAACGGTCGTATAAAAATTGCATGAAAATGGCCAAAATAGTCAATTTATTTTGTTATGTCATCTTGTTGTTATTGTTCTGAACCCAGCCTCGCTTTGGAAATTATATACAAAGGGGAGTAATAATTATCTTCATGATAAGTATATCCCGCGGCTTGCTTTGGTGCACCATTTAATAGCTTGTCGTAATTACATGTAAATGGCTTAATTAGCAGGACCATTAGTATTTTGTTTTCTTATTCTAAATTTCACACCATCAGTTGAAATTAATAATGGTCATATACTATATGTGGCGCGGCCTATGAAAATCGCGAGTTTTTTTTTGTGACAAAAATATTTCATTGAATGTGTCAAGTCAAGTGACCCACGCGAGATAGGTGTCCAAATCGGCAGAGAACACCAGGCTTATTTTCTTTCTGTCCAATGTATAATATCCTGATCAAGCCCGAATATTTCAGCAGCCTATGACGAATTGCCAATGTCCGCTGACGTAATTACTGATGTTTTTAATTCGAGATTGGCGAGCATTGTAAACCATGCACATGCACATGACTACGCGAATCCACTGCCTGGCCTGGCCGCTAATGCAATAAGCCGGAATTTGTCGGAGATCGAGACCCAATTCATATAAACACGTTTGTCGTGTCACTTTAGACTGGTTCCCGGTATTGTTTCGCTAGGCTGCGCATCCGACAGGGTAACAGTTTGCCAGCTAATGATGGAGTTTTATGACTTACACGGAATTGCATTATGCCTATTGGAATACACGACACAGAATGTATATCGGGAATTACCGTTAATGGAGTTATGCAATATTGTTCATGGAAAATGTTTAATGTCGCCAAAATCACAGACACCGACCATATCGGGCAAGGTAAATGTTTTCAAAAGAGCGTTGTGCCAATGTATGCGAATGTAATCGATGACTAATTGGATACGACCTTTTGCAATTCAAATGATAGCGGCCAGATTGTGATGAAAGGAAAATAGCGATTGTGGTGCTATTTTTTTTGCCAACAAAAACTTGACATGGTCGCTGTTCACATACAAAAATGCCGTGTGGGAATGAAAATAGCTGGTCGCTGGTCGCAGTTCGGGAGTGGTCGTTATTCCAAGGTCTTATAAAGAACAAAATTGTACGGGGGGATTTTTAACTGGCTGTTGTGGACAGGTGGTCGCTATTCCCAGGTGGTCGTTAACACAGGTTTGACTGTACTTGCAAAAACGTGCAGATCCTAATGAGATCTGGATCTACACTGTTTGCCAATACCACTATACAGGTATGTAGTGTTGAAAGGTTAACCAACTGCGTAGTAGGCGCCATCATAATGACCTTCTTACATCGTTTGGGCCAAACATGATACAAACATGGTCCAAACATGGTACAAAGATGGGCCAAATGTGGGTCAAAACAAACGTGGTCCAAATGTCGTCAAAACAAACATGGTCCAAACATGGTCCAAACATGGTCCAAACATGGTCCAAACATGGTCCAAACATGGTCCAAACATGGACCAAACGTGGTCAAAACAAACGTGGTAAAAACATGGGCCAAACGTGGTCAAAACAAACGTGGTAAAAACATGGACCAAACATGGTCCAAACAAACGTGGTCCAAACATTGACCAAACGTGGTAAAAACATACGTGGTAAAAACATGGTACAAATGTGGGTCAAACGTTGTCTAAACGTGGCCCGAACGTGGTACAATGTGAGCCAAACGTGGTTAAAAATTGGTCCAAATGTGGTTCAAACGTGGGCTAAACATCGTCCAAATGTGTTGAAAAGTGAGCAAATTGTGGTTGAAAGTGGTGCAAACGTGGTCCAAACATGGGCTAAATGTTGTCCAACCATGGTCCAAACGCTTGTTTCCTGTATTCATATTAGCCAATCAAATACATATTTACTAATTTCAAACCGTTTTTCGTTTTCTGGTTTTCTTATCCACTGAAAATCAGTTTTTTTATGAATCAGCGTTTCCTCTAAAACCTCAGTGCATGTGCACTGAAGCTCTGCACAAAATAAATACAAGCACAAACAAGAGTGCCGTAAGTCACAAAATACGCCTGTCGAAGATGGGCCAGACAGCGAAGATGCAAAAATGTGAAGCTGTCACCAAGGCAAGAAACATTAATGAGAATTTGAAAATCTATAGCATTATTTCTTCCTCTCGTTGTGCTAAACATGTATACTAATTTAGGTAGAGATGTGTAAAGTAGAAATTATATAGAATTGGATACAAAAATGTAGAAACTAAAAATGTGGCCTGTCGGCACACGAATGCCCCCGCTGGCAGCCAAAGAAAACGAGGCATATTTGATTATAAGCCATTTACCCGAGCGTTAAGGTTTTGAACACACCTTGACCCTGGGCTTAGTGGGGGTGGGACGAATGTGGATTTGTCACAGGGCGGTAGAGGACCATTGTAGAAATGTGGCCTGTCGGCAGACGAATGCCCCCGCTGGCAGGCAAAGAAAACGAGGCATATTTGATTATAAGCCATTTAGCCGAGCGTTAAGGTTTTGAACACACCTTGACCCTGGGCTTAGTGGGGGCGGGACGAATGTGGATTTGTCACAGGGCGGTAGAGGACCATTGTAGCAATGTGTGTGTGAAATGTGAAGCAGATCCGAGCAAGGAAACACAAATTATAAGCCATTTAACTGAATGTTAAGGTTTCAAACGCACCAAGTCTGTGACCTTGACCCTGTGCTTAGCGGGGGCAGGACGAATGTGGATTTGTCACAGGGTGGTAGAGGACCATTGGAGCAATGCGAGTGTGAAAGTTAGTGTAGGATTGAGAAACGCACACGTAGATTTGTCCCAAAGTGGCAAGTAAACAATTAAAGTGGAAAAGGTGAAGGTCAAAGGTGAAGGTCGAAATAATGGGTGGTGGAGTGTGTAGGGCACATGTTCATATGTATCATGTGTATAAATAGTTAAGCGATTGGCAAAAGTATTGAGAAGTTAGTGTAGGATTGAGAAACATGCACGTAGATTTGTCCCAAAGTGCCAAGCAAACATTTAAAGTGGAAAAGGTCAAAGCCAAAGGTCAAGGTCGAACGAAGTACTGGGGGGTGGAGTGTGTAAGGCATATTCATATGTATCACGTGTATAAATATTGAGATAATATGTGAAGCCATGTAGAAGTTACTAAAGAATATGGTAATATCGGGACGGACGGACGGACGGACGTACGGACGTACGGACGTACGGACGGACGCCGGTAACACTATATGCCCCCGTACCTTTCGGTAGCGGGGGCATAAAAATGGCTAAGTTAAAAAGAAAGGTGATATTTTTGTTAAAAAATATTTTTCCGGCATAAAAACACCAAGGTGCACATCTTCAATATGTGTAGAAGACATGTATATAGTTTCAGATCGATCGACTGAACGGTTTCAGAGGAGTTGTGTACACAAACTATGCAGTTATTCTGTCCGCCGCCCGCCCGCCCGCCCTCAACATAATACGTACCGTTTTTTTAAAACGGTCGTATAAAAAGGTTTTCCTGAAACTGCACATGTTCAGTGAAACAGAAAACATTTAACCCTTACACTGCTGAATTAAATTTTGTTGTCTGCTAATTGTGTTTTATTATCCATTTAACTTATCAAATACATGGTTTTACAGCACTTTAGAATCATTTCAAATGGAAATGAATCTAAAGTGCTGTAAAACCATGTTTTTATTGAGAATAAAGGCAAGATATTAAACAACAGAAGACAACAATTTTTGTTTCCCGCGTTCTAAGTGTTAAACACTTCCTATGAAAATGCTGCAAATGCGCAGTGAAGAAAAAAACACAAAAACTGGATTTCTAGCAAACGTGAGTCAAGCATGGGTGGAACCAAAATACCATGTATAAACCCTGAACAAACATGCACATGCTACTGGATCAGCTAACCCAATTCATGTTGAGCAAGAGGATTCACGAATTTGGTGAATGAACAATGGTTTGTAGGCCAGTTCCATCCCTGAAGATCCAATACACTGGCACCAACACATACTGGTGCCAAAACACAAAATCACATGCCAAGAATTCAGTATGTGTGTGGGTAGAGACTGGGAAAATAGGGCTTATCGGATTTGTGACCAGTTTAGCTCCTGATCGAATGACACACTCATGTAGCCTGATAACGATATATGATGCTTATTAGAAGCAGGACATCGTTTTACTGATTGAATGGCGAACAGTGCAGAGTCTGATCTGGATATACACTGGTCGCAAAACCCATTTCTCCAGTCACAGCCACATATATAAATAATTAACAAGAAAATTTCTCTCATAGTGTAAACAAGCAATTGATATAACACTAACGTGATAATTAATCACCTCGTTATTCTACAATCCAGGTAAGCAAGGTGGAGTTTACCAAAATGTTCAAATGATTGACTGATTGATTGATTGAACGTGCAGCGGTCTACTCTCTGTTTCACGAAACATGCCCATATTTTACGGCCATACAAACATTGCAAAAACAATATTATTTTCTCGATAATATTAAATTTTAGCAAAATTTAAGAATGAGCCTTCTTTTTATTTCGTGAAATTTGGGTCACGCCTGCCGAGGCATTTGACTGTAACATGATCATGGGTGGGCATGTGCTAAATAAAGCATCACAAAAACCGTAGAGAAGGGCATGTCTAAAATACGAAAAGTGTCGCATTGAAAAACTTTTTGACATAAAAAAAATGGCTAAGTGTTTTCACAACCATATGAAGGTCAAAATGGCCAAGGTCATGTTAATGGCAGCATGAGTGTGTTCCAAATGCTTACATGTATCAAATGTCCAAATATTGAAGCAATCCATCAAGTAATATTAATGTTATACGATGATGAAGAAACGTGTACTAACTTTTTGACGCAAAAAAATGGCTAAGTGTTTCCGCAAAAATATGACGGTGAAAAAGGTCAAGGTCATTTTAACGGCGGCATGAGTGTGTCCCAAATGCTCACATGTATCAAGTGTCCAACTATTGTAGCAATCCGTCAAGCAATTTTAAAATTATCACATGGTGAAGAAGCTTGTACACTTTTTGATGCAAAAAAATGATGCAAAAAAATGGCTACGTGTTCCAGCAAAAATTTGAAGGTAAAAAAGGTCAAGGTCATGTGGATTGGCGGCATGAGTGTTTTCCTAATGCTTACATGTAGCAAGATGCGACATGACGACGACATCAGCGACGACGACAGATGGCGCAAAAAGCGGCAACTATTTAGCAGAAGGCGCGACAAAAATTGATTTGTCTATGAGAATTTAACATGGAGGAAAAGGAGGTTGAGGAGCTGTGGGACGAGTACAAAAAATGAAAAAATTTGGAAATTGACTCCAAAACCTGGCTAGATAGCTTGAAAATGATCTAAGAAAACAAAAGTTAAATGTTGAAAATCGGTCCACTATTTCTGAAATTAGCAAAAGTTCCCAGTGTTAATTCCCCACAGACATCTTCATTCTGTGTTTTTCGTAATAAAATAAATATTGGACCAAATTTCACAAAATAAAAGAAGGCTCATTGTTTATATAGCCGTAACATTTGGGCAGCTTTCGTGAAACAGACAGTAGATAAGAAATTGGACAATAGGTACTGCTACATATACCTTTTAGAATTAATTGAGAATTTCCAATATTTAATGGAGTACAAACATTACCCTATTATTACTGGTTTTTTTTCAATCGAGTATTTCTGTTTTCTTGTTTTAGCAAATTCATCGTAAACACATACTAATAGTAATATGCAGATATTATCGATTCTTGTGCAAAGTTTCACATGACATATTACCCATGATTTTAATGGCATTTTAGTACACATTGCTGCCAATTTTAAATCAGTTTTTACATTTTTTTTAATGTTTTTTAATTGAATATTTACACAATCACGTAAAAGGTGAAATTACAGTTAAGACATGCAAGGGTGCATGTCTTAACTGTAATTTCACCTTTTACGTGATTGTGTAAATATTCTATTAAAAAACGTTAAAAAAAATGCCATCCCATCCTTCATATTTGAGAAGTGACAGTGAAGAAGTTTAAAATGTCAGCAACAGCTAAGGTCATACCTATAGGGGTTGGACCTATGTTACATATCTCATCTGAAAGACCAGTGGGATGGAATTACCACAAATGGATTGATTTCTGCCTAGGACGGGGATTGATCCCACAACCATTTAACCTCCGGAAAGACACATATTTGTGTTTCAGTATCAAGTTGCATATGTATAATTATAATTATAATTCACCCAACTTTCTAAGCCAATCGCTGGCCAGTATTGTGTTCCAATTATTTCATATAACACAAGATTTAACCCCAATAAGTTACATATTACCAAGATTTAATGACTACCTGTTCAACAGGAAATGGAAAATCAATACTCTGATGGGAGACTGCATTATAAACCTGGCTAATTATAAGTAGTTATTGTTCACATATCAGAAGTCTAAGGACTAAATGCTGCGGTCGCTATAGCTCCCTCGCATTTAATTCCTTAACTCTTTGCCTGCTAGCGGCAAAAGTATATTTTTTATTTCTCTCTGTAAATATGTCTTGGAATTTCATTAGAATTGAGTCCTCAGGACTCAATTCTAATGAAATTCCAAGACATATTCATGATATTTACAAGGAGAAATAAAAGAAAATATGATGATTATTGTCCTCTATTTTTTAACTATTTATAGCCCACAAGTTTCCCAGCATGCAAAGAGTTAAAAATCCATATGTGAACAATAACTTTACTTAGCGAATCTTACATGATTGATGATTTAATATGGTATTTATTAAACAAGTTAGCTAAATTTAAAAGAAATGAGATTTGTCAGTAAGCGAGGCATACAGAATGTCCCCGGGCCCAGCTAGGTGCCACTAAATGTGTAGATTTGTAGAGTGGGCTTGTGACCTTGACCCTGGACTTGGCGGGGGCGGCATGGTCATGGATTTATCACAGCATGATAGTATATAGACCCTGAGAGGAATGCATGCATGAACTATTAAGAATTTAATTCAGTGTAGTAAAAGTGCATGCCCACTTAATATGTACAAAATATTCTTTATATCAGAGACATCATCTGAGACAAATTTCTGGCAAATGAAACATTCATTCACCATTACCCCATATATTTCTTGGCACTATTATACATTTTATAACAGACGTAAATTTCCACTCTGATATCAGGGGCGATAAGTGTATTTGATTAAAATGTTAACGGACATTGTTACATGGTTTCCGTTGTTTGCACATATGTGCAAACATATAGCGTGTGCTGTTTGCATATGGCTTTAGGCAATGCTCATTCCGGGGCCGAGCGTAGACCAAGTGCCTTCATGACGTCACTACGCGGAAGTGCGTTCATGACGTCACTACTTCATGACGTTCATGACGCGGCCCCGGAATATGAATACCGAAAATTATCTACGTGAATGGGACGATTTGTAAAAGTACTGAAAATACAGAATATAATGTTCAAATTACATCAGTTTTTTGTTGGAAATGTAATAATAACGTTTGATAATGTCCAGCCGTGTGCAAACGTTTGCTGTGGCCCTCGGGAACTGTTTGAACCCGCGGCTTGCGGCCTTGGGTTTAAACAGTTCCCTCGGGCCACAGCAAACGTTTGCACACGGCTTGACATGATCAAACCTTATATTGCTATTTATTCTCTGTATTTATTTTTTGATGTGCAATGATCATACTTTATAATTTGTCGAAAATATGTTTTCAGATGACGCATTTAATTAGTATAAATAATTAAAAAATATGCCTCATTTGCATATGAAAATAGCCCAATACCACCGCGAGTCACGATCAGTAAAATGCATATTACTAAATGATTATATCTGTATAGCGGGCACTTTTTTTAGAACTGATGGCATAGTGCATGTATAGATTCAGAATTTTCGATGAAGGAAATATAAGTTAAAACATATTTCTCCGATGTTAAGCTTAGTGACGGACAGACAACCTGACTAAAGTATACCCCGTATACTAAATTTGTGGCTGAATGACTGGAGAAATGGGGCTTATGGGATTTTTGACCAGTGTAGCTCCAAATAGCAGACTCCTGTAGCCTGATAACGATCTATAATATTGCTTGTTAGAAGCATGACAGGTGTTTCATTGATGGAATGGCGAACACGAACAGTGCAGATCCTGATCAGACTGTGCGGATGCACAGGCTGATCTGGATCTACACTGGTCGCAAATCCCATAAGCCCCATTTCTCCAGTCACAGCTATATTTGAGAATTTATCACAATAAAACTTGTAAAAGACGAACTGTGGTTGAAGTCTGAAACGTGTTTTATTCCTTATAATTCAACCCACTTTCACTGCAAAGTTATTAGCCCTGTCACCCCTAAGTAATTGGAATTGATTTTGATATGTTAATTTTCCCACCAGTCAAATCATCACAGAATGATTTTCAGACTAGTCCATTTGTGAAAAGGGGGTGTTGTTGTTCTCAAAAATATGAAAATTACAAAAAGTATAAATCCTGACGAGACGGCTCGTAACTAGCCGGCACATCTGGATCTACACTTTTTTCCAATACCACTATACAGGCCTGTGGTGTTGAAAGGGTTAAAATGATGAAATTCTTTTTTTCTGATTTCACCAAAGTTGTACTACACCACTATTCTTTTGCATTTATTACAACATCAAAATCAATGGGAGGTGTGAAGTGGGTTTAGCAGGTGGAATGTCACAATCCATAGCAAACGAAACTGCTCAAACCCTGTATTGTAACGTTTTGAAAAGTGGAAGTGAATGGAATGACAGACAAGTGGTATGGAAATAATATGTACCATATTTATTCTATTAACCCCCCACCCTCCCTCCCTTTTTTTTAAAAATACCCTCACAACCTCCGGCATCCCTTGTAAAGTTGGAATTATAATACAATGTAAATGTTTAGATCTGCTTTCAGATGCAACTTAACCCTTAGACCGCTACTCACAACAATTGTCGTCTGCTGTTGCTTTTATATCTTGCCTTATTTCTCAATAAAAACATGGTTTGACAGCACTTCAAATGCTGTCAAAGCATGTTGTAAATTATTCTAAAGTGCTGTTAAAGCATGTTTTTGATGATAAAAATGGAAAATAGAAAATAAACAGCAGGCAACAACAAAATTAAGATAGCGGTGTAAGGGTTAATTAATATTGATATTTTAGCACCATCACCACCAGATACAAGCAGATGCTCCTGGTGGAAACAATGACACCATTATCCTTGTTTACCCTATAAAACATCAAATAATAGAAAACCGAATATTAGAAAATCAGAAAATTAGAATAATAGAAAAGCTTATATGAGACAGACCATGTGATTTTGAACCAAACATGTGTGATTTTTCATGAAATATATTTACAGAAACTGTAATATGTTCTGTAAATGACGTCAAAAGATGACAAAATTTTCACAGCAAAACTGTGAAAATTCTGTCAACTTTCGACATCATTTACGGAAACTATGGTCAATGTTTTAAATATTGTTCTTGGGTACAAAATCACATGGCATGTCTCATAATATATGGTGCAAATACCATCACATACAGAAATATTGTACGTCTCATATACGGTGCAACCATCACCTAGAGAAATATACCACATGTACCTAGTGTTTCACAGCACAGATTAACCCACTGAAATATATCGATACAATACTTTTTCATTTATTGAAAAAATCTAATAATTTTGTTCGTTCCTAATATTGATTCTAATAGACACACATGCTCTAACAGATGCCTACCCCCCACTTTTTACGTTGAAAATTACCAATTTTTTGGCTGATTTTCACGAAATTTGTGCCTCTAATAAACGCCCAGTCCTAATTTGAAACAAAATCGGAGCCAATTGTCCAACTAGATTTCTTTCCTTTCCAGTATTTCGAAAACAACTTCCTTGAAAATGGGGGGAACAAACATAATTGCTACTTTCACTTTCAAAAGCGGAGGCGAAATTCCGGTGTCATATAGTTACACGGTTACGGAGACGCCATTTTCAAAGCATCTCAAACCCATCTTGTATAATATGGGTGAAATTGACATCATGTTGGATTGTTCGCCGATATTTCCTAGGAGATGAGTAAAAATAAATATGTCTTGTTCTGGACGTGCCCATGGGCCGAAATCAATTGCACTGATACAGACCAAAATGTCCACGGTCCAAAACAGTGACAGTGCGAAATGTCCAGAGGCGTAAATCTGATCAGCATTAATTAATGATTGCATGACACTGTATTGATACATACTTTACCAGTATTTAAACATTTTTACCGAGTGTACCATGAGCAAAGTGGGCCGAAACGTCTTGGTCCAAAATGTCCATAAACTGACAGACAGTACAATCAAGTCCGTCAGACGTATGAGAGTAACGTCCCTTCATTATGTTTTTGTTCAGATGGCAGTAAATCGTATATTTTTATAATTTTCCCTTCGCTGAATTATAACACTTGCCTCTATTAAACGCCCACCCAGGACTTCGGAGCCTGTGGTGATTCTAAAATCTGTATGTTCTTACCACTCATTTGAACCGTCTCGCCGAGATGGTTCAAATGAGTGGTAACAACACATGCTTTCGAGAAAAAACAAAGAAAATGTCGGGGAAAAAAATGTACTACTATAATTGCATCCAGCCTATAAAGGGTTAACCAACAATGTTCTGGTAGAACAATTAGACACACAATCTGTGGCATGTACTGCATCAATTAGTAACTATGTACAAAGGTCACGGGCCACCGCTCCCCAAATATCAACAACCATGAGATGGGTATAAGGCCAGGGAAAATGAATTTGCCAATTCTCACACAGTTCTGCCTGAAAATAAATTGCCAAATTATTATTTTCAAACAAAATGGAACTAACGTTTTTCGGACTAGTTTTGCAAAACATTAAAAAACAGTCTCCCAATGATACCTCATTTTATTCCAAAATTTAGACGCGAATCTACCAATTAAATATCTACGGTGATAATTCCCATTGTAACCAGTAGACTATTTCACCAACATTGCAAAGTATACTTTTCTAGCAGTCGTTAGTTCTATATGAAATAATGGTTTTTGGGAAAAATAAATGATTTCTCCCTCAAAGTATACTTTGCTAGAAAAGTATACTTTGCAATTTTGATGAAATCGGCTACAGAACACTCAGAGACAGATACAGTAGAACAGGGTCCACATGGTGTCTGGATCAGACGGGTTCAAATGTAACCCACCTTTACAAGCACTCTAAATATATTGTGTGTGAATGAGTGTGCTTTGCATGCAATAATGAACACATAATTAAGATAGCGGTGTAAGAGTTAATCAGACTGATTGATTGAATGAGGTTTGTATCTGTTCAGACAGACAAACAGACAGACAGAAATACAACAGTATTGGGGAGAACATTCAGTACTACGCGTACAATATAAATGAAATCACACCTAAACACACCTGAAAGCCAGTGTCCTAATCCAGTGTCAGGCACCCTTGCTACACCAGTAGCCTATTTCACCAACATTGCAAAGTATACTTTTCTAGCAAAGTATACTTTGAGGGAGTATTCATTTATTTTCCCCGAAATGCATTATGTCATACAGAACTAACGACTACATATATTTCATGATTAAAAGTATGCAGACTTATTATACTGAATGTATTACATTATCACAGCCAAAATGGCTGTGATAATGTAATAAATTCAGTATAATAAAAAAAAACAAAATTTATCCTAAAATTGAAAATTTCTAAAATGGCTGTGTTATGTATAAATTCAGTTTAATAATAAAAACATAAAAAAAAAAAAAATTTATCCTAAAATTGAAAATTTCTCCCTCAAAGTATACTTTGCTAGATAAGTATACTTTGCAATGTTGGTGAAATAGGCTACAGATCGCTTGGCTTCAGGTGTAAATCCCAGTCAAATTGCCCACTAAGGTAATGAATCATTACGGATGGATTCAGTGTTAAAGGTGCTTCTAGCAAGCTGTCTAGATCCTTATTAAAGGTACATGCCCACTCAGTAGGTACACAATGTTCTTTATATCAGAGACCTCATCTGAAACATTTTCTGGCAAAATAAACATTCATTCACCATTAACCACACGTATAGATTGGCATTATTATACATTTTATATCAGACGTTAATTTTCACACTGATATCAGGGCGATAACCGTGTTTCCTTAAAATGTTAACGGACATTAATATTTATTCTCTGTATTTATTTTTTGATGTTCAATGATCATACTTTATAATCTTAAAAATATTATTTACACATTTAATTAAAAAATACTATGCCTCATTTGCATATGAAAATAGTCTGATCGTAACCACCGCGAGTCATGCACCACTGTCAGTAAAATAAATATTACTAAATGATTATATCTGTATAGCGGGCACTCATAATTTTTAGAACTGGTTGAATAGCGACACAATTACACACTTATTTAATTAATAAAATAACATTTTGTGTCTACTGAGTGGGCAGGTAGCTTTAAGATACACATACCCTTCACATCCTCCAAAATATTACAGTAACCAAAATGTGATCAAATAAAAACAATTGAACTTTGACTGGCCGAGATGTTAAATGCATATAACAATAACCACAGTTGGCCCCACTTTCTGATTCCGAGAATAAACTTTACTAAGAAGCTACAGAGCTCCAGATAAGGAATTAGTAATTGTGTATTGTCACTCCATCATTTCTGAAGCAATTGGGTGTTTCAATTTTTTTTAATTCAATGGGTAAAAAAAAATTACACTACTGTTTACACATCAGCAGACCGCAATTATTGAATAGTTTGCTTCTAAATGAAAACATGTCTTGGTATTTCATTAGAATTGTCTCATTGGAGACAATTCTAATGAAATACTAGGATGTGTTTTCATGGAAAATTAAGAAAGATATGCTACATTTGTGGTCTGTTTATTGTTTTCTGTAGCATGATAAAGATACCACACAGTTTTCATTGCTTTTTGATACCCACTACTTTCGATTTCAATTTGGTTTTTGGCAATTTTAATCAAACATTTAAGCAAATACACACCTTATCTGGAGCTTGAAGCCAGCCAGTGTGCATGAGTAATGCAACGAGGCCTGCATTATTATGACATTTGATGGAAATGCATTCAAAACAAAGGATTAACGGCTTATTACGTAACATTTCCAATAGCTTAGGCAGGAATGCAGCCACAGACTTATAAAACCACAGGTTTTTTTTATTGTTTTATTTTTAGATTTAGAGGAGAACCTGCTATTTGTTTGTTTGGAATATTCGGGTACAGCAAGTACTTGTGATGAAACATATATTCTCACATGTAGAGCGCCAACTCAGTACTATTACTTCCTAATAAGTATTTAGTGTATCAAGATTTGTAAAAAGTACAAAGATACAAATTGTTAACCCTTAGACCGTTACACACAACAATTGTCGTCTGCTGTTGCTTTTATATATTGCCTTATTTCTCAATAAAAACATGGTTTGACAGCACTTCAGAATCATTTCCATTGATTCTGAAGTGCTGTCGAAGCATGTTGTAAATTATTCTAAAGTGCTGTCAAAGCACGTTTTTGATGATAAAAATGGAAATACAGTCAGCTGTATAGTAAGTGTCAAGGTATTTATTGTCAGAGTACAAAAATATACAAATTCGGAAATATTCACGCATACCCCACAGTTCCGGAGCACTTGTAATGAAGCATATATTCACATGGTTATGGTGAGTGGAGTACAATTACTTGTCTATTCATCTAGTATTAGTATCCAGAATTGGGAGTATACAAAGATACAAATTGTAAGGATAGATTCGTGCATACACCACAGCCTCGTGAGCACTTGTAATGAAGCATATTCTCACATGGACACAGTCAGCCGAGTACAATTAAGGCCAACAAAGTACAATTACTTATCTAGTAATGATCAGATTGGCCACTGGCAGCCAATACGATCTAATCTCAGCATCATGAATTATGGACTCCTTTATCAAAGGGCAATGTGCATCACATATAAATGTTTTAGGCAAGTATTCCCCTACATTTATTCTAGTTTATCACATGCCAAGTCCGAATACACCATTACAGGCATTTATTGTTTATGTAATCGTGTTTAACGGCCTGTTAACAGCTACGGTCATTTTAGGTAGGGTTACAGGTGCGGATCTAGCACTGGGTTGTGGGGGTTGCAACCCCCCCCCCCCCCCCGTTCAGCCACGGAGGTTACGCAAATATGAACTGATATGAAATTGTCATGATGGTATTCATGATGGACAAACATGTTCGAAACCGAGGCTGTTGCTTTGCTGTTTGCTTATAGTTCACTGGAAGGTTTTGGTGACTGTACTGTAGCCGAATAACGCGGACCATTACGACCGTTTTTTTGTTGTTTTTTTTTCTCTTTATTCTTGAGGTACGGGCGAATCGCATTATAAATGAGATCGCGATACGCGATCACGATATAAAGGTGAGTTGCAGTGTATATACTACGGTACCGAGTGTCCGTTGACGTATAGTCAATGTCATTACATGTACTTATATTTTACGTGAGCTGATTACAGGTATGTGGTTTTATTAATCAGTTAATTTACAAAAGAATATCATCATAGCGGTACAAAATATAACAGTTTATTACCAGCTCGAGTCGGATTTGAAATCCCGTAAAACCCAGGAAAATGCTTTTCAGGACATCTGTATTTCAATTTTTTTCCAGGGGGGCATGCCCCCGGACCCACCTAGCAAACTCGGTCCACTGCGTGCACCTCGAAAATCCCCCCGTTCTCAGAAACCTAGATCCGCGCCTGGGTTAAAGGGGTCGAATCCCTTATTTCATCCGTTGTGACGTGAGAAAAATCTCAAAATCAGAATTGAATATTTACAGTCACTAAAAGCAATATGATTAGTAAAGATCCTACTACTTTTATAATGAGTATAAGCAGATTCAACTTTCAACAAGGAAGCCAAAAATGTACCCAAGGGTGAAACCAGGGATATAGGGATGAACCCCACCATTAAGGTATTAGGTAATAGATAGATACACTTGACTTCAATGATAAGAGTGATGTGATAAATGAATATAACATATGTGAATATTGTCTTGTTACTGTATACTATATGGAGCATTGAGTTGCCATCTCCACCATCTTTGTATGTACAAGCCATCGTACAGTTTCACCACTTCGTGCGTTTGACACATACAGCACATAATATGAAAGTAAACCAAATAAAATTTGGTGCAATACATAATAGACAGATATGACAACGGCAAGCTATAAATATTATGCCAGCAAACTATACAAAAGACGAGATATCTGAGTAGTTCTCCCATCGATTTCAAAATAAATTTTGATGTGTAAACTTTTCAATCTGATGCACAGCCTATATTACTGTATACATTACCCATATGTAAAGCCATATATACTCGCATAGTAGGTGAGTCGACACCAGGGACAATACACTCAGGTAAATTCTTACACGTCACTGGATTTTAATGCAAATAACAGAGTACAGTAGTGTGTATATATGGTATGTATTGTGTGGTTTGCCAGGTAAAAGTGAGTGCGATTTTCTGTGTATAAAGCTATTTATAATGGTGGTTCATGTTGTTAAAAACACAGGCACAAACCTGTCCAGAAAACTGACATATTTTACAGTTTGGTGTAATATAATTGATGAGTCCGTTCTCCTGGCTTTTCTACATGTGATTAGCTACATTATATCATATGTTCTACTTCACATTTTGAGCTCTTTGTCAAACGGCAGAACAGGTGAAACTGGCTGATGGCTGGAACACACAAAGATGGCCAACTTGGCCACCCCATGTGCCATATAGGATGCAGTAATGAGGCAGTGTTCACATATATGATATACATATATTCCATCACATTTACAAAGCAATTATCTTTGAATCAAACGATGATCAGGTATATAGTTGGTCCTTAAATTATCTTTCACATGCACATGCACCCAACCAACCGCCTCACCTTAATTTATACATATTGAAATTTTCTAAATATTTTATTTTTATATTTGTTGTTTCTAAAGAAAAGAATATGTGGTGAACCGCCTCGATGCTTCAATTGATCACGAGTAACAATGTACAAAGAAATAAAACAAGAGGGCCATGATGGCCCTAATTCGCTCACCTGACTCCATGAACACCAGAGGAGAATGTGACATTGAGTTCATATGTGTTTTAAAAACATTGTGCTATTGTTAGATGGCGGTCATCTTGGATTAAGCGATGACTCTCATTTTACCAAATCTGAAAATGCTTCACCCAAGGAGCTTAATTTACTATGAAGTTTGGCCAGCATCGGCCATGTGGTTCCTGAGAAAAAGACGTTCAAAATCTCGAATAAATGGACCTTTTAGCGGCCATCATGGATGACATAATATTCCGATTCCGACAAATATTGCCCCAGAGCAATCGCCTCATTGATACCTTCAATTTGATATATGACATGAGCATATTTGGTAAAAAATAAAATTTGACCCCACGAGCCTTGCCCATTTTTGACCCCGGGGTCACCATTCTAACACCTTTGAAAGACCATTCTACGTCGATCATTCCTACCATGTTTCGTCGAAATCCGGCTGGCGGTTCATGAGAAGAAGATTTTGTAAGAATTTGTGCTATTTTTAGATGGCGGCCATCTTGGATTAGCGACGACCTCCGTTTTATCAAATCTGAAAAGGCTTCACACATGGACCATAACTATGAAGTTTGGCCACCATGGGCCAAGCGGTTCGTGTGAAGAAGAATTTTGAAATCTCTAATAAAAGAACGACCTTTTGGCAGCCATCTTGGATGACAAGACCATCCAATTTTGACAAAAAATGTACCAGAGCGATCGCTTCTTTGATACCTTCGATTTGATATGGACATGTGTTACGAGTGTTGTTTGTGTACTATTTATTAATTTACTTTTACTTATTTTAGACTTGGGGAATAATAAAAATAGGCTCAATTTGATCGAAAGATGAAAGACAAAGACACATGCTGATTCTATAATGTAATATTCCCAAGAGCTCCCTGGCAACCCAAACAATGCCTTTTATACTCAGCAACGGCGGACGTTATAGAAAGCACCTGACCACTCGGCTCAAATGCTGACAATGCAGACTTTTCCCCGAGAACTGTGTTTGTTCAACACAGTTCAAATTGCTATAATTAATTACTCATTGAATGCAAACCTTAGATATTTTACATGCACATTTCAACATGACAACATGACATTAGAACTATGTCTAAATTGGCTTTTAATATGAATATCAAAGTCAATTTAGACATCGGAGTGCCTTCTGAATCATATTTGGAACTAACTGTAATATGCAAATGAATGTAAACAACTACATGTTATAGTATTATCTTTTGACTCGGTGTAGCTCAAATACTAGTCATCTATGTTCAGTCTCAAAAGAGTTATTACATGATTATATGAATTGCACAATAACAATTGCAGACAACAATTAAGCATTGCAACAGCGATCCTGCATTCATTGTGTGTGACCCCAAGCTATTTGACCAGGGCATTTAGCCCATTAAGGGTGTCTGGTTCCTGCCGACTGGAGATTTCTCAGAGTTCATGACCTCCAAAGAATGATAAACCATCAACCTTTGCAACCAGTCTAGTCCCAGATTGGACAATGCGGCTGCATGGTTCAGTCAGGGTTTATACTGTTTGCCATTCAGTCCATCAAATTGGTACACTATAACACATGACCATATTCGGTCAAAAATACAATTTGACCCCACGGGCCATGCCCATTTTTGACCCCGGGGTCACCATTTTAACAACTTTGAAAGAGCATTGTACATCGATCATTCCTACCAAGTTTCGTCGAAATCCGGCCAGCGGTTCATGAGAAGAAGATTTTTTAAGAATTTGTGCTATTTTCAGACGGCGGCCATCTTGGATTAGCGATGACCTACGTTTTAACAAATCTGAAATGGCTTCACATGGACCATAACTGTGAAGTTTGGCTACCATGGACCAAGCGGTTCATGTGAAGAGAAATCTCTAATAAAAGAACGACCGTTTGACCTTTTGGCGGCCATCTTGGATGACATAACCATCCGATTTCGACAAATAATGCACCAGAGTGATAGCCTCGTTCATACCTTCGATTTGATATATGACATGACCATATTCGGTCAAAAGTAAAATTTGACCCCACGGGCCACGCCCATTTTTGACCTCGGGGTCACCATTTTAACAACTTTGAAAGAGCTTTGCACATCGATCATTCCTACCAAGTTTTGTCGAAATCCGGTTGGCGGTTCTTGAGAAGATTTTTGAAGAATTTGTGCTATTTTTAGACGGCGGCCATCTTGGATTACGTAATGACGTCATTTTAACAATTTTGTAATCCCCCTACCTAAGGACCATGACCATGAAGTTTGGTGACTATAGGCCCAATGGTTACCGAGGAGAAGACGTTTGAAAATGTTCACGGACAACGGACGACGACGGACGACGACGGACGACGACGGACGACTCACGACGGAAACATTGCGGTAACAATAGCTCACACGAGCTTCGCTCAGGTGAGCTAAAAAAATAGATAAGAATTGGATGAACACTATTGATACCGGTCTTAATGGGTTGTTAATACGCATGAAGCCATTAAGCCAGTGCCTTACAATATGTAAAATGTAGAAACAAGCATTGTGTATCTGCGGAGGAGTAAATACACGTGAGCTATCCATCAGGCGATGGTATCAATTTTCTCTAATTAATAATTTTCTATGCCATTATGCTCATTAGACTTCTTGTGTTTCATTCAACTGCCATATCAAAGCCTGAATCAGACAGTCACATATATACACACTGAATCAGACAGACAGTCAGATACATACCAACACTGTTCTATATAGGTATAATGGCTGATTGGCTGAAAGGCGATCAGTGCAGACCCTGAGCAGACTGCGCGTAGGCGCAGGCTGATCTGGGGCTGTGCTGGTTGCATACATCTAAGTTCCTTTTTAGGCCATACAAAAAGTACTTTTGTTCGCAGACATGGAGTTGAGGAATGTGACTCGTGAGGGCAGGTTTTTTTAAATAGAAATGTCCATGTCTGATTTTGTTCAAGTCGCCAGATGCATATATATTCTATAGTTATAAAACAGACATGATTGGATTTAACATGTTTTGCACGGTAGTGTTTTTTTATTAATCATGTGGCGAATTTACAGTACAATTTGATTTCTCCACGACAATCAATGCTCGACGCGTAGGAATTTCTGACGAGGCGTTATCCGAGGACCAAAGTACTTTTTTTATGGCCTTATCTTCTAGTATAAGGGTCGACACCCATCTCCGTAAATAGGCTGTAATTTGTTCATTTCATATAATAATGAGATGAAATTATTTTATCCTTTCAATTATGCTCATTTCACTAGCCATATACGGAGATAAAATAATGGAAAGGAAAAAATAATTCTAATTATTATTCAATTATAACTAGAAATTGACACTGGTCCACGTACCCGCCTACGTACAGGCAGCCACAAACAAAATAAAGGGAGATAACTAATATGTTATGTTACGTAACTTATCGCCCTGTGACAAATCCACGATCGTCCTGCCCCCGCTAACCCCAGGGTCAAGGTCACAGACATTGTGCATTTGAAACTCGGGTAAGTGTCTTATAATGTCTGTTTCCTTGCATGGATCTGCTTGATATTTCACACACCCATCGCTCGGATGGTCTGATTTCATGCTGTGACAAATCCACGATTCTCTGGCCCTTTGTGTTTTCAAATCTGCCTCGTTTTCTTTGGTTGCCAGTGGGGACATTCGTGTACAGACAAACCACATTTCTAATTTTAAATATTTTATTTTTTTTTATTTCTCAATGAAAGTACATGTTGTGACCACTCATTTGAACCGTTTCATGGAGACGGTTCAAATGATGGTCGCTCATTTGAACCGTTTCATGGAGACGGTTCAAATGATGGTCGCAACATATACTTTAAAGCACATTTAAAGAAAATATTTATGATTTTCCCCAATCAAAATGGCATATCCTCAGCATGAAATGGGTTAAAATATAGCACTTTCCATTCACTTATAATGAGAAAGGGGTTCAAATATTGAAATTGTCCCCTTGGATCAGAGATCTTGGGCACACACTGCAAGAGAAATTTTGACGGTAGAGTTAGGAACACAGATTCTTCACCAGAAATAACATAACCAGGTGATCGCCGGCACACACAAAGGTCAAGGTCACAAAGGTCAAGGTCACCCAATTGACACTAGCCATCAATGCGAGGAAGCTATTATGATTAATAATCCGACTAACGGATCAGGATATATTATAGGAATGAATTACCTTTTTGTGGAATTTATCGGGGTATAAACTTGGAAAAGTCGCAGGAATACTGGACGAAGGCCGGAAGGCCTCGTCCAGTATTCCCGCGACTTTTCCAAGTTTATATCCCCGATAAATTCAACAAAAATGCCATTCATTCCTTATAATTCCAGCATTTGAAATAAATTCATCAAGAAAATGTGTTTATTTTCCGTTTTCTTAAGAATTATTTTAACTGCGCCTCACGGTTACGGAAAGTAGTTCAGCGTGGGAGTTTAATGGGATATAAATTTTGGACAGAGACTTGCTACGAGCCAATCAAATGTTAGGGAATTGTGTAAATATTTTTGTGCTGGAATTATCATTGGATATACGTCCAAAATTGTAGAAGCCAACTATGACAACAGTGTCGCCTACGCTGGAATTGTGACTGCTATGTTTCAAGTTCCACGAAGGTGAGTGACACAAACAGAATGACGTAAATGAGATCTGTGGGCTTCAACGATGATTTATTTCCTCCAAGGTGATATATTATCTGAAGAAATCACCATAAATCACATTTTAGCATGTAATACACGTATTATAGTGTTATTTTCATAAAGCAAACATGCATTAGGAAACGGCACGGACATCAATGAGATATTGCACATTTTGCAACTAGAGCAGGTGAGCAGGGGCTGTAAGTGTGCAGGGCAGGGGCTTAAGGATACCCCCGGCCGCCGCCTGAACAAGACAAGTTAAATGCAAATTTTAAAATGTTATCCCTTACACAGCTATCTTAATTTTTTGCCATCTGCTGTTTATTTTATATTTTCCATTTTTATCATCAAAAACATGCTTTCACAGCATTTTAGAATAATTTACAACATGCTTTGACAGCACTTCAGAATCCTTTCCATTGGAAATGATTCTGAAGTGCTGTCAAACCATGTTTTTATTGAGAAATAAAGCAAGATATAATAACAACAGCAGACGACAATTGTTGTGTGTAGCGGTCTAAGGGTTAACTCTTTGCATGCTAGCGGTGAAAATATCCGCCAAACGAATTAAGAGTATATGTTTTATTTCTCTCCGTAAATATATCTTGAAATTTCATTAGAATCGAGTCCTCAGGAATTCCAAGACATATTCATGATATTTACGGGGTGAAATACAAGAAATATGATGAATTTTTGTCTACTAGTTTTAAACTATTTATAGCCCACAAGTTTCCCAGCATGCAAAGAGTTAAGTTTATGTGTTATGGGGTTGATGGAAAGCGATAAACTATAAACCCGTAGCCATGCTTCGTAAGCTGGTGGCATCATACATTTACAGTGTAATCTCTCTAAACTGCACATCATAGGAGATCTCACCGAGATATAGAGAATACCAGGCTAGTGTCTTGGTATCAAGTTTATCGGGAAAGGCTAGGAAATGCATACTAAAGTAGCCTGGTATACTATTTATTAGTTATTGTTTTATGCTAAAAAATTACCACAGATGACGTAATTATCTATGGACAGAATGCAAACTTGTTTACGTTGCGTCATTACACTGACGTCATTTCGGTAACATCACGTGAATCCGACCAATGGAACGTCAGTTTTCACTTCATTGTAACACAGCTGTTTGTATCAGGTCAATGCCTGATACAACAGTATGTGATCAGTCAATAAGTATTCATTCGATGTAGGGCAGGTTACCTGATATAAAAAATTACCATCTTACTGTATGCTATTTTTTTACCCTTTTCATGTTGAGGATATTTACATTTTGTTTGTGAAAAATTCTATTTTTTTTGTTTATATATGCTTATATGTATATGTCGTGACCACCAATTAAACCGTCTCATCCAGACGGTTCAAATGAGTAGTCACAACACTTGCTTTCATTGAAAAATAAGAAAAATTAAATATTTAAAATATTTCATACCCGTAAAGGTATATTCCGAATGTAATGGGTTAATATTCCATTAATGAGGAAATTTAGAATTATATAATACTGACAAACACTGCAGATCCTGATGAGGCAGCACTACGCTCATTATGAGCTGCCTCATGTGGATCTACAGTTAGTTGGATTTTTCGGTCTGTACGGTTAAAAAGCTTACAACATATCCCATATTATTCTGCGGATCTTTATTTACAAACAAGAACGCCACCAACGGCATGCATTTAGTTTAGTTATTGGACCTTGGGCAATGAGGGAGCATCGGTGAGGCGGGGATGAGAAACATGAACATGAATTTCAAGCCACTTGCTCTACACAAAAGAAGTTACAGGAGAATTGCGAAACTCACATTCATCTACTGAATTTTCTTGACATGGATATGTGGGAGCATGGGTCTGGCAGGGAATGAGTGACGAGAAGTATGCGTGGTGTAAAGTATGCTATACAGTAAAGACGTTATATGGGAACGGAGAAATGCCCACACATGTACAGAATGTGAAAGTTATTTGACCTTTAACCTTGGGAGCGGGGAGCATGGATGGGGTGGGGAATGAATATATGGATGATAAGAAACATGTACAGGGTTGTCCACAAAGTAAGGTAACACTCAACAATAGTAATATCTCAGTGATTCATTGGAGTATTTTCATAAAATTGGTATCAAAGGAAAGCGCGAGCCCATCACCCTATCACTGATCATTGATGTCGTGACGTCACGACGTGAAGTAAACATATGCATTTCCAAGATGGCGCGACTCACGTCAGAACAACATATTTTCATTGTTTGGACATTTTCTTTTATCGTGAGAGCAGGAGAAGGGAGGACCGTGAAAGGACGTAACCTGGAGAATGTCCTAAATTATTAATTAACATGATTTTTGGTATGTATGGTATGTATGGTAAAATTGATATAAAACAATAATTATGTGTATTTTTGTCTAGTTTTCTGCAGTCGTGAGGGCGATTTGAAACAGACTAACTTTGATAGCTGCACTTTATGACGTTAGAAAGATATATGCAAGTGCAGGTGTTACCTAATTACTTCGTGGACACCCTGTACATGAAGATTTAAGCCAATCGGTCATACACAGAAGAATGGAGAAACTCGTATGCAATATGAAATTTCAAAATTATTTGACCTTGGGCACGGGGGAGCATGGGTGGGGTGGGGAATCAATATATGAATGATAATAAACATGTACATGAAGTTTGAAGCCAATCGGTCATACACAAAAGAAATAGGAGAATGGAGAAACACACACACACATCTACTGAATGTGAAAATCTAGTGAATATGAAATTATTTGACCTTGGGCACGTGGAACATGGGTGGGATGGGGAATGAAAATATGGATGATAATAAACATGTACATCACGTTTGAAGCCAATCGGTCATACGCTAAAGAAGTTATTGCAGAATGGAAAACATGACGGACAGACATACAGACTGACAGACCGAAGACTTTTGTATCCCTATATTCCACTTTCGTTACGTGAAGGGATCAAAATACAGTATGACAGAAATTGTTAGTTTCTTGTTATAATCAAATGTCATAAAGCAATTTATAAGACGCAAAGTGAAATTTTCAGGAAATGGTTGTTTGTATGGAGTCCATTTAAACTAACATCACTGGCAGGTTATTTACGTTACAACATCAGCTGATCTGTGGGTTCATGGCTTAGGCGGGGATTAACCCATTTCATGCTGAGGATACTCCGATTTTTGTTGAAAAAATCTCATTATTTTGTTCATTCATCGATAAAGGTATATGTTGTTACCACTCATTTGAACCGTCTCGTTGAGACGGTTCAAATGAGTGGTAACAACATACACTTTCGAAAGGATATAAAGAAAATAGGGATATTTTTCTCTCAAAAGGTTCATACTACTAAAAGTGTATCCCGTCTGTAATGGGTTAAAACCGCAACCTCCTTAGAATTGTGCATGTGCAAGCATGTACAAATATATATCAACCTGGCACTCGAACCAAGGACCTCTGGATTAACGTACATTAGCTTTACTGACTGAGCTGACCGGACAGATACACACTTCCTCCCTCTCCATATCGAGTTACATACCAACCTTGTATTCAGACATCAACGCAGACATGGGTGACTATGTAATTATGAGAAAGCTTTGTAATGGCTCCCTGACGCAACTGTTCAGCCATAAATGTGGCTGTGCCTGGAGAAATGCGGCTTATGGGATTTGTGACGATTTGTGACCTGTGTAGCTTCTCCTCAAATAACACTCTCCTGTAGCCTGATAATGATCAACATTGCTTGTTAGAAATATGGCAGGTGTTTCATTGACGGCATGGCAAACAGTGTAGACCTAATCAAACTGCAAACTGTTCTTGTCATACAATGGCTGCAAAACCAATAAGCCCCATTTCTCGTATCTTGGCCATAAATACACAAATAGAAAATGTGCATAGAACACTGAAGCCCCGCCTGTACTGTAGAAGTATAAGTTCACATATTGTATTTTTAAGGAATTAAATGCGAGGGAGCACGAGGCAGCGCGAGGGAGCGCGAGGGAGCGCGTGCGACCGCAGCATTTAGTTCCTTAAAAATCCAATAAGTGAAAATAACATACTTATATTTACGCCAAGTCTAGATAGAGAATAGTAGGTTAGTGCCGTGAATGGGAAGAAATATCTGGCAAGGCTCAGGAAACGAAAAATAGAATTTCTTTATTTCTCATCAGAAGTATATGTAGTGACCACCATTTGAACCGTCTTGCCGAGACGGTTCAAATGAGTGGTCACAACATATACTTTGGTTCAGAAATAAGGAAAATAGATAGAGAATAGTAGGTTAGTGCCGTGAATGGGAAGAAATATCTGGCAAGGCTCAGGAAACGAAAAATAGAATTTCTTTATTTCTCATCAGAAGTATATGTAGTGACCACCATTTGAACCGTCTCGCCGAGACGGTTCAAATGAGTGGTCACAACATATACTTTGGTTCAGAAATAAGGAAAATAGATAGAGAATAGTAGGTTAGTGCCGTGAATGGGAAGAAATATCTGGCAAGGCTTAGGAAATTGGATAGGCGAGGCTTTGCCGAGCACATCCCGTTTCTGTGCCGCGCCAGATATTTTTTCCCATTCACGGCACTAACCTACAAATGGCTGTAAAATGTAAAAATAGTATTGACTGGATATCAAAAATGTTTCACGGCACCGTGTTTCACGGCACATACGCACTGTGTTGATTGGATAAAATACAATTTCCCATCAGAGCATTGATTTTCCATTTCCTGTTAAATTAATTCTGGTAATATGCAACTTATTGGGTTTAAATCTTGAAATATGTGAAATAAGTACAGCGCGATACTGGCTAGAAAGTAGGATTGCTGTGACTGACTCATGGATGTCAAGGTCACCGAAATGACACAGGTTAGCTATCAATGTGCGGAAGCTATTGGTGAAGTTTGATCAAGATCCGTGCAACATAACAGAGGAGATATGGAACATTTAGACGACTACGATGATGCCAACAAACAGATGGACAACAATGCCAACAAACATACTATAATTATGTACCAAAATATATTTTCAGGGCACATAAAAATTGAGAGCTACAAGGCAAAATGGCTGATTAATCGTTAGATTCTGATCTATCCCTGGTCACAAATGCCATAATCCCCATTTCCCCAGTCATATAGCAGGTGCTGGATCATAACCTCAATTTCCTCAGTTATATATCAGGAGCTAGCAAGACAGGACACAAATGCCATACGTCCCATTTTTTCTAGCCACAAATCATAAACAAGGATGGTGGTGACAAATACAACGAGCCATCAAGAACGAAACGCTGCAATCAAGCAATCAAGCACCCATGCCCGTGACTTTGAGTGGATGAAGCCCACATTCAATATGGTTCTTCGCATGGTTGATATGAATGTACGTGCGACATATCACAAAGATCAGATAGATGATTGTATTGTTATCACATACAAACAAAAGAAATGCACAATAAACAATCTAGCCATTTAGATCTGGATCTACACTGTTCATAAATCTGATAAGCTCCATTTCCCCAGTCAAAGCCACAAAAATCAACCTGCCGCCCGATACAAACACCATACTGTACCACTGTAGCTGGCAGCCTAACCCTTAGAATGCGGGAACCGAAAGTAGTCGTCTGCAGTTAATTCATATTTTGTCTTTTCTCTCAGTAACCAGATGGCCGCAGCCCGCATGTCGAGCCCGCCGAGGCATTTAATGGTATTTTTAAAATTTTGGACGGACGGACGGACGTTCCTACAAATGGATACTTGTTGGGTTTTTACTGTATAACAAGTACCCAACACTAACCCTAACCCTACCCAAGAAGATCCCTAAAAAGCTTGCCCAACACACAGAAGAGCATACCCAACATATACCCTCTCGTGTGTGCGGACGGATGGACGGACGGACGGACGGACGGACGGCGGACGGCGGACGGCGGACGGACGGACGTTCCTACAAATGGATACTTATGTGGCTAACCCTAACCTTTTCCTTTGCTCATCCCTATTGTTCTAAACCCATTTTTAGCCACATAAAATCACGGAACAATAGAATATTACATAACATATTGTTCTCTTAGCCACATATGTATGTATTTGTATCCATTTGTAAGCTCGCACGCACGGAACCCGGACATCATTGTGATCACTATGTCTCGCTTTCCGTAAGCGGGCTCAACAAAAACATGGTTTGGCAGCATTTTAGAATCATTTCCTAAAGTGCTGCCAAACCAAGTTTTTGATGAGAAAAATGGAAAAATAAAAAACTATTCAGCAGACGACACAAATTAGTTCAGCATTGTAAGGGTTAAACACTGAAGAACCACTATTCCAAGCAATTCAGTGAAGATCAATTCCTTTGTCAAAACCATCAATCTGCATTTCGCCTAACAAGCTTGCGTACCAATTTAATGGACGTACACACAAACCATTATACCCTGCTGCTGAATAGCTCGCTATATTCTATTATTGCGCAAGGCACAATGCGGGGATTTGATGCGTGGAATCAGTCTGCCATCAAAATGAAGGGCAGGCATAACGACGGAAAACCCATAATTCTCGCGGAAAACCTGATCCACATCACTGCCACGATATATAACAAGGACGACAAACTGACTAAACGGGGCTTGTTTTCGTGACTGACCCATGAAATGGAGCTAAGGTAACTCGGTGAAGGAATTACCAATAATTTTCATATGTTACTTGTAGTTCATTTGTTCGTATGCTTATGAGTGCTAACAATATAGGCTTTCAAACTGAATTAGAGAAACAAGTTAGAAACAAGAGGGCCATGATGGCCCTAATTCGCTCACCTGACTCCATGAACACCAGAGGAGAATGTGACATTGTGACATTGAGTTCATATGTGTTTAAAAAAAATTGTGCTATTGTTAGATGGCAGTCATCTTGGATTAAGCGATGACTCATTTTACCAAATCTGAAAATGCTTCACCCAAGGATCTTAACTTACTATGAAGTTTGGCCAGCATCGGCCATGTGGTTTCCGAGAAAAAGACGTTCAAAATCTTGAACATTACGCAAACACGTCTTATTTGGAATTAATAAATCACTGAACTACTTTCGGCAAGGGGGAGATAATCAATATCACGCGAACTATTTTCATACGAGCCAAGCGGATTGTTCTGTTTATGATTAGGATATATAGTTTTAAGCTATCTCCTGTGATATATAATGATACATTACTTTGTTATGTTATGGGTACTAATACATGTTGTTTCAATAGCGTATCTCTGTAACGATATTGTTGTAGATGGAGTTGCAAATAATTTATATTATTACGTTCAAATGGTGGCGTAATACTGATAGCACTTCTGTATAACTGTGATTGTCATAAATGGCGCAACAGTCGTGAGGTTAAGGTCGCCGACTTCAATGATTTAATTATCGATTCCCGAAAGGGTCGGGGGTTCAAACCTCGACGTGGTATAATTTTGTTTTCTCCATATATATTATTTTTGTGATTTTAATATTTTTTAATATTTTCACAATTTTATGATTTTAATAAAAATACCTATAAATTGATAGAAACTTACCAACAATTAAAGTGTCTGTCTTTAAGTAATATATACACAGACAGTTTGTTACTGATGTTTTAAGTTTAAGTAATATATACACAGACAGTTTGTTACTGTTTTTTTAAGTTTGAGGTACTGTCTATACTGTCTATACCATATAATGTTTTACTGTCCCAAAATCTATTTTTTTTTTGGCTGTCACAATTAATTAATTTTCGGACAGCAAACATTTTTTTATGAATTTGAAATAATTATTGTCCTCCATCTGCTCACAACACTGTTCGAACTGCGCCTGTGGCTACCACGATCAGAATTCACTGGCCGCCAACACAGTAGCCATCGGCGTCTATTTATTAAATTATTATTTTGTATTTAATTTGAATTCCGCGTGAACGCTGCATTTTGTGTCAACACCATTTACAGAAAATATTGGTGATTTTCTAAACGAATATTGGAGAAATGCGGCTATATATTTTGTCAATTTTCAACACCATTTACGGAAAAAAGATAACTGATTTATTAAAACAATAACAGCACAACTAAATACGGTGATAGAATTTTTGTCAACTTTTCAACACCATTTCCGGAAAATATTACTGATTTTCTAAAAACAATATCGGCGAAGGTGTACTGAACTACTCTTTATTTTAAATAACCAGCCGTCTAATAGATCTGTGTATAATCGAGAGTATATCGTTAATTGTCATGTTGTCTCCGACAGTGAGGTGTTGCGGCACACATCAAAACGACACGTCAATTTCAAAACATTGCCTAAGGGTCACAGCTGTGTGGTGTCATCAGATCAACACCTCGTCACACACAACTACGCATTATCGATTTTTTCCCCACACAAAGCGACGTGTATTTACAACTAGATCTGTGTAATGTGTCGGGTGTAGCCAAAGACCATACATAAATTCGTAATTAGTCACAGATGTAGCCTTAAATATAATTGATTTCCTTAAATTACGTCCGCATGTTGACAGATATTTCAGAGCAGACGTCATCGTAATTTGCCGTTATTTATTTCCAAAATTAACCATATATTCTGTAAATGGCGTTGAAAGTTGACAATAAATTAAGACCAGATCAGTACGTCAAATCGCTATCGACGACAACTGACGATCCGATGAGAGAGTAATACCGTTTAAGCGTATCCAATGTTAAATATACATCGTTATTTTTTTATGACTTTCGTAGTTTTTTACCGAGTTAAATTCAAACCGTTTCCAATTATTGGGGAACATAATATCATGATTAGCACATCGTTTCACTAAGGGGGGCGGGGGGCTACTCAGGAAATGGGATCACACGGTCTATTGTTTACATGGATTAATGGCGGCCTCCATGAGGTCTCAGGTAAATCTTATTTTTAAATAATACGACTGTGGTTTCTTCCTTTTAGTGATAACCATGTTCCAGCCGTTAACACTTATTTAGCAACATTACTTTATATGGTTAGTCTGAACATTCTGCAGAGAAATCTGAATTGGACGGAATCGAGCGTTGTTTTAAACTTAGTCCGGTTCATATTCACAGGTCAAAATATGAACTGAAAATGGCGCTTTGTGTGACAGAAATCCGTACGCGGACGAATACAAAATATTTTGTTATAAATATCACATACAGCGAAACAGCGGTAGCATCTACTGTTTTAATAATATGCATACATATTGTAATTAATGTTTAATAGTGATATACTTATGAATAATATACGATACTATGGTTTATACTCCAGCACTATGTTTTTAGGCTGTGTGATTTGCCTCAATATAAACTGGATTAATTAATACTTATATTCATGCGCTTCATGACAACATCATTACATTTAAAATATACAAATATTACTTAAAGGGGGGGTGGGTACCGATATGATACATTTTAATAATATAAATATTGAAAATACACATTACAATCGCTTACAACATAAGTTATTGATTGAAAATAGTCACTGCATCGTGACCTATTTGACCGCATTACCTATTGCGCCAACCTCATCAAACCCGCTGTTTACATAGGTAACCGGGGGTTTGGTGAGGTAGGCTCGCTAATACAATGTTTGCGTAATGAATAAATGAACCTTTTGGCGGCCATCATGGATGACCTAATCATCCGATTCCGACAAATATTGCACCAGAGCAATCGCCTCATCAATACCTTCAATTTGATATATGACACGAGCAATTATTCGGTCAAAAATAAAATTTGACCCCACAGGCCACGCCCATTTTTGACCTCGGGGTCACCATTTTAACACCTTTGAAAGAGCATTCAACATCGATCATTCCTACCAAGTTTCGTCGAAATCCAGCTGGCGGTTCATGAGAAGAAGATTTTTTAAGAATGTGTGCTATTTTTAGACGGTGGCCATCTTGGATAACGACGACCTCAGTTTTAACAAATCTGAAAAGGCTTCACCCATGGACAATAACTGTGAAGTTTGGCCACCATGGGCCAAGCGGTTCGTGTGAAGAAGAATTTTGAAATCTCTAATAAAAAAACGACCATTTGACCTTTCGGTGGTCATCTTGGATGACATGACCATCCAATTGTGACAAAAAATGCACCAGAGTGATCGCCTCTATGATACCTTCAATTTGATATAAACATGACCATATTCGGTCAAAAATAAAATTTGACCCCACAGGCCACGCCCATTTTTAACCCCGGGGTCACCATTTTAACAACTTTGAAAGAGCATTGTACATCGATCACTCCTACCAAGTTTCGTCGAAATCCGGCTGGCGGTTCATGAGAAGAAGATTTGTAAGAATTTGTGCTATTTTTAGACGGCGACCATCTTGGATTAGCGACGACCTCCGTTTTAACAAATCTGAAAAGGCTTCAACCATGGACCATAACTGTGAAGTTTGGCCACCATGGGCCAAGCGGTTCGTGTGAAGAAGAACTTTGAAATCTCTAATAAAAGAACGACCTTTTGGCCTTTTCGGCGGCCATCTTGGATGACATGACCATCCAATTTCGACAAAAAATGTACCAGAGCGATCGCCTCTTTGATACCTTCGATTTGATATAGACATGACCATATTCGGTCAAAAATAAAATTTGACCCCAATTTGACCCCACGGGCCATGCCCATTTTTAACCCCGGGGTCACCATTTTAACAACTTTGAAAGAGCATTGTACATCGATCATTCCTTCCAAGTTTCGTCGAAATCCGGCCAGCGGTTCATGAGAAGAAGATTTTTTAAGAATTTATACTATTTTTAGATGGCGGCCATCTTGGATTAGCGATGACCTCCATTTTAATAAATCTGAAAAGGTTTCACCCATGGACCATAACTTTAAGTTTGGTCCAAGCGGTTCATACGAAGAAGAATTTTGAAATCTCTAATAAAAGAACGACCATCCGATTTCGAGAAAATCGTTGATACCTTCGATTTGATATATGACATGACATATTCGGTCAAAAATAAAATTTTACCCCAATTTGACCCCACGGGCCATGCCCATTTTTGACCACGGGGTCACCATTTTAACAACTTTGAAAGAGCATTGTACATCGATCATTCCTACCAAGTTTTGTCGAAATCCGGTTGGCGGTTCTTGAGAAGAAGATTTTTGAAGAATTTGTGCTATTTTTAGACGGCGGCCATCTTGGATTACGTAATAACGTCATTTTAACAATTTTGTAATCCCCCTACCTAAGGACCATGACCATGAAGTTTGGTGACTATAGGCCCAATGGTTACCGAGGAGAAGACGTTTGAAAATGTTCACGGATGACGACGGACGACGACGACGGACGATGGACGACGACGGACACATTGCGGTAACAATAGCTCACATGAGCTTCACTCAGGTGAGCTAAAAAGTGAGAGAAAAAATTATCCAAATGTTCACACTACTGTAATAGCGCTCATGTGCACATACGTCACCAATTTGTGTGTTTCCAATAGTAGGACAAATACATGCATCAGTAAACTTTCATAATGGTCAGTGTGAGTCCAGAACAATGCAAACTGCATTTAATGCAGGCTAAAGTGTGTAAGCCTGAATGTTTGTCCTACTCTGTCAGATTTAGGCATTCTATTTATAGCAGATTCCTTGCTAGGCAGATGAGCGCTATTGTATCAGGCTGATAGCTAGTGGGCTAGAAATGTTTTGCCAACTCAATATAAATCCAGCTGTGTAGCCCGTGATCAGACTCTGGAAATACATAGAAGCTGATCTGGAGCCGATTTCATCAAACTTGCAAAGTATACTTATTTAGCTAAGTATACTTTGAGGGAGTAATCATTATTTCATATAGAACTAACGACTGCATACAGTGCATGATTAAAAGGATGCAGAATTATTAAACTGAATTTATAACATTATCACAGCCAATATGGCTGTTAAATTGTAATAAATTCAGTAGAATGAAAATTAATAAATTTATCCTTAAATTGAAATATTTCTCCCTCAAAGTGTACATACACTGCAGCTCATCTAGATCTACACTTTTTGCCAATACACTGCAGCTCCATTATAACGCGGTGGTCGGGGTCCAAGATTTCAAACCGCGATCGAATCCGACCGCGTTATAAAATTTCGGGACATGCACAGGTACTGGTACTGCACGGGTTTCTGGTATTATTCGCATTTCGGTTACCAACTATTGCGGGAATAATAATGCCTATGGTCACGTGTCCTGCCTATTCATGCATAATCTCAGGATGTGTGGTCACGTGATCTATTGTTTACGCTGCAAGTCGTATTGATGAATGAAATTTATGATTTATGCGAGATTGCCGTGGGCTGCAGTGTAAACAATAGACCACGTGATTCCATACCCAGATAATGCTGAAACACCACTCTATTTATAGAACGCTAAATATTACACCTGGGAGTAAAGAAAAAGAAAGGCAACCATTTATTAGCGACAATTATGTGTAATTGAATTGATTAATAAATATGCCTATTAACATGATTACCTGATTAAAGGTACATGTATTACATTTGCTAACATACTAATAATAATGCTTTCATGGACTTTGAACTTCGTTGTTTGAATAAACTTGCAGAAATCACGAATCAACTAATTGCACGATGACTACGACGTCTGACAAATTTTTTTTTTTTTTCTGGATTTTTTAAAAAAAAAATTGGGATCCACGAGAGACCCACCCGCGTTATAATGGAGATCGCGCTATACGCGACCGCGTTATAATGGAGCTGCAGTGTAGCAAGATTGGTGAAATAGGCTACTGGAGCTACACTGGTCACAGCCGTAATAAACCCATCTATATCGTGGCGGGTTTAATATATTCCAGGGATTTATGCCAAATGAAGAAACATAATAGATGTGTTGTGTAAACCGATTTAAATGTCATGAGACAACGTTAACCTATTTTATCTGTGATGCTCTCTCTCACAGGAATCAAAATATACCAACAGCGTTATACATTGCATTTTCTTCATTTCTCAATGAACATATTTGAACCGAGACGGTTCAACCGAGTGGTAGCAACACTTTTGGTGAGAAATAAGATTTCCATGTGAAAAGTGGTGTATCTTCTCTTCAAATATAGCCGGTCAGCACAGAAATATACACCTCATTCCCCCACCGTCACCCCCCCCCCCCCATCCCCCACACTGGTGGTACGATTGGAAAAACCTTGGCAAACATCTTAACCAAACAGACAAACAGACGGACACACAGTCCAAACAATATATGTATCCAGGCTCTACCACGACCAGCGTCATAAAAATGGGTTAACCCGTTCACCCAACCCAATGATCACAAAATGATTTTCAGACTAGTCCATTCATGAAAAGGGGGTATTTTTTTCCCTCAAAAATATGAAAATTACTTGCAAAAAGTGCAGATCCTGATCATCTGGATCTACACTTTTTGCCAATACCACTATACAGGCATGGTGTTGAAAGGGTTATAAACAATGTTGTTATTCTGTCTGAGAAAATAAAAAGACAGACATGGTTCCAGTAAGATGCACTTTGAGGGAACCCTCCATCAAGTAATCGGTTTGGAAACATTTAATGTGAGTAACTAAACTGTGCTCCAGAAGAAGTATTACCCTCTCAAACATGGAGACGGTAAATGGCTAACGAAATGGACCTTAAAACATTTCCGACCAGCATAGCCCCAGATCAACAGAGCATCCACGCAATCTGATCAGGCCTAAAT
The DNA here is from genome assembly GCA_029237695.1 of Conchocele bisecta. Taxonomy (NCBI): domain Eukaryota; kingdom Metazoa; phylum Mollusca; class Bivalvia; order Lucinida; family Thyasiridae; genus Conchocele; species Conchocele bisecta. The sequence goes on from CM055280.1 coordinate 34,762,102, forward strand.
TGTTCGCTTTACTCAGCTGCAACCAGCAAAATTATCACATTGAAAACTGTACTGAGTGAATGACTTGTTATATAGTCAGTGTGTGGGAACACGTTAGTTCCGAATGGCATGTACAAAATAAATGGTACGCATTTGTGAAAGGAACTTTTAGAGTAACTATAAAACACATAAGTCATCGTCTTTGGTGCGCTATATATCATTAACATCCATTCATTTGTTAGGATGATTTTAATGAAAATCGACTGTAACTAGAAATGTGTACACGAGACATGGATGCCACTGGCACTGGCAGCGTAAATATCAACTAGAGAAATTGAGCAGAGGCTCACGTATACCCCCGGCCACCGCCTGGACTGACAAATAAGAACATTAACGCAAATCTAACGGACGGACGATTATGGACGGAATGACGAAAACTATACATCCCTCCACATACACCATATGCTGGGGGGGCGGGGGGGGCGGGGGGGGCTGGGGGGCCGGGGGGGGGGGGGGGGGGGGGGGGGGGGGGGGGGGGGGGGGGGGGGGGGGGTATAATGAAAATTGTAGGACTTAAGTGGGTCATAAGCACAGGCGACATGATTACACCAATGATACGTTTCAGCAACATCAATAGTATCAGTACACCGAGTGGCCGAGTAACGTAGTTAACTAGCTCTTTGCATGCTAGAAAATTTGTGGGAGTCCGGAGGACGCAATTCTAAATTTCAAGATATATTTACTTAGAGAAATAAGAAAAATATTCCTAATTTGTTTTAGCCTGCTATGTTCACAGCTAGCATGCAAAGAGTTAATTTGTGGAGGCATACTGACATTACAGAATAGTCTACACTCGTTTACTCCAAGTCGGTTAAATCGAATTCCCTCGTTACGTCGAATTCGTGTCCAAGTCCCGTTTCAGATCCTATTATTTTCAATGTAACTGGCTACGGTTACGTCGAATTTCGTTACGTCGAATTTTCGCCAATTCAAACTAATTGTTAGGTCCCGAACACAGAAATGTGTGGTATTTCACTCTCGTTAAGTCGAAGTGTGAGTTTTGCGCTCGAAGTGCGAATTCGCGGCGCCAATTTACCGGAACAAAGACTGAACTTGTTTACCTGTGTAAACAAACTTTGAATACGTGTTAAAGGTGATTTCCTTGACACCAATTAAACTTAGCTCATCTGATTTAATCACCAGTGATCTACTGCGGTCATTTATGGAGTCACAGGACAACTCCGACGAAGTGTTGCTGGCCATGGCATTATTGGATCGTTTTGTGAGCAAAGTCTATCTTTCTCGAAATCACAACAAACAATCGAACATTGCTGACTTTTTCCGGAAGGCGGATATTACCGAGTCGGACAGAGTGTAAACTGTGACTTACTACTTTTATAATGGGCACTAACCCAATTCAACTCCCAGGTAACTAAAGAGCCAAAGATAACAAGAGCTGTAGGAGAACAGCATAGCTTGACTACGAGGGTTGTCGATGTACACATAGCTTGACAAACAAGGTGGCCGCGGCCTGCATAAAAACCTTAACCAAGGAAATTAAGTAAGTAATTCAAGGTTAAATGTAGGTCAATGTCAGATATAGGTCAGGGGTTATTGATGTACATCACTTAGGAGATGAAGTTTTCCAAGTATGGTTGCTGTAGGCCCAGGAGTATTCCATATACAAGCTTGACTATAAACATTAACCAAGTTTGAGTACAAACCTTAACCAAGGGGAAATAAGTAAGTAATTCAAGGTTAAATGTAGGTGAAGGTAAAATATAGGTCAGGGGTTATTGATGTACATCCCTATGAGAAAAAGTTTTCTAAGTATGGTGTCTGTATGCACAATAGTATTGCCTCTACAAGCTTGACTAAAAACCTTAACCAAGGTTGACTAAAAACCTTAACCAAGGGGAATTAACTAAGTAATTCAAGGTTAAATGTAGGTCAAGGTCAAATATAGGTCAGGGGTTGTTGATGTACATCACTAGGAGATGAAGTTGTCCAAGTATGGTTCGTGTAGGGCCAGGAGTATTCCATCTACAAGCTTGACTAAAAATCTTAACCAATGAGAATTAACTAAGTAATTCAAGAGGAAATGTAGGTCAAGGTCAAATATAGATCAGGGGTTATTGATGTACATCACTATGATAAAAGGTTGTCCAAGTATGGTGTCTGTATGCACAATAGTATTCCATGTACAAGCTGGAGTAAAAACCTTAACCAAGGTTGACTAAAAACCTTAACCAAGGGGAATTAACTAAGTAATTCAAGGTTAAATGTAGGTCAAGGTCAAATATAGGTCAGGGGTTGTTGATGTACATCACTAGGAGATGAAGTTGTTCAAGTATGGTTGGTGTAGGGCCAGGAGTATTCCATCTACAAGCTTGACTAAAAATCATAACCAATGAGAATTAACTAAGTAATTCAAGAGGAAATGTAGGTCAAGGTCAAATATAGATCAGGGGTTATTGATGTACATCACTATGATAAAAGGTTGTCCAAGTATGGTGTCTGTATGCACAATAGTATTCCATGTACAAGCTTGAGTAAAAACCTTAACCCGACTAAAAACCTTAACCAAGGGGAATTAACTAAGTAATTCAAGGTTAAATGTAGGTGAAGGTCAAATATAGGTCAGGGGTTGTTGATGTACATCACTAGGAGATGAAGTTGTCCAAGTATGGTTCGTGTAGGGCCAGGAGTATTCCATCTACAAGCTTGACTAAAAATCTTAACCGATGAGAATTAACTAAGTAATTCAAGAGGAAATGTAGGTCAAGGTCAAATATAGGTCAGGGGTTATTGATGTACATCACTATGATAAAAGGTTGTCCAAGTATGGTGTCTGTATGCACAATAGCATTCCATGTACAAGCTTGACTAAAAACATTAACCAAGGTTGACTAACCAAGGGGAATGAACTGACTAACCAAGGGGAATTAACTAAGTAATTCAAGAGGAAATGTAGGTCAAGGTCAAATATAGATCAGGGCTTATTGATGTATATCCCTATGAGAAAAGGTTGTCCAAGGTTGTATGGTTTCTGTATGCACAATAGTATTCCATGTACAAGCTTGATTAAAAACCTTAACCAAGGTTGACTAAAAACGTTAACCAAGGGGAATTAACTAAGTAATTCAAGAGGAAATGTAGGTCAAGGTCAAATATAGATCTGCGGTTATTGATGTACATCACTACGAGATGAAGTTGTCCAAGTATGGTGGGTGTAGGGCCAGTAGTATTGCATATACAAGCTTGACTAAAAACCTTAACCAAGGCGTGACGGTGACGCCGACGCCGGGGTGACAACATAAGCTCTAACTATTCTTCGAATAGTCAAGCTAAAAACGTACCTGAGGGCCAAACCAGGCAAATCGTGATTCCTATAAGGATGAACCCATACCGTTAATTTACGCCGTCATGTTCGCCTGACCACCACCCACTGGATAGTTTTGTATATTTTGTTGAAAGTATTATTTTTATCAGGTGACACATTTAATTAGTATAAATAATTAAACAAGAGGCCCAAATGGGCCTGTATCGCTCACCTAAAAGCCTCCATAGTGGTCATCTTGATTTCACAAAGACTCTTCACTTACAACTTCAAATGTTCCACAGAATTTGTTGGTACCTTCTGATCTAACATATATTGCGAATGTGCATGTGATTTACTGCTATAAATTCGATTTGATATATAAAATGACCATATTCGGTCAAAAATAATTTTGACCCTATTTGACCCCTCGGCCCATGACCATTTTTGACCCAGAGGCCACCATATGAGCAAATCTGAATCAGCGTTAACTATCGATCATCATACAAAGTTTCGTCGAAATCGGCCTGGCGGTTTGTGAGAAGAAGATTTTTTGACAATTTGACCTACTTTTCAACGGCGGACATCTTGGATTTGGTGATGACCTCCATTTTGACAAAAATGAACAGGCTTCACCAACAAACCATTTCAGTTAAGTTTGGTCAATATCGGCCAAGCAGTTCACAAGAAGAAGTCCTTTGAAATCTTTAGTAAAAGAACAACCTTTTGACCTGTCGGTGGCCATCTTGGATGACGTAATCATCTGATTTTGGCAAAACATGCTCCAGAGTGATCGTCTCGTCGATACCTGGGATTAGATATATTATATGACCATATTCGGTCAAAAATATAATTTGACCCCTAGTTGACCCCTCGGGCCACGCCCATTTTTGACCCAGGTGCCACCATATGAACAAATCTGAAACAGCGTTAAATATCAATCATTCACACCAAGTTTCGTCGAAATGAGCCTGGAGGTTTGTGAGAAGAAGATTTTTTGACAATTTGACCTACTTCTCAACGGCGGCCATCTTGGATTTGGTGATGACCTCCATTTTAACAAAAATGAACAGGCTTCACCCACAGACCATTACAGTTAAGTTTGGCCAATATCGGCCAAGCAGTTCACAAGAAAAAGACGTTTTAAATCTTTAGTAAAAGAATGACCTTTTGAACTATCAGTGGCCATCTTGGATGACGTAATCATCTGATTTAGACAAAAAATTCTCCAGAGTGATCGTCTCGTCAATACCTTCGATTTGATATATTATATGACTATATTCGGTTAAAAATAAAATTTACCCCTATTTGACCCCTCGGGCGACGCCCATTTTTGACCCAGGGGCCACCATATGAACAAATCTGAAACAGCGCTAACTATCGATCATTCATACCCAGTATCGTCGAAATCGGCCAGGCGGTTCGTGAGAAGACGATTTTTTAAGAATTTGACCTACTTCTCAACGGCGGCCATCTTGGATTTGGTGATGACCTCCATTTTAACAAAAATGAACAGGCTTCAACCACAGACCATTACAGTTAAGTTTTGGCCAATATCGGCCAAGCAGTTTACAAGAAAAAAGACGTTTGAAATATTTTAGTAAAAGAATGACCATTTGAACTATCGGTGGCCATCTTGGATGACGTAATCATATGATTTAGACAAAAAATGTTCCAGAGTGATTGTCTCGTCAATACCTTCGATTTGATATATTACATGACTATATTCGGTTAAAAATAAAATTTGACCCCTATTTAGACCCTCAGGCGACGCCCATTTTTGACCCACGGGCCACCATGTGAACAAATCTGAAACAGCACTAACTATCGATCATTCATACCAAGTATCATCGAAATCGGCCTGGCGGTTCGTGAGAAGAAGATTTTTTAAGAATTTGACCTACTTTTCCATGGCGGCCATCTTGGATTGTCGATGACCTCCATTTTAACAAATCTGAAATGGCATTCACCCATATATCATCCCTGTGAAGTTTAACCAATATCGGCTCAGCAGTTCGGGAGAAGAAGATGATTGAAAATGTTCACGGACGGACGGACGGACGGACGGACGTTCTTACGAGAGCTACATTGTGAGGTTATTTCCTTTGATGTTTACACTGTGGGGTTAACCTCACAATGTAGAAACAACTTATTCCGTTATTTTCTTCCTTAACGATTCTCTTACGGAATAAATCGCATAATATGCAAATGAGCTAGCCATTAGTTAATTATATTTGAAAAACACTTATCCAAGTGTCTTAAATAGGGCGGTGGGTGGGTTTCAGCACAACACAGCAACCTCACAATGTAGCTCTCGTAAGTACGGACGGACGGACGGACGGACGGACGGACGGACGGACGACGGACGACGGACACTTTGCCATAACAATAGCTCACATGAGCTTTGCTCAGGTGAGCTAAAAATATCATGCCTCATTTGCATATGAAAATAGCCTAATACCACAGCGAGTCACTATCAGTAAAATACATTTTACCAAATGATTATACATGTATCTGTATAGCGGGTGCACTCGTAATTTTCAGAACTGGTGGAATAGTGATGTACTTATACACTTATTTAATTCCTATAAAGAAATGTTTGTGCCTACTGAGTGAGCATGTACCTTTAATGCAAATCTCGGACTAACAGAAGAACGGATGGACAGGGTGGAGACTGGTATCTGTAACCTGAAGAAATGTTGTTCATCATACATATAAATTAACCCATTAATGACGTGAAACAACTATAGTAATATTAAACATTTTAGGGGGAAAATCCTATTTTCTTTATTTCATCTCGAATGTATATGTTGAGATGATGAGATGGTTCAAATGAGTGGTAACAACATATATAGTTATGGAGAAATAAACACAATGAGATTTTTCAACAAAAATTATCCTTAGACTGAAAGGGGTTAATAGTGGCCGTAATGAGCTTCGATACCGTCCAGCACAGTGATTTGGTGTCGAGCACAAACCATAGAAGGCCTGCATCAACAAATCTGAAGTGCAACCTAACCGCGAAGGGTAATCGAAAAACTAGGGTAATAAGTCATATTTATTCATCAGATAAACGTCATTTAAACCCAAGTCAATCAAATTATTTGTGTATTAAGTACCATTAATAATATTCAATAACTTCATTGTATAGGTAATGAAATTTTAATATCGTCAGCAACACAGGCATGCCATAAGTGGGCTAGGGAGATAATGAGGACATACACAAACTGATTCATGGCAGAAAGAAAGTTATGTATAGACGTGGAATTAATTTCAAGTATTTCCATTATTCAAATAACTGACATACGTGTATTGTTTTTGAAAATCTGAACGTCACTAAATCTTTTCTGAATACACCTTTACGGGAATGAAATCGATTAAATTAAAAGGTCATATACAAAAGGGAATAGACGTGTGTGATGGGAATATCACAAATTCAATGGCTGTATCCAAATTGAATTGAGAATTGAAACCACAATATCCTGATCTGGTGCTAGGTGTTGTGTACACACCAGATCACTTAAGACCAGGTGTGGCTGGGTGTCATGTGATTCCCTTTATAGCACTATGGTTGGGGTCCATTCAAAGCCATCATGTTATAAGTGAATCATGTAATATCAGAGCTCTAGTTAAGGTGCGTACTTTTGAGGTAAATTTCTTATTTCTCCATCAAAAATGACAAGTTGGGAGTTCTTTAGAATCGTCTCAATGAGACGATTCTAAAGCACTCCCAACTTGCCATTTTTGATGAAGAAATAACAAAATTTCACCCCAATTTGATCAAATTACGCACCTTAACTGGAGCTGTGAATATCCACACTAAATGCATACAGTAGGGTCATCGTGTAAGTGTATCGTTTCCATGCACGCGTATCGTGTGCGTCCCGTGTTCGTCTCGTGCCGTGTTTTTAATGAGGACACGAAGTTCGTTTCGTTTTACTAATTTGCATATCGTGTTGGTGTGAATCGTGCCGTGTAAAACGATACGAATAATAGAAGATAGGTGCCGTGTTACACGGCATTCGTGTCGTGTCACACGGGATGATTTGGATTAACCAATGAGATTGTCAGAATTGTGCGGTTAAAATATACCGATGCACCGGTTCATTTCGCATGTAAACATCCGGTTTTCATTTCTGCCACGATTTTCATGAAGTTCTTTCAAAATGAATCCATTTTCAGTTTTACGATACAGAATCAATTTCAAGCGGAGGATTGCGAATTATCACAATCCATCTTACATATTTGTGTTCAATAAAGTAATTCATCAGTAATTCAGCATTGTAATCCGCACCACCGCCAGACACAAACAAAATATCCCCCACACACACGGCCATCTCAATTTGGCGTCCACAAAGTTCCGGTCTATATCCCCCAAAGTGGGAACAATTTATATCCCCCTCCACAACCACCCTCCCCAGATGTTGTCTCTGATTACACTACATCCCCGACCCCCACTAACACGAAGTTTCTGTATGTAACACAGGGCGACTTACATGACTCGAGTTACCGACAGACTAGTACCTGGACATAACGGACCAGATTTCGGACTAGTCGTGTTTCGGTGGCCGACTGATCAGGTGACGACGGATATCCGATACAAATATTTATATTCCGTAGAAACAGATAACCGTAAGAAATAATTGTATCCGGTCGAACATTCTAACAATAATTCCTTGGTGTGACCAAGGTCAGATACATTATCCAAATAATTATATTCCGTCGAAACAGATAACCGTAAGAAATAATTGTATCCGGTCGAACATTCTAAAAATAATTCCTTGGTGTGACCAAGGTCAGATACATTATCCAAATAATTATATTCGGTCGAAACAGATAACTGTAAGAAATAATTGTATCCGGTCGAACATTCTAACGATAAATCCTTGTTGTGACCAAGGTCAGATACATTATCCAAATAATTATATTCCGTCAAAACAGATAACCGTAAGAAATAATTGTATCCGGTCTAACATTCTAACAATAATTCCTTGTTGTGACCAAGGTCAGATAAATTATCCAAATAATTATATTCGGTCGAAACAGATAACGGTAAGAAATAATTGTATTCTGTCGAACATTCTAATAATAATTCCTTGGTGTGACCAAGGTCAGATACATTATCCAAATAATTATATTCCGTCGAAACAGATAACCGTAAGAAATAATTGTATCCGGTTGAACATTCCAACAATAATTCCTTGTTGTGACCAAGGTCGGATAAATTATCTAAATAATTACATTCGGTCGAAACAGATCCATGAACGTTCCATGAAAGGAAACAGATGTTATAAGAAATTTACCCCAACTTTAAGTTTATGAATGTGCTAAGTTTGTGACCTTGACCTTGGGGTAAGGGTTGGGTGGTGAGTCATGGATTTGCTACAGCATGATAGAGGGTCATCTGAGGAATGCATGTATGAAATATCAAGGTGTTCCATGAAAGGAAACAGATGTTATAAGAAATTTACCCGACCTTGAAAGGAAAGGAAACAGAAGTTATAAGACATTTACCCAACGTTAAGTTTGTGGACGACGCCGATGACGCCAGGGTATGTCATAAGCTCTTATGCACTTCGTGCAGGCGAGCTAAAAATGAAAGATGTTACTAACGCACGCACGCACGCACGCACGCACGCACGCACGCACGCACGCACGCACGCACGCACGCACGCACGCACGCACGCACGCACGCACGCACGCACGCACATACATGGACATTTTACCAAATCTGAAAATGCTTCACCCAAGGATCTTAACTTCCTATGAAGTTTGGCCAGCATTGGCCATTTGGTTCCTGAGAAAAAGACGTTAAAAATCTTGAATAAATGGACCTTTTGGTGGCCATCATGAATGACATAATCATCCGATTCCGACAAATATTGCACCAGAGCAATCGCCTCATCGATACCTTCAATTTGATATATGACATGAGCATATTTGGTCAAAAATAAAATTTGACCCCAATTTGACCCCACGGGCCACGCCCATTTTTGACCACGGGGTCACCATTTTCACAACTTTGAAAGTGCATTGTAAATCGATCATTCCTACCAAGCTTAGTCGAAATCCGGCCAGCGGTTCATGAGAAGATTTTTTAAGAAATTATGCTATTTTTAGACGGCGGCCATTTTGGATTAGCGATGACCTCCATTTTAACAAATCTGAAAAGGCTTCACCCATGGACCATAACTTTTAAGTTTGGCTACAATGGGCCAAGCGGTTCATGTGAAGAAGAATTTTGAAATCTCTAATAAAAGAACAACCTTTTGACATTTCGGCGGCCATCTTGGATGACATAACAATCCGATTTCAAAAAAAAATGTACCAGAGTGATCGCCTCATTGATACCTTCGATTTGATATATAACATGACCATATTCGGTCAAAAATAAAATTTGACCCCAATTTGACCCCACGGGCCACGCCCATTTTTGACCCCGGGGTCACCATTTTAACAACTTTGAAAGAGCATTGTACATCGATCATTCCTACCAGGTTTCGTCGAAATCCGGCTAGCGGTTCATGAGAAGAAGATTTTTTAAGACTATGCTATTTTTAGATGGTGGCCATCTTGGATTAGCGATGACCTCCATTTTAACAAATCTGAAAAGGCTTAACCTATGGACCATAACTTTTAAGTTTGGCTACCATGGGTCAAGCGGTTCATGTGAAGAAGAATTTTGAAATCTCTAATAAAAGAACGACCTTTTGACCTTTCGGCGGCCATCTTGGATGACATAACCTTCCGATTTTGACAAGAAATGCACCAGAGTGATCGCCTCATTGATACCTTCAATTTGATCTATGACATGACCATATTAGGTCAAAAATAAAATTTGACCCCAATTTGACCCCATGGGCCACGCCCATTTTTGACCCCGGAGTCACAATTTTAACAAATTTGAAAGAGCATTGTACATCGATCATTCCTACCAAGTTTTATCGAAATCCGGTTGGCGGTTCTTGAGGAGAAGATTTTTGAAGAATTTGTACTATTTTTAGACGGCGGCCATCTTGGATTACGTAATGACGTCATTTTAACTATTTGTAATCCCCCTACCTAAGGACCATGACCATGAAGTTTGGTAACTATAGGCCCAATGGTTACCGAGGAGCAGACGTTTGAAAATGTTCACGGACGACGGACGAAGACGGACAACGGACAACGGACGACGACGGACACATTGCGGTAACAATAGCAAAGCTCATGTGAGCTAAAAAGTGATATATATTTTGGCTACAGGAATGATGGCAGTTTATGCAGCACTGAGATAACAATCAGCCACAATCAACATTTATTGCAACCATTATAAGGCCCCTGTTGAATGCATGGGAAGAATATGAATGAAGATAATCCTAGTACTTCATCCTCTAAGCCTTTTACAAGGACTTCATATCTGGGTTCCGGGTTGAGAAAAGTAACTTTACAAACTACGAGCAGAGCAGCGTAGCCCAGATCAGGCTGCGCAGTCTGATCAGGGCCTACGCTGGTTGCCACTTAATGACTAAACAGTTTTATGTCCATGAATAACCATATGTGATCAGTACAACGGCTAGCAATACATACAATGATCAGGAACTATACTGATCACACAGCCTTATAAAGAGACTTTTTAATCATCCGGCAGCCCAATTATGTAGCACTTGCTGCTTCAACACTTCACTTCACTTGTAACTTTAATACTAGAATAAAGTAGCTGTTTGTAACTTTATGCTGCATACATACATGAACATAGGATCAGTACGGTATTACCCCTTAAAATACTGTATTTTAGGGATTGAACCCACAACTTCCGGTCTTGAAGTCCAACTTTATTTTCATGCCCAAGACAAGGATTGAACTCACAACCTTGTATTGAAGTTCAACGCTCTATCATTATTCCATCAATCCAACCCTGAACAATGAATAGAATGGGTATTAATCTGTCTACACGGATGCACAGGGTGATGGGGTGTAGGCTGGGTACAAATCTCATCATGCTGAATACAACTATACTGGATATTAAAAATTGAAATAAGCATTTTTGAAATTTTTGTTTTACTTCTTTTCAAAAGTATATGTTGTGACAACTCATAAGAACCATCTCGACAAGACAGTTCTAATGAGTGGTAACTACATAATACCTCTGTGCATATTTAAGTTTGTTTGTTTGTTTAATGGTGTTTAATGGCCTATCAACAGCTAAGGTCATTTAAAGCAGGGGGGTGTATATTTGGGAGAATTATTTTTATTTTTTGTGCCAAAAGAATTGTTAAGTTCCATTTTCCCAGTCATGGATGATGTATGTGTTGCTCAGAGGTTGTACAAGTTGATCAATATCTATTCAGGTGATAAATTGTTTGTTTCAGCGGCACTGTGTTTCATAATTAAATCAACAAGCCAATTAGGGTGCCAACATCAGCCAGCCTCAATATATTGGCACATACCAGAAACTGGTGTTATGGTGCGTAATGTACGGCATGTGCACCTGCTCTTTGGTAGAACAATTTGGCTATCTTCTCGAGTCATTGTTTGTTGGTGTTTAACAGCCTATCAACAGCTAAGGTCATTTAAGGCCGGGCCAACAGGTTCGTTGCCATATTCAACCTGCTGTATTGGGGGGAAAATCCCAAAATCAGAACAAAATAATCGAAAAAAAAAAAAAATAATAATTTTCAGCCCAGAAATTAGAATAACCTGACCTGGTGCCAAGTCCATACCACACCAAAGCCACTTGGCCCCTTCCCCTAAAAGTAATAGGATTAGGAATAATTGTATTACTCATATAAGGGATATACCGTAAAGATTTTAATAGACGCCCATGCTCTAATATAGACGCCCACCCCCCACTTTTTACGTTGAAAATGACACATTTTTTGACCGATTTTCACAAAATTAGTGCCTCTATTAAACGCCCAGTACTAACTTCAAACAAAATCGGAGCTAATTGTCCAACTAGATTTTTTTTATTTCCATTATATCAAAAGCAATTTCCTTTAAAATCGGGGAAAAAAACATAATTGCTACTTTCACTTTCAAAAGCGGAAGCAACTTTCGATTGTTTCCGGTGTCACAGTAAATTCCTCACCACCGTAGCTATTTGCACGGACACAGGGCGATCAGAATTTACACGGTTACGGAGACGCCATTTTCAAAGCATCTCAAACACATTTCATATAATATGGGTGAAATTGACATTTTGTTTGATTTTGGCCGATATTTCCTAGGAGATAAAATAAATATGGCTTGTTCTCTGGACGTGGCCGTGTGCCGAAATTAATCGCACTGATTCGAACCTAAACGTCCACGGGCCGAAACGTCCATGGTCCGAAATGCTCACAGTCCGTAACGTCCGTAGGCGTAAATCTGATCAGCATTAATGACTGACGCTGTCTTGATATACATTAACCATTATTTAAAAAAATTTACTGACTGTACCATAATGACCAGAGTGGGCCGAAACGTCTTGGTCCAAAATGTTTATAAACTGACAGACAGTACAATCAAGTCTGGCGTTTCAGAGTAACGTCCCTTTGTTATGTTTTTGTTCAGATAGCAGAACATCGTGTATTTTTTATCATTTTCCCTTTGCTGAATAACACTCGACTCTATTAAACGCCCACCCAGGACTTCGGAGCCAGTGGTGATTCTACCCGGCGTCTATTAGAATCTTTACGGTAACCAGATTCAAATCTCACATACAAGAATGCCAAAGACGTACATGAGGGCCAAACCAGGATGAATCATGATCGTTAAATTACACATCGCATGCTCCCACCTGCCACCCACATCTTCTCGAGTCATTGAAGGGGAGTAATTCTGCTTATTCCATTATTTGCTATATAATCTTTGCAAAATTTTAAATACTATTAGTTTGTCAACACTATTAGTCGATATATTTAATATATACAAAAGACAAGTGTGTGTTAGGCGGTGAATGGGCTATATGAAGTACTGGGGCCCGTTTCACTAAACATCGTACGACTAAAATGTTCGTAAGCGCAAATTTAGAATCGTCTGGAAAATTCAATTGATGGATTTACCTTTATTGAGCATCTATGCTCAATAAATGTAAATCCAATAATTGTTTATAAGAAAACATTCTTAATGTGATATTTACAGACTATCATAATTTTGAACTTACGAACATTTTAGCCGTACGAAGTTTAGTGAAACGGGCCCCAGGTCTATACTTTTATGGAGAAACAAACAAAATAATCAGATTTTTCAAATAAAAATAATTGTAATCATCCTCCTCAATGGGTTAACCCTTTCAACACCACAGGCCTGTATAGTGGTATTGGTAAACGGTGTAGATCCAGATTAGCCGGCTCATGACGAACCGTCTCATCAGGATCTGCACTTTTTGCAAGTAATTTTCATATTTTACAGAACAAAAACATCCCTTTTCATAAATGGACTAGTCTGAAAATCGTTTTGTGACGATTGGATTGGTTGCAAAATTAACATATCACAGTTGCTTTAAAGGGGTTAACAACTAGGTTACAGGAGTGCAATAGAAGGTCAGAAGCTATTCTGGCCACACAAACACCAATTACTCCAGTCATAGTTCCATTTACGATTATAGATATACCACCTTTAACACAATGCTGTGGAATATCATGCATCATGTTTCACTATGCTTGTTCAGGGCTTTTGCCATTTTGGAAACAAAACCAATGGAATTGAGAATTATCGAGGCAATTTTTTAATGAAATAACAGCCAAAAATTCCTTTTGCTCCGATCTGTTTCTTAAAGTGGAAGTCCCAGCAGATTTAAAAAAAAACATAACTTTCCATTTCTGAGAAAACTTCAAGTTGTTTTGCAAGCAGTGTCGACTCAGATGTAATATTTCATAAGTGAAACACAGACGGAAGCTGTTGTGCCTTGTGATTTGACAGAGCGATTAATTTTCATCCTGAAATCGACCTGTTTTCCCCCCGCTTTGTTTTATTAATTTTCTGATAGATTGTTAGCGCGCGGGTGTGTCGATATGTTGCCAATCGTGTGCATGGATGCATTTGTATATATAAACTTGACAGTTCATCGATGACAAATCAGTTTATCAACACTAGAAAATTGCTACAGAACGGGAAGAATCTTTCTTGCATAATAACATTTGAATACAGTGGAACAGCTCTAAACCAGACACACTGAACAGGACAGGGCTACAAGCTTTAATTGAACCCTTTCAACACCACATGCATGCACAGTGGTATTGGCAAACAGTGTAGATCCAGATTCATTAATTTAATGGTGAACAGGGTACAGACCTTGATTAGGCAGACTGTGCAGATGTACAGACTGATCTGGGACTACACTGGTTGCAAAATTAATAAGACATATTTCTCCAGTCACAGCCACATATAATGGGAGACCGGGTGAAAGAAAAATAATTTAGTAAACTGGTGTCACAGGAAATTATCTCCCCTGGAAATCTTCCCCCCCCCCCCCGGGGGAATATTTCCAGGTTCGAATCTGGAAATATCCCCGGGAAGAATTTCCTAGGAAATTCTCCCCCCTCCCCCCCTGGAAATTCTCCCCCCCCACCCAAAAGTTTGTGTTTGAATACTACAAAGCAGAATTATTTCCTACCAAACATGTGCACATAGGCACAATGTATGTCATTTGGTAGTATAAGAAAGGGGAACATAAAAAATCACCTCCCTCACACCCCACCCCAATCTACCATATGCATAGTGTACATAGTGTAAGTCCCTTGATAGACAAGAATATCACAAGATTGGGGGAAGATTTCTGATGAAGTGAAAATGTTTGTGTAGAACAGTTAGCATGTGACGCATGAGGGGGAGAGAGGGATGAGAGATTTTCCTAGGAAATTCCCCCCCCAACCATCTACCATCTTTGTAAGACAAGAATAGCCCACGATTGGGGGAGTATTTCTGATGAAATAATGTATGTTGGTGTAGAACAGATAGCATGTGGCAGGTATTGGTGGGGGCGGGGGAGATTTTCCTAGGAAATATCCCCCCACCTCTATAAATACATGCCAAATGCTATCTGTTCTACACCAACATAATAAATTTCATTTCATCAGAAATACTCCCCCAATCGTGGGCTATTCTTGTCTACAAAGAGACATTCACATCCGCTATGCATATGGTAGACGGTTGGGGAGGGGAGAATATTTCCTAGGAAAATCTCCCCCCGCCCACCAATACATGACACATGCTGTCTGTTCTACACCAATATACATTATTTTGTTTCATCGTGGGCTATTCTTGTCTACAAAGAGACGTCCACGTCCACTATGCATATGGTAGGGGGGGGGGCGGGGAATATTTCCTAGGAAAATCTCCCCCCCCCCCCACCAATACATGCCACATGCTATCTCTTCACCAACTTTCATCAGAAATACTCCTCCCAATCACCTGCTTATAATTCTTCTCCTCTACAAAGAGACATTCACATCCACTTTGCATATGGTAGATGGTGGAGGGAGGGTGATATTTCCTCGGAAAATCCCCCCCTACCAATTCATGCCACATGCTGTCTGTTCTACACCAACATACATTATTTTGTTTCATCAGAAATACTCCCCCAATCATGCGCTATTATTGTCTACAAAGAGACGTCCACATCCACTATGCATATGGTAGATGGGGGGGGGGAATATTTCCTGGGGGGCGGGGGGAATATTTCTAGGAAAATCTCCCCCCTCCCCCCCCCCTCCCTAAATACATGCCAAATGCTATCTGTTTTACACCAACATACATTTCATTTCATCAGAAATACTCCCCCAATCATGGGCTATTCTTGTCTACAAAGAGACATTCACATCCGCTATGCATATGGTAGATGGTTGGGGGGGGGGAATATTTCCTAGGAAAATCTCCCCCCCCCCTCAATACATACCAAATGCTATCTGTTCTACACCAACATACATTTCATTTCATCAGAAATACTCCCGCAATCACCTGCTATTCTTCTCATACATTATTACGTCCTCTGTTACCAACAGACTGGTTCTAGCATGTGCATGTTGTATGCTCCTGAGCACAATATCAACAATGTATATGAAAATACATTAAAAGTTTTGTGGACAGTGTCTGTGAAGGTGGTGATGGGGGGGGGATAATTTCTAGGGGGGGGGGGGATATACCTAGGATTAAGCCTGGAAATCTCCCCCCCCTAGGGGGGGAAGATTTCCAGGGGGGGGGGGGGGAGATTTCCAGGGGGGGGAGGGGGGGGAGGGAAGATTTCCTGTTACACCAGCAACATGTACTTGGGCCATGTAGAGATGTGGGTTTCAAATTTCACCTAAATGGCAAGTGGGAAGGAAATACTGTATTTTTCATGATGATTGCGGAGATGATTGAATCCATGAGCTACAGTCTGGGCAGGCGGGCGAGAGGGTAGAGACAGATAGACGGACGGACGGACGGACATAGAGGCACTATAATTGCCACAGACAATAATTGCAGTGGCATGTTGTACATACATTTACATGTGTAAGAAACAGAGAAAACAAGCTAGTAGCTTATATGAATTCATCTCCCTTCCAGTTCTGCAAGCAATCTGCCATCTATCTGACAATTTTTTTTTGCTAATATCAACATGATACTGACATCAGAAACATGCAATTTTCTTTACACCTGCTATCTGGAAATCAGCCAATCAAAGGCAGAGCAATTCATGTAACCAATCACATGTAAGAAACATTAATGTACCATATTGATCCTAATATATGGTCTCGGGCACGATGCAAAATTAGATTGCTAATCGGCATCTTAAAAACTTGTCAACTGATTTCATAAGAAACAAGGCATAAATAGATAGATAGCCTTGTGTCCTATAAAATCAGATTAGTAAACATCATACGAGACATGTGCGATATTTCGTAAAACTATTTACAAAATTTGCGATAGTTCCCGTAACTTACATTGAAAGTTGACGAAATTTACATAGCAAATGCGGAAAACCATTCCACATTTGCTATGAAAATTTTGTCACACATGTTCTGAGGTACAAAATCACATGGTGTGTCTCATATGTGGCTGTGACTGGAGGAACTGGAGCCACATATGAAATCATCACATAGATCCTCTATGTATTAAGTGGCATGATCTGACATAAACTAACTGTTCATGATTGCAGAATAATATGCTTAGAAAAAAGTTAATAAGATGTGGTACACCAAGACAAAATAAATCTTAGACATTATGTTTGTAAAACATGGATATGCCCCCATGGCACACTGGACTCACTAGAGATTGTGTGTAAAAAAAGAAAACACAAATTTCAAAGTCATTTGAGAAAATCTTACAAACTTTTTGACATAAGATAATGGCTAAGTGTTTCAGCACCATTTTGAAGGTCACAAAAGTCAAGTCATGTCATTGGTGGTGTGACGCAGGTGGTGCGACACATGTTCAGGTGAATGAACTGTCCAAATATTAAAGCAATCCTTCAAGTAATATTGAAGTTATTGCATGATGGAGAAACTCTTACAAACTTTTTGACGTAAGAAAATGGCAAATTGTTTCAGCACTATTTTGAAGGTCACAAAGGTCAAGGTCATGTCATTGGTGGTACGAGTGTCTCACACGTGTTCAGGTGAATGAAAATTCCAAATATTAAACCAATCCTGCAATATTGAAGATATTACATGATGGAGAAACTCTTACAAACTTTTTGACTTTTTGACGTAAATGTACATGGACAACACACTTAGGTGATTTGAGACTCTTACAAAAACTTCCATAAAAATAAACGGACAGACAGACGGACAGAGAGGGTGAAACCTAAAGGGCACCTCCGAATATCGGGGTGGGGTGGGGGGGGGGACCCTAATTAGGGTGTATTACCTGCCTACGAGACCAATGCATTTCAGTGAATTGATATGATGCTTCCTTCCAATATGTACAACAGAAAACCAAGTCAACCGTAGTCAACACACACAAACTACGCAGAGAATGTTCACAAACAGGGCAGACCCTGTTGAGACTACACTGATTGCAATGACAAGACAAAGTCGAGAGATCCAAGATAATCTCACATGCAACTACAACAAAATATAGAATATTTCAAGTGCGATTTGTTTCCAAGCACCTTCTTAACCCATTACATTTCAGTCTAATACCCCCATCACACCAGAGCTACATCCATGAAGACCTCACTGCGTCCATGAAAAAAGGCCGGAACGCAGTGCGAACTCCTAGAACGTACGGAGGACGCAGTGGGGACTTTTCATTGACGTGGTATGGTCTCCATGGTCTCCAGAGACCGCGTTCCTGCTACGTGGACTTTGGACATGTTCAAAACCCACGTAGCACGGACGTGGCCCGAACAGGACGCAGTAAGGACCTACTTAGGACGTAATAACAGCGCCATTGACGTAGCGTAGACGTAGAGGAGACGTTGTATTGATGGTTAGAGCGTAGCAACAATGCAGTGACAACTCCATCCTTGTCTACTGCGCGTCCACTACCAAATGCAGTTGTCGCTACGTCTTCGCTACGTCCATACTACGTTACATAAGACCCCATGAAGTGAATACTACGTTCGTGGCACGTCCATGGTACGACCATGAAGTTTATATCACGCCCACAATGTGTCCAAACACCGACATACCTACGTTCTCACCACGTCTATGCAAAATAGTATAAATACCAGGCACATCTATCCACTGGCATCAGTTCTTGTCAAAGTCATGGATGTGCACAGGCATAATGTGCTTATTCTCCAACAAATGGGTGTGAATCAACAGACTCAAGATGAGCAATTGACACTGCTGGTGATGATGAGAAGACGGAGGAATAGAAGACAACGAAGATCTTGCTGGGTGCGTCCTTGGCTGCATGCTGATGAATTCTTGCAATGATGGAATGTCCCACATGCCTGCGCTGCCATTGATGGAAAACATGTTGCTATCAGGGAAGCCACCCAGCTCCGGTTCCTTGTATTTTAATTACAAAGGTTTCTTCTCTGTGGTGCTGATGGCGTTGGTCGATGCAGACTATAAGTTTGTGTGGATTGATGTTGATTTGGGAACTGATGGGGTTCTGTCGCTTCTTCCCACGGCCAGCCGGTGCTTTCTGCTGTTGCCGGACCCTCTTTGGCGGCATGATGCTGGTCAGAGGTTAATTATGATTGTGCCTGTTAAATATATGACTGTTCTTCGCTGTTTGACTTCTGGATACCGAATGAAAAATGTGTCAACTTGCAGGACCATTTATAGTGATGTGGCGGACGAAGTATAGACGTAGCTACAATGCGTCTCAATCTGCACGGACGTAGCGAGGACGTAGTGGGAACCCTTCCGACGCCGCACGCACGTAGCGTACGCGCACATAGAACTCAGTGGGTACTCCACCAACGCAACATGAACGTAGCAAGGACGTGGCGCGGACGTAGCATGGACGTGACAATTTCACATTTTCATTGATTTTCTCGAAGACCACGGCGTTGTCGCGGAGTCCTAGCATTTTGTTTAGAACTCCAAGGACGCAGTGGGAACTTCGTTAGGTGTGATGGGGGTATAAGGATACGATAATTATCGTAAAAAAAAATCTCATTATTTTGTTTATTTCTCCAAGGTATATGTTGTCACCACTCATTTAACTCATCAAGACAATTCACACGAGTGGCAACAATATATACTTTTGAATTGAAATAAAGAAAATAGGGATTTATTTCTCATAAAAGTTTCATACTACATGTACTATAATTGTAATCCGTCTTTAATGTGTTAAGTGGAAACTGAATGTAAAATTGCACACAATCAATACCTCAAGTCCAAATGTACACAATTGTCAAACACACCAGTGCTGCACTCCGTACCGGTGTAAAATGTTTCACGTTGAAACAGGCGCTGGATTCCAGACAAATATCCACTCAGCTATAGACGATACTGCATGAACACATTTTCGTCTAGTAACCGGCGCAAGACATTTGCGCAAGTTACTAGACGAAAAATGCATTTATGTCACATTTCCAAGTAGAGTTGTGTGGCATCTCGCCAGGAGACCGGTGCATTTTCAGACATGTAACATTTTACGCCAGTGCGCAGTACAGCACCACTGACACAATACAACCCAGGTTTGTCAGTAATGTTGAAAAGGATCTCATTTTTAGCAGCGGGGTCTCAAACACAGACAGCATAATTCCTCTCTGACCTTGTAAAGGCTACAAGCCAGTAGATCAATGCTACGAGTGTCCACAAGAATTCCTACATGGACCACCGGCCAATAAAATGGCCCTTAGGACTTGTATGACCAGCGTAGATCCTGATCATTATACTTGTACAACAAATACTCTTATCGAAGACTGTGTTATTCATGGATATACACAATGCTAGACTGACATAACCTTTACCACCGTAGTCCCTGATCAGACTGGGCTGCACCTGTGCATCCGGAAGCATCATAAGATTGGTTCGGCGAATCTAGTGGGTGCACCCGCTACCCATCCAACGTGTATGTTGTTGCCACTCAGTTGAACCGTCTCGCCGAGACGGTTCAACTGAGTGGTAACAGCGTACACTTCTGATGAGAAATGAGAAAAATTGCAGAAAACATATTTTTCATTCCGTTTGTCTGCGCATGATCTGGGACTACGGTGGTTGCACACATCGTAGGGTCCTTTTTCTCGGACGGACAACAACATGTCAACTAAGCTTGATGTACATCTCAACCAATCTCTTTCACAAAGTCAAAGTGACCCCAGAGATTTTGTTCATACAATTTCGCCAATAGCCAAAAGTCAAAGGTGAATTACGCCATAAATGGATGGCGGCGTTATGCAAATGCATTGGCCGTGTCAGTTGTTGAATGTAGTTACTGATATATGATCAAGAGAGCCAGACTGGCTGATTCGGTGTGTCCTTGGGCAAGATACCTTCGTGATAGCCTAGTCCTATCGGATGGGGACTTTAATAGTCGGTCCCGACATGCAAGGTCATCGAGCCAGTGCCGTCGTTAAATCAAAGCATAGGAGTTCACAGTATAACCTCGGTATGCAAATGCATTGGGCGTGTCAGTTGTGCTAACTGACATATGATCAAGAGAGCCAGAGTTCAGAGTATAACCTCAGTATGCAAATGCATTGGACGTGTCAGTTGTTGAATGTGCTGGACTGCTTTGGGACCAAGAGAGCCAGAGTTCATAACATCAAGAGTGAGAACATTTCCCAGTGCCAAATCCTGAAAATGGCTGAAAACGCACGCACGCACGCACGCACGCACGCACGCACGCACGCACGCACGCACGCACAGCTCTCATAGTCAGTGAATCATTAAATGTAGACATTTTATGTCTAAAGTGACCATCATGTGAAGCCCTAGATTAGTTTGGTGTCTAGGTTACAATATTTCAGGCAACGGAGCATTGAAGATATATTTCTGCACTTTGCAATCATCAACATACATTGTGTGTGCTTTGATCAGAACAGAGAAACGGTAACGGAACTTTACACCATTCATTAACCTAACCCATTGCATGTAGGATCCCCATTCACAGGTATCGAAATTTACAAACATTTTTTTTATTTTTTGCATTTCTCAATGAATGTATATGTAAATGTTATCTCGATGAGATGGTTCAAATGAGTGGTCACAACATATACTTCTGTGCAGAAAATTTTAAAATATCTGAAATTTTCAGTCAGAAAACAAGTATCTCCAGCAGGTAGGTAGGTGTCCAGTATAGACAATCTGATTTCTCCGTGCGTTCGCTGATCAAAATTCAAATTTCAAGACCTACAACAGTGTTCATCTGCTCAGACACTGGTTGCTATGGAAATGGATACAATGTAAGCCATCAAATATATAATCCAACAAGCAAAATGTCAGTAACAAAGACTGTAAATGTAATTAATGTCTTTTAAATGTTACATCACAATTCATTCCCACGATATAACAATTCGTTCCCGTGGGAACGAATTGTTATTTCGTGGGAACGAATTGTGAAACAGGTTCAATAAATTGAGCTGCGCTTCAATATTAAATTTCTTGCAAAAACATGGAATTTATCGAAATGTTTAAAGGTGCATGCCCACTCAGTAGACACAAAACGGTCTTTATGTGAATTAAATAAATGTATAATTGTGTCACTATATTCCACCAGTTCTATAACACTTATGAGTGCCCGTTACCGGTATACAGATATAATAATTTAGTAATATTTATTTTACTGATAGTGACGCGCGGCGTATCAGGCTATTTTCATATGCAAATGAGGCAATTTATATCGTTTAATTATTTATACTAATTAAATGTGTCACCTGAAAAAAATAATATTTTCGACAGATTATAAAATATGATCATTGCACATCAAAAAATAAATACAGAGAACAAATAATAATGTCCGTTAACATTTTAAGGAAACACGGTTATTGCCCCTGATATCAGTATGGAAATTTACGTCTGATATAAAATGTATAATAATGCCAATCAATATGTGGGGTAATGGTGAATGAATGTTTATTTTGCCAGAGAATGTCTCAGATGATGTCTCTGATATAAAGCGCATTTTGTGCCTACTGAGTGGACATGTACCTTTAAGTAATCTAGCGACATTTAATACCATATGCATATAAAGTCCACATGTTAGAAAGTGAAAGTGAATAGGTTTAACGTCCCAGCAACAGCTCAGCTAAGCTAAGACGGGACCACAGTTTAAAGTCTCATCCGATAGACCACAGAGCTCCAGTTAAGCTGCGTAAATTGGAGGTAATTTTCTTATTTCTCCATCAAAAATGGCAAGTTGGGAGTGCTTTAGAATCGTCTCAATGAGACAATTCTAAAGGACTCCCAACTTGCCATTTTTGATGAAGAAATAACAGAATTTCACCTCAAGTTGGTCAAATTACGCACTTTAACTGGAGCTCTGGACCAATCGGATGGAAATACTATGTTAGTATTTTTCCCACCTTAGGTGAGGATTGAACTCCTAGCCTCCACTATTTCAGTCCAATGCCATATCCCCTAGGCCACGGCCCATCCCCCACAGGTTAGAAAATGTTACTGAAAAGTGCTTTCTTATTTTCCTTGAAAGTAACTGCAACAAGAGTGCTGAAGGTCACAATATACAGCCATCGAGGCATGGCCAGTCAATAAGGGGAGGTACCTCACTGAAAACCAATAAGGTTCTTACTCTTGCCATGATAAACATGTGTACCAACTTTGGTTACGATCCATCAAGTAGAACTCTAGTTATTGTGCGGACAAGGATACAGAATGCGAAAATTAAAAATGGCCACCAATGAGAGGTACACACATGCTGGGAACATAATTAACCTCCTTCAAAATCGTGTTAGGCATAACAATCGTTTAAAATAATAGTTTAAGAACTTAGTGTCTCATGACGAGTCCGGTATGCAAACCACCTCTTTATCTTATGACAAATTCTAGTTACAACATATTATTCTGAAGTGAACCAAGACATCTAATATTATTTTCCTATGCAAATGTAATATCAGAACTCCTATATATGGGCCGCGTCATGCGAAAACCGGGCTTAATGACAAAAATTTCATTTTTCACTTTTTTGCATATTCTGAATAGCGCATCTTTTAAAAGTCATATACCACAAAAAAATATCAATGTATCTGAATTATTTTTCATGTTACATGTATTTTTGTAACACGTGGTAGAAGCGCAAATGACGTTTTAGCTCAATGACGTCGCAATTACGACGTTAACATTAACGGGCGACTTCAACGTCAATAAGAACGTTTAAGCGTAATGGAGTAGTAAACAAATAGGCCTGCCATGTAGGTTGATTTTTTAAGTAGTGTATGTATAATTTTATACTATTAGTGAATAATTGACAAACGACACGTAACCTTGGGCAAAGTCAACATTATCTTGTGTGTACTTTTTGTACAACTACGAACGCCAAAAATATATGAGCCGCGCCGTGCGAAAACCGGGCTTAATGACAACATTTTCAGTTTTTACTTTTTCGCGTATTCTGAATTGTACATCTTTTATAAGCCATATGCCGCCAAAATTATCAATGTATCCCAATTATGTTTCATTTTAGAAGCAGTTTTATGACGCGTGGTAAAAACTTATATGACGTTTTAGATCAATAACGTCGAAATTACGACGTTTTTATCAACGGCGTATACAAGGGGTGTTGAGTTTATGGCTCGTGTTGCAGTTGCTAATGTAACGTCATGTTTTGGATTGCGGCCCAAGTAACGTAATATCGTATGAATAATTTTCAAATAAGGCAGAGGGAGGCGTTTCCCTGATGTTTGCTGCTGTTTGAAATAATTTTGGGGAATAATAGCGACATCATTTAACATTTCGTATGCGACGACATATTTTAAAGCAGGCAGTAGGCTATATATAACATTAACTTTGTGACAAAACACGATACCGTGCAGATTTGGTAGCGTGATACCTTATAATTGTCGTCGTGTGTCTTTCTTGAGGATCGCATTACCATCGCCTGATATACATTATTATGCAGTCAAGTGATAAACTGATGATTTGATACTGCACAAGCACTTTCGACTACAAAAGCAAGTTTATGAACATCACATTTCCAATTAATATGTTGATGTATTTATTTTAAATTCAATACAAACCCCGGATATTTATGTCATTACATTGTATATAGCTGCGTGTCTACCTCCATTTATGATAAAATGAGTGGCATTAAATGGCATATCATTCGCTAAGTACTGGATAGAAGTGTTCAAAAGTGTCAATTTACCAAGATAATAGATGGTAATATCGTTGGCATACACTAGGTTGTTCATATTTAAGATTATTTAGGAATCAAAGTGCAGTGTAAGCGAAGACTTCGCTGATATGTAGCCAGTTAAATTATGCATTCACCATTTTGAATTCATAAGGACAATTGACGAAAAAGAGTAAAAATGTCAAAGAACGACAGTTAGGCGACAATGTACAGCGCCTGAAGCATTTCTAAGTCATTGATGCTGCGAGGAACTCGTGCAAGTATCCTTACTATAATATTTTGTCACGACACCATGGACATAATGTCAAACATGTATTCACGTTCAATGACGTCACAAGTACGTGACGTCAAGTCATGACGTCATAATATGTGTACCGAGGTACAAGGTATCGCGTCTCATATTAGTGAAAGTTTCAGTAAGTTATCATTTTCCGATTTCTGTTCACACTTAATGTTAACTGACACCAGTAAACGTAAATGGGAGGGCAAACTGTGAACTTTTACGGTGACACTAGACAATTTGAAACGTGGTTTTTCCGACGTCGTTTACCGCTTTTCATGACGTTGTCATTAAGCCCGGTTTTCGTATGGCGCGGCCCATATATATATATCCGGATAACAGGGAACGCTAATCTTTATATTCAACTGTCATGACATCTATCTCATTTGTGTAAATCTTAACAATTTAACTCCAATAACTACTTTCATTCCATAAAACACAATTTAACCCATGATATGCTGAATAAACCGTTATGAAGTGTTAACAAATTGAAATAAATTTTGCTATTTTGTTACTTCTTCTCAAGAGTATATGTTGTTACCACTCATTGGAACCATCTCGATGAGACGGTTCCAATGAGTGGTAACAACATATACTTCCATGCATAATCCAAAAAAAATAAATGTTGTGCAAAAAAAATTGTTCAGCCTCAGCATGTAACGGGCTAACACAGCACTTTGTAACTGTCCAGATATCTCCTGATTGTACATATATCCCACCTATATATGAAAGGTGAGTGTGTCTATCACACAATGAATTAGACTCGGGCGAGACACACGTATACCATCTCACACACAGTTGGAGAATTCCAATACAGAGTGCATAGATGAACGGTACCAATATTTTGGAATACCAGCAGCTCTCTACTAAACAACGTTTATGACATAAAAAATAATAGCGGTTGCCGTCAGTATCCAAAAAGCATTGGGGAATCTACCTGGTAATGGTGGGTAACGTATGTCATTGGTACTTGATTTGTAGGCGCGTTTCCACCGATATTTTCAAATATCTCACCAACTTCACCGTCACAATTATCATGCAATAAAGCTGGGCTAAGCTGGGAATTTGCACACTACTGTCTAGCTGTTCCACGTTTTGCTGCCGACATTCTTTTGGCCATTACACACATTAAATCTTAAAAATATTTAAATGTAAGTACTTTTTCCAACGGAAATAACTGTGTAAATATTGTCACACACAGGTGATTTGATTCACAGTGGGTTGCGGTGTACATTAATGGCTCATTATAGTGTGCAAGTATGGTGACTGTAAGCCCAGTACTATTGAAGATACAAGGTCAACAAAATCTTTCATCTTGTGATGGACGGGACAGGACGGACGGACAAACGGGTCTGATGGACGTATAAGGGTAACACTAAATGCCTCCTCCACTATCATGATGTGGCATAAGAAGTACCGTGAAACATCTAATTACCTCCCAGGGTGTCAGGCATTTGATCATTTTGAGCCATAGATATGTGGTATGTGATCACTAACAAACAGTATCACCTGAAATAAATGACCAAGAAACTCATCAAAAGTAAGAAAACAGGTGTTTTATTGGTGTCCGGTTTATAGAGGTTCCACTGTAGGTAGAAGCGGGCCTAAATATATGTCATGTATGGACAAATGAATGGATGGAAAGACAGACGAACATACCCATCCCCCTTGCTGTAACTTGAGAAGTGAACAGTAAAAACTTGGTTGTTTGGCAGCACTTTAGAATCATTTCCAATGGAAATTATTCTAAAATGCTGCCAAACCATGTTTTTACTGGGGTTCGAGGGCACCGTCGGCTGCCGCTCAGAATAATTTTTTTTTTTTTTTTTATAATATAGATTTTTTCCACCACTTCATTTGTATGGAATGCCAAATCTACAGAATATGTATACAGATAATTAATTGGACGTAAAGGCGAAAATTAAAATCCCTAATGCATTAAGACATATATTCCCATGGTTGGAGATGCACCATAGCTAATATTGAGCAGCAGTGTGGGTTAATTATTGTTTACGAAATAGCATGCAGCTGATTGGAGGATATCTAATTGGCTGATTGGCTGATTGATAGCCTGATGGATTAACTTTAATTGGTTATATTGTTGGTTCATAACCAATATTATCCTACATGTGGACTACTGATGATAAATGGGGCTCTAGTTGAGAATAGGACCTTACAACATCTACATTTGTTGACGTCCGCTCAACAGCAAGGTCATATGCAAGTGGGGAATGTACCTGTATGGGGGAGGGGGTGTGCGTACTGTACAATCAGCACAGACGTGTGCAGGAGGTTGGGGGTGGGTGGAGTACTGTACAATCAGCACAGACGTGTGCAGGAGGTTGGGGTGGGTGGAGTACTGTACAAGCAAGCAGCACTGATGTGTGAGTGGGGTGGGGGAGGAATGGGTGGGTGGTGGAGTACCATGGGTGGTGGAGTACCGTACAAGCAAGCAGCACTGATGTGAGAGTGGGGTGCGCTATATATATATGGGGTGGGATGGTTGGGTAATGGACCGTACAAGTAGCGCTGACATGACAATAGAAACTTTCAAAACTGATTTAAGACAGTGTCCTGGGGCCCGTTTCACTAAACTTCTTACGATACAAACTTTTTTTTACATCTACGATACTTTTCGTACAAACTTCTTACGTGTGTTTCACTAACAATTGTTCGTGCAAAATTTCTTAAGTTACAAACTTCTTAAGAACTCTTCAGTATTGGAAATCCATCAAGCCCTTTGAATGTAAACTTCCGGTCCGACTTTGACAACCAGACGACAGCTGTCAAATCAACTTCCTTAGCCCAGCATGCTGAAAACCAGGAAAGTGAATTGCATGAACTGACGCTGAGTGTCCCATCACGGAATCCTGGCCACACTGTAAAAGGCTTTTTTACAGTTGGCCAGGTCTTGTTCCTCGGTGGGAAAACTGATGTTGTCCAGTCCATTATTGATGGCTGAGACAACATCATTAATACACCGAGAAACTGAACTCCTAGAGACACCGTGGATGTCGCCAGCCTCGGAGTAGAACTTAGAACCAGGTAGCGCAGGGTAACCAATGTCTGCAAAGTTTCAAGACATTAATGATTTCAAATGTGATTTTTATTTGCTTTAGCTTGTTACTGTATACTATACGGGGCATGGAGTTGTTATATTGGCCATCTTAGTGTATGCAATCCATCAGTAACTTTTACCTCTTGTGGCGTTTACACATACCACAACTAATTTGACATACCCATACATACAAGTTTGTGCAACGTCCTATTGGTTGTTTTCATCACACTTATATACAAAGTCTGATTTCCTATTACTTTTAGGGGAAGGGGCCAAGTGGCTTTGGTGTGGTATGGAGCTGGAACCAGGTCGGTTTATTCTAATTTCAGGGCTGAATATACATTTTTTTTTTTTATGTAAATATTCCGTTCTGATTTTGGGATTTTCCCCTCAATGCAGCAGGTTGAATATAATATATTCTATAATATATTGCACCACATTGTAAAACATTTTCTGTCATATTATTTGCTGTATGTGTCAAACGGTCGAAGTGATGAAACTGTAAGATGGCTGTACATACAAAGATGGCGGAGATAGCAACTCGATGTACCATATAGTATACAGTAACAAAAACATTAGACGAACATGGGTAATATTCTTAATATGACAACAAATTACTTTTGAAAGTTATTTTGTGTTTTCATCCATTTCACCCCTACACCACACTGCAATTATAGTGAATCACTCCTCCTTAAACCACATATCAGGCTGCATTTGCTGGCTAACTGATCAGAAGGTAAAATTATAGTGAGTCACTACTCTATAAGCCACGTTATATCAGGCTGCCTTTGTTGGGATAACTGATAAGCATCTACAATTATAAGTCACATTATATCAGGCTGCATTTGTTGGGCTAACTGATCAGCAGGTACAAGTATAGTGAGTCACTACTCTATAAGCCACGTTATATCAGGCTGCATTTTCTGGACTAACTGATCAACAGCTACAACTATAGTGAGTCACTACTCTATAAGCCACGTTATATCTGGGTTACATTTGCTGGCTAACTGATAAACAGCTACAAGTATAGTGAGTCACTACTCTATAAGCCACGTTATATCAGGCTGCATTTTCTGGACTAATTGATCAACAGCTACAACTATAGTGAGTCACTACTCTATAAGCCACGTTATATCTGGGTTACATTTGCTGGCTAACTGATAAACAGCTACAAGTATAGTGAGTCACTACTCTATAAGCCACGTTATATCAGGCATCATTTTCTGGACTAACTGATCAACAGCTACAACTATAGTGAGTCACTACTCTATAAGCCACGTTATATCTGGGTTACATTTGCTGCACTAACTGATACACAGCTACAAGTATAGTGAGTCACTACTCTATAAGCCACGTTATATCAGGCTGCATTTTCTGGACTAACTGATCAACAGCTACAACTATAGTGAGTCACTACTCTATAAGCCACGTTATATCAGGCTGCATTTTCTGGACTAACTGATCAACAGCTACAACTATAGTGAGTCACTACTCTATAAGCCACGTTATATCTGGGTTACATTTGCTGCACTAACTGATAAACAGCTACAAGTATAGTGAGTCACTACCCTATAAGCCACGTTATATCAGGCTGCATTTTCTGGACTAACTGATCAACAGCTACAAGTATAGTGAGTCACTACTCTATCAGCCACGTTATATCTGGTTTGCATTTGCTGCACTAACTGATCAACAGCTACAAGTATAGTGAGTCACTACTCTATAAGCCACGTTATATCAGGCTGCATTTTCTGGACTAACTGATCAACAGCTACAAGTATAGTGAGTCACTACTCTATAAGCCACGTTATATCTGGGTTACATTTGCTGCACTAATTGATCAACAGCTACAAGTATAGTGAGTCACTACTCTATAAGCCACGTTATATCTGGGTTACATTTGCTGGCTAACTGATAAACAGCTACAAGTATAGTGAGTCACTACTCTATAAGCCACGTTATATCTGGGTTACATTTGCTGGCTAACTGATAAACAGCTACAACTATAGTGAGTCACTACCTTATAATACGTAATATCGTACAATTTGCTGCACTGGGATATCAGCTACAAGTATAGTGAGTCACTACTCTATAAGCCACGTTATATCTGGGTTACATTTGCTGGCTAACTGATAAACAGCTACAAGTATAGTGAGTCACTACTCTATAAGCCACGTTATATCTGGGTTACATTTGCTGGCTAACTGATCAACAGCTAAAGCTAGAAAATCTGGTCTGCCTACGCACTTACGGCCCCTATAAGTGATTTGAGAAACTTACAAAAACTTCCATAAAATAAACACACGAACAGACAGACGGACAGACAAAAACTTAAAAAAAAAAAATAAACAGACGAATGGACGTACGATCAGTAGTGAGGGTAAATGTATTAATGCGGAAGGATGTATCGTTACTAAGTAATGCCAAAAATAAACGGACAGACAGACAGACGGACGGAAGGATAGGGTGAACCCCATAGGGCGAAATATGCACTGCCAATTTGACGGCGATGTTATTCATGGAATACATGTATGGTGGCTGGGACACTTGCGATAAAAATATCTTCGTACGACAGCCCAATACCTATCATAGACTTACAAGGAAAGTTACGAACTTTGCAAAAAAAGTTGGCACGAAGTTGACGTTACTGAAACGGTAAAATGCGCCTAAGAAGTTAATACGATAATTTCTTATCGTAAGAAGTTTAGTGAAACGGGCCCTAGATCTCCTGCACTCATATTACACCAAATCACATGGCCACAGACGCGAATCCACGATAGATTCCATGTTAAGATACGAATCCTTGAATCCTTAAGAACGGATTCATCACTAGGATACACATACCCTCCTAACCTCATGTCAGGCATGTTTAATCCTTACACTGCTGAATAAAATTTGCCGTCTGCTGTTTGTGATTTATTTTACATTTTTATTATCAAAAACATGGTTTGACAGCTCTTTAGAATCATTTCCAATGGAAATGATTCTCAAGTGCTGCCAAACCATGTTTTATTGCGAATAAAGACAAAATATTATACAACCGCAGACGGCATTTTTTGTTTCCCGCCTTCTACTGGTCAAAACCAACTGAGCGCTCTCTGATTCAACAATTATATATTCTGACATTGACTTGTAATGGTGGTTTGTACATTCCAAGGTGATTTCATATGATTAATTATCAGGATGAAGGTTGCCCTATAAATATATCTGCCACAATACAAGCTTCACCTGTCGATTCATTCAGATGAAAGCACATTTTTCATACTGCAAAATGAACCCTTAGAATGTGTGAAATAAAAATTGTCATCTGCTGCGGATTCATATTATCTTTTTTCTCTCAATAAAAACATTGTGTCACAGCACATTGGGACATGAGGGGGACTGCGGCATGTCTAACAAAAACAAAACGTCCGAGGGCCGTTTCACTAAACTTTGTACAACTAAAATTTTCGTAAGTGCAGATTTAGAATAGTTTGTAAATTTCAATTTATGGATTTACATTTATTGAGCATAGGCTGCATATGCAGCCTATGCTCAATAAATGTAAATCCAATAATTGTTTACGACAACACATAGTTAATGTGAAATTTACAGACTATCATAATTTTGCACTTACAAACATTTTAGTCGTACAAAGTTAGTGAAACAGCCCCCTGGTTTAGATGTTTCCACAATATTTTACCATCTTGGAGTGTCTTTGATACAGAGAAAGCTCTCTAGACAAAACGTGAAAGTGAAATGGTTTAACGTGCCAGCAACAGCTAAGGTCATATAGAGACGCGGCCACAGTCTCATCCGGCAGACCAGTGGGTTCTAACTCCAAGGCCACAATCCATCCCGTATTTAGATATTGTGGTGTGTGTCAAACGCCACAAGAGGCAAATTGGGAACTGTCAAGGGTGTCTGGTTTAGAGAGGTTGCACTGTGTAACATATTTCCCATCTTTGAGTCCTTTATTACAGATGAAGGTTCCTAAAGGGTGTCCAGTTTAGAGAGGTTCCTCTGCATCTGCATGTTTGCCATCTTGGAGTGCCTGGATTACCGAGACATGGGAAACCTCTCTGCATCGGAAAAAGGACCCCACATTTAACAATGTTGGAACATAAATTTTCAGCAATGCCTGAATGACTATGACCTTTAACTCTTTGCATGCTGGAAAACTTGTGAGCTGCACATAGTAAAAAAAATAGCAGACAACAATTAATATGTTTTCTGTTATTTCTCCCTGTAAATTTTATGAATATGTCTTGGAATTTCATTAGAATTGAGTGCGGAGGACACAATTCTAATGTAATTCCAAGACATATATACAGAGAGAAATAAAAAAAGAAAAATACTCTGGCATCGCTAGCATGCAATAAGTTAAGAAAAATTAAATGCGCCTAGTCAGTTTTAATTCCCTCGTGTCATTCCGTATTGTTGCAAATTCCGAGTTCTGTTTTAACCAATTACATGCGAAATACACCTTTACGGGTATGAACATTTTCTAAATATTTTTCTTTCATTTTTGTTATTTCTCAATAAAAGTCTACGTTGTGACCACTCATTTGAACCGTCTCGTCGAGACGGTTCAAGTGGTGGTCACGACATAATTTCTAAGCAAAGAAAATATGTAGGATTTTCTGCAAATATAATCGCATATCCTCAGCATGAAATGAATTAAATAATAGTTATCTCACAAACCATTGGCTCCATATTTAGGCATTGAACAAATGGGTGGCTTCTTTTTCCTTTTTTACAGTGTAGAGCTGGATCAGCTAGCAAATTGCTAAGCATACTTATCTAGCAAAGTATACTTTGAGGGAGTAATCATTTATTTTTCGCGAAATGCATTATGTCATATAGAACTAACAACTTCATATATTTGATGATTAAAAGTATGCATAATTCAAGGGCGGATTCAGGGGGGGTGGGGGGGGGGGGGGGCCGGACCCGGCGCGCACCCCCCCTAAAATTCGCCGAGTAAAGATTTTTTTACAAGTTACAAGGCACGTTTCTACGTTCGTGTTGTGAATTTATTGTTTATTGGGTTTTTTTTTTGCTCCAAAATGCGCCAGAACGCAGGAAATGCGATGTAGATTTCAACAAAATTACGGGGAGGAATGCCCCCGGACCCCCCTAGCGCGTTCGATAATATAGACAAGTATTGCAAAATAGTTACCCCCCCCCCCTAACCCGAAATCCTGGATCCGCGCCTGTATACTGAATTTTCAATTTAAGTATAAATTTATTAATTTTTATTATACTGAATTTATTACATTATCACAGCCATTTTGGCTGTGATAATGTAATAAATTCAGTATAATAACAAGAGTGCCGAAAGTCACAATATACGCCCGTCGAGGCAAGGCCAGTCAACAAGGGGAGATAACTCATCTTACAGAGTGCAAACATTGTAACCAAGGGGAGATAATTATCGAAAAAAATTCAAAATCAATAGGCTTCTTTATCTTGCCATGGTAAACATGTATACCGAATTTGGTTTTGATCGGTGAAGTAGAACTTGAGTTATTGCGTGGACAAGGATACAGAGTGCGAAAAATAAAAATAGCCACCAGGGGGAGATAAGACATCGGAAAGTTTTGAAAATCAATAGGCTTCTTCGGCCGTGATAAACATGTATAACAAATTTAGTTACAATCCGTCAAGTAGTTCTCTAGTTATTGCATGGACAAGCTGTGCCCGCCCGCCCGCCCGCCCGAAGCCCGTACAAGATGAATACATAATACATCCCGTTTTTTCAAACGGGCATATAAAAATTAATAAATTTATACTTAAATTAAAAATTTATCCCTCAAAGTATACATTGCAAGATACGTATACTTTGCAATGTTGGTGACATATATAGGCTACTGGAAACTCTCAAGCGTTTTCATTTTAGGGCGGTTCCACTAGCTTGCGAGAACTCCATTAGAATTTCCAGAGCTATGCACTGTCCAACTTAATAGGATATTGGTGGGCACCATGGAGAGCTCCAAGTATATGTTATATGTGGTTGTGACTGAAGAAAAAAAGTGAAAGTGAAAGGTTTTAACGTCCCACCAACAGCTAAGGTCATATAGAGACGGGACCACAGTTTTAAAGTCTCATCCGACAGACCAGTGGGATGGAAATACTATGAAAGTATTTTTGATGCCCTAGGCGAGGTTTGAACCCACAACCTCCGGATTGGAAGTCAGGTGTTCTACCCCCTACTGTCTGTTCCACATTTTGCTGCCGACGAACGTTTGGCCATTAAACACATTAAATCTAAAAAATATTTAAATGTAAGTACTTTTTCATCAATAACAAAACAGTCACCCTCACCAAAAAATTTTGTTTGATGAAATTCCATCAAATATTGATTTTATTGCGAAAAAACGATTTTCCTATTTTTTTTATTTGAGGACCGATTTTCAAAATCTAACTCGTTTTCTTAATTACATCATTTTCAAGCTATTTCGCCATGTTTCGGAGTCAATTTCCAAATATTTTTGTTTTTTGATCCTTCAGGATCAAAAAACGAAAGTTTTTGGAAATTGACTCCCCATGTAAAATTCCCATAGGAAAATCGTATTTTCGCAATAAAATAAATATTTTATGGAATTTCATGAAACAAAAGTTTTTGGGGAGGGTGACTTTTTTGTTATTGATGAAAAAGTACTTGCTTTTAAATATTTTTTAGATTTAATGTGTTTAATAGCCAAAAGTTCGTTGGCAGAAAAACATGGAACAGACAGTAGGCCACATCCCATCCCTGTGACTGGAGAAATGGGGCTTATGGGATCTATGACCAGTTTAGCTCCTGATCATGCTAGAATTTGATGGAATGGCGAACAGTGCAGATCCTGATCCGACTTTGCAGATGCACAGATTGATCTGGTTCTACACTTGTTGCAAAACCCATGAGCCCACATTTAACTTAGCTGCTGCATATTTTGACAGAAACTTTAACACAAACTTTAAGTCATTTGACTTTGACATAAGGGCACAGGGGCCGCATGAGTGGGTCACAGAATGAATATATGGATGATGACCAATAAGCATACAAAGTTTCAAGCAAATCCGACTTACGATTACAGAGATAGTAGGTATTTGAAAACATTAGTGCAAATTTTGACAAAAAATTAACGCAAACTTCGTTTCACCTTAACCTTGGGCACAGTGGTCGTATGAGTGGGATACAGCATGAATATATGGATGAGGACTAACTAGAAATGTGGCCTGTTGGCACACGAATGTGGCAGCCAAAGAAAACAAGGCATATTTGAATGTGGATTTGTCACAGGGTAGCAAAGGACCATTGGAGCAATGCGTGTGTGAAATGTGAAGCAAGGATCCGAGCAAGGAAACAGAAATTATAAGGCATTTACCCAGCGTTAAGGTTTCGAACGCACCAAGTCTGTGACCTTGACCCTGGGCTTAGCGGGTGCGGCACGAATGTGGATTTGTCACAGGGTGGCAGAGGACCATTGGAGCAATGCGTGTGTGAAATGTGAAGCAGATCCGAGCAAGGAAACAGAAATTATAATGCATTTACCCAGCGTTAAGGTTTCGAACGCACCAAGTCTGTGACCTTGACCCTGGGCTGAGCGGGGGCGGCACAAATGTGGATTTGTCACAGGGTGGCAGAGGACCACTGGAGCAATGCGTGTGTGAAAGGTGAAGCAGATCCGAGCAAGGAAACAGAAATTATAATGCATTTACCCAGCGTTAAGGTTTCGAACGCACCAAGTCTGTGACCTTGACCCTGGGCTGAGCGGGGGCGGCACAAATGTGGATTTGTCACAGGGTGGCAGAGGACCATTGGAGCAATGCGTGTGTGAAATGTGAAGCAGATCCGAGCAAGGAAACAGAAATTATAAGGCATTTACCCCGAGCGTTAAGGTTTCGAACGCACCAAGTCTGTGACCTTGACCTCCTGGGCTTAGCGGGGGCGGCACGTATGTGGATTTGTCACAGGGTGGCAGAGGACCATTGGAGCAATGCGTGTGTGAAATGTGAAGCAGATCCGAGCAAGGAAACAGAAATTATAAGGCATTTACCCGAGCGTTAAGGTTTCGAACGCACCAAGTCTGTGACCTTGACCCTGGGCTTAGCGGGGGCGGCACAAATGTGGATTTGTCACAGGGCGGTAGAGGACCATTGGAGCAATGCGTGTGTGAAATGTGAAGCAGATCCAAGCAAGGAAACGGAAATTATAAGCCATTTACCCGAGCGTTAAGGTTTTGTACGTACGTACAGACGTACGTTACGTACACGTAACGTACGTTACGTACGTACGGACGCCGGTAACACTATATGCCCCCCTCACCATTCAGTGGCGGGGGCATAATAAGCATATGAAGTTTCAAGTCAATGTGACTTAGGACTGCAGAGATATAAGGTATTTAAAAACTTTAACGCAGATTTCGGACGGAAGCACGCACGGACGTTCCTACAAATGGATACATATGTGACTAACCTAACCGTTTCCTTTGTTCATCCCTATTGTTCTGTAGCCACATAAACTCATTTTTAGCCACATAAAATCAAAGAACAATAGAATATTACATAACCTATTGTTCTCCTAGCCACATATGTATCCATTTGTAAGCTCGGACGGACGCAAGGACACACGGACGCACAGACACCCGGACGTCATTGTGATCACTATGTCTCGCTTTCCGCAAGCGGGCTTGACAAAAATTATATATGCAGCCCTGAAATTAGAATAAACTGACCTGGTGCCAGATCCATTCCACACAAATGTCACTTGGCTCCTCCCCTAAAAGTAATAGCATTAGAAATAATCATATTACTTTTACAAAGGGTATAATCAGATTCAGCTCTCACATACACCATCGTATGCTCACAACCACCACTATGCAAAATGTTAAAATATTTTGTTTCCTAATTTTCTCCTTTCTCGACAAATGTATATGTTATGACTACTCCATAAGATGGTTCAAATGGTGGACAGAATATATATTCTGTTCAGCAATAAATTAATTACTTGAAATGTTCTGCAAATAATATTGTCTGCAATGAGCTAGCAATAGAGTGTAATTTGTCTAGCGAATGTTTTTTACGTCAGCACCCAAACAAGTTGCATTTGTCGATTACGTACAAAATAGTTTTCATGTGATGAGACAAGCAGATAACTACTTCAATCCAATAGGTCCAATGATTCCATGGAATATTTACAAACTCCTGGCATATACAACACAAAGAAATTGGAAAATATTAGCAAAGTAAACAAATTTATGACGTGAAGTGTTCATCCACATGGATATACGGTCAATGTTTCCGCTATTATGGGTCTGCACTGGTCTTACTAGGATCTAGATAGGTATATGGATGGCAGAGCTCCGGATAAGCATATTTTGGGGGGTAAATCAGCATTGAAAATCAGGAAATCA
This sequence comes from Conchocele bisecta, assembly GCA_029237695.1. Lineage (NCBI taxonomy): Eukaryota > Metazoa > Mollusca > Bivalvia > Lucinida > Thyasiridae > Conchocele > Conchocele bisecta. The sequence goes on from CM055280.1 coordinate 34,799,775, forward strand.
GCATTGAATTAGATCTGTAGCCGATTTCACCAACATTGCAAAGTATACTTTGCTAGAAAAGTAATCATTTATTTTTCCTGAAATACATTTCATATAGAACTAACAACTGCATATATTTGATGATTAGAAGTATGCAGAATTATTATACTTAATTTATTACATTATCACAGCCAATGTAATAAATTCAGTATAATAAAAATTACTAGAAAAGTATACTTTGCAATGTTGGTGAAATAGGCTACTGAGGGAGTACAAGCCAGCATTGACTACAGACATTTTAGGACTAGACACTTTCAGCTGAAAAAATGTTGCCTTACACAACACATTTTTTCTACAAGTATCAAGCTCAGATGGACATAATTGTGTATGTATGTTCAGTTAACAAGTTCATGAAAAGTCGGAATAATTTCAGTTGTTACTACTACAATTCAAATTAGCGGTGAACTACTCTTTTGAAAATCTAATTTCAGCATTAAAAAGAGGCTAAACCTTATATCTGGAGCCTTGTGGATATATATAATGTGTCTGTGACTCAGGCAATATGCACTGTCAGCTGACAAAACAGACTGAAGACATTTTCAGCAGTTGTCCATCTTTATATAATCATTTGCATATTCAGACTTATAATCTAACCCTTCGACCAATTCCAGGTGAGATACAGCAAAATGTTCCTATATATTTCTCATTTCATTTTGAATGTATGTTGTTACCACTCGTTTGAACAGTCTCATTGAGAGACTATATATCACATATACTTTTATTGAGAAATAAACAAAACATTGGCATTGCTATATCACTAAAGGCCCCTTTACACACACGGAGATCGTTGGGCGACCATTGAGCGATCCAAAATTGGCCCGATCTCTCGACGATCTCTCAAAGCCCCACAAAAAGTTGTTTCTGTGTAAATGCTTGGGAGATCCTTGTGCACTCATTGTGCGATCAAAATGCAAATTTTGGCCAACTGTCATGGCGATCTATAGAGATCTTGGAGCGACCTTGGCGCTCATTGAAAGACGCTTGAAATTGATCTCCCAATGGTCTCTCAGCGGTCTCCACCGAGGTCTTTCAATGAACTCCATTGGTCTTTCATCAGACGCTCAACGATCCCTCACTGATCTCTGAGACATCTTTACCTCCGGGGTGGGAAAATTTGGTGTCCATTGAAAGATCCCCCGAGAGATCATTGGGAGATCGATGAGACTGCTGGGCGCCCCTTGGGCGCTCCTTGTGAGACAGTTGAGAGATTGCTTCCCTCGGCGATCGTTGAGAGATTGTTTTGAACCGAGTCAAAACTTTGAGGAGACAGTGGCGACCGTGGAGATCATTGGAAGATCATTAAGAGATCATCGAGAGATCATCGAGAGATCTGGCCATTTTTCATCGCTCAACGGTCGCCACCTCTGTGTAAAGGGGGTATTAGCTAATCCCCTCACTGGCAGCCTTGTTAATAAAAACAAAACTAACAAACACAAGTCCTCAGTGACCTTGACCAATCGGACATGGCTCATATGAAAAACAACAAACATTCATAGACACCCATTGTAGCCAAATATTATCAAAATTGGTTAAGCGGTTCACGAGTTATTGAAAAATGAAGTGTGTTACTAACGTACACATGTGCATGGACTAACACTATATCCCCTCTTGCCTATTGGCGTGGGGATAATATTCAGATTTCAGCCAAAACATATTTTTAAGACTGCAATGAGGTCACTAACGACAGAATGGATAATATAGGGACTGAATGGTGAAATATATAATTATGTAGCCTGTGCAGGCCATTTATCTCTTTGCATCCTGAGAAACTTGTGGGCTATAAATAGTTCAAAAATAGAAGACGAAATTTCATTATATTTTCTATTATTTCTTCTTGTAAATAATGAATATGTCTTGAAATTTCATTAGAATTGGATCCATTTGAAATTCCAGGACATATTTACAGAAATAAGAAAAATACTCCCAATTTATTGGCTGTTATTTTTACCACTAGCACGCAAAGAGCTATGGTTATGTTGATCGCAAACCATGTCAGGTCCATTTTGTCAGACATCACGCGATATTAGATTACAAATCAGCCGTAGGCAAATTTTCGCAATAAACGTGCTGGTGACGTACAAGAATACAAGTGGAGGACCAGGGAATACCGAAATCATGATTGTACGTATGTCTAGGACGGTTCCAATTCTCAAAATCACTTCAATTAGTTTGTATGATTTCCATTCATTCAAATTTTTCTACATATTTTCTTCAATATCTTTCCTTCAAATTTCGATATATTTTCTTGAATTTTAAATTCAAGAAAATATATTGAAAATAGAAGAAAAGATAAGAGGCTTCCATTAGTTGTTTGATTAAAAAACAGGGGCCCATTTCACTAAACTTTGTAAGATAAAAATGTTCATACAATGATTTTTCTATCGTTAGCTTGAACATTAATTTTAATTTTGTACCATTTACTACCAATATGTAAGTCATTAAATTTGAACAAATCCACCAAATCGTTCACGAAATTGGCTTTTAATGTAAATTTTGTTGGAAGTTTTATGTTTGCACTTACAAACTTTTTTTGGTGATACGAGCGCCAGTTGATGGCAATTCAGGACGACCTTATACAGCCGCAAACACATAACAGGCAACATTGTCACTTGATTATGAAGCAGAAAATAGTTATTGATTACTGAGAAATGAAACAATGTGATTTCTGGGTCAGCACAAGTTCATCATCTTCGCTGTTGACAATTTGGTCAAGAGGACGAGTAAAAACTAGAAATGTGGCCTGTAGACACACAAATGCCCCCAGTTGCTGATTGCAGAAACTCCAACAAACTTCTTCACCAGACACACGGATGTCCAAAAACATGTCTCACGGCACTACCGAGACTAGGTGCATAAATAATCATGTTATGGTAGCATCTCTCAGGAGAGCCATCATGTCCAAATTTCCTGCATTAACCCTTAGACCGCTATCTTATTTTTTTGTCGTCTGCTGTTTATTTTCAATTTTCCATTTTTATCATCAAAAACATGCTCTGACAGCACTTTAGAATAATTTACAACATGCTTTGACAGCACTTCAGACCGCTATTTTATTTTTTTGTCGTCTGCTGTTTATTTTCAATTTTCCATTTTTATCATCAAAAACATGCTCTGACAGCACTTTAGAATAATTTACAACATGCTTTGACAGCACTTCATAATCATTTCCAATGGAAATGATTCGGAAGTGCTGTCAAACCATGTTTTTATTGCGAAATAAGGCAAGATATAAAAGCAACAGCGGTCGAAAATTGTTGTGAGTAGTGGTCTAAGGGTTAAAATAGAACTCCTTGAAATTCAGAGACGTGCATGCTGATCAGGAGCTATGCCGCAGTCCATATACTGACAGCACGACAGTATTGGGAGAAGATAGCCAATTCAAATGAATACAATATTTTCCAGCGCTGAAACTGTAATATCCTGATCTAGTGCCAGGTATCCTTATTACACCAGATCATTCAGGTGTGACTCCCGGACATGATCATTGATGGAAACACCTTTGGGTGTAAATACCGGACACAATGGATTCACCTTGACACTCTAAGAACAAAATGGAAAATTATTTCTAATTTTAGTTTTTATTATTCATACTCACCTGAATGGTTGCAAACTGATAGGTTGCTATGAAATCGTCCTAATAATAAAAATCTGCCTACTCTAATCACTCAAATAACCCACCATAGACCATTCCGCTCTACCCACAGCCAATTGGCTAGTCCGCTATTTAGACTCCTCCTATTATTGTTAGGTATACAGCTTCAAAAGTAAATCATTTCCATATGGAAATGACACTGCTAGATAAAAATAGCCTGAAGTATACTAAGTAGGGAGAAGATAAAACCATCAAGCGGGGACGGGAGGAGGGTCTACCTTACCATTCAGGTGAGTATGAATAATAAAAACTAAAATTAGAAATAATTTTCCATTTTTATGTCTTCAAACTAACCTGAATGGTTGCAAGAATTCGTAGTGATGGTGGGAGGTATTCTCACTACTCATACTCGACCGGAATGGTAAGGCAGATTAAAAACCCTCAAAACAGACAAAAATATTTGGTCTAGGTACACACTTGGGTGTTACCTATATAGTAATAACATGGTCTCACCCTAGAATCATAGGGGAGCCCAAAGCGGGCCCCCCCCCCCCTTTTTCTACGTAGTAGAAGAGAGGTGGATAAAGACAAGCAACACCACGCTAGTCTTGTAGACTGACTCGTAGACTCCAACCTGCTATACTTGGTAAAAAACGCCGGAGAATACTCAAAGTATAGCTGCTGCTACCAGACGAAGCTCTGGCGAATGTAGTCGCCCGACACTTCACACGCAATAACTCAACTGAGATAAACTCAAAGTCTATACATAGTCACATGACGACACATGACTCGTACATATCGAGAACACAGTATAAACGCCCTAAGCACTAAGGTCATCCTAACAAGCAAGTGCTGAGGAGTTAAACTGGCCCTAAAGCCAGATCAAAACCTATACCAGGGTTTGACACTAACTTTTGGCCCAGGGATTCCGCAGCATGGACATCCCTATAGTTACATAATGTTGAATGGGATTTTCTTGAAAATGCAGTGATTCCTCCTACAAAACAGGGATCCTCGGGATCTCGGGACACTGCGAGTGTCGACCACTGTATACCTATAACCCCATGTATAGTAGACAAAGAGAATAGAATCATTAACCCAAAGTGAAACACTATCCTTTTGCAACAACACTGCTACAAACTAGAAAGGTAGCCTCGCCCTAATTGAAACATGTACAAAACAATGCCTCCTGGACCAGCGTGATGAACCGTAAGAACCATAGATCACCACAGATCCCCGTTCATCAACAAAGGCAAGTGGAGTTCATCGAGCGGAGAGTCACACTTACAAACCCCCAGGATTCCACTGGGACTGTAAAAACAAAAAACCGAATAATCGGGTAATCAGAAAAAATCGCAGACTATCGCGAACAGGTAGATCCAAACAGCCTCCTAAACTTGATGCTACCGGCTGATAAACCCACAACTGCACCCGCTGCTACTAACGGACCCAGTTCTTAAACATCTCCCTGAGATGTCAACCCCATGTCGGTCACATGAGGAACATGGAGAGAAAAGGGGGTTACTTTCCGGAACACCACATATGTATTCCGGAACAAAAATCAGTACTCACTATATGCATAAAATAAGTTAAAAATAGCCTTGGCCCAAGTTTCGGCTACCATGAGCACCCGAATATCTACAATAACACTGATTGCAAGACGCAAAAACATCACCGCGCTGTGACAGGACCAATCTGGGCCATGTCTCGCTGAAATCATAGATGAACAGAAGTGTTGTCCTAACTTCTTCCGATAAAACAATCCCCAAATAAGTTGGCTGCGCACTTAGATCAGACATTATACGAATTACGTGATGAATAAATCAATATCTCTGAGCGCTGGAATATCAAACGGTAATCGCCTAGACGAGAATGATAACGGGTAAATAAAACAATAGGATTATTGGCAGAATTTTATTTAAACGAAATAATAATATCCAGATATACCCGCGCCGATCAAAAATCGTACTTAATAGTAATCCGTACTACCGTCTATCTAACGTATTTCCCGGAATAAATACGGAAAAATCGTAACAGTTGGCAGTTACGCATCTCCTGCCAGTGCAGAGAGCGATCATAGAAGAAGTTGAGACTACATGCACCTCGTGCATTTATGGCCTAAACAACTCAGCTGCAGAACCACTTACTGCAGAATAAACTCAAGTAAAGGCCCTATCTATCCAACGGAAGACAAAGGATTGCGATACCTCCCGTTGGCTTAAAATTGATAATAAAAAACTTTACGGTCGGACCGGATGTCCTAATTCTTCCGAACCTAATGCTTCAACGCACGGACTGGACAGAAAGTGTGAACCACTGTCGCTGACAGGCGTGACGGAGGGAGGCCCGAACCACAACTGATTCCAGATCATGTGAGAAGGGATAAAGTATCTGAGGGAGAAAACTCGGTCATAGGAGAAACTGCTGATGTGCAAACAGCAGTGTGCTTCCATCTAACACAATAAACATTTTGAAAAACCCAATCGCTTCAGAAATGATGGAGTAACAACAGCATGTATTATATACAGTCGATACGCGTTATGTCGACATTGCCTACATCGATATACCTGCTTATGTCGATATACGCTAGTGGTCCCGGCCGAACTGCTATATAACTCATACATTACATACCTGATATATCGATATCGAAATGTCGACATTTCGTTTATATCGATGTGGAAAACAAGTCCCGATGGTATAATAAATACACATTATACTGTAATGTCGATATGCAATATGAACAGCGGGCGTCGTAAAGTCTGGTCAAACTTAATTGGCACAGGTAAGTTTTTCACACATACAAAGTGATCAAAACATGCCGCCGGTAACCGTGTTACAATCGCGGAATACCGTCAAAGCCGACCACGTAAGCCGTGGTCAACCAATTAACGACAGTGTGACGTGAAATCACAAAAATACTCTTGTTAATAGCCAATTATATGCCTGACATGAATCGATCCGTAAATGCCATAATCATTAACGGACGCTTGTTATAATAATTACAATTGAGTGAAATACATGCGATCTTATAAACACGAACATTTGGTATCTCAAATCACTTCCTTAGCAATGTCCAACATGCAGTACATGGGTCCGAAGTTATACTGGAACGAGTAAATTGAAAAATCCGAATCGGTACGTGGGCGCAAACAGTGGAAAAAATAAAACCGACGTTTGAGCCTTGCCGCAACAAAACCACAAATGGATACCCCCATCCGGACAAGATAGCACTGGACACCAACGGATGCAGAAGCCATTCCGTCAGAACCGGAGATGACCGCAGAAACCATAACACCTGTCCGTGCAGAACAGAATCCGCCGCTGTCAACCCCCGGAACACTGCCAAAAGCTAAAACATGTTGATGTGTCCCTGAGTTTCCTGCACTGACCACCAACACACCGATGTAGGGGCTCCAATGAACCAGCCCCCCAGCCTTCTCACGAAGCGTCTGTGGACAGAAAGCGAGTAGGGAGGAGGTAACACTATGGGAAATCCCTGTAGGAACCAGACCTCCACTGCCCACCATCTGATACAACGTAGGAAGATGGTGATCCTAAGCAGAGACCGATCCAAAGGATCGGGGTGCGGCCTCCATAGCCCTAGTAAGTAATACTGGAGGTCGCAAACATAACCTTCCCCTATTCTGCACCCGAAAGTCCAGGAGTGCAGAAATTTCCTAGCTGACAGAGAACCTGTGACCAGTACCCGGACACTAAAACAAGATGCCACGCACCCTGTCCAAAGGTACTATGATGACTGATAGATCGGTCAATAAGCTCATTCCCATCTAAGAATCCTGTGTGGGAACCAACTACGACTACTCTAGATCTAAACGACACAAAAATCGGAAACAACTAAAACTTCCGAAAGCATCTGCGGAAGGGCACGTGGAAGTACGAGACCCGCAGATCTATGGAAACAACCCAGTCTACCGGGCAAAGTGGCGCTCCGACCACGTCCCGAACTTCCTCTATAGCACTATACTTCAAGAGAGAGACTCTACTTAACCCTTGAAAATACCCCCGTCAGGGGAAACGACCCCACAGGAGGTAGACAAGAAGGAGCAGCAGAAGGGACCATCGGTACCGTAGCTGCCCTTTGGCCGTTCGATCGCACAATTATCAGAGGTCAAAAGAGGCGAACGAAGCAAAACTAAGGCCGTTCAAGAAAAATCGCCGACTGAAGCACTGCGTCCAGAGACGATGAATCATACTGATTCAAACATAAATCGAAAGTTGGCATAGCCACAATCGACTTAACAGCCTACACCCATGCCTTCGCAAACGCGAACCAGGACCAGGAGCCGAAGATATCCCAAACGCTGCGGCGTCCTTGTCCAGAAACGGAGATCTCAAAACCATATCACATAGAGGGGCATGTAGAACTTAGACCCCAGAGTGGCGATCAAAGTTTTGGGCACTAGGAACCCCGCAGTGGCCAAATCCTACCTAAAGCTCCCCAATGTACGTAACAAGAAGCCCTACTGTAGGAGAGAAATTAAACCACGACAACTCCGGCAATTCCACCACCACCGAATCAGCCTCACAACAGCCATCCGAGGAAGTACCCATATGGGAGGCTCCACTGGCAAAACCACCAGCTGTGAAAGAGCCGACAAACCCACTAAGTACTAGGACTTAGACAGGAACTCCAGAATCTTAGCCAACTGAACCATCATAACTGTATCGTGTGTCGAGTCCTGAATATAGACTGGGAATTCGAACTCATATACACTCGAATAAGGAGCAGGCCAGACAAATACGGAGCCAAAGCACCACGGCGTCCAATACCACCTCGACCGTCTCCTCCGAGAACGGAAGAGCTAGATCTCGAGGAGCCGGATACCAAAACAAAATATGTACACAGGATACGAACCCACGAACACCCCGGTCAGAAATGGTTGCTACCCCGGTGCCCGGTACCCGGTGCCTGCCCGGTGCCCGGTGCCCGTGCCCGGTGCCCGTAACACAAAACCGGCACCTCTCCTGCGAGAGTTAGGGTACGTTGTGACCGGGTGAATGTGATCAACACCTGCCGCAGCAACCCTAGACTGGCAGTCATCTACCACATACGTGGAATCTGATTCAACAGAACTGTACTGTATCGATCCAAATAGTATATGTACTGCCCAAGCTAGTACTACATGTAGAAACCCTCGAAGAACTAACCCCATCCTGACCTACGACGAGATCGACTCCTCGACTTACGTGAACACGTAGAACGAAGACCAACCGAAGACAAGAACGTCTTCCTACCGGAAGCAGCAGGCTGTCCAGGGAGAGTCTGGTGCCCGGTGCCCGGTGTTAAACCGGTGCCCGGTAGCTGCCCGGTGCCCGGTGGCTGCCCGGTGCCCGGTGCCCGGTTCGGTGACCGGTGCCCGGTTCGATGCCCGGTGCCCGGTGCCCGGCCCGGTGACCGGTGCCCGGTGACATAACCGGTGCCCGGTGCCCGGTGCCCGGTGACATAATGCCCGGTGCCCGGTGACATAACCGGTGCCCGGTGCCCGGTGCCCGGTGACATAACCGGTGCCCGGTGCCCGGTGACCGGTGCCCGGTGCCCGGTGACATAACCGGTGCCCGGTGCCCGGTGCCCGGTGACATAACCGGTGTCCGGTGCCCGGTGCCCGGTGCCCGGTGCCGGGTGCCCGGTGACATAACCGGTGCCCGGTGCCCGGTGCCCGGTGACATAACCGGTGCCCGGTGCCCGGTGCCCGGTGCCCGGTGCCCGGTGCCCGGTGCCCGGTGACATAACCGGTGCCCGGTGCCCGGTGCCCGGTGCCCGGTGCCCGGTGCCCGGTGATATAACCGGTGCCCGGTGACCGGTGCCCGGTGCCCGGTGCCCGGTGCCGGTGACCGGTGACCGGTGCCCGGTGCCCGGTGCCCGGTGCCCGGTGCCCGGTGCCCGGTGCCCGGTGCCCGGTGCCCGGTGCCCGGTGCCCGGTGCCCGGTGCCCGGTGCCCGGTGCCCGGTGCCCGGTGCCCGGTGCCCGGTACCCGGTGCCCGGTACCGGACGCCTCTACTGAGAGAGGCTGGGTCAGCTTCAACCGGGTGATATATTATCAAGAACCGGCCGAACCGCCCTTGTGATAGGTATAGCTCTATGGGAACCGGGTGATATGAGATCAGTACCGGACCCAGCAGCCCAGTATCCCCTGCATGGATCACCGGCCTATCACCTGAGCAAAGTTTCGAAGTCAGAGTACCTGACCGAACTTTCTCAACGGAACCAGATCCCCCCGATGGGGGATCCCATCTGGCACACCCTCCGAAGCCTTACCAACCTCGGAAGGCCCCACCGCTCCCAAGAGCTGGAAAGCGGCCACAGACTACTTAGAACGTGAGATATGGGTCCTACGATACCCATCCTTACCCCACGTCGTATCCGTCCAACGGACAACAACTCACATGGCCTCTCCTTGCAACACCCGCCACAGGCATAAGCACCTGTCCTTATGGGTGTCCCCACGGAGAAGTCATGTGCCCACAAGCAGAGCGTAAATGCGGCATGCTAACCGGTATTGTAATACAAAACCCGATAGAATACCCCGCAATACGCTACAAAAAATGTGTCACGGGAACGAACCCACTAAGGGACGAACCCGTTAGGGTACGAAAAAACGTACACGCGAACCGCGAAAATACGTGACACAGAATAAAGAGACAGTGAAAAACCCCAAAAAACGCAATGGAGAATAATCACGCAACGCGAATGAGTGATAGTAATATGTACTGAACAATATCAAATGACAAATAAGGTACAATACACGGCAGAAATTCAAAATTCGAACGAAATTATGGGAGATACAAAATATACCTGCACCCTGTATAGCGTCCTAAAAATAATAGGAGGAGTCTAAATAGCGGACTAGCCAATTGGCTGTGGGTAGAGCGGAATGGTCTATGGTGGGTTATTTGAGTGATTAGAGTAGGCAGATTTTTATTATTAGGACGATTTCATAGCAACCTATCAGTTTGCAACCATTCAGGTTAGTTTGAAGACATAAAAATATCATTTGCTGAAAATCATTTTGTTTATTTATACTTGAGAGTATATGTTGTTACCACTCATTTGAACCATCTCGTTGAGACGGTTCAAATGAGTGGTAACAACATATACATTCAAGAAGAAATAAAGTAACTAGTGACTTTTTTCTCAAATGTTGGTTCTTATTCTATATCCTAAATAAAAATGCTTTGATTTAACGACGGCACTGGCTCGATGACATTGTATGTCGGGACAGACTATTTAAGTCCCCATCCGATAGGATTAGGCTAGCACGAAGTTGTCTTGCCCAAGGACACGCCGAATCAGCCATTCGGAGCGTGTCGAGGTGGGAAGCAAACTCGGGGTCTCCCGATCCGCAGTCCGACGCTGTACCTACTGAGCTAATCCGGCCACCCTTATTGTATCCATATTAACATTCACATGAACCCCGTGTTCCACAGTTGAGCGGAGAGGGATATGTATTGGTGCCAAGTGCAGACAATAATAGTCAGTAGAATTGGTATAACAAGGGAAGCAACTAGGGCCTCTATAGACAATACTACCACACAGAGTTGTCTTCCTTCAATGGCAAGCAGAAATAGTCACATCCACCAAGACATTTAACCACCGGGTATGGAAGGTGTTCGAGTCAATTCCCACCCTTAAATACAAGCCGAATCGAATAGACATTTAACCCTTACACCGATATCTTAGTTAGGCCTGTTTTTTTTAATTACTTGGTTTACTGATCCGCCGCACCTAATTTTGCCGATTTAGAAAAAAATTAAAATTGGCATCTCAATTTTTATTTTTTTTAAATTTCCGCCGCCGACCACAAAGTCGGCAAAAGGAAATAAAAAAAATATTGACTGTCAATTTTGCGTCTCACGTTCGCGCCGATCCACTGCCGACCACTAAATTTGAAGAAAAAGCATCGACATCGCCATATTTTCGTCTCCAGGTCCGCGACGTTTCGTCATACGTGATCGGTATGAAGTTAGTGCTCGCATTTTATTAATTAAAGCGTTTATTGATATGGATCAACCTCGCTCGCTCCTGCCTACAGCACTTATCTTTATTTAAGTTTCATTAATAGATAGTAATGCTTTAGAAATCGTATCGGTCCCGTTATTATTCGTTGATTATATGATCAGCCAACTCAAAATAATACACAATAGCGACATGTTCAATGTTCATCAGCAGATAGTCGACAGGTTACGGCAGGTCCATAAGTAGCGGGGTGGGGGGGGGGATGTTATATATTTCTCAACAACAAAACATGGGAATTGTCTCGCGTTTTCGCGATCTCGCCTTCCGCTATTGAAAATAAGTTTGGCTCCAACTCTATTCTGTCTGAAAATTCGGGTTTGTTTTGCTCATACATGTTTCAAAAGCATGCGTGTGTGTAGACCATAGTTCCAACAGTCATTCGAGATTGAGAATCAAAAACGCGCTAGCGCATCCATATCCATGCTAGTTATTCCACATCAGCCCAATGGAGAGCGGCGCATTGCCAAATGAGACGTATGTTGTTATACACGATTGCCCCACTGTCATGCAGTGGAATTGGTATCAACGTATTAGTTCGTTCCACCGTGTGATTGTACATGTAATATCGTGATATCGTAGTATGTACTCGATAGCGATATTACGATGGCCTAAATGGAACACCGTAGTTGAGGGTAAAACATTGGGTGTGTCAATGCCTACGATGTGATACAGTTAAAAATTATATCTAAAATCAATTGTCGGTTCGCCCCTCCCAACTTGAACCCCAGACAATGTCGCTGCCCTTGACATGCAATGGGCCTCACTATCGTCGGAACAAGCTGTGCCCGAGAGTCGTCCACCGCACATACAGCGTGGATACATAAATAATACTCCCGTTTTAAACATGTGTATAAAACATATGCCGCCGTACACACCCCCCCCCCCCCACCCCATACCCCCACCCCCCACAACTAGCACACTTGCGACATATCAGTTTCGGTCTAGGTGCACACCTGATGGTGTTTACAATCATCTGTTGGTAATCCAGTTTCACGTGCAAAAAGTGTGACTGTAGAATTCGGCAGGAACAAACGTATCTCAACCACGCTATGTAGTCGCTCACGACATCGCATGCATCGCCAATAAATTGATATTTACCATTAATAGCTTGACATAGTGCATTTTCATATGTGTTTGATCTCTTGATAAAGCAAGATTTGGCAGCACATGAGAATCATCTCCAAAGACGATTCTCCTATTTTGTCAAAATATGGTTTTGTAAAGAAATACCAATGTATTCAAATTTTCTTTTCACATTTGTTCATTTCTTAATACAATAGGTTTGGAAACACCCGAGAATCGTCTCCTTCGACGATTCTAATGTTTTGTAAAAAAACAAAACATACATGTATTGATGATTTTTGTCACATTTGATTGCTTTCTTAATACTAACACATGTTTTGACAGCATATGAGAATAGTCTCCTAACACACATGAGAATAGTCTCCTAACACATATGAGAATAGTCTCCTAACACACATGAGAATAGTCTCCTAACACACATGAGAATAGTCTCCTAACACACATACACATGAGAATAGTCTCCTAACACACATGAGAATAGTCTCCTAACACACATGAGAATAGTCTCCATTTATATTTTGTACGAATAATAGCATTATTGTCGAGCCCGCTTGCGGAATGCGATATATATATAGTGATCACAATGACGTCCGGGTGTCCGTGCGTATTTTTAATTGTTGACCGTATTATCAGCGAAAACCGGCGATGTGACATGGAATGAAATGTCGAACCTAGCCCATAGTCATTCAATGGGGAAACTGCTGGACCGGGCAAACGGTTGACATATTCAGAAATAAACGATTTAATTTGTGTTTCTCGAGTCGGGTGGAGAGGAAATACGATCGATTACACACCGTGAAAATCTTGTTGGAACGTAAATGTCAATTGTCACGTACACCATTTCAGTTTACTGCCGTTACATCAGCTGTTTTTCTAAGTATGTATGGTCGCTCGTTAGGGGCATTTCTTTCCTTCATTTATAAGGGAGGATGGGTTAGTGGCCTAGGGGTAGAACATCTGACTTCCAATCTGGAGGTTGTGGGTTAAAACATCGCCCTATGCATCAAAAATATACTTTCATAGTATATTCATCCCACTGGTCTGTCAGACGAGACTGTGTTCCCGTCTCTATATGACATTAGCTGGGACGTGAAACCCATTCACTTTCACTTTTTTTCCTTCGTTTATACGAGTAGAAACGATAATTAAAAACTTTAAAGTTCTTTTCCACCCCGTGAAGGAACGTGAATTTATTCCTCTAAATATTCGTTTCTTGACATGTCCACGCGATAAGACGAAAACGTTAATTTACATAAAAAATAAATCAAATCAAACCGGAAGTTCGGAACACGAGCCGTGTCATGGGTTTTCGCGACCATTACTTTTTCATTTCCACATCGAAAAAGGCAGCGTTTCAGTAGAGCTGGCCGTTTTTGGTGTAAAATTAAAGTGCAAAATTGTTGCTTAATGATGCCTCTGTCCGTGTATGGGTCCTTGTTGATTCATTTTGAATATATGTTCAACAATTCAATACAAATAATAATTCAACTCCAAATCACAATGTTATTATCAATCAAATTGAGCTGCCTCATCACCCGTACAACGAGAAAACTGGCATCTACTGTTGTTGCAGAATGTTCAGTAGTTTCTTCAATATGCCATAGCTTGCCGTATGATCTTTATAGTATTTGGTGTTGCAACCAACGTAGGCCCTGATTAGACATCATTACAGCCTCACAATGTGTATAGTCCTGATCAGCCTGCACATTCATACATTCCGATCGTTGCTAATTAGCCCTAGACTAAAAGTGGCAACCAGCGTATGCTCAAATCACATTGTGGCACACCAGATTCACTTAGCTCACCCCAAAAGTAATATGATTAGCTCTAATCTTATTACTTTTTAAATGGGGCATAACAGGATTTAGCTGTCAAGTAGAAGGGGGTGAAAAATGTACAGGAGGGCCAAGCCATGTAATGTCGGCATTCCGGTAAGGATGAAAACCGATCATTAAATTACCCATCGCTTGCTCCCAACCAACCACCCACCATGGACGTGAGACGAACGCCGTACTTAACCAGAATATGAATAAAGATACCAGAAGTAGACATTATCACATTGTTTAATTGATATTTATGTCACAATGTTAGCATGCATTCCTACATTTTAAGTACATTTTGTTATACCGTATGTCCTAAATTTCCTATGTTGTGCAGAACGTGAATTTTATTTTTTGCTAATCTCCTACCCTAATTTTTCCTCGATTTTTATTTTTATTTTTTTTCGCCCGCCCGCACCAAATTTTTAAACAAGAGGGCCATGATGGCCCTACTTCGCTCACCTGACTCCATGAACACCAGAGGAGAATGTGACATTGAGTTCATGTGTTTTAAAAAAATTGTGCTATTTTTAGATGGCGGTCATCTTGGATTAAGCGATGACTCTCATTTTACAAAATCTGAAAATGCTTCACCCAGCATCGGCCATGTGGTTCCTGAGAAAAAGACGTTAAAAATCTTGAATAAATGGACCTTTTGGTGGCCATCATGGATGACATAATCATCCGATTCCGACCAATATTGCACCAGAGTGATCGCCTCATTGATACCTTCGATTTGATATATGACATGATCATATTCAGTCAAAAATAAAATTTGACCCCAATTTGACCACACGGGCCATGCCCATTTTTGACCCCGGGGTCACCATTTTAACAACTTTCAAAGAGCAATGTACATCGATCATTCCTACCAAGTTTCGTCGAAATCCGGCTAGCGGTTCATGAGAAGAAGATTTTTTAAGAATTTATGCTATTTTTAGATGGCGGCCATCTTGGATTAATGATGACCTCCATTTTAACAAATCTGAAAAGGCTTCACCCATGGACCATAACTTTTAAGTTTGGCTTTTCATGTGAAGAAGAATTTTGAAATCTCTAATAAAAGAACGACCTTTTGACATTTCGGCGGCCATCTTGGATGACATAACAATCCGATTTCGACAGAAAATGCACCAGAGTGATCGCCTCATTGATACCTTCGATTTGATATATAACATGACCATATTCGGTCAAAAATAAAATTTGACCCCATGGGCCACGCCCATTTTTGACCCCGGGGTCACCATTTTAACAACTTTGAAAGAGCATTGTACATCGATCATTCCTACCAAGTTTCGTCTAAATCCGGCTAGCGGTTCATGAGAAGTAGATTTTTTAAGAATTTATGCTATTTTTAGACGGTGGCCATCTTGGATTAGCGATGACCTCCATTTTAACAAATCTGAAAAGTCTTCACACATGGACCATAACTTTTAAGTTTGGCTACCATGGGCCAAGCGGTTCATGTGAAGAAGAATTTTGAAATCTCTAATAAAAAGAACGACCTTTTGACCTTTCGGCGGCCATCTTGGATGACATAACAATCCGATTTCGACAGAAAATGCACCAGAGTGATCGCCTCATTGATACCTTCAATGATATATGACATGACCATATTCGGTCAAAAATAAAATTTGACCCAAATTTGACCCCACAGGCCACGCCCATTTTTGACCCCGGGGTCACCATTTTAACAACTTTGAAAGAGCAATGTACATCGATCATTCCTACCAAGTTTCGTCGAAATTCGGCAAGCGGTTCATGAGAAGAAGATTTTTTAAGAATTTATGATATTTTTAGACGGCGGCCATCTTGGATTACGTAATGACGTCATTTTAACAATTTTGTAATCCCCCTACCTAAGGACCATGACCATGAAGTTTGGTGACTATAAACCCAATGGTTACCGAGGAGAAGACGTTTGAAAATGTTCACGGACGACGACGGACGACGACGACGGACACATTGCGGTAACAATAGAAAAGAAATCAGTAAACCAAGTCATTAAAAAAAAAAGGCCTTATTTGTTTATTTTCTATTTTCCATTTTTATCATCAAAAACATGCTTCGACAGCACTTTAGAATGATTTACAATATGCTTTGACAGCACTTCAGAATCATTTCCATTGGAAATGATTCTGAAGTGCTGTCAAAACATGTTTTTACTGAGAAATATGGCAAGATATAAAAGCAACAGCAGACGACAATTGTTGTGTGTAGTGTTAACATGTATTTATTCAATCACATATATCTTCTGTATTAAATATTCAATCACATATATCTTCTGTATTTATTCAATCACATATATCTTCTGATCAGAATGATATCACTACCTTGAAAACCGCCGCCACAGGTGCGGCAGATATTGATAATTGATAAGTGCATTAGAATTGAAATATGGATGAATTGAAAACTAGAAAATGTGATCTGTTGATGCACTTAGGGTGATTTGAAAATAAACAGACAGACGGACGGACGTATGATCAGTAGCAAGGGTAGTTGTATTAACGTGGAAGGATGTATCGTTACTAAGTAATGCATGTGTGCAATATGAAGATATTAGCTGAAGGCAAACAGAAATTATAGGTGATTTGAGAAACACTTACAAAAACTTCCAAAAAATAAACGGACAGACAGACAGACGGACAGACAGACAGAGAGGGCAAAACCTATAGGGCACTGCGGATTCTCGGCAGGGCCCTAATGAATTGGGTTTAAGATCCCAGCAACAGCTTAGGTCATATAGGGACAGCACCACAGTTTAAAGTCTCAAAAGACAGATCCGTGGAATGGAAATACTATGAAAGTATTGTTCATGCCCTAGGGTAGGTTTTGAACTCACAACCTTCAATATCAAGTCAACCTTCAATATCAAAGTCCGGTATTCTACCCCTGAGCCACAGCCCATCCTGAAACAAGGCAGAAAAATGCAGCGCACCATACATAGAAACATTCAATGCAAATCCAGACGCACAGCCATGCAGCCATTCTGATCCTGAGCCCTGGGTTTGAATCTTTGACCTGGATGCAATGGATGTTACAATGGACAGTCAGATAGACATACAAACTAATTACATATATATATTTTCACGACTGTACATAAAATGCTTTGCTCAAACTTAAATTTTAAAGAAAATTTTATCATCTGACCTTGACCTTGGGTATGAAGGTGGCGTGATACAGATCTGTTTACAATTGGCCGGGATAGGCACTGTGACAGAAGGGCACTTTATAAAGATTAAATTCCTGTAATTCACGTTATTGCTTCACTCTCCTCAAACTTTCAACCTCACACCATAAGTGGGGAGACCACATAACAGCTATTTTATTGCCACCAGTGAATCCCTCTAAAAGCAAGACACTTAATGATTTTCTCGGCAACATAAACACATCAACTGCAGAAAAATATATTGCAGATTATTGCAGAAAAACTTAGAGCCAACAGTGTTCCGTGTTTGTAAATATAACAATTTTCCGAGTAAAAACGCTTTCACCCCTAAATCATGATACTAATTGAAACATAAATACTCACAAATTGACAACATCGTGAGACAGTTTGTTTGTTTATTAGTGTTTAACGGCCTATCAACAGCTAAGGTCATATAAGGCCGGGGCAAACAGGTTCGATCCCGTTTTAACCTGCTGCATTGGGGAAAATCCCAAAATCAGAATATTTACATCGGGAAAAAATATATTCAGCCCTGAAATTAGAATAACCTGACCTGGTGCCAGGTCCATACCACATCAAGTCACTTACAATAGGATTACGAATAATCGTAATACTCACATAACGGGTATATCCAGATTCAGCTGTCACATACAAAATGCCAAAGACGTATGTGAGGGCCAAACCAGACCAGAAGGATATCGGTGTCATCACTAAGGACATCAAGCACATCACTAAGCACATCATACGTTTTCCAGACTTTGCAGCCAGAGGGACACACGAGACAATGGCGATGTCCGCCAGGTCCATACCACATCAAGTCACTTGGCCCCTTCCCCTAATATCGCATTACAAATAAGTCATGCTTCAGATAAGGTGTGTAATTGCGTAAATACCCAATTAAAATTGCCAAATACCCAATTAAAATTGCCAAATACCCAATTAAAATTGTGCCAAATACCCAATTAAAATTGCGCCAAATACCCAATTAAAATTGCCAAATACCCAATTAAAATTGCGCCAAATACCCAATTAAAATTGCCAAATACCCAATTAAAATTGCCAAATACCCAATTAAAGTTGTCAAATACCCAATTAAAATTGCCAAATTAAAATTGCCAAATACCCAATTAAAATTGCCAATTAAAATTGCCAAATACCCAATTAAAATTGCCAAATACCCAATTAAAATTGCCAAAAACCCAATTTAAATCGGTAGTAGTGAGTATCAAAAAGCAATGAAAAATTTGTGGTATCTTTATCATGCTACAGAAAACAATAAACAGACCACAAATATAGCATATTTTCTTATTTTTCTACGAAAACACATCTTGCTATTTCATTACAATTGTCTCCAATGAGACAATTCTAATGAAATACCAAGATGTGTTTTCATTTAGAAGCAAACTATTCAATGAGTGCGGTCTGCTGATGTGTAAACAGTCGTGTGATTCTGTTTTAACCAATTAAAATGTTGAAATACCCAATTGCTTCAGAAATGATGGAGTGACAATACTCAATTACTAATTACTAATTCCTTATCTGGAGCCCTGATAAGGTGAGACAGACAGAGATGGTACATATACACATACTATTTGCCACCATCATATTGCAGTGACATAAAATTATATATGCTATCCCAGCGAGTAGTCATGAACATGAATTGAGCAATCACAACTTTGATCTTCAGTTGATTAAGCCCACATTGAATAGGCCAATTCCATGGCTCATAGCAATATGTGAATACATGTATGCAAAATTGGGGTAGACTGGTGTCAGTTTCATTAAACTTCTTACGACTAAAATGTTTGTCAGTGCAAAATTATGATAGTCTGTAAATTTCACATTAACAATGTTTTCTTGTAAACAATTATTGGATTTACATTTATTGAGTATAGGCTACATATATGCAGCCTATGCTCAATACATGTAAATCCATAAATTGCAATTTACAGACGATTCTAAATTTGCACTTACAAACATTTTAGTCGTACAAAGTTTAGTGAAACCCCCCCCCCCCCGCCGGTGTCCAGTTATTGTACATACACAGAAGAAACAAGAGTGCAGAATTTCTCTGATGTTAAGTTTTGTAAAGAGACTAAGTATGTGACCTTGACCTTGAGATCAGCTGGGATTTGTCACAGCATGATAGTAGAGCCTTAGAGGAATGCATGCATGATATATTAAGAATTTTCGATGAAAGAAATAGAAGTTATAACATATTTCTCTGATGTTAAGTTTTGTAAAGAGACCCAAGTATTTGACCTTAACCTTGGGATCAGCGGGGGTTGGACGGTCGTGGATTTGGCACAGCATGGTAGTAGAGCCTTACAGGAATGCATGTGTGAAATATTAAGCATTTTAGAGGAAGGAAATAGAAGTTATAACATATTTCTCTGATGTTAAGTTTTGTAAAGAGACTAAGTATTTGACCTTGACCTTCGGATCAGCGGGGATTGAACAGTCGTGGATTTGGCACAGCATGGTAGTAGAGCCTTACAAGAATGAATGTGTGAAATATTAAGCATTTTTTGATGGACAGACGCACGGATGCAAACACGGCCGCACACACGGACGGACGAACGAACTGACAACCTGACTCCAGTACTACTCGTTGCGGGGGGTATAAAAATTAGCACTACATACCTATACAGCAGTGTCTGCAAACAGTGTAGATCAGAACAAATATATCTTTTGTAAATGGACTGTGCTGAAAATAATTTTGTGACAATTGGATTGATCAGAAAATCAACATAATTATCACACTGCAGACTATTCCAGCTATTTAGGGCTAAAACGGTTAAATGTCTCTGCTAACAACTGAAGCGATTGTGACATCACGTGCCGATAACGCATTTTCATCATTTTCTGTGCATATCAGCTAACAACTGGAGCGACCATGGTAAATTGCAGGTAAACCCCAGGGTTTTTATCTAACATCATGTGCCAATAACGCATTCCTCATAGCTGTCAGTTACTTAACTTAACCCCTACAATGCTGAATTAAATTTTGTCGTCCGCTGATCATTTTTTATTGTCCATTTTCATCATCAAAAACATAGTTTGTTAGAACTTTAGAATCATTTCCAATGTAAATGATTCTAAGGTGCTGCCAAACCATGTTTGTATTGAGAAAAATGACAAAATTCGAAACAACAGCAGACGAGAATTTTCATTTCCCGCATTCTAAGAGTTAAGTTTTCTTGAAATAACTTGCTACAGGTGGAGTAAGGCACCATTGTCACGTTCTAACTGTAATTATCTGGGGTTACTTTGCATATAAGCATCAAAATTGTCCAGTGGCTATATAGTTTTCTAATGCACTCTATAACAAGAAACAAGGCAAAGCCAGGAAGGCCAGGTTTTTTCCAAGCATAGACACTTGGATAACATAATTATACCCACTTTTTGTAGACTAGATGGCCGTGGCCTGCATGTCGCGCCTTGGGCGAGGCATGGACACTAAAAAAAGAGATATAGTAGATGGAAAAACTTTAACCAAAAAACTTTCGAAAAAAGTCGATTATTCTGAAAAGAAGTTCATGGTAAAAAAAACAAGAGGGCCATGATGGCTCTAATTCGCTCACCGGACTCCATCTGTCTAACGTGTGCTATAATGCTTGAGATTAAGAGGAGAATGTGACACTGAATGTGAATGTGTTTTAAAAAAATTGTGCTATTTTTAGATGGCGGTCATCTTGGATTAAGCGACGACTCATTTTACCAAATCTGAAAATGCTTCACCCAAGGATGTTAACTTACTATGAAGTTTGGCCAGCATCGGCCATGTGGTTCCTGAGAAAAAGACGTTCAAAATCTCGAATAAATGGACCTTTTGGCGGCCATCATGGATGACATAATCATCCGATTCCGACAAATATTGCACCAGAGCAATCGCTTCATCGATACCTTCAATTTGATATACGACATGAGCATATTCGGCATAAATTTGACCCCACGGGCCACGCCCACTTTTGGCCTCGGGGTCACCATTTTAAGACCTTTGAAAGAGCATTCTACATCGATCATTCCTACCAAGTTTCGTCGAAATCCGGCTGGCGGTTCACGAGAAGAAGATTTTTTAATAATTTGTGCTATTTTTAGATGGCGGCCATCTTGGATTAGCGACGACCTCCGTTTTAACAAATCTGAAAAGGCTTCACCCATGGACCATAACATTTTAAGTTTGGCTACCATGGGCCAAGCGGTTCATGTGAAGAAGAATTTTGAAATCTCTATACATTACGCAAACACGTCTTATTTGGAATGAATAAATCTGTGAACTACTTTCGGCAAGGGAGATAATCAATATCATGCAAACTATTTTCATACGAGCCAAGCGGATTGTTCTGTTTATTAGTATATATAGTTTTAATCTATCTCCTGTGATATATAATGATAAATTACTTTGATATGTTATGGTTATACTAATACGTATTGTTTCAATAGCGTATCTCTGTAACGGTATCGTTGTAGATGGAGTTGCAAAATAATTTAATAATTATTATGTTCAAATGGTTGCGCAATACTGATAGCATTTCTGTATAAATGTAATCGTCGTAAATGGCGCTATAGTCGCGAGGTTAAGGTCGCCGACTTCTATGATTTAATTACCGATTCTCGAAAGGGTCGGGGGTTCAAACCTCGACTTGGTATATATTGTTTTTCTCCATATATATTATTTTTGTGATTTTAATATATTCACAATTTTATGATTTTAATAAAAATAGCTATAAATATGTTTTTTTAAGTTTGAGGTACTGTCTATGCCATAAAAAAATTTTATTGTCCCAAAATCAATTTTTTTGGCTGTCACAATTAATTAATTTTCGGACAGCAAACATTTTTTTATGAATTTGAAATAATTATTGTCCTCCATCTGATCACAACATTGTTGGAACTGCGCATGTGGCTACCACGACCAGAATTCACTGGCCGCAAACACAGTAGAATTCGGCGTCTATTTATTAAATTATTATTTTTTATTTTATTTGAATTACGCGTGAATATCGGAGAAATGCGGCTATATATTTTGTGTCAATTTTCAACACCATTTACGGAAAAAAATACTGATTTTTTAAAACAATATCGGCACAACTAAATACGGTGATAGAATTTTTGTCGACTTTTCAACACCATTTACGGAAATTATTAATGATTTTCTAAAAACAATATCGGCGAAGGTGTACTGAACTATTTTTTTTTTTAAATAACCAGCCGTCTAATAGATCTGTGTATAATCGAGAGTATATCGTTAATTGTCATGTTGTCTCCGACAGCGAGGTGTTGCGGCACACATCAAAACGACACGTCAATTTCAAAACATTGCCTAAGGGTCAGTCAACATTTACAGCTGTGTGGTGTCATCATATCAATACCTCGTCACACACGACAGCGCATTATCAATTTTTTTCCACACAAAGCGACGTGTATTTACAACTAGATCTGTGTAATGTGTCGGGTGTAGCCAAAGACCATACATAAATTTGTAATTAGTCACAGATGTAGCCTTAAAATATAATCGATTTCCTTAAAGTAATTGCGTCCGCAAGTTGACAGATATTTCAGAGCAGACGTCATCGTAATTTGTCGTTATTTATTTCCAAAATTAGCCGTATATTCATGTAAATGGCGTTGAAAGTTGACAATAAATTAAGACCAGATCAGTACGTTAATTCGCTATAGACGACAACTGACGATCCGATGAGAGAGAGTAATACCGTTTACGCGTATTCAATGTTAAATATACATCGTTATTTGTTTATGACTTTCGTAGTTTTTACCGAGAAATTAAAACTGTTTCTATATTACTGGGGAACATAATATCATGATTAGCACACCGTTTCACTAAGCTGGGGCTACTCGGGGAATGGGATCACACGGTCTATTGTTTACACTGGATTAATGGCGGCCCCCATGAGGTATCAGGTAAATCTTATTTTTCAATAATACAACTGTGGTTTCTTCCTTTTAGTGATGACCATGTTCCAGCCGTTAACACTTATTTAGCAGCATAATTACTTATGTAGTTAGTCTGAACATTCTGCAGAGAAATTTGAATTGGACGGAATCGAGCGTTGTCCGGTTCATATGCACAGGTCAAAATATGAACTGAAAATGGCCTTTGTGTGACAGGAATCCGTACGCGGACGAATACAAAAAATATTTTGTTATAAATATCACATATAGCGAAACAGCGGTAGCATCTACTGTTTTAATAATATGCATACATATTGTAATTAATGTTTAATAGTGATATACTTATGAATAATATACGATACTATGGTTTATACTCCAGCACTATGTTTTAAGGCTGTGTGATTTGCCTCAATATAAGCTGGATTAATTAATACTTATATTCATGCGCTTCATGAGAACATCAATACATTTAAAATATACAAATATTACTTAAAGGGGTACCGATATGATACATTTTAATTATATAAATATTCAAAATACACATTACAATCGCTTACAACATAAGTTATTGATCGAAAATAGTCACTGCATCGTGACCTATTTGACCGCATTACCTATTGCGCGGGTACCTCATCATACCCCCTGTTTACATAGGTAACTGGGGGTATAGTGAGGTACGCTCGCTAATACAATGTTTGCGTAATGAAAGAACGACCTTTTGACATTTCGGAGGTCATCTTGGATGACATAACCATCCAATTTCAACAATAAATGCAGCAGAGTGATCGCCTCGTTGATACCTTCGATTTGATATATAACATGACCATATTCGGTCAAAAATCAAATTTGACTCCAATTTGACACCACGGGCCACGCCCATTTTTGACCCTGGGGTCACCATTTTAACAACTTTGAAAGATTAATTACATCGATCATTGCTACCAAGTTTCGTCGAAATCCGGCCAGCGGTTCATGAGAAGAAGATTTTTTAAGAATTTATGCTATTTTGAGACGGCAGCCATCTTGGATTATAGCGATGACCTCCATTTTTAACAAATCTGAAAAGGCTTCACCCATGGACCATCACTTTTAAGTTTTGCTACCATGGGCCAAGCAGTTCATGTGAAGAAGAATTTTGAAATCTCTAATAAAAGAACGACCTTTTGACATTTCGGAGGCCATCTTGGATGACATAACTATCCGATTTCGACACAAAATGCACCATAGTGATCGCCTTATTGATACCTTCAATTTGATATATAACATGACCATATTTGGTCAAATATAAAATTTGACCCCAATTTGACCCAACGGACCACGCCCATTTTTGGCCCCGGGGTCACCATTTTAACAACTTTGAAAGAGCATTGTACATCGATC
Source organism: Conchocele bisecta (assembly GCA_029237695.1). Lineage (NCBI taxonomy): Eukaryota > Metazoa > Mollusca > Bivalvia > Lucinida > Thyasiridae > Conchocele > Conchocele bisecta. The sequence continues at coordinate 34,824,809 of CM055280.1, forward strand.
ATTCCTACCAAGTTTCGTCGAAATCCAGCTAGCGGTTCATGAGAAGAAGATTTTTTAAGAATTTATGCTCTTTTTATATGGCGGCCATCTTCGATTAGCGATGACCTCCATTTTAACAAATCTGAAAAGGCTTCACCCATGGACCATAACTTTTAAGTTTGCCTACCATGGGTCAAGCGGTTCATGTGAAGAAGAATTTTGAAATTTCTAATAAAAGAACAACCTATTGGCATTTCGGCGGCCATCTTGGATGACATAAACATCCGATTTCAACAAAAAAAAGAGCATTGTACATCGATCATTCCTACCAAGTTTTGTCGAAATCCAGTTGGCGGTTCTTGAGAAGAAGATTTTTTGAATAATTTGTGCTATTTTTAGACGGCGGCCATCTTGGATTATGTAATGCGTCATTTTAATCCCCCTACCTAAGGACCATGACCATAAAGTTTGGTGACCATAGGCCCAATGGTTATACCGAGGAGAAGATGTTTGAAAATGTTCACGGACGACGGACGACGACGGACACATTGCGGTAACAATAGCTCACATGAGCTTCGCTCAGATGAGCTAAAAATGCTCACATGTTGGATAGTTGTATGTGGTGGGCACCCCTTGGTTATGAAGCTGTGAAAGTTTGGTGGTCCTAGGTGGTACAGTACCAAAGAAATGGACTTAAACACAAACTTAACATTGTAAACGCGAAAAGTTAACATTGAAAATGGCTAAGTCGACTACGCTCAAAAAATGGGTCAAGTTAAAAAAAAGGTAACATGTTGGATAGTGATATGTGGTGGGCACCCCTTGGTTATGAAGCTGTGAAAGTTTGTTGGTCCTATGTGGTACAGCCCGCCCACCCGCCCACCCGCCCGCCCGGCTTTCGCCAATCCAATAGCCTAGATTTTTAAAAAAAAAACCTGGCTAAATATCACGCAATCTGATTGGCTGATGGTCATACATTACAGGTATATCATTGTTGATGAACGGTCGCAAATTATTTCAATATGTATTCCTACGCCAGTAGTAAAGGAGTGCATTAGAAATAGGTTAACTTGTAATTTTGAAATTTGCAGCGTATTATCAGACGAGGATGGCCGAGGCCTGTATGTCGAGCCCACCGAGGCATTTGATGGTCTCAGAGTGTATTTATTTAAAGTTTGATGCCCAATAAGCATACAAAATTTCAAGCAAATCTGACTTACGGTTACAGAGATAGCAGGTATGTGAAAACTTTAATGCAAACTTCTAAGTCATTTGACCTTGACATAGGGGCACAGGGGTCGCATGAGTGGGACACAGAATAAATATATGGATGATGACTAATAAGCATATGAAGTTTCAAGTCAATGTAGAGATATAAGGTATTTAAAAACTTTAACGCAGATTTCGGACGGACGCACGGACGCACGGACGCACGGACGCACGGACGTCATTGTGATCACTATGTCTCGCTTTCCGCAAGCAGGCTCGACAAAAATGATATGTCGGAAAACATGTTTAATGGCTCCGCTAGCACGTCACCATTAAACAGATTTTCCGACCTATCATTTTCTGATATACGCCGCAAATTTGAAAATTACAATACAGTTAACCCTATATTGGAGATATTTTGAAAAATGTAGGTACAAGTGGGACAAACTAGCTAGTGCATGCGACATATTTTAACAATTGTGATACTGTATTTATTATTCTAATAGTAGCCCCCTCTCTAATAGTAGCTCTCCCTCCCATATTTGCATTGTTTCAAATGATTTTTGTATGTGAAGATCCTATTTTCCATGTTTTTATCCCCATGAATTGCATGGCCCCGTTGGCATTTATTAGAATAAATACGGTAATTCCAAATTAAAAACTCGTCACAAACCAATAAATCTTATTGTGTACCCATAATACTGTCATCACTTTGATTATCAACTATTTTATCACGTGACATTTCTATTATGTTTTATCATAAACCATGCCATAAAACAGTTATATAACACATATCATAATTACTGGCTGCATTTTGTGAAGGCCATGAGAAAAAGAGTCATTAACCCTCACTATGCATTTTTGCCTTAATTCTAAACAAAAAAAACCCTGTTTTGACAGCACATGAGAATCGTTTCCAGTAGAGACGATTCTCATGTGCTACCAAAACAGGTTTTATCTAGATATATAGAAAATAAAACATTTCCAGCAGACGACAAAATAAATTTAATTCAGCAAGGGTTAATCGATTGTATTCCATGGATACACTTCTAAATGAACTTGGCCCTTGCAATTAATTTCCCTCATTGCATTATCCTAATATTATTATCAGATTGAAAACGTTCGAGATATATGAAAAATATTCACGATTGTTAAAATTGGATTCAGAAATTTCATAAAAATCTGCAATTAATTAATTGTCTATTAACCCTTTCCCTGATAGAAACGACTTTTCATGCCTCTGCAGAAGATGTCTTTTGAAAACATTGTGGGAAAAGGAGAAATTGCTTGTAACAAGCAATTTCTCCTTTTCTACTCTATCAGATAATTTAACCATCATTTGACCCAGCATTTGATTCTTTTATTCAGATGTTTTCGATTTGGAAGAGTCGAAATATCACAAAACAGGGAAAGGGTTAATTATATATAATACGTTTCATCATTTTCTGCCCATATCCGAGTCCCAGTGCCGTTAACATTTACTATGCTGACTCTTTTCATGCTGAGGATACGCCATTATGTTTGCGGAAAATCCTAAATATTTTCCTTCTATACGCTCATGTGTCGCGACCACCATTTGAACCGTCTCATTGAGATGGTTCAAATGAGTGGTCACAACATATACTTTCATTGAGAAACAACAAAAATATAATATCTAATAAATTTCATACCCGTAAAAGTGTATTCTGAAAGGAATGGGTTAATTAAATTTTGATGTCTGCTGTTTATTTTATATTTTTTTCCTTTTTCTCAACATCAGGAATCTGCAGCATTTCAGAATCCTTTCCAATGAAATGATGCATATTCCGAAAATTAAAAAAAAAAAAATGTCACGGAATCAGTTATACAGTATAATGTAGCATCGTGGTCGCGTGATCAGCTTCTAAGAGGGCCAGTAACTCTGGCACTTGTGGTCTGTCAACAATAACAGCCGGCCAAGTGATTACAAATACTCTAAACCCTGTTAAATCAATACATTTTGAATTCCAATCAAGGAGACCTGTCATCCATTCTGCAGATGTTGCCAATCAGGGGACATATGTGGCTGTCACTGGAGAAATGCGGCTTATGGGTTTTGCGAGCAATGTAGGTCCAGATCAGCCTGTGCATCCGCACAGTCTGATCCGGATCTACACTTTATACCAATCCCATCAATGAATCACCCATGATAACAATCAATATAGATTGTTAGCAGGCTACTGTGAGTGAGTACCATGCCATTTGATCAGGAACTACACTGGTCACAAATCCTATAAGCCCCATTTCTCCAGTGACAGCCACATTATTCCTCCGTAATCGTGTCATGCTATAGTGACTATGTGTTGGGAAATCTGTGTTTGATAGCATCTACGATAGGGTGAACTGCTCTAAATCGGAGTCCCAGAAAAACACATTTCAATTGGTGTAACTGTAACGAGTGTCTGTTCATGATTGCAAAACACAACATATGTATGGTTTGTGTGCTTATAAAGCTGAATTGCAGTTGAAGTTTGACATGGTCAACAAGCAAACAAATAAAGTTGACCAGCTAAAAGCCTTTTTTCATCGAGTCGGGGCAGGGAGAGGAACTATTTGACACCGATTCCCCATGCCTCATGATATTGCAGTCTCGTTTTGCAATATTGTTTCATGCTGGGCAGGGCCTTGTATAAAAATAAATATTGCATTGTTCACCAGTGATTCTGTATGTGCAGTGTAATGTCTCTACACCAGGTACCTTGAGGGGCCCTCAGGGTGTCTGGCTGGGAGAGGTTTCACTACAAGTCAATAACATCAGCACCCCAAAATGCTGTGCAATCATGAATCATGAACCCTTTCAACTTTATAGACCTCTATAGCAGTGTTTGCAAACAGTGCAGATCCAGCTGAGCCAGCTCGTAACGACCTATCTCATCAGGATCTGCACTTTTTTGCAAGTAATTGTCATATTTAAGAGAAAAAAACCATGCCCGCTTCTTATAAATGGACTAGTCTGTAAAATATTTTTGTGACAACTGAATTCAAGGTGCACACTCATGTGGTTACAACAACAACAACAATTACTGAAACTTTCAGCAGCGCCTCCGATTCAGAGTATATATTCTGTTATATTGTCCTTATTATATAACAGATTTTAATGAAAAATGGTGTACCAAACGCGTCTTGCTAAGCTGCATTTGGTGGTCTCGGTACTTTGGCCCAAACATCTGTCGTTTTTTGCGAAGAATCAATTTCATGCACCTTGGAATTAGTCCTTAACTCTTTGCGTGCTAGCGGCGAAAATATCCGCCAAACGAATTACGAGTGTATGTTTTATTTCTCTCTGTAAATATGTCTTGAAATTTCATTAGAATTGAGTCCTCAGGACTCAATTCTAATGAAATTCCAAGACATATTCATGATATTTACGGGGAGAAATACAAGAAAATATGAGGAATTTTTGTCTGCTAGTTTTGAACTATTTATAGCCCACAAGTTTCCCAGCATGCAAAGAGTTAAACATATCACAGTCAATACCAATTATTTAGAGTTGAAAGGGTTAAGAAATTAAATACAGTGAAACACATCGAAACTAAAAGTACACATGTGTTTTCTGGATTTATAGGTTTCACTGCAATATATCGTTGTGTTGAAGCGTACATTTCATTATTTTGCAACTCTTACCTGGTGAGAGGTTCACATGTCCTGTATTTAGATAAGTCTACACCAGACACCAATCACCAAACGTAACAGCAAACTTACCTGAAAATAGAGACATGTTCATGTAAGAATAACGTGAAAAACATCAACAAAGTCTGTTTCCTGGAGAATGGGTAGCTTCAGACGAAAACACCCGACCAGCCTGGACCAGCCTGTACCCAAACGACATGTTGTTTACGTGTACTCAAAGCTTGACTAGGTGAAAACAATTCACTCCATGTCACAAAGTAATATTAAATTGTTGTCTGCTGTTTTTTTTTATTTCTCATCCAAAACATGCTTTGACAGCACTGTAGAATCATTTCCATTGAAAGTGCAGTCAAATTATGTTTTTAATGAGAAAGAAGACGAAGTATGAAACAACAGAAGATGAAAATTGACAGTTCTCAAATGCTAAGGGTTAACCCTAAGAATGCGGGAAACAAAAATTGTCGTCTGCTGGTGTTTTATATTTTGTCTTTAGTACCTCTTAATAAAAACATGGTCGGACAGCATTTAGAATCATTTCCATTGAAAATGATTCTAAAGTGCTGTCAAAGCATGTTTTTGTTAAAACATAAACAGCAGATGACAGTTTCATTCAGCATTGTAAGGGTTAACTGACATAATTATAGAGATAGTTGTACACAGTTACAGATGGATGGACGGACAGGGTGCCGTTTCACAAAACTTTGTAGGACTAAAACGGACAGGGTGCCGTTTCACAAAACTTTGTAGGATTAAAACGTTTGTAAGTGCAGAATTATGATAGTCTGTAAATTTCACATTAACACTGTTTAAACACAGCTTAGTGAAACGGGCCCCAGATGAATGAAAAGCTTGCTTGAATCTTTCACTCCGGTTAACTAAACAAATATTATTGTTTGCCCTATAGTTTCTCGACCAATGAAAGCATATCATTTTGTCTGAAATAAACATATGAAACTATTTCTCCAATATCAATGTATTCATAAATTGTTCCAACATGTAGAAAGGTATATTGAGATCAATCAGGAAATCAGGGCTTGTTGTCGTATGTCATGCATGTTCAGACGTGTACATGTGCGCGTGGGTGTCAAACGCTCAATAACGTAGTCGTATCGCAAGTCGAAAGCGTGTATGGGTGAGACTTGCATTTCTACAGAAATGTGCGAAGAAAGCACGCAAAGAAAGCGGGGCAACCAATAAGTAAGTTATAGGTCACATATTGAATTCTTAACAAACTAATTTACAAAAAATTCAATATGTGAACTATTAACTATTACTTATAAACAGCAGACATAATTAACTGTTGAACAACTATGTCATATAGGTAGAACCAAATATTGGGTGGGATTTTCCCATTTTAGCAAGAATTCCGTCCAAACAGCTCCAGAATATTTTCTCATGTACCCTTAGAATGCTGGACATGTACATTGTCGTCTGCTGTTATTTTGTATTTTGACCTTTTTCTCAATAAAAACATGGTTTGACAGCACTTTGGAATCATTTCCATTGGCAATGATTCTAAAGTGCTGCTACAGCATGCTTTTAATGAGAAACATAGAAAATCGAAATTAAACAGCAGATGACAAAATTGTATTCAGCAGGTTAACCCATTACATTCGGAATACACCTTTACGGGTATGTATTTTTTTTAAATATTTTATTTTTCTTATTTCTCAATGAAAGTATATGTTGCGACCACTCATTTGAACCATCTTGACGAGACGGTTCAAATGGTGGTTACGACATATACTTCTAAGCACATTTAAACACAAGAATTCCGCCACGGAAGCTGTGTCGCGCCAAGTAAGCATCACAAAACCGCCAGAGAAGTGTATGCTTAAAACACGAAAAAAGAAACTTGTACAAACATTTTGAAGTAATAAAGGGCTAAGTCTTTCCATAACCATGAGAAGGTACAAAAGGTCAAGGTCATGTTAATGGGTGCATGAGTGTGTTCCAAATGCTCACATGTGTCAAGTGTCCAAATATTGAATCAATATGTCAAGTAATATTAAAGTTATATCATGATGAAGAAACTTATACAAACTTTTTGACGAAAAAAGAAAAATGGCCAAGTGTTTCCGCAAAAATGTGAAGGTAAAAAAGGTCAAGGTCCAAATCCTTACATGTATTAAGTGTCCAAATATTGAAGCAATCAGTCAAGTAATATAAAAGTTATACCATGATGACGAAGCTTGTTTGTTTGTTTATTAGTGTTTAACAGCCTATCAACAGCTAAGGTCATGTAAGGCCGGGCAAATGCTGGTTCAATCCCATTTTAACCTGCTGCATTGGGGGGGAAATCCCAAAATCAAAACGGAATATTTACATCGAGAACAAATATATTCAGCCCTGAAATTAGAATAACCTGACCTGGTGCCAGGTCCATACCACACCAAAGTCACTTGGCCCCTTCCCCTAAAATAGGATTACGAATATCGTAATACTCACATAAGGGGTATAACCAGATTCAACTGTCACATACAAAATGCCAAAGACGTATGTGAGGGCCAAACCAGGTCTCCAGTCGGGATTCCGGTAAGGATGAACCCCGATCGTTAAATTACCCATCGCGTGCTCCCACCTGCCACCCACGACGAAGCTTGTACAAACTAAAGCAGGCACGACAAAAATATTTATGATTTTCCCCAATCAAGATCGCATATCCTCAGCATGAAATGGGTTAAGGGTTAATGGGGTTAACATTTACTCTGCTGGACAAAAACTTTATCGACTGCTGCTTTTTTTTTTTAAACCTTACACCGCTATCTTAATTTTTTGTCGTCTGCTGTTTATTTTCTATTTTATATTTTTATCAACAAAAACGTTGCTTTGACAGCACTTTAGAATAATTTACAACATGCTTTGACAGCACTTCAGAATCATTTCCAATGGAAATGATTCTGAAGTGCTGTCAAACCATGTTTTTATTGAGAAATAAGGCAAAATATAAAAGCAACAGCAGACGACAATTGTTGTGTGTAGCGGTTTAAGGGTTAATAACATAATATTGTGAAAAAATAAGTAAAATATTAAACATCTTCAGATGACAATTTTCGGTTCCTGGATTGTAAGGAAAATCGTCTACAATGGAGATGATTCTCATGCACCGTCAAAGCATATTTTTGCTAATAAATAAGTATAATATGAAATAACTGCAGACGACAAGTTTCGGGTTCCCGGCTAATAAGGGTTAAATGGTTTTCCATTAGATATATAAACAGCTCTCTGGACCGGGTTCAAGTTTGCAGCAGAAACAGGAAGCCATAGCAGGGCAGCAGACCATTAGTTACCATGGTGAAATGTGGCAGAAAAAAATATGTTACATGTTACACAATAAAAATCGGCTGGTGGCTACTTGGTTCTCTATATATACTGCTTGTTTCACGAAACCTGGCCCAATTTTACAGCTATATCCAAAATGAAAAATAAAATATTTTGTTTTTATAACATTAAATTTCAGTAAAATTAAAAAATTCTCAAAATTTGACTTCTTATTAACTCCGTAAACAAGAAAACTTGGCCTGTCGGCACACGAATGCTCTCGGTGGCAGATTGGAGGAACTGTGGCAATATATAGTATAGCACAGTTGTGAAGGTCAAATGATTAAGGGCAGCGTGGATGTGTGACATTTGTGCACAAGTCTTATGTAAGACTGCAGTTTCTTCCTTTTAATGATGACCATTCCACCCATTAACACTAGAAGAACGCCAATATCAAATTTAGCAGAATTACTTGTGTAGTTTGTTATAACTTATAGTCTCATGAACGTTCTGCAGAGAAATTTGAATCAGATGGAATCAAATGTTGTTTAAACTTGGTCCGATTCAAACTGCATAAGTAATGCTGCTAAATTTGCTATTGACGGACTTGTATTGTTAACGGCTGGAACATGGTCATCATTAAAAGGAAGAAACCAGTCGTATTAATAAACAAAATATTTACCCACCATTACTGTAGTGTAAACAATAAACCACTTTATCCCATATACCCTGTTAACCCGTAGACTGCTACTCACAACAATAAACCACTTTATCCCATATACCCTGTTAACCCTTAGACTGCTACTCACAACAATAAACCACTTTATCCCATATACCCTGTTAACCCTTAGACTGCTACTCACAACAATAAACCACTTTATCCCATATACCCTGTTAACCCTTAGACTGCTACTCACAACAATAAACCACTTTATCCCATATACCCTGTTAACCCTTAGACTGCTACTGACAACAACTAAACTACTTTATCTTTATATATACCCTGTTAACCCATAGACTGCGACTCACAACAATAAACCACTTTATCCCATATACCCTGTTAACCCGTAGACTGCTACTCACAACAATTGTCGTCTAGCTGCTGTTGCTTTTTTATCTTGACTTATTTCTCAATAAGAACATGGTTTGACAGCACTTCAGAATCATTTCCAATGGAAATGATTCTAAAGTGCTGTCAAACCATGTTGTAAATTATTCTAAAGTGCTGTCAAACCATGTTTTTGACGATAAAAATGGAAAATAGAAAATAAACAGCAGACGACAAAACAAATAAGATAGCGGTCTAAGGTTTAAACACAAATCCCGGACAGATAGACGAACATATGAACACTATAATTTTGTACTTAGTTTTGGGGTAAATGTCCGCTTCGAGTGGTTCTAAAGTAGTATGGTTGCCCATGCAGTTCGATAACTCATTAACAAGCTTGTTTCTCACAAATGCAGCTTATGTTCGATCCTCAAGCAAAGCATAAAATCAGATAGTGTATGGTGGTCGACAGATCAGACAGATCAGACAAGTACATTTTCCCCAAAAATATTCCGGTTTCCTCTAACATTAACAATCCCCATTATGCCTCTATCAGTGCCAACAAAAGTACATGTAATTACTCTGGCGGTTGTTTGTAATCTTTATAAAATAAATAAAGTTTACAGTGGCAACCGTTTCTCATCACAAGTCAATAATTCCAGCACAAAAATATTTACACAATTCCCTAACATTTGATTGGCCCGTAGCAATTAAGTCTCTGTCCAAAATTTATATCCCAGTAAACTCCCACGCCGATCTACTTTCCGTAACCGTGAGGCGCAGTTAAAATAATTCTTAACAAGAAACGAGGCAAAGCCACGAAGGCCAGGTTTTTTCCAAGCATAGACACTTGGATAACATAATTATACCCACTTTTTGTAGACTAGATGGCCGTGGCCTGCATGTCGCGCCTTGGAGCGAGGCATGGACACTAAAAAAATAGATATAGTAGATGGAAAAACTTTAACGAAAAAACTTTAACCGGACACACGGACGAACGGACGGACGTATGCCAAAATTCCGACGATATCGCGCTTTCCGCAAGCAGGTGTGACAATGATGATAAACACCCATGTGAAGTATCAAGGTATTGGGTGAAGCAGTTGCAGAGATATAGTACACGAAAAAAACTTTACTTAACAAAAAAATTCAAAGTAATTTGAACTTGACATAGGGCACAGGATCGCGCTTTCCGCAAGCAGGTGCGACAATGATGATAAACGCCCATGTGAAGTATCAAGGTATTGGGTGAAGCAGTTGCAGAGATATAGTACACAAAAAAACAATTAACAAAAAAATTCAAAGTAATTTGACCTTGACATTGGGCACAGGATCGCGCTTTCCGCAAGCAGGTGCAACAATGATGATAAACACCATGTGAAGTATCAAGGTATTGGGTGAAGCAGTTGCAGAGATATAGTACACAAAAAAACTTTAACAAAAAAATTTAAAAGTAATTTAAAAGTAATTTTTTTGACCTTGACATTGGGCACAGGATCGCGCTTTCCGCAAGCAGGTGTGACAATGATGATAAACACCCATGTGAAGTATCAAGGTATTGGGTGAAGCAGTTGCAGAGATATAGTACACTAAAAAAACTTTAACAAAAAAATTCAAAGTAATTTGACCTTGACATTGGGCACAGGATCGCGCTTTCCGCAAGCAGGTGCGACAATGATGATAAACACCCATGTGAAGTATCAAGGTATTGGGTGAAGCAGTTGCAGAGATATAGTACACGAAAAAACTTTAACAAAAAAATTCAAAGTAATTTGACCTTGACATTGGGCACAGGGGCCGCACGGTTGGGGGTTAGAATGAAAATATGGATGATGATAAACACCCATGTGAAGTTTCAAGGTAATGGGCGAAGCAGTTGCAGAGATATAGTATAACAAAAAAGTTTTAACCAAAAAACTCTAACCAGACGTACGTTAAAAAGTTAACGTTGAAAATGGCTAAGTCAATTAAGAAATAATAGGTGAAGGTAAAAAAATTGTCACATGTTGGACAGTTGTATGTGGTAGGCACCCCTTGGTTATGAAGCTGTGAAAGTTTGGTGGTCCTAGGTGGTACAGTACCAAAAAAATGGACTTAAACACAAAAACTTAACATTGTAAATGCGAAAACTTAACATTGAAAATGGCTAAGTCGACTGCGCGGAAAAAATGGGTGAAGTTAAAAAAAAAAGTAACATGTTGGATAGTGATATGTGGTGGGTACCCCTTGATTATGAAGCTGTGAAAGTTTGGTGGTCCTAGGTGGTACAGTACCAAAGAAATGGACTTAAACACGAAAACTTAACATTGTAAACACGAAAACTTAACATTGAAAATGGCTAAGTCGACTACGCGGAAAAAATGGGTCAAGTTAAAAAAAAGTAACATGTTGGATAGTGATATGTGGTGGGCACCCCTTGATTATGAAGCTGTGAAAGTTTGGTGGTCCTAGGTGGTACAGTAACAAAGAAATGGACTCAAACACGAAAACTTAACATTGATTGTGGACGCCCGCCCGCCCGCCGCGCCCGCCCGCCCGCCAATCCAATCCAATCCAATCCAATAGCCTGGATTTTTTTAAAAAAAACCTGGCTAATAAAACGGAAAATAAACACATTTTCTTGATGAATTTATTTCAAATGCTGGCATTATAAGGAATGAATGGCCTTTTTGTGGAATTTATCAGGGATATAAACTTGGAAAAGTCACGGGAATATTGGACGAGGCCTTAAACAAAATACAATTTTCGAAAAAAAAATAAAAAAATTTGTTGATTATTTTTCGATAATTGTCATTTTTTATCGTCCAGTATTCCCGCGACTTTTCCAAGTTTATACCCCGATAAATTCTACAAAAAGGCCATTCATTCCTATAGTGCTTATCGCACAATTGGGAATTTGTCAAATTACTCGATCAATCCTATTTGTCTCTCAAGACTAGACTATTCCATTCTGTATTCATGTTCAATTTCCCCATTTATAATGCTGGCTTGGCTGCTGCTGTGTATCAAACACCATACAGGGGTATCAATGAATGGGAAAATGGATCCCTACATGTGTGGCCAGTATAGCCCCAAATCAGTCTGCACATGCGATTCTAAGCTTTCAAAATATGTTTTCCATTTTTATCATTCGCCAGCGAGCGTTTCACCCACAAAGGTCAAAGTCACTAAGGTCACAATGTGAGGAAGCTATTGATGAAGCTTGGTGATGATCCGACAAATGGAAGTATGTCCAAAATCATAACACCGTGTTGCACAGTAATGTTCAATATGTGTAGAAGACATGGGTAAAGTTTCAGATCAATTGATGGAAAGCTGCCAGGAGTTGATTACACAAAGTATATATATATACCCTATAGGTTAAACCACACCAAATAGTTTTACTATATAATTTAACCAAATCCCATCCAAATTATTAAGGCCAGTCTCTCCTACTTTCACTATTTGTATGGACACGGTGGGACCTACTTGTACATGACCTGCAGCCAGTCTGTACTGGTTCTGCATGAATTAAACTATAGGTTCACTTACTCCTAAGAAAGAAAAATCCAACCTCGTCATATCCCCCAATATTGTTTACATTTTTTGCCCACGGAAACTCTGTTTACATCATGTGACTAACAGGTTCATTGTTTTCTTTAAATGCTACAAATATGCTGAAAACTGGTGTTAAAAGCACCCCAAAATGTAACAGCATAGATCTACCCTGAACATGTAACAGCATAGATCTACCCTGAACATGTAACAGCATAGATCTACCCTGAACATGTAACAGCATAGATCTACCCTGAACAGTAACAGCATAGATCTACCCTGAACATGTAACAGCATAGATCTACCCTGAACATGTAACAGCATAGATCTACCCTGAACATGTAACAGCATAGATCTACCCTGAACATGTAACAGCATGGATCTACCCTGAACATGTAACAGCATAGATCTACCCTGAATTTATTATATCCTGTTGCATCACAAGTATCCACAAACTAGTTTGTCCCTTACAGTAAACTGTTTACGCTTATTACTTTCGTTTCGCATGTTTACGTGTTTTACGGTACACACAAATGACGAATACAATACTGAGCGAGTTCGAGCTTAAACTATCGTTACTATAGTTCAAATATAGTTCAACTAAACAACCCTGAACGCAGACTGGTTCCACCAGAGTGACGTCATAAATCTACTATAGTTCGACTAGCCAAAAGACGCCTGTTCCTCCAGTTTCAAGATGGCGGCAAATAGGTAGAAAGTTTTAGAAAGTGGGAAATTTACATGGAAATTTTCTACCAGACATGTGCAATGCATCTACTATAGTTCAAGATATAGTATGAACCTGAACTCGCTCACTCAATTAAATGAGGCTGATGGGTCGATATGGGTTATTTTTAGGTGTGTGTGATATGTGTAGATACGCTACACTGATTGTAGATACGCTACACTGATTGGACGGCGATAACACGTGATTAAGCAAGAGCGTTTCATTGGCTGATTAATATGGCAGATTGCAAACTTCAAAGGCAATGTCAGCTGTTTGTTAACTTCTGGAATATGGATAACTGTCCGTGCTCAGATCTGTTAATCTGCATAACAGCTATTATCCCAGACAGCCAGCAGCACAGAGGTAGTAAACGCACGCACAGGGCGGTCTACATTCACAAAGTCAATTTAATTCGTCACACATATGGGCCATATTGGGGGTTTGCGATTTTGAAAGGTACATGTTGATATTTTAGTTAGCGGGTTGAAAAATAAATTGGGAGCGAGCACCGCGTAGTAACCGTGTTCGCGTAGTAAGCGATCGCGTAGAAACGGGACTCCCCTGTACATATTAACCTATAATTCTGATCGCTTATCCTTTCAATATCCAAGATGGCTACCAAGATGGTAAATCTTCTATAAATAAATATTTGAAATAATACGGTGGCCAAGATGGCCGCCAAAACCTACTACAATAATTTGAGCAATGTGCATAGCAAATGGCCGCAGCCCACATGTTGAGCCAGCTTTTGATAGTCCGAGTGTGTATTGATAGTCCCAATGTGTAGTGATCATATCAGGATGTATGCAAGTGGTTAGATATATACGGTACTTAAAACGGTGAATTCAAATTCATAAAAAAGTTAACGCAATGTAATTTAACCTTGACCTTGGTAGGCCAATTGTATGAGCTACAGAATGGAAGTATGGATGGTGACAAAACAAAAGGTTTGAGATTTCAAATGTTTGGTAATTTAAATATATCCATATAATTATGATTGGAGAGATAAAAGTGATTTGCTGACTTTAACTTAGATTTCAGACCAACTCTCCCACAGACTGTCATTATGATCACCATGTCTCGCTTTCAACAGGCAGATAGAGAGACAGATGGATGCAGACTCCACTGGGGGTATAGCATAAGTATACCTTCCTTTGGAATGTGTGCTGAAAAAGAAGTGCTCTCTTCATATGCAAAACACACCTTTAGGTCTGTATTACCACACATGAAGTATTACGAATGTATTCCAAGAAACGTACAACTTCAGCTACAGACAAGGACCTAAACCAACAAGGTGACTATTGTATCAATGGGAAATAACTGTTATACCTGAAATACCTTCAGATTGTGATATACAATTGTGGGAAGAGTGTAATTGTAGCCGAGAGGTTGCTACCTCCGACTGTCACGATCGATCCCAGATCACAGCACAGGAGTTGGTGATATATATTTGTATTTCCCCATCTTCTAGCTAATTCTTAGTAACCCAGTTATGTAATATAGGGGCTTGTTTCATCCGTATTCAAGACCTAAGAGCCAAGTTTTACCTTTCAAGCAAGCAACACACATGTGTGAAGTATCATGACAATATTCCAAGCTGTTTATAACTTCTTCACGTATACCAAGAAGGTGACCATTTAGGAATGACAGATGCATGGACATATAAAGGCAGATGGACAAAGATAAAATAAAATGTCTTCACAAACATGGCAGTTCTTTATGGAATTGCTCATGATAAAGCCGTTTTGTTATGGCACTGTGTAAATGGTCAAGCTTTTATTTTAGATATATTTGGGACCTGGATGAAAAAACATACTTATGAAACAGGCGACCAACATATACTGAGGAAAAATAGAAACGTCCCTCCCAGTCTATGTGAAGATTGTCAGAAATCTAAAAGATATAAAGTTATACAATTTAAAAAAATTAATGATTATTCATATATGGATCCATATCAATTGACCAAATGTTGCTATCATGAAAACCATTTGTGTGATACTACTGCGAAGTTGGTAGGGGTCAAAATTAAGTCACAAATAAATCACAAACTTGTCTAAAGCTTTAAGGATTACACTTTGCATCGAAAATAGCCATCTGTAGTTAAATAGCCTTAATACCATGCGTGACCACCATTTGCATGTATGCATGCTGCATTTCGACGGCGCATCAATGTAACATAATGCATAATCAGTGTGTTATAGTGTGTTATTAGGCAAGTTCCACCATTCTCAGACCACAAATGTTACTGATGTGACGGTTTTCTCTCACTTTACAACCGAGCTTGCCCAAATGTGTTGAACTGAGATCAGTGGAAACCGCGGGCTATTGCAGGACGTTGACGTGTTATTCTGCACCAGATATAGGTCCGCCACTTTGTGCTGACGCGTTGTTGTTGTAAATTTTATTGTAAACAATGGCTATTTTAAACAAGAGGGCCATGATGGCCCTAATTCGCTCACCTGACTCCAGGAACACCAGAGGAGAATGTGACATTGAGTTCATAAGTGTTTTAAAAAAATTGTGCTATTGTTAGATGGCAGTCATCTTGGATTAAGCGATGACTCATTTTACCAAATCTGAAAATGCTTCACCCAAGGATCTTAACTTACTATGAAGTTTGGCCAGCATTGGCCCCGGGGTCACCATTTTAACACCTTTGAAAGAGTATTCTACGTCGATCATTCCTACCAAGTTTCGTAAAAATCCGGCTGGCGGTTCATGACAAGAAGACTTTTTAAGAATTTGTGCTATTTTTAGACGGCGGCCATCTTGGATTAGCGACGACCTCCGTTTTAACAAATCTAAAAAGGCTTCACCCATGAATCATAACTGTGAAGTTTGGCCACCATGGGCCAAGTGGTTCGTGTGAAGAATGAGTGAGTGAATAGGGTTTAACGTCCGCTTTTCTGACATAGAGGTACAAGCCTCAGGGAGTCTACACGCAGACGGGTCAACGGGGTCGTGTCCCGTATCCACCTGTCCGAGGGGGGTAAATCCCAACTTCAGAACTCAATATTTACAATCAAAATACATATTCAGTCCTGAAATTAGAACAACCTGATCTGGTGCCAGGCCCTCGCCACACCAGCATCATTTATCCCATCCCCTAAAAGTAATAGGATTAGCGCTAATCTTACTTTTATATATGGGGCATAGCCTGACTCAACTCTCACATACAAGAAAGCCAAATATTTACATGAGGGCCAAATCCGGTATAGTGGGTTCCGGAAAGTATGAACCCAATCGTTAAGCCAGTTTAGTCGCCTTTTACGACAAGCAATGGCTACTGCAGCACTATTCTCAGGATCAGTTGATCCCGCCCCGGTGCCTGCACGGGGCTCGTGTGAAGAAGAATTTTGAAATCTCTAATAAAAGAACGAGCTTTTGACCTTTCGGTGGCCATCTTGGATGACATGACCATCCAATTTCGACAAATAATGTACCAGAGCGATCACCTCTTTGATACCTTCGATTTGATATAGACATGATCATATTCGGTCAAAAATAAAACTTGACCCCAATTTGACCCCACGGGCCACGCCCATTTTTGACCCCGGGGCACCATTTTAACAACTTTGATACAGCATTGTACATCGATCATTCCTACCAAGTTTCGTTGAAATCCGGTTGTCGGTTCATGAGAAGATTTTTTTAAGAATTTATGCTATTTTTAGACGGCGGCTATCTTGGATTAGCGATGACCTCCATTTTAACAAATCTGAAAAGGCTTCACCCATGGACCATAACTTTTAAGTTTGGCTACCATGGGCCAAGCGGTTCATGTGAAGAAGAATTTTGAAATCTCTAATAAAAGAACGACCTTTTAAATGCACCAGAGTGATCGCCTCGTTGATACCTTCGATTTGATATATGACATGACCATATCCGGTCAAAAATAAAATTTGACCCCTATTTGACCCCACGGGCCACGCCCATTTTTGACCCCGGGGTCACCATTTTAACAACTTTGAAAGAGCACTGTACATCGATCATTCCTACCAAGTTTTGTCGAAATCCAGTTGGCGGTTCTTGAGAAGATTTTTGATAGAATTTGTGCTATTTTTAGATGGCGGCCATCTTGGATTGCGTGATGACGTCATTTTAACAATTTTGAAATCCCCCTACCTAAGGACCATGACCATGAAGTTTGGTGACTATTATGGTGACTATAGGCCCAATGGTTACCGAGGAGAAGACGTTTGAAAATGTTCACGGACGACGACGGACACATTGCGGTAACAATAGCTCACATGAGCTTCGCTCAGGTGAGCTAAGAATATATACGTCAATTGTGGGACTCGAACCTGGGCAGATATAATTCAGTGACCGAAGGTGTTCATTTAGTCCTTAGAACTTGCGCTACTGAAAGATCCGACAAATTGTATCGATAGTAAATAGATTCGACAGACGTGGGAAATCCCGAAAGATTTTCCTTTAATACTATTTATAACTGATTGTTATGAAAACAGGGGCATGTAAACAAAGCCGTGCCAAAGTGGAAGAATTATACTGTGTCGTCAGCATGGTTACGTGAGGGCGGCCATTGTCTTGCTGCAATATCAGGCCCAATCCATGACGAAGGAATTGTAAAGCATGTGAAGCCCTAATTATAGAGTTTGGTTGCTTCACAGTCCCCGAGAGAGTTCGATTTCTAGAAGCCAAATGCTGCATTTGGGTATGTTTTTACAACAAATAGCTCCTGGGCAAAGAGTTTTGGATCCATTAAAGAATTAAGCCTATTTCAATACGTTTGGCGCCAATTGACAGTGTTTTGTTAGCAGAGCATTTGAATACTATAATGTCTGCTCAATCATGCACTGAAAATAGCATTCACAGATCTAAATTATGTAAACAAAATCATGCTAGCTCCAAAAGGGGGGAGGGGGTGGGGGAGGTGGGGGGGGGGGGTGAGGGTCCAACGAACCTCCCCTGATGACGCCCTTGCAAACCTATCCACTTCCACAAAAAAGTAAATCAGTGAATCTTTCATTCTTACACCTGTATCTTACATCTGCATGGCTGATGGAGATTTGTTTGTAAACAATAATCGGTTCCAATCTGCCCTCATCCAATTCAAATGACGTTGAGACTACAAAAGTCTGACAGCGCGGTGACATTGGGTCATTATTTGACAGATGTATGGGTGCTGTGCTCCGATTGGGTGGGCGTTACGACACAAACTATTTTGAATTGTCTGCCGAGACACCGTGCCGTGAGGGTGGCTGGTAATCGACATTGACGTAATGTATTAACCTTAATATCTTAATTTGTTTTGTCTGCTGTTTATTTTCTATTTTCCATTTGTATCATCAAAAACCTGCTTTGACAGCACTTTATAATAATTAACAACAGGCTTTGACAGCACTTCATAATCACTTCCATTGGAAATGATTCTGAAGTGCGGTCAAATCATGTTTTTATTGAGAAATAAGGCAAGATATAAAAGCAACAGCAGACGAAAATTGTTGTGTGTAGCGGTCTAAGGGTTAACGTGATATACTGGTCCACACTGACCGTCATCACATGGGGTCTACAAGCTCGTGGATGGTCACAAACGGATCCTGTCTGTCAGTATCGTGCATGAAGTCTCTCAATAGTCTTGTACGTGACCACAGGTGGAAGACTCGGACCTAGGAACCAATACTTGGCTCATTTGGAAAACGTTACCCCACCCACCCATTTCCATACACTTACCTTACAGCCTTTTCAGACCGATAACATTTCAATCCCCTGATTTCTTTCGGTTTGCTCCGAAAACAGTAAAAATTACTAAATACATCTGTTGGCCGCGTGCACGAGGAAAAAGTGGAAATCAATGTTCCAGTTGAACAGTTAGTATACAGTGTATATTGAGCAAACATTGCATGATCGTACACATAACATTGTCAGGGTATCAAATACATTTACACTGGACATGTTGCAGGTACGCAGATGGAGATATATCAATTATAAAAGAGGGGCGTTCTTTTTTTGGCAGAGTATATATCCAGATCAGGGGCCCATTTTATTACGGCTTGTATGATTAAAATGTTTGTAAGTGCAAATTTAGGATCGTCTGCTCAATAAATGTCAATCCAATAATTGTTTACAAGAAAACATTGTTAATGTGAAATTTACAGACTATCATAAATTTTCACTTACGAACATTTTAGTTGTACAAAGTTTAGTGACACTGCCCCAGATGTACATCCAGATACAGATGAAATGGGGCTTACATGTTTTGCGACCAATTGAATTGTGTGAATCCGCACAGTCTGATCGGGATCTCCACTGTTTGTCATTCCATCAAATGAAACACATCTCATGCTTCTAACAAATAATGTAGATCATTATCAGGCTCAAGGAGTGTGTTAATTGATCAGAAGCTATACACTAAGGTTCAGTCATTCGCCGTGTTTCGGCTTTCATCGGTATAACTATATATGAACAAGGCTTCTAGCTTTGGTCGGACACGACCTCGTATCGTAACAAATTCTGCAATTTTCTTAATGCTAATGTAAATATTTTGGTGGAAAGTGCACATGTTCATTTGAGAATTATTGTTATCTTGCTGAAATTAGTTATATCTAATAAGAGCTTGTTTTCCCAGGTCGGACACGACCTCGTATGATAACAAAATTAATTAAATAATATGTTTCAGGCTCTTACTTCAATATTGTAGTGGCAAGTACATATGTTATCTTATCCTGCAGAACTACATAGAATGCATAGAAACATGTTATTTTGTTACAATACGAGCTTGTGTTCGACCAGAAGTTGCATACCTTATAATAAATAACAAAAGAAATGGTGTTATTTAATCTCAAGGGGAGTAATCAGTGTAATGTATTCAGTATTACCAGCGCCGTTCAATTACAGCAGTACAGACGAAAGCCTGTGCACTGGTTGTAAGTGTCCATAAGCTCCATTTCTCCAGTCACAGCCATATGTGGCTGTGACTGGAGAAATTGGGCTTATGGGATTTGTGACTGTGTAGCTACTGATCGTATAGCTCACTAATGTAACCTGCTAACGATAGATATATTGCTTGTTAGCAACAAGACAGGTGTTTCATTGTTGAAACAGCATACATTGCAGATCATGATCAGCTGTGTGGATGATGCACAGGCTAATCTGGATCTACACTGGTCGCAATACCCATAAACCCCATTTCTCCAGTCACAGACACATATATATCCTCTTTCAGACTCTCCTATGGGGATGGCACATGTCATACAGAACAATGCGACCATTAGAAGATACATTGTCTACGACACAGACAGGATTCTTCTGATGAAATAACAAAGTAGCACATCTTAATCATCTGTTACAACATAACAGCTCTTACAGATGTAATTTAAAGGTAACATTTTTTTCACGTTTTGCCAATTATTGGTTCTGTTCAAAGGCCAATATAAGAAAATTGCTTGGTTCTGGTAAAATGTACAAAATGTAACTTTTGTGTTTAATCATTTGTTATAACAACTTGGATGTAATTTAAAAATAACTTTGTTCATGTTTTGCCGATTATAACTGATTTCTGTAACGCCAAAGTAAGTCACTTGTTTGTTTTTTCCATAAAATGTCAAAAGTTGTTGAGTGACAGAGTGCTGTTAACCCTTTCAACACCACAGGCCGGTATAGTGAGTGAGCGGTATAGTGAGTGGTATTGGTAAACCGTGTATATCCAGGTGAGACGGCTCATCAGGATCTGCACTTTTTGCAAGTAATTTTCACATTTTTGATAACAAAAACACCCCCTTTTCATAAATAGACTACCGGTAGTCGGAAAATAATTTTGTGACGATTGGATTGGTCTGAAAATTTAACATATAAAAGTCCATTCCAGTTAGTTAGGGGTGAAAGGGTAGTCAGTAGGCACACAATGTTCTTTATATCAGAGACATCATCTGAGACATTTTCTGGCAAAATAAACATTCATTCACCATTACCCCATGTATTGATAGGCATTATTATACATTTTTAATATATCAGACGTAAATGTCCACACTGATATCAGGGGCGATAACCGTGTTTCATTAAAATACTAACGGACATTACTACTTATTCTCTGTATTTGTTTTTTGATGTGCAATGATCATACTTGATCATCTGTCGAAAATATTATTTTTTTTAGGTGACGCATTTAATTTGTATAAATAACTAGATTTGTCAGAGAGTGCATGCGATGGTGGTTCCAGTTGAAAAAAGCAAACTAGACATTCTAAGTCCGTGACCTTGACCCCTGGCATAAATGGGGGTCGTAGGTTTGTTGCAGAATGATGTATGAGTGTCAGAGAAGGGCCGGGTAAAATATCACTGCATTCCGCAAAGGGAAAGAGAAGTTATAAGGAAATTCACATTTGTTAAGTTTTAGTTTTTTTCTAAGTTTATAAGTCTGTGACCTTGAGCCCTGGCATAAATGGGGGTCATAGGTTTGTTGCAGAATGATGTATGAGTGTCAGAGAAGGGGTGGGTAAAATATGAAATATTTCCGCAAAGGGAAAGAAAAGTTAAAAGGAAATTTACAATTGTTAAGTTTTTGTTTTTTTCTATGTTTCTAAGTCCGTGACCTTGACCCCTGGCATAAATGGGGGTCGTAGGTCTGTTGCAGAATGATGTATGAGTGTCAGAGAAGGGGCGGGTAAAATATGAAAGATTTCCGCAAAGGGAAAGAGAAGTTAAAAGGAAATTTACAATTGTTAAGTTTTGTGACGGACGGAAACACGGAAACACGGAAACTCGGACGGACGGACGGACAAGCTGACTCCATGAAAATAGCCTGATACCAACGCGTGTCACTATCAGTAAAATAAATATTACTAAATGATTATATCTGTATAGTGGGCACTCGTAATTTTTAGAAGTAGTGGAATGTCGTCTGCTGGAAATCTTTTATTTTCAATATTTCTTGACAAAAATCTGGTTTTGACAGTGGAGACGATTCTCATGTGCTGTCAAAACCAGGTTTTTTTTTTTAAGAATTAAAGCAAAAATGAAAAACAGCAGACGGCAATTTCCGTCAACAGCGAAGGAAGGGTTAAAGTGTGGGTGGTAATAATAGGATACAGTAACATAGCAACAACGAATCAGAACCATTGATGGATGTACCCCTGAAAAAATGGAATGCAAACAAAACAATTTGACTTGAACTTGATGACAAGGATCACATGGGTGGGCTACAGAATGAAAATATTGATATAGCAAACTAGAGCAGGGGCTCACAGATATGCCAGCCCCCCCCCCCCCCCCACCAAATATTTTCTAAGTCATTTGGACTTGACCTTGGGCATGAAAGCCGCATGGGAGGGCTATAGAATGAAAATGAATGGGGTTTAACGTCCCAGCAACAGCCAAGGTCATAATTATAGGGACAGGACCACAGTTTAATGTATCATCCGACAGACCAGTGGGTTGAAAATACTATTAACATATTTTTCAAACTCACAACCTTCAGTATTGAAGTCCTGTATTCTACCTCTGAGTCACAGCCCATACGTGGCTATAGAATAAATATTTGAATGATGATAAAGGAGTGTATGAAATTTCAAGTCAATCTGATATAACAGTTGCCAAGATATTGTGTACTTAAAAACTTTTAATGCCAATTCAAAATAATTTGACCTTGATCTTGGGATGAAAGTCGCACATATGGATGATGATAAAGAAGTATATGAAGTTTTGCATAACTACGGTTGGAGAGATATTGTGTACATACAAACTTTAATGCAAAAATTTCAAAAACTTTAACACAAATTTCAAAGTAGCTTGACCTTTACCTAGGGCACGAAAGCCACATGCGTGTGCTATAGCATGAATATGGATGATGATAAACAAGTATATGAAGTTTCAAATCAATCCCAGTAGCAGTTACAGAGATAATGGGTCCAAAAACTTTAACGTAGATCTTAAGGCGGGGTGGGAGTACCGTATATTCAGCACTTAAAATACAATAAAAACTTTCTGCATTGAACGACAACTGTTCAGTAGCCCATTTCATCAACATTGCAAAGTATACTTCATTAGCAAAGTATACTTTGAGGGAGAAATTTTCAATTTTATGATAAATTTATTAATTTTTATTATACTGAATTTATTACATTATCACAGCCAATTTGGCTGTGATAATGTAATAAATTCAGTATAATAATTCTGCATACTTTTAATCATCAAATATATGCAGTGGTTAGTTCTATATGAAATAATGCATTTCAGGAAAAATAAATGATTACTCCCTCAAAGTATACTTTGCTAGTAAAGTATACTTTGCAATGTTGATGAAATAGGCTACTGATCCAGTGTCAGGCACCCTTACTACACTACAATAAATTGGGGTGAGATGAAACTACATGTACTTACAAAAAAAGTACTTGCTTTTAAATATTTTTTAGATTTAATGTGTTTAATAGCCAAAAGTTCGTCGGCAGCAAAACGTGGAACAGACAGTAGATAAAGTTAGCAGGGGCTCAGTCACGTATACTCCCGTCCGCCGTCTGGACCGACAAATAAAAAACCGTAAACGTCGGATGGACAAACAGACGGACGGACGGAAGAACAAAAACTAAAAACCTCTCGACATACATGTACTTCGTATGCCGGGGGTATAAATATGGTAGAGGGAGTTACTATTAGAGAAGCACACACATTGGAACTTCACATAATTGATGATTGCCCTATGAATTGATTCCTGTGGCACACAATCTCATTAGGTCTGGCCAAATGGCAGGACACTGTTTATTTGGGCCCATAGTTGCTGAGAAGAGGTACCTTACAAGATTTACAACAATTGTAGATCTTGCTCCCCTTGTATGTTCATGCAATATGCTTATAGAGCTCCAGATAAGGTGTGTATTGGCGTATTTTACCAGAGCTCCAGTTAAGGTGCGTTATCTGACCAACTTTGGGTGAAATTTTGTTATTTCTTCATCAAAAATGGCAAGTTGGGAGTCCTTTAGAATCGTCTCATTGAGACGATTCTAAAGCACTCCCAACTTGTCATTTTTGATGGAGAAATAAGAAATTTACCTCCAAATTACGCACCTTAACTGGAGCTCTGATTTTACACACTTATTTTAGCAAAATACACATTGATTATCAAAAGTGGGAGTAAGAAATACTCACAGCAATGTGAAAATTAATACGCATTGATTTTCAAATTGAGTAGTGAAAATACTGAATAAAGTTGAAGATTTACTTAGTTGAGGTGCAAACAGTGTTTACTTTTTGCAGCTCAAATAAGTGATTTGTTTTTAATTTGTTTATCGTTTTATCATTATTTTTTTGTAACATTTTAATAAGGAAGAAAATCAACAATACATTTGTAAAAGTAAAATACGCATTGAATTTAAAATATGGTGGGAATAATACTCTTCAGATACAAAACTTATCTGGAGCTCTGTATTTAGACCATGTTTTTATTGAGAAATAAAGCTAGATATAAAAGCAACAGCTGACGACAATTGTTGTGTGTAGCGGTCTAAGGGTTAACCCTTACTACGCTGAATTAAATTTTGTCTTCTGCTGGAAATGTTTTATTTTCAATATTTCTCGACAAAACCTGGTTTTGACAGCACATGAGAATCGTCTCCAGTGGAGACGATTCTCATGTGCTGTCAAAACCAGTTTTTTGTTAAGAAATAAAGCAAAAATGAAAAACAGCGGACGGCAATTTCAATCAACAGCGTAGGAAGGGTTAATGTTTTTGAGTGGTACATCCTCCATTCCGTGTTACTGACTTCTTGTTTTTTAGGCGCCATTGTCTCGGGAATATTCATGTTTTACAAACATAGGATTATGTTTCTAGGATATTCCCACTGGCATAACAGATTTTAACAAGAGCTGTAGGAGAACAGCATAGCTCGACTACGAGGGTTGTCGATACACATAGCTTGACAAACAAGGTGGCTGCGGCCTGCAGAAAAACATTAACCAAGGTTGACTAAAAACCTTAACCAAGGGAAATTAATTAAGTAATTCAAGGTCAAATGTAGGTCAATGTCAGATATAGGTCAAGGGTTATTGATGTACATCACTAGGAGATGAAGTTTTCCAAGTATGGTTGCTGTAGGCCCAGGAGTATTCCATATACAAGCTTGACTAAAAACCTTAACCAAGGGACTAAGTAATCCAATGATAAAAGTAGGTCAAGGTCAAATATAGGTCAGGGGTTATTGATGTACATCCCTATGAGAAAAAGTTATCCAAGTATGGTGTCTGTGTGCACAAGGTGTCTGTATGCACAATAGTATTCCATATACAAGCTTGACTATAAACATTAACCAAGTAATTCAAGGTTAAATGTAGGTGAAGGTAAAATATAGGTCAGGGGTTATTGATGTACATCCCTATGAGAAAAAGTTATCCAAGTATGGTGTCTGTATGCACAATAGTATTCCATCTACAAGCTTGACTAAAAACCTTAACCAAGGTTGACTAAAAACCTTAACCAAGGGGAATTAACTAAGTAATTCAAGAGGAAATGTAGGTCAAGGTCAAATATAGGTCAGGGGTTGTTGATGTACATCACTAGGAGATGAAGTTGTCCAAGTATGGTGGGTGTAGGGCCAGGAGTATTCCATATACAAGCTTGACTAAAAACCTTAACCAAGGGGAATTAAGTAAGTAATTCAAGAGGAAATGTAGGTCACGGTCAAATATAGATCAGGGGTTATTGATGTACATCCCTATGAGAAAAGGTTGTCCATGTATGGTGTCTGTATGCACAATAGTATTCCATGTACAAGCTTGACTAAAAACCTTAACCAAGGTTGACTAAAAACCTTAACCAAGGGGAATTAACTAAGTAATTCAGAGGAAATGTAGGTCAAAGTCAAATATAGATCAGGGGTTATTGATGTACATTACTAGGAGATGAAGTTGTCCAAGTATGGTGGGTGTAGGGCCAGTAGTATTCCATATACAAGCTTGACTAAAAACCTTAACCAAGGAGAATTAACTAAGTAATTGAAGAGGAAATGTAGGTCAAGGTCAATCAAAAATAGATCAGGGGTTATTGATGTACATCCCTATGAGAAAAGGTTGTCCAAGTATGGTGTCTGTATGCACAATACTATTCCATGTACAAGCTTGACTAAAAACCTTAACCAAGGTTGACTAAAAACCTTAACCAAGGGGAATTAACTAGGTAATTCAAGGTTAAATGTAGGTCAAGGTCAAATATAGGTCAGGGGTTGTTGATGTACATCACTAGGAGATAAAGTTGTCCAAGTATGGTTGGTGTAGGGCCAGGAGTATTCCATCTACAAGGTTGACTAAAAACATTAACCAAAGAGAATTAACTAAGTAATTAAAGAGGAAATGTAGGTCAAGGTCAAATACAGATCAGGGGTTACTGATGTACATCCCTAGGAGATGAAGTTGTCCAAGTATGGTGGGTGTAGGGCCAGGAGTATTCCATATACAAGCTTCACTAAAAACTTTAACCAAGGGGAATTAAGTAATTGAAGAGGAAATGTAGGTCAAGGTCAAATATAGACCAGGGGTTATTGATGTACATCCCTATGAGAAAAGGTTGTCCAAGTATGATGTCTGTATGGACAATAGTATTCCATGTACAAGCTTGACTAAAAACCTTAACCAAGGTTGACTAAAAACCTTAACCAAGGGGTATTAACTAAGTAATTCAAGAGGAAATGTAGGTGAATGTCAAATATAGATCAGGGGTTATTGATGTACATCACTAGGAGATGAAGTTGTCCAAGTATGGTAGGTGTAGGGCCAGTAGTATTCCATATACAAGCTTGACTAAAAACCTTAACCAAGGCGTGACGGTGACGGTGACGCAGACGCCGACGCCGACGCCGACGCCGGGGTGACAACATAAGTTCTACTTATTCTTCGAATAGTCGAGCTAAAAATAAGAAATGGTGATAACCAAGTGTATCAGTGACATTATGAAGGTGAAAAGGGTCAAGGTTATGCTAACTGGGGGCACAAATGTGTCAAATACACATATGTTCAAGTGTATCAAGTATCCATATACAATATATACAGCAATCCTTCAAGTTATATTGAAGGGCTTGATGAAGAAACTCTTACACGCTTTTCGCCATTAATGACGTATGGATGAACTTAACATAGCAATTTATCCGGTCAAGAACTTTAACTCTTTGCATGCTGAGAAATTTGTGGGCTATAAAGAGTTCAAAAATAGCAGATGACAATTCATTATATTTTCTTTTATTTCTCCTTATAAATGTCATGAATATGTCTTGGAATTTCATTAGAATTCTAATGAAATTTCAAGACATATTTACAAAGAGAAGTAAAACATATACAGTTGAATCCCTCAAAACCGGACACCAAGAAAACACCTGTGATCTTAGTTTTGATGAGTTTCTTGGTCATTTATCTCGGGTGATAATGTCTGTTCGCGATCGCATAGCACACAACTATGGCCCAGAATGATCAAATGCCTGATTTACAGTGAAACCTCTCTAAGCCGGACACCCTGGGAGGTCACCAGGGTGTCCGGTTTAGAGAGGTTTCACTGTACTCCTAATTCGTTTGGCGGATATTTTCGCCGCTAGCATGCAAAGAGCTAAGTTGGCAAATACATACCGACTAATAAATTGTTGTAGTAGTATCCTGCAATGACCAGATACACAAATCTGGGTCACCACGGATATAAACTACTTTTGCTGGCGTTTCATTGGTTGAACGGCGTCACATGGCGTTACAAAATGACATCAGTGTAATGACACAGTTGAAGCCTGAATTATGTTAACGAAAACCGTGTTATATTTACCCACCATGTAGCATAAATGTTTAACATGTTATATTATTTATCACATTTATCAGGCAAGGTTAGAACAGAGCTTCAGTTAAGGTGCGTAATTTGTAGGTAAATTTCAATGTTTACATAGAGCTACAGTTATAAGGTGCGTAATTTGTAGGTAAATTTCTTATTTCTCCATCAAAAATAGCAAGTTGGGAGTTCTTTATGAGACGATTCTAAAGGACTCCCAACTTGCCATTTTGATGAATAAGAAAATTTCACCCCAAGTTAAGTCAAATTACGCACCTTAACTGGAGCTCTGTTAGAATATACAAATCCCAACCAGTTCTGAGCAGAGTCGGATTAACTTGAAATCAAACGACACTAGCAGGGTAACAGAGAATAGTAGGTTAGTGCCGTGAATGGGAAAAAATATCTGGTTTTACGGCTACAAAATGAGCAATTATGATGTGGTTTCATTGAAAAGAACAGACTTGTTTATGTTGTGTAAGTACACTGTACACCGATATCATTCGGTAACATTATGTGACACCATTCGGCCAATGAAACGTCAACTTTCAATTCATTGTAACCCGGATATTTGTATCAGGTCAATGCCTGATACTACATTATGTTATCCGTCAGTACATATTCGGCCAATACAAAGTTTGCTACCTGATAAATAATACAACATGCTAGTGTATTTTGATATCAAGTTTATCAGGCTTATACTGCAAATGATAGCAATTACTTGGCAAGCTTGATAAACTCGACATGGTCAGAGCTCCAGATAAGCTGCATATTGGCATATTTTCCACACTTATTTTAGCTGAATATGCATTTATTATCAACAGTGGGAGTACAAAATACTCATAGCAATGTGAAAATATGCATTGATTTTCAAATTCAGTAGTGGAAATACTGTAATGAAGTTCAAAATTTAGTTAGTTGAGCTGCAAAAACCAAACACTGTTTGCTTTCTGCAGCTCAACAAAGTAAATTTTCAACTGTATTACAGTATAAATAAGTGAATAAAGTAATAATACACTGAAATAAGTGAATAGTTAAATTTGTTTTGTGTTTTGACCATTTGTTCTCTATTTAATAATGAAGAAAATCAATAATCAATTTGTAACAAGAGTGCCGAAGGTCACAATATACGTCCGTCGAGGCAAGGCCAGTCAACAAGGGGAGATAACTCATCTTGACGTGATAAACATGTAAACCAAATTTGGTTACGATCCGTCAAGTAGAACTCGACTTATTGCGTGGACAGGGATACGGAGTCTGAAAATTAAAAATGGCTGCCAAGGGGAGATAGCTCATCTTGACGTGATAAACATGTAAACCAAATTTGGTTACGATCCGTCAAGTATAACTCGACTTATTGCGTGGACAAGGATACGGAGTCCGAAAATTAAAAATCAATAGGCTTCTGCGCCTTGCAGTGATAAACATGTATACCAAATTTGGGTATGATCGGTAAAGTAGGACTTGAGTTATTGCGTGGACAAGGATACAGAGTGCGAAAAATAAAAATGGCCGCCAAGGGGAGATAAGTCATTGGAAAATCAATAGGCTTCTTCAGCTTGCTGTGATGAACATGTATACCAAATTTGGTTACAATCCGTCAAGTAGACATTTAGTTATTGCGTGGACAAGCTGTGCCCGCCCCCCGCCCGCCCGCCCGCCCATACAAGATGAATACATAATACGTCCCATTTTTTCAAACGGGCGTATAAAAATAAAATACGCATTTAATTTGAAATCAGGGGTACAATACTCTTTAGACACAAAGCTTATCTGGAGCTCTACATGGTATTCTCCATATGACCGCCCTAGCAACCAATTAGGGGCCATAGTTGTTACCCACCAGAACAAGTGAGCGAGAACGCATAGAAACACGTCCTTTGGCCTTGACCTTGACCTTTTATACACAAGCCACATAGGAGATGAGCCATATGATTTTGTACCTAAGATGTGCGATTTTGTCATGAAAAATATTTACAAATTTCCGATATGTTGCACAAATGACATCAAAAGTTGACCAAATGTTCAGAGCAAATATTGAATAGAATTCCACATTTGCTATAAAAAAATTGTCTACAAACTTACGTGGCTCGTCTCGTATGTGGTTTATATGTACAGTGGAACCTGGGGCCCGTTTCACTAAACTTTGTACGACTAAAACGTTCGTAAGTGCAAAATTATGATAGTCTGTAAATTTCACATTGACAATGTTTTCTTGTAAACAATTATTGGATTTACATTTATTGAGCCAGCCTATGCTCAATAAATGTAAATCCATCAATTTAAATTCCCACATGATCCAAAATTTGCACTTACGAACATTTTAGTTGTACAAAGTTTAATGAAACGGCACCCAGGTCTCTAACCGGACACTAAGAAAACACCTGTGACTTTATTTTTGATGAGTTTCTTTATTTATCACAGGTGATAATGTCTGTTCGTGATCGCACAGCACACACCTATGGCTCAGAATGATCAAATGCCTGATTTACAGTGAAACCTCCCTAAGCCGGTTTGGTTTGGAGAGGTTTAACTGTAAAGAAAATGCCGGCAGCGAAAGAGAAGCATGTGAAACTTCAAGTCAATCAGATATATGGCTTGCAGGGGGTGGTCAGGTTGTACAAATACCCTTACAGGGAGCAGTGGGGTGGCGGCAGTACAAATACATCCGGTATGGGTGGTGGGGGCAGTGTAATGAAATACCTATTGTGTATCTGGCTCCGGTATGGGTGGTGGGGGCAGTGTAATGAAATACCTATTGTGTATCTGGCTCCGGTATGGGTGGTGGGGGCAGTGTAATGAAATACCTATTGTGTATCTGGCTCCATCAAGACGAACCACACATTTCTTCACTGTACCCGACGGACCGACGCTATTCTGTCGGAGAAGATTGGTAAATTCCGCCGACTCCTGGTCGATATACAACATATCCCGCACAGGAAAATCCCTGCTGACGCTTCCGCCATTGTTTAGGTTGCCGACGGTATCGTTCTCATCCATTTCCATGGTAACTTATGATGATTACTTGTATATACATCACATTAGTCTACATCCAAATGTTTATTGATGCTCTGATTGGTGATTGATTGGCTATTAATTATGTCCGTTACATCCAAATATGGTAAATCACACACTTAAGATCCAAGGCACACTAAGATCCAATGTCATGATGTCGATAAATTGGCAATTAGTGCAATTCACAAGTTCTATACGAGGGTAAAAAATTATTAGTGTAAATACTTTTTTTTTCTCATTTCCTTTTCAACAAAGCATCTAATTGCATCACATGAAAAAAATATTATATTGTTAGGAGATTATGAAATTCATAGAATTCCAAAGTATGCTTATGTGGATAAACTAAAAAAAACCTGTAGCACAGCAGCATGAATCGTTTCCCACTTGCAATTGCCAATCAGTGCAATTAGGTGGCGCTATAATTTCCTTAACCCATTTGATGTGGAATACTGCTTCACAGGTAGCAACATTTCCAAAGA
Organism: Conchocele bisecta; assembly: GCA_029237695.1. Classification (NCBI taxonomy): domain Eukaryota; kingdom Metazoa; phylum Mollusca; class Bivalvia; order Lucinida; family Thyasiridae; genus Conchocele; species Conchocele bisecta. Next base: position 34,856,455 of record CM055280.1, read on the forward strand.
TTTCTTTTTCTATTTCTTCATTTCTATTTTCTTCATTTCCGCACAAAAGTATATGTTGTCACCACTCATTTGAACCGTCTCGGCAAGACGGTTCAAATGAGTGGTGACAACATATACTTCTTTTTATAAATAAGACAAATTATTAGAATATTTGATAAGCAAAATGGGGTATCCTAAATGGCATAAAATTGGATAGCGGCACCGGGGTCTCAGAAAAGCACAATGACAAAATACAGAAGCAAAAACAAAACAACAAGTTAATTGAATTGCATATTTGTATAATTTTATCAACCAAAATGTTAACCTTATATTGATACAGGTCATTTGTAATCCATAAGTGAACACAATCAATACATGACACATTGTCAGAGACAAAGTCCACGCACGCACATCTATCAGTGAGATGATAGTGATGTACATGTATATATAAATATTACGCAGTCAACATCAATCAATTATGCCAATTTGTCAAATGTCTTGTGTGTGCTAATTATTTAAATTGAATTTGACACTGACTGAATCATGCGAGGACTCGATAAAACCGGTCTCAGATATCCACTATGGAAACGGTCAGATATAATAAAACCTGATAAAAGAGCATTTAACTGTAGATTTGAGTACCTGTGGGATATAGAGGATAATGTGTGTATTCAATATGGTATTTATTAAACACAGTTACTGACTTCATATAGGTAATTTAATATATACCATATGAAATCATGACAAATGTTCGATTCTATTTATATAATAAGCACAGAATCAGTCATCAACTCTTTGCATGCTAGCGGCGAAAATACATGTATCCGCCAAACGAATTAGGTGTATATGTTTTATTTCTCTCAGTAAATATGTATTGAAATTTCATTAGAATCGAGTCCTCAGGACTCAATTCTAATGAAATTCCAAGACATAATCATGATATTTACGGGGAGAAATACAAGAAAATATGATGAATTTGTGTCCGCTAGTTTTGAACTATTTATAGCCCACAAATTACCCAGCATGCAAAGAGTTAAAGCTGTACTGGTCACTGACGTAATAAACAACTTCACTGATGTCATGGTAACGAGCAATGCCAACTTTATTCGTATTTTATGAAATCAAGTCAACAAATACTTTATTAAATATCTCAAATGTTAGTTATATTTATTGCATAAGCACAGCATCAGATGCTGAATCTGTATTGACCAGTAGCAAGGCAACTGTAGGAATTCCATGGTGAGTCTCGGAATCCCTACTCGTTTCCGAGCATAACCTGTAGCCCATTTCACCAACATTGCAAAGTATACTTTTCTAGCAAAGTATACTTTGAGAGAGAAATTTTCAATTTTAGATAAAATTTATTAATTTTTATTATACTGAATTTATTACATTATCACAGCCATTTTGGCTGTGATAATGTAATAAATTCAGTATAATAATTCTGCATACTTTTAATCATCAAATATATGCAGTAGTTAGTTCTATATGAAATAATGCATTTCAGGAAAAATAAATGATTGCTCCCTCAAAGTATACTTTGCTAGAAAAGTATACTTTGCAATGTTGATGAAATAGGCTACAGCTCATATATTGTCCAACACATTTTCTGTTGCATACTCATTAAACCAATATTATGTTTGGCAATACACAGCGGAAGTCCAATTTATACAATAAATAATTTTAGAGAACATTTATTTCATAAGCACAGTATCAGGCATTGAAGCTGTACTGATCACCTACTGTTTTCTGTAGCCGTCTTATTTGAATAGTTATTATGCTAATATTATGACTTTTAAAGAAGTGTGTTATTACAAAGAAAGGCATATTTCATACAATACTAAATTGCGATTATTTATTGCATAAGAACAGTATCAGATACTGAAGCTGTACTGATGATCGAATGTTTTCTGTAGCATTTGCATATTTATATTTGTAATACTCTGTAATGTCCATCTAGCCACAGACTTGAAATGCAGCCAATGTTCAAAATTACTTTCATTCCACAATTTCACTTGATTAGACAAAAAATATATTTTGTGCACTCGCTAAGATCTATTGCTTTGAATGAATGTGGCTGTCACTGGGCAATTGAGGCTTATCGCTAGCCAGACCTTGAGACAGGTGTAGTCCCAGATCTTTGCGCAGGCAGATCTGGCACTGCACAGTTCACACTTGAGTCAGCGACACAATTGTCCTGCTTGTAACAAACAGTAATGGATGTTACCAGGATGCAGGCAAGCACATGTGGATCAGGAGCTAGACTGGTCACCGAAGCCATTAGACCCATTTCTCCACAAGCACAGTTACAAATACCCCACCAATATATTGTCTGTTCCATTGTACATTTACGAATCATTTGCATTGAGCAACTTAAATGGAAAGGAAGGCATATCTTCTTGCTAGAAAAAAGCAATCACCCGAACAATGGCATATAATATATTACCAACCCACACAACAGTCGATCAACATACCTAACCAATAACATTTAATTAACCCTTAGACTGCTACGCACAACAATTGTCGTCCACTGTTGCTTTTATATCTTGCCTTATTTCTCAATAAAAACATGTTTTGACAGCACTTAAGAATCATTTCCAATGGAAATGATTCTGAAGTGCTGTCAAAACATGTTGTAAATTATCCTAAAGTGCTTTCAAAGCATGTTTTTAATGATAAGAATTCAGCCACGGAAGTGGTATCGCGCCTGCCGAGGCATTTGACAATAACTTTAACGCATTTGCCTTACAAAAAAAACGGACAACGCGGATGACGCGGACGACGGAAAAAGCGCCGACTATAGTCGCGCCTCTGCTAAAGCAGGCGCGACAAAAATGGAACATAGAATATAAACAGCAGACAACAAAAAATTAAGATAGCGGTGTAAGGGTTAAGTGTTGATTCAATTACTGGGTAGACTGTTTGTAACTAGATGGCCGCGGCCCGCATGTCCCGCCCGCCGAGGCTTTGATAGTATAGCGAATAACTTTAACCAAAAACTTTGATGCATCAAGTGTCAAATAAGGAAGATATCCTTCAAGTTATATTGCATGATGCATGATTTCATGATGAAGAAACGCTTACAAAAATGTCAATGACAAGTAAATGGTGGTGTGAATTATGTCCCCATGCATGAAGTGTCCAAATATGGAAGTAATCCTTCAAGCTATATTAAAGTTATATTCAATTCAGGAAGAAACGCTTACACAATTTGGAATGTAAACACATGGCGAAGTGATTTAGCGACACTTTGAAGGTCAAATGGTTACGGTCATGTAAATGGTGGAGTGTCACATAATTATGTCCATTATTAATATTAAAGTAATCCTTAAAGGTGTGTTGACGTTTGGACTGTAGTCTATACTGTTGATTGTAGTTTTCTGGTAGACATGTTCAGCCTTATCATGCATCTCTTAACCTCGTCTTGTATTTCCATTATCAAAGTGGGTGTTAGCATCAAACACCTGCCTAATATTCCATCTAATTATTTGATATACGTTTCCAATTATCTCACAAAAATAACACTTAATTACATTTCCTCACTGAGCTAATTAAAACTTCATGTACTGAGGAATGTTCTTATACATAGAGTAATGATATATTTCCACTAACAGTTTATTATAAGTATACTTTATTTCTGTAAAAGTATCTATTTAATCTTGTAAAAGCAGTGGTGTAGACATTGGGGGTGAAGGGGTGCAGTGGTGTAGACATTGGGGGTGCAAGCGGTGCAGTGCAATGCACCCTCTAGAATTTTATCAGGTGTGTATTTTTACTTTAATTTTAGTTTTTCAGAAGTACAACTAAAAATAATATTGTAGAAATGTTGATCAGTATTTTGTTATCAGATTTGTCTAGTTTAATCGGAAACTAGAGCACAGTCGATGGCGCGCCATCACAATATACTTTTCCCAAAATGCTAAGTCGAAAAGGGGGAGATAATCCATGACCGGGGGTCGAAACAAAAATCGAAATCTAAACACCATAAGGAAGGCACACACCAAGGTTCAAGTTCCTACCTATTACAGTTAAAGTTTTACTTCTTACAAGAAATGTGACGGACGGATGTGCGGGCGTACAGACATACGTACGTACGGACAAACGGACAGACACCCGTGACAAAAACAATGTACCCATTATTTTTCAAAAAGTGGGTATAATAATATTAAATAAACAAGAAATGGACGTTTGTCTACAAGCGCATGTGTATCACCCTCCCTGAATACATGCAGTCAACAAAATACATGGAGACTAGAACTGTCGACACATGAAAACACTGGCAGCAAAAGAAAACAATGGCACATTTGAAAATACAAAAGACAATATGATAGAGAACCATCAGACAAATGAAAGTGTGAAATATGAAGCAGTTAAGTGAGAAAGGAAACAGAAATTATAAGGCATTTACCCAAGTGTTAAGGTTTTGAATGTAATAAGTAAGTGACCTTTGACCTTGGGGTAAGTGGGGGCCCTAGGATCGAGGATTTGTTACAGCATCAGAGGAATGTATGTGTGAAATTTGAAGCAGTTATATAACGTGAAAGGAAACAGAAATTATATGAAATTTACCTGAGCGTTAAGATTTTGAATGCACTAAGACCTTCACCTTGGGTTTAGCGGGGGCCCAAGAATAGTGGATTTGTCACAGAATGATAGAGGACCATCAGAGGAAATTAAAAGAAATTAATCCAAGCTGGACGTACAGGATGGACAGACTGACGGGACGGGAGATGCGGACGCCGATAAAACTATATGCCTCCCTCACCATTAGGTGGTGGGGGCATACAAACTAATATGTTAGTAAGTTGAGTTATCATTCTTGCAATTCCAAAGGTTATTTGAATTATGATGTGTACATGAAATTAGTGTGTATACAAACAAAGGGAGGTAACTCGAAAATTAGTGAGGCAAGAGTTGTTGTTCTTGCATTAGACACCACTTTGTGTAGTTGTCTAAGCATGTGTGATGTTTCATGGAAATATAAAGGGTATTCGAGTTATGCTCTGGACAAGAAATCAGTGCATGAAAAAAACAAATGGAGATAACTCGAAAATTAGTGAGGTAAGAGTTATCATTCTTGCAACGCGACACATATTTGGGTTGTGGGTTGTGTATCTTGAAAATATTCCAAAGGGTATTCGAGTTATACTCCGGACAAGAAGTGTCTACGGCGGACGCGGATGATGTTTGGTGTCAAATCCATATTATCCCCGGACTTTCATCAGGGGGATACAATAATACTGTCACAGCAGGTAACCGACTTTTAAAGCAACTGTCTCAGATGGATGCATTCCACAACAAGAGTGTCGAAGGTCACAATATACGCCCCTCGAGGCAACTCACTGGAAAAGCAAGAAAATCAATACAGCTCTTCCTCTTGCCATGATAAACATGTATACCAAATATGGAAGAACTTTTTCAGTTATCTCAAGGATATAGACATGCTGTAAATGCATTTGTAGACTTGTCATTGATATATCCCAGCATTTGTCGGTTTATTATCACATTTATATGCCATGTTAAAAACAAGAAAACCAGGAAAATCAATTCTACCTTGAACTTGACTGCACCATGTAACCCATCAGAAAATACAGTCTCACATAGTTACATTTGGTTATTTTTGCTTTAAAGGTACATGCCCACTCAGTAGGCACAAAATGTTCTTTAAAGGAATTAAATAAGTGTTTAAATGTGTCACCATTCCACCAGCTCGAAAAATTACGAGTGCCCGCTATACAGATATAATCATTTATTAATATTTGTTTTACTGATAGTGACACGCAGTGATATCAGGCTATTTTCATATGCGAATTAGGCATCATATTTTTTAATTATTCATACTAATTAACTGTGTCACCTGAAAAAATTATATTTTCAACAAATTTTATAGTATGATCATTGCACATCAAAAAATAAATACAGAGAATAAATAGTAATGTCTGTTAACATTTTAAGGAAATACGGTTGTGGAAATTTACGTCTGATATAAAATGTCAATCAATATGTGGGGTAATGGTGTTCATAAATAAATGTTTATTTGCCCAAAAATGTCTCAAATGTCTCGCTGATATAAAAGAAAATAAAGTGCCTACTGAGTGGGCATGTGCCTTTAACTCTTTGCATGCTAGCGGTGAAAATATCCGCCAAACGAATTAGGAGTATATGTTTTATTTCTCTCTGTAACATATGTCTCGAAATTTCATTAGAATGGAGTCCTCAGGACTCAATTCTAATGAACTTCCAAGACATATTCATGATATTTACGGGGAGTAATACTTATAGGTTATTGAATTTGTACGGAAATATATTTTAGCATACGAGTTCGTTCGGCCGGACCTGTTCTGAGTTCTGTTGGTGTTTTCATAACAGACATCTTTTCGTGCTGATGTCAGTTTTATGGACCTTCATTACGCAAACACGTCTTATTTGGAATTAATAAATCACTGAACTACTTTCGGCAAGGGAGATAATCAATATCACGCGAACTATTTTCATACGAGCCAAGCGGATTGTTCTGTTTATGATTAGTATATATAGTTTTAATCTATCTCCTGTGATATATAATGATACATTACTTTCTTATGTTATGGGTACTAATACATGTTGTTTCAATAGCGTATCTCTGTAACGGTATCGTTGTAGATGGAGTTGCAAATAATTTAATAATTATTACGTTCAAATGGTTGCGTAATACTGATAGCACTTCTGTATAACTGTAATTGTCGTAAATGGCGCAATAGTCGTGAGGTTAAGGTCGCCGACTTCAATGACTTAATTACCGATTCCCGAAAGGGTCGGGGGTTCAAACCTCGACGTGGTATATTTTTTTTTCTCCATATACATGTATATTATTTTTGTGATTTTAATATTTTCACAATTTTATGATTTTAATAAAAATACCTATAAATTGATAGAAACTTACCAACAATGAAAGTGTCTGTCTTTAAGTAATATATACACAGACAGTTTGTTACTGTTTTTTTAAGTTTGAGGTACTGTCTATACCATATAATGTTTTACTGTCCCAAAATCTATTTTTTTGGCTGTCACAATTAATTAATTTTCGGACAGCAAACATTTTTTTATGAATTTGAAATAATTATTGTCCTCCATCTGCTCACAACACTGTTCGAACTGCGGCCTGTGGCTATCATGACCAGAATTCACTGGCCACAAACACAGTAGCCATCGGCGACTATTTATTAAATTATTATTTTTTATTTTATTTGAATTCCGCGTGAACGCTGAATTTTGTGTCAACACCATTTACAGAAAATATTGGTGATTTTCTAAACGAATATCGGAGAAATGCGGCTATATATTTTGTTAATTTTCAACACCATTTACGGAAAAAAATTACTGATTTTTTAAAACATTATCGGCACAACTAAATACGGTGATAGAATTTTTGTCAACTTTTCAACACCATTTATGGACATATTACTGATTTTCTAAAAACAATATCGGCGAAGGTGTACTGAACTACTCTTTATTTTAAATAACCAGCCGTCTAATAGATCTGAGTATATCGTTAATTGTCATGTTGTCTCCGACAGTGAGGTGTTGCGGCACACATCAAAACGACACGTCAATTTCAAAACATTGCCTAAGGGTCACAGCTGTGTGGTGTCATCAGATCAACACCTCGTCACACACAACTACGCATTATCAATTTTTTTCCCCACACAAAGCGACGTGTATTTACAACTAGATCTGTGTAATGTGTCGGGTGTAGCCAAAGACCATACATAAATTCGTAATTAGTCACAGATGTAGCCTTAAAATATAATCGATTTCCTTAAATTACGTCCGCAAGTTGACAGATATTTCAGAGCAGACGTCATCGTAATTTGCCGTTATTTATTTCCAAAATTAGCCATATATTCTGTAAATGGCGTTGAAAGTTGACAATAATTAAGACCAAATCGCTATCGACGACAACTGACGATCCGATGAGAGAGTAATACCGTTTACGCGTATCCAATGTTAAATATACATCGTTATTTTGTATGACTTTCGTAGTTTTTACCGAGAAATTCAAACCGTTTCCAATTATTGGGGAAAATAATATCATGATTAGCACACCGTTTCACTAAGCAGCGGCTACTCAGGGAATGGGATCACACGGTCTATTGTTTACACTGGATTAATGGCGGCCCCCATGAGGTCTCGGGTAAATCTTATTTTTAAATAATACGACTGTGGTTTCTTCCTTTTAGTGATGACCATGTGCCAGCCGTTAACACTTATTTAGCAGCATTATTTATGTAGTTAGTCTGAACATTCTGCAGAGAAATTTTAATAGGACGGAATCGAGCGTTGTTTAAACTTAGTCCTGTTCATATCCACAGGTCAAAATATGAACTGAAAATGGCGCTTTGTGTGACAGAAATCCGTACGCGGACGAATAAAAAAAATATTTTGTTATAAATATCACATATAGCGAAACAGCGGTAGCATCTACTATTTTAATAATATGCATACATATTGTAATTAATGTTTAATAGTGATATACTTATGAATAATATACGATACTATGGTTTATACTCCAGCACTATGTTTTAAGGCTGTGTGATTTGCCTCAATATAAGCTGGATTAATTAATACTTATATTCATGCGCTTCATGAGAACATCAATACATTTATAATATACAAATATTACTTAAAGGGGTATCGATATGATACATTTTAATAATATAAATATTGAAAATACACATTACAATCGCTTACAACATAAGTTATTGATCGAAAATAGTCACTGCATCGTGACCTATTTGACCGCATTACCTATTGCGCAGGCACCTCATCATACCCCTGTTTACATAGGTAACTGGGGGTTTAGTGAGGTATGCTCGCTAATACAATGTTTGCGTAATGTTGGATTGGGACATTTCCTTATTCGCGATCAGCTGTTGTCAGCTTAACGACACAGGCGCGGGACGCAGTTCGGTGACAATACGACTGCTTGACAGCGTACAATACGGCAATTTATTGGTGGGTAGTAACAATGCAAAGTCAATGGGGCAAATATGAAGGTATATAATAAATGAAAATATGATGAATTTTTGTCCGCTAGTTTTGAACTATTTATAGCCCACAAGTTTCCCAGCATGCAAAGAGTTAATCATAAATGTACATCACATGTTAAGGCATTGCAGTGTTCAGCTAAGTGGTAGTCACTGGTAACTATGAATCAGTGAAAAGTATAAGATCACTGCTATAATATTCTAGTATGAATGTAATCTCTAATGCAGTTGACAACGTAATATCCAGCGAAAAAACAAGTTTGTCATGTGACTATTAACGGCGAGTGCATCCATGAAAATATGAATGCTATTTTTAGCAAATTCCAACATTTGAAATGCTAGTTATTTTTCAATAATTTTTATTTTATGGTTTTGTTTTTTTCCATTTACCCATAGGTTCATATATGTTCATATTTTTAGCAGCCGATTTTGTGAAATCTTAACCCTTTCAACACCACAGACCTCTATATATAGAGACAATGTTTGCAAACAGTGCAGATCCAGATGAGCCGGCTCGTAACGAGCCGTCTCATCAGGATCTCCACTGTTTGTTAATAGTTATCAAATTTGAAAAAATTACCCTTTCTGAAGAATGGAATAGCCTGAAAATTTGAATGGACCAATGAAATAGCATGAAACAGTGGCATGGAACAGCCCATTAAGTTACTTGGTGTTGAAAGGGTTAAGTTAATGACCTTTACATTTAGGTGGGAAAAGGTATTAGTAATAAATCACTTTAAATGTGATAAGTGAATTTATAGAAATCTTTGCACAAACATTTTTATCGTACAAAGTTTAGTGAAACGGGCCCCTGAGACCCAGGCCTATTTTAAAGGGAAAGGAATTTATGTTTTCAATTGAACTTTCTTTCTCAAATTGGCAAAAAACATACTATTTGCCATTGGGAGCATTGCTGATAAACAGCTATAGAAAGAGCCACCATTATAAATTATTCATGCTTTCTTGCCTCAGGATTTTTCCCAGTGCAGTAGCTTTTTAATTGTACATAAAAAGGAAAAGTACCAGAATAATTGGTTCAGAAAAAAAACAAAATTACCCCATTTCATTCTGAATACACGGAAATGGATTGAACAAATTGAATTAATTTTCTCTATTATATTTTTACTTCTCACAAATATATGTGTTGACTACTCATTGAAACCGTCTCGACGAGACAGTTCCAATGAGTGGTAACAACTTATACTTCTTTGCTTTAGATAATGACCTGACACAATACAAGAATTCCGCCACGGAAGCAGTGTCGCGCCCGCCGAGGCATTTGACCGTAACATGATAATGGGCATGTGCTAATGTAAGCATCACAAAAACTATCGGAGAAGTGCATGCTTTAAACACAAAAAAGGTCGAGGTTATGTTAATGGCAGTAGGAGTGTGTTCCAAATGCTTGCATGCATCAGGTATCCAAGTATTGAAGCAATTCATCAAGTTTAAAGTTATATCATGATGAAGAAATTTGTACAAACATTTTATTTTGAAAAAAGTGTTTCCACAACTACTTAAAGGTCAAAAGGTGAAGGTCATGTTCATGGCGGCAGCACAAGTGTGTTTCAAATGATCAAATGTCTCAAGTATCCAAGTATTGAAGCAATCCATCAAGCAATATGAAAGTTGTATCATGATGAAGAAACTTGTACGAACATTTTGATGTAAAAGAAATAGCTGAAGAAAGTGTTTCTGCAACAATGTGAGGTCAAGGTCATATTAATGGCAGCATGAGTGTTCCAAATGCTTACATGTATCAAGTGTCAAAATATTGAAGCAACCCATTAACTAATATTTAAGTCACGTGATGAAGAAGAAACCTGTACAAACTTTTTGACATAAAAAAATGAAATGTGTGTCCCCGACAATGTGATGGTCAAAAAGGTCAAGGTCATGTTAATTGCGGCACGAGTGTGTTCCAAATGCTCACATGTATCAAGTGTCCAAATATTGAAGCAATCCACCAAGTAATGTTAAGTTAAATGAAGAAACTTAGCAATTTTGTTTCCGCAAAAAATTAAAGGTTAAAAAGGTTGAGGTCATATTAATGGGCAGCATGAGTGTGTTCCACACACATTCTCAAATGTATCAAATCATGAAGCAATCCGTCAAGTAATATTAAAGTTATATCATGATGAAGAAACTTATACAAACATTTTGACATTTGTTGACGCGGATGATGATGCGAAAGACGACAACGGCAAAAATTATTCTGCTAAAGTAAGCGCGACAACAATTATAATACAAACTGTCAAAATATACCAATCTTGCACACTGCACTGAGAATGCATTAGAACAAAACATGAGTATATTGTATTCACCATCATTTGCAAATACTTAAAAATACGGATACAATTTAAACTAGAAAATTTTGTCTGTCAAAGCACTTAGGGCACCTATTTGAGAAATAATAAATTAACACCACATGCACAAAATTAAGATATCCATTTAACGTCTTACTATCCAATTAAACACGTCACTCACAATAACACGTCAGTATTATATGAGCCACTTCACTGGAAACTGAATATATCAATAGCACAGTGCAACATTACAGACCAAAGTCATTGGTCAATACACCAAGATTATATCGTGGTAAATACGCAATTTATATTCCGCATATTCCCGTCACAAAATATTCTGCAATCAGCTGATGAAACTGTTTCACAACGATCGGTTCCTGTCACACGGCATGTGTTTATCAATCTCAGTTCCACTGATACAAGGCAGCGACCATTCACTAGAACTGGATCACAATATTGGCTAGGAGAACACAAACCCAGGCGCGGATCTAGGTTTCTGAGAACGGGGGGGTTGTCGAGATGCACGCAGTGGACCGAGTTTGCTAGGGGGGTTCGGGGGCATGTCCTCCCGGAAAAAAATTGAAATACAGATGTCCTGAAATGCATTTTCCTGGGTTTTACGGGATTTAAAATCCGACTCGAGCTGGTAATAAACTGTTATATTTTGTACCACTATGATGATATTCTTTTGTAAGTTAACTGATTATAAAAACCACACAAATAAGTTACACATACATTTTGACTATACCTATCAGTGAAAAATGATTTCATGCTGGTCTGTCGCATCTTTTTCGCGACAGGCTCCATCGTGCAAATCTAGAGCAGTCAGGTTAGTGTTGTTGTTGTTTCTGCTGCGTGCACATGTTTCCCGCGTTTACTTTTCATGGCACCGTAAATGATCAACGCTCTATGATCAATCATGAATCATGCGAATACAATGTAAAGTAGCTACAGTAACAAACACAATACATATTCAATCGTTTAATTGTGTATGGTTCACGTTTTTAAACATATACTCAACAAAACTAGAAACGTCCCTATTTTATAGCCGGTGTAGCTCTGTCTATGTATGTACCACATATTCAAAGTACATGTATTTTAAACCGTGGCGATGTTCAGAATACGATCGTGTAGAGTTTAGCCGATACACACGGTTTACATAGCGGCCAGTGACCGGAACGTTGATTTCCACTTTTTGCACGTGCGCGCTATACTTGTCATCGATAAGGTGATTCAGTTCATGTCGTACCATTCATGCGATAGGGGCTATTCGGAAAATTAAAAAACTTTTTTAATTTTACACTGTTTTCGATATGCCACGGCTTTCCGAAAACAGCGAAATCAGGCAATTGGGATGCTTGCGGGTGGGATGGCCGCCAGGGCGGTCGCGCCTCGGTTTGGTTGCTGTCGGAAGACGATTGATCGTCTTGCAGCCCGGTACCAGCAGACTGGGGCTGTTCACGACCGGCAGCGACCTAGTAGGCCTCGTGTAACGACGGCTAGAGCCGATCGTTACATTACGTTGACGCACTTACGTCAACGTCGATTGGCAGCCAGTCACTGCTAGGCGATACGGTGTCTCAGGGCAGACCATTCGCAACCGGTTACGTCGTAACGCCCAACCAATCCGGGCACGCCGCCCGTACACTGGTCAGATAATGACCCAACGTCACCGTGCTGCCAGACTGTTATTGGCGCGACGTCATCTGAACTGGAGAAGGGCTGACTGGAACCGAGTTTTGTTCACCGATGAATCTCGGTTCACAGTTAGTCATGCTGACGGAAGATTACGGGTATACAGGCGTAAAAATGAAAGATTCACCGATTGTTGCATTGTTGAGAAGAACAGGTTTGGGGGAGGGAGCGTAATGGTCTGGGGTGGGATCATGGGAAACCGGAAGACAGATTTGGTTGTTGTACAGGGCAACATCAATGCACAACGTTATGTTGCAGATGTGCTAAATGCACATGCCTTACCATTTATCCGTCAGCATGGTCCTGGTGTGACATTGATGCACGACAATGCCCGCCCTCACGTAGCCAGGGTCACCACTCGATACTTACAGCAAAACAACGTCGACGTCATGCCATGGCCCGCGGTCTCCCCGGATCTCAATCCCATTGAGCACATATGGGATGAGCTGGGCCGCAAAGCACGAGCTAACCATCAGATTGACAATGTTCGCGATCTTACACGGGCGTTACAACGGGAATGGAGGAATTTGCCCAACGCACTGGTATTGAGTTACGTCACGTCGATGCGGCATAGGATCATTGCATGCATTCATGCAAATGGTGACCACACTCGGTACTAACGAGATTTACTGAATTTGCCACATTACTTATTGAAATTCCATCTCTAAACATTAAGTAACACATTTCTGAGTTTTTGTGATTTTTGATTTTGACCCCTACCGCCCTTGGCCGGTTATCTCTCGAATATTTAACAAGATATCCAAATGCAATTTATTGGCTTTGATACAGAAATGAATGAACTTGTTTTTCCATTTTGATTTTTAAAAGTAACCCTTTTGGTTTTTGATGAATCTTTCCTTAAACATGGAGGGACGTTTCTAGTTTTGCTCAGTATATATCGAACATGTTTGTCCATTATGAATACCATCATGACAATTTCATATCAGTTCATATTTGCATAACCTCCGTGGCTGAAGGGGGGGGGGGGGGGGGGGGGGGGGGGGGGGTGGGGGGGGGGGGGGGGGGGGGGGGGGGGTTGCAACCCCCACAACCCAGTGCTAGATCCGCGCCTGAAACCTGATGGTGAACTGCAACAATTGCACAGGAAACTTTGCCGATGTGTGCTTAATTTTCATAGGTTTCACTGTAATTTCAAATAACTAGGTCAAACAAGGGCATCATTATCACTCAGCCTTGATAATAAAATACTTTTAACATGTTTGACTTACAAACAAGTCCTCAGTGACCTTAGCCTTGGGCGGTTGGACGTGGGTCATATGAAAAACAAAGCACCATCGCGAGATACACACATTGTGGCCAATTATTATCACTAGATGGCCGTGGCCCACATGTCGTGCCTGCCGAGGCATTTGATAGTACTAAACAAGCTTTGATAGTATACCAATGTGCCGACTATATCGCGCTGTCCACAAGCGGGCGCAACATAAAAAAGTAATTTGACCTTGACATATTGGGCCGCACGGGTTCGGCATAGAATGAAAGTAGAGAAAGTGAGCAGAGGCTCACGTATAACCCCGGCCGCCACCTGGTCCGACAAATAAAATCTTTTAACACAAACATTGAAAACTTTAACGCAAACTTCTTTAACACTAATTTGCCCTTGACCTTGGACATGAAGTGGTATGGAATGAAACTATGGATGATAAGGAGGTATATATGAAGTTTGAAGTCCATCCGACTTACGTTGCAGAGAAAATGGGTACCCGAAAACCTAAACGCAAATCTTACGAAGCAAATTTATAAGTAATTTGACCTTGGACAAGAAGGCGGCCTGGGTGTGGTATGGAATGAATATATGGCTGATGATAAGGAAGTATATGAAGTTTGAAGTCAATCCGACTTATCGTTGCAAAGATAATGGGTACCCGAAAACGTAAATCTTATGGACGCCAATTTCCAAGTAATTTGACCATGACCTTGGACATGAAGGCCGCACGGGTGTGGTAAGGAATGCAAATATGGATGATGATAAGGAAGCATATGAAGTTTCAAGTCAATCCGACTTATCGTTGCAGAGATATTAGGTAGCCGAAAACTTTAACAGAAATTTCTAAGCAATTTGACCTTAACCTTGAACATGAAGGCCTGAGGAGTGTGGTATGGAATGAAAATATGGATGATAAGGAAAAATATGAAGTTTGAGGTCAATTTGACTTACCGTTACAGAGATAATGGGTACCCAAAAACATTAACGTGGACAGATGGATAAACAGATGGAAGGACGGACGGAATAACAAAAACTATATACACCTCGACATACTTTGTATGCAGGGGTATAACTATTGATGATGATAAAGAAATATGACACAGACAATTTCAAAGTAATTTGACCTTGACATTGGGAACAAGGGCAGCACGGGTTGGGCATAGAATGAAAATATGGATGATGATAAACACACATGTGAAGTTTGGAGTGAATTGGCGAAGCGGTTTCAGAGATATAATGTTCTTAAAAACTTAAACCTAAATCCCAAAAAAAATTAATGTAAATTTCAAAGTAATTTGACATTGACATTGGCCACAGGGACCGCATGGGCATAGAATGACAACATAGATCATGATAAACACCCATGTGAAGTTTTAAGTTAATCGGTGAAGCGGTTTCGGCGATATCATGTACAGTCGAGCACCGGTGTCTCGAATATCAGTATCTCGATCATATCCCCTATCTCAGATGATTCATCCAGAATTATATCTTTATTTGTCTAATATAAATCGGCTATCTCGACCATGCCTTATCTCGTACATGTTCTCTATCTCGACTGTTCATTCTGTCCCCTCCGTATAAAATATGTTAAAAATCTCTTCACTATCTCGATCACATAAGCGCATGGATAAATCGCTTAAGTGCATGGCTGCCAAGATCGCTGGTCATTTAAGCAAATCACTGAATCATGACGCCTCCTTGTAATGTTGATTAGCTTACTACCTTTGGTCATTAGTTAATTGGTGATTGTTTACTCGTGGTGTAATGGGTAATATGATTTCATATTTTTCGCGAACATATTCGACCATGTCATTTCATCGTTATCTCGATCGTAGTCTTATCTCGACTTCGAGATACTGGTGCTCAACTGTAGTTAAGAACTTTAACCTGCCGCACGTATGTACACCAATGTGCCGACTATATAGCGCCGTCTGCAAGCGTGTGCGACAAAAATATATTGCTACATGACTGCCGTTGTTTGACACCACTCACAGACATGTTCAAATGTAGAACATGTGCTGTTTGACCATGGCTATAGACAATGCTCATTCCGGGGCCAAGCCAACACCTACATAATGCATGTGTATCATGACGTTACAAGAACACATTGTGTCACCAGACCAGTTCACAATGGTTGCACTGAAATTTTGAAATTGATGCGACTGCATCGCGCAATGTGTACTGCGGCCCCAGAATATGTATCTGTAAATCAACTGTTTGAATGGAACAGGTTATCAAAGTACCGAAAGTACTGCTTAATTATATGCTCAAATTACACGATATTTCTGATGGAAATGTGACAATAACGTTCGACAATGTCCAGCCGTGGTTAAACGTTTGCCGTGGCACTCGATAACTGTTTGAACCCGCGGCCTATGGCCTTGGGGTTCAAACAGTTCCCTCATGCCACGGTAAACGTTTACCCACGGCAGGACATGGTCAAACCTTATATTTACACAGTATAACCTACACTGCAGTTCTACATTCATGTCTTTAATATAGTGGGGTTGAGTTGGGCATAAATCTGCTCGTATGGGTGGGGCATTTGGCGTGAGAATACATTTTGTTTTTGCAGATTCCAAATGTAGTGTAACGTCGTTGTGATCACCATCTGAGTTGCACCTTCTGGACAAACAACGGGAGTCGTTCTGCAATCATACTTTTATTGGCACAATCGATCGTATAGTGGAATTAGCCTAAATATCAGAGTCCTGGGTTACCACCCGTGCCCAGACTATCGAACGGCGCCACAAGGCAACCCGGCGAGAGTCCAACCTTATAACAAACCCAACTGGAGTGTATAGCATTAAGCGAGCAGTTTTCACACGGACGGCCTTATATATTCTATGGTCGACATTTAATGTTTATTGCATCAGAATCAACAGATTGAAATGGTCCTCATTGATGTGTGCTTATCTAAATATTATTATGCACCCAGTAATACTTGACTTAAAATCTGAGGAACAGGCCATATCGTTATAGTAGATGCCATGCTATGGGCCCCATTTAACTCTTTGCATGCTGGGAAACTTGTGGGCTATAAATAGTTCAAAACTAGACAACAAAAATTCATCATATTTTCTTGTATTTCTCCCCGTAAATATCATGAGGACTCAATTCTAATGAAATTTCAAGACATATTTACAGAGAGAAATAAAACATACTCCTAATTCGTTTGGCGGATATTTTCGCCGCTAGCATGCAAAGAGTTAAGGTAGCGGCGACAACAATTGACTGGTGCCTCTGTAGAACACATTCTACAGACACTGTCGAGTATTGTGATTAATTGATATCAACGACGGAGTTCAAAGTTGAGACAATTGCTGCGTTATATTGACAGCGTTATCTGGCGTTTTTGTGGTAATTATTGACACTATACTGTTGATTGATGGGTGGATGGGACGGGACGGGGCGGGGACGGGGACGGGGACGGGGACGGGGACGGGGACGGAAGGGGACGGACGGGGACGGGACGGGACGGGACGGGACGGGACGGATGGATTGTATAGGATAGTTTTGGACTGGACTGGTTGATTGCTTATTAATTGGAGTTTCATATCCATTCAATTGCTGGGTTATATTGGTAGTGTTAATTATCTGGGTTTTTTTTGTGGTAATTATAGCCACTAAAGTATTGTACTGATTGATTGATTTATTGTATTGATTGATTGATTGATTGATTGGTTCATTAATTGATTGATTAGATTGAATGGATTGGACTTATTGATTGATTGATTGGTGTTTTATGTAAATTCTACAGATAGATCACTACAGTGGAACCTCTGTCTGTTCATGATTGATCTTGAGTTTTACATATTACAGAGAACACTCTCAAAACCAGACACCCTGGGCACCTCCCAGACACCGGGCACCTCCCAGACACCGGGCACCTCCCAGGGTGTCTGGTTTGGAGAGGATCCACTGTATTGAGAACATTAAGCTTATCTGAGACACCTCGGGCTACAGAGTTCAAAATCCTATCACAAATAGAGCGTCCTCAATCCGTCCTCATCCACGACACCGATTCCATTCCGCTATACACAGGGATATCCAATTTGCTCGGATTATACATACAGCATTACCGCCATAACAGGATGAGTTATAAATAATCAGATTGTTACAGCCAGAATCATCATAGCTCCCCACAATATAATGTTATAATGTGACTGTGGAATCAAGGCGATCACGGAAAAAATGTCTCGCCCACAAAAAGTAGGTCAATGTCACCAGAATGACACAAACGTGTCACCCATAAAACAAGAGGGCCATGATGGCCCTAATTCGCTCACCCAACTCCATGAACACCAGAGGAGAATGTGACATTGAGTTCATGTGTTTTAAAAAAATTGTGCTATTTTTAGATGGCGGTCATCTTGGATTAAGCGATGACTCTCATTTTACCAAATCTGGAAATGCTTCACCCAAGGATCTTAACTTACTATGTTTGGCCAGCATCGGCCAGCATCGGCCAGCATCGGCCAGCATCGGCCATGTGGTTCCGAGAAAAAGACGTTCAAAATCTTGAATAAATGGATCTTTTGGCGGCCATCATGGATGACATAATCATCCGATTATGTCATCCGATTCCGACAAATATTGTACCAGAGCAATCACCTCATCGATACCTTCAATTTTATATATGACATGAGCATATTTGGTAAAAAATAAAATTTGACCCCATGGGCCACACCCATTTTTGACCTCAGGGTCACCATTTTAACACCTTTGAAAGAGATTCTACATCGATCATTCCTGCCAAGTTTCGTCGAAATCCGGCTGGCAGTTCATGAGAAGAATTTTTTTTTAAAAATTTGCGCTATTTTTAGACGGTGGCCATCTTGGATTAGCGACTACCTCCGTTTTAACAAATCTGAAAAGGCTTCACCCATGGACCATAACTGTGAAGTTTGGCCACCATGGGCCAAGCGGTTTGTGTGAAGAAGAATTTTGAAATCTCTAATAAAAGAACAACCTTTTGACCTTTCGGCGGCCATCTTGGATGACATGACTATCCACTTTCGACACAAAATGTACCAGAGCGATCGCCTCTTTGATACCTTCGATTTGATATAGACATGACCATATTCGGTCAAATATAAAATTTTACCCCATGAGCACGCCCATTTTTGACCCCGGTGTCACCATTTTAACAACTTTGAAAGAGCATTGTACATCGATCATTCCTACCAAGTTTCGTCGAAATCCGGCTGGCGGTTCATGAGAAGAAGATTTTATAAGAATTTATGCTATTTTTAGACGACGGCCATCTTGCTTTAGCGATGACCTCCATTTTAACAAATCTGAAAACGCTTCATCCATGGACCATAACTTTTAAGTTTGGCTACCATGGGCCAAGCGGTTCATGTGAAGAAGAATTTTGAAATCTCTGATAAAAGAACGACCTTTTGACCTTTTGACCTTTTGGCGGCCATCTTGGATGACATAACCATCCAATTTCGACAATAAATGCACCAGAGTAATCGACTCGTTGATACGTTCGATTTGATATATAACGTGACCATATTCGGTCAAAAATAAAATTTGACCCCAATTTGACCGCACGGGCCACGCCCATTTTTTACCCCGGGGTCACCATTTTAACAACTTTGAAAGAGCATTGTACATCAATCATTTCTAGCAAGTTTCGTCGAAATCCGGCTGGCAGTTCATGAGAAGAAGATTTTTAAAGAATTTATGATATTTTTACATGGCGGCCATCTTGGATTAGCGATGACCTCCATTTTAACAAATCTGAAAAGGCTTCACCCATAGACCATAACTTTTAAGTTTGGCTACCATGGGCCAAGTGGTTCATGTGAAGAAGAATTTTGAAATCTCTAATAAAAGAACGACCTTTTGACATTTTGGCGGCCATCTTGGATGAGATAACCATCCGATTTCGACAAAAAATGCACCAGAGTGATCGCCTCGTTGATACCTTAGATTAGATATATAACATGACCATATTTGGTCAAAAACAAAATTTGACCCTAATTTGACCCCACGGGCCACACCCATTTTTGACCCCGGGGTCACCATTTTAGCAACTTTGAAAGAGCATTTTACATCGATCATTCCTACCAAATTTTGTAGAAATCCGGTTGGCGGTTCTTGAGAAGAAGATTTTTGAAGAATTTGTGCTATTTTTAGATGGTGGCCATCTTGGATTATGTAATGACGTCATTTTAACAATTTTGTAATCCCCCTACCTAAGGACCATGACCATGAAGTTTGGTGACAATAGGCCCAATGGTTACCGAGGAGAAGACGTTTGAATATGTTCACGGACGACGACGGACGACGGACACATTGTGGTAACAATAGCTCACACGAGCTGTCGCTCAGGTGAGCTAAATAGTAGATCAATGTCAACAGAATAGCACAAGGCGGTTAGTTGTCAATGAGAGGAAGATCGTGACGAGCCGGCTCATCTGGATCTACACTGTTTGCAAACAGTGTTGAAAGGGTTGACATACGAACAGGATGGCTGGCTACTATACGTACCCCAGAAATTGTTTTAGGGGTACATAGAAATAATTATATTCCATACATTCTCCTTACTGGAAAAATTGGGGAGGGTGACTTTTTTTGTGTTTAATAGCCAAAAGTTTGTCAGAAGAAAACGTGAAACAGACAGTACATTAGTGAATTATGTTAAATTGTTACACCGCAAAAGCCCATTTTTTACAATACAAGAACAATTTTTTCTCGCTGTTTTTTCCAGAAACGGTAAGCAATTACGACATCAGAAGTGGAATAACATGTGCGTGTCTATTATAATAGATGTAAAGGTGTCAAACGCATTTGTTGATTGCCGATTATCACTGTTTCAATTTAATTGCGACAAGAGAAGTAATTAGGCTAAAACAAGAAAACTTCGCTCTGAAAAGGAATATTAATGTGTGGCCTGCATGCCAAGCTAATTATAGACAAAAGGAATTAATTGTTCGAGTTGTGACGTGGATGGGAAACCAATTTACAGTCAAGTTGTGTATATAGTACAATTGTACAATTATGCAATCCACCGTTACGAGCTAAGTAAGTTTGTGACCAGTGTAGTCCCAAATCAGCATGTATACACATCCAAGTAACTGAAACTAGTTCATGGTCACTCGAAATTGGGAAACATTTCTGATGCATTAAAATAAATAAAATATTATAATTCCAGCACAAAAATATTTACACAATTCCCTAACATTTGATTGGCCCGTAGCAAGTCGCTGTCCAAAATTTATATCCCAGTAAACTCCCGCGCCGAACTACTTTCCGTAACCGTCAGGCGCAGTTAAAATAGTTCTTAAGAAAACGGAAAATAAACACATTTCTTGATGAATTTATTTCAAACGCTGGAATTATAAGGAATGAATGGCCTTTTTGTGGAATTTATCGGGGATATAAACTTGGAAAAGTCACGGTAATACTGGACAAGGCCTTCCGGCCTTCGTCCAGTATTCCCGCGACTTTTCCAAGTTTATAACCCAATAAATTCCACAAAAAGGCCATTCATTCCTATACACAACATACATGTAGGAGAAACTACATACAGTCAAATCTTTGGTAAAGGCCACCTCCGAATAGCTATTACCTGTCTATAGCAGCCACACTTTTGTTTTCCCAATTATTCAATTCCTACATAAATGAACCTGTGAACAAAGACCACCTGTGAACAAAGACTATATTTGTCTCTTCCTGTAGCTGGCCTTTATTCACAGGTTCGACTGTATTTCTGTTCCAAAGTATATGTTGTGACCACTCATATGAACCGAGACGGTTCAAATCAGTGGTAACAACATAAACTTCTGTGTATACAGTCAAACCTGTGAATAAAGGCCAGCCATGGGAAGTAAAAAATCTGGCCTATGTTCACAGGTGGTCTTTATTCGCAGGGTCATTTATATAGTAATTGTGCCTTTGGTACAACAAAAGTGTGGCCTTTACAGCCAGGTGATTGTTATTCGGAGGTGGTCTTTAACACAGGTTCGACTGTAATTAAAACAGTTAATTTTAGTTTTCATATGAAAAATGATGTAACCTCGGCATGTAAAGGGCTGCTAGTATTGAGGGACACTGGGGTCCGTTTCACTAAACTTCGTCAAGACTAAAATATTCGTAAGTGCAAATTTAGGATCGTCTGGAAATTTAAATTGATGGATTCACATTTATTGAACATAGGCTGCATATGCAGCCTATGCTCAATAAATGTAAATCCAATAATTGTTTTCAACAAAACATTGTTAATGTGAAATTTACAGACTATCATAATTTTGCACCTACAAACATTTTAGTCGTAAGAAGTTTAGTGAAACGGCCCCCAGGTCTGACGATCAATAAGCCTCATTATGGCTGTGGCAATCTAGTCATTACTGTACTGTAAGCTGTACGGGCCGGTATGATAAGACACCTTCAAAATGGTGGACGGTAAAAAACATGAAAGTTAAGTGCATCAATTTTTACTGTTTTCCTCTTTAAAACTAGCAAAAATCACGAACTAACTGTGCCATTTGAGGCCAGATCTATGACTGGAGAAATGGGCCCAGTCCAGCTCCAGATGTAAGTATCTGATTGAAGAAATGGTACTTGGATCCTTAGTGGCCAGTCTAACTCCAGATCGGTTAGAGAATTCATGCAGGCTAATCATCAGAGGGTCTGTACCATTTACAGCAATATGTTTAGCGGACTGAATTGGGAACAATTCACATAGTAACTACAGAATACTCGAGGAAAACGGTACAGCTTCAATGTATGATTGTGTGCTTATGCAATAAGCTGAATTTGTGGTAAATGAAACAGTGAACAGAGTACCACAATGCAAAAAAGACTTCAGAAGATCTGTATATCTTCACTGTATGATTTTCTACTTATGCAATTAACATAATCTAATATCAATTGTGTTGGGTTATATATATTGACTGATTTTATAAGAAATGAAGCAATGCCTATGTCTTAAACTAATTTAACTCTTTCAACACTACATACCTGTATAGTGGTATTAGCAAACAGTGTATCCAGATGAGTCGGCTCATGACGAGCCGTCTCATCAGGATCAGCACTTTTTGCAAGTCATTTTTATATTTTTGAGAACAAAAACACCCCCTGTGACAAGTCTGAAAGTCATTTTAGGACGATTGGATTGGTAAGATAATTAACAAATCAAAATCCATTGTAGTTACTTAGGGGAGTAAGGGTTCTTAAACATCACATTAAATTATCACTCATGAACGATCATGGATGTAAACATTTTCAGTAACCAACTAGATTGGTCAGTAAACGAGGCTTACGGAATACGAGGCATGGGCCCAGGTACCTCTAAATATGTAAAAAATTTCCAAGTATGCGTGTGGTCTTGTGACCGTAACTCTGGGCTTAGCGGGGGTGGCACAAACGTGAATTTGTCACAGATAGATTGGAAGAAGTCCATTGGAGCAATGCGTGTGTGAAATGTGAAGCAGATCCGAGCAAGGAAATAGAAGTTATAACAGATTTCTCTGATGTTAAGTTTTCTAAAGAGACTAAGTATGTGACCTTGACCTCGAGATCGGCAGGGATTTGTCACAGCATCATAGTAGAGCCTTAGAGGAATGCATGCATGAAATATTAAGAATATTCGATAAAAGAAATAGAAGTTATAACATATTTCTCTGATATTAAGTTCTGAAAAGAGACTAAGTATGTGACCTTGGGATCAGCGAGGGCTGGACGGTCGTAGATTTGTCACAGCATGATAGTACAACCTTCGAGGAATGCACGAGTGAAATATTAAGAATTTTCAATGAAGGAAGTAGAAGTTATAACTTATTTCTCTGATGCTAAGTCTTGTAAAGAGACTAAGTATTTGACCTTGACCTTGGGATCAGCGGGGGTTGGACGGTCGTGGATTTGGCACAGCATGGTAGTAGAGCCTTACAGGAAAGCATGTGTGAACTATTAAGCATTTTAGATGAAGGAAATAGAAGTTATAACATGTTTCTCTGATGTTAAGTTTAGTGAAAGACGGACGGACGGACGGACGGACGGACGGACGGACGGACGGACGGACAACCGGACTCCAGTATATCCCCCACAACTCGTTGCGGGGGGTATAACAAAACACTTAACTACCGAGCCATCTCAACTCCCATAAACAAAAAGAATCTCTGATTTTTGCTCCAAGAGAATATTCAGCCAGAAAGCTCCAATATTTGCAATCTCGAATCACATCAAGACTTAATGGAATAACTAATTTAAAATAAAGAACTATTTAATGAATAGTAATGCAATCAATTTGCCGTATTTCAGAAAAGAGCCACCGACTGATAAAAGGTACCTTTCAGATTTGTTAAGGAATAAAACCAAGACCTGTTGCGTTTACTGTAGGAAGAAAAACATTTGGTTGTTTAAACTGCAAACTTTAAACAGACTAAATGTATTTCTTACTACAGTAAACGCATCAGACCATGGTTTTATTACTTATATTTACATTGCATGTTCTGATAGTTTCAACAAGAAACGAGGCAAAGCCACGAAGGCCAGGTTTTTTCCAAGCATAGACACTTGGATAACATAATTATACCCACTTTTTGTAGACTAGATGGCCGTGGCCTGCATGTCGTGCCTTGGGGCGAGGCATTGACACTAAAAAAATAGATATAGTAGATGGAAAAACTTTAACCAAAAAACTTTAACCGGACACACGGATGTACGTACGGACAGACGGACGTATGCCAAAATGCCGACGATATCACGCTTTCCGCAAGCGGGCGCGACAATGATGATAAACACCCATGTGAAGTATGAAGGTAATGGGTGAAGCAGTTGCAGAGATAAAGTACACGAAAAAACTTTAACAAAAAAATTCAAAGTAATTTAACCTTGACATTGGGCACAGGGGCCGCACGGTTGGGGGGTAGAATGAAAATATGGATGATGATAAACATCCATGTGAAGTTTCAAGGTAATGGGCAAAGCAGTTGCAGAGATATAGTATAACAAAAAACTTTTAACCAAAAAACTTTAACCAGACGTACGTTAAAAAGTTAACGTTGAAAATGGCTAAGTCAATTACGTAGAAATAATAGGTGAAGGTAAAAAAAATGGTCACATGTTGGTTAGTTGTATGTGGTGGGCACCCCTTGGTTATGAAGCTGTGAAAGTTTGGTGGTCCTAGGTGGTACAGTACCAAACAAATGGACTTAAACACGAAAACTTAACATTGTAAACGTGAAAAGTTAACATTGAAAATGGCTAAGTCGACTCCGCGGAAAAAATGGGTCAAGTTCAAAAAAAGGTAAGATGTTGGATAGTGATATGTGGTGGGCACCCCTTGATTATGAAGCTGTGAAAGTTTGGTGGTCCTAGGTGGTACAGTAACAAAGAAATGGACTCAAACACGAAAACTTAACATTGATTGTGGACGCCGCCCGCCACCCGCCCGCCCGCCCGCACGGCTTTCGCCAATCCAACAGCCTGGATTTTTTTCTCCAAAAAAACCTGGCTAAAAATGTAAATAGCGTTAACATGAAGAATCGTCCTGTTTTACATCATTTTGTCGCACTTCATGGATGGAACATCGACGCTACGTTAGTTACGTTACCATGACGTTACTGACAACGACAATGGTTGTCATGGATTTATATGACGTCAAACAAACTTTAACAAATCAACATCGCACAACGTCGTGTGGGGCTAACATGTAATGTACTGGGATATAAACGCAATACGTTGAATACGCCGTTTCCATTATGAATTTAAGGACAGTGTAAATATATATAACAATCAACATTTTTGTGTTATCCTGCCCAGCCGCAGTATGATCATGATCTAAAGGTTTGCTGATGACATCAAAGGTACTCCACTGATTTAATGGTGAGCAGCGTAGTCTCTGGAAGCACAGGCTGATCACGGTCTATGCTGGTTGTGTATGTCATACCATACTTTTTCTCAGTCAGGGCCCCAATTACGTCATAGGGGTTACGACCTCAGACATATCACTTGTTCCCATAAAACTGAACACGATGTAAAAGGCGGAAAAACGTGGCAGCCTTTTATATTTTTAACTTCATCATTCACAAACTTGTTCAAACTGGTACTCTATCTAATATGACATGATTTCATGCGCAATAGCTGCAATTACAGTTTCCAGTCAAATTTAACCCTTACAATGCTGAATTTATTTTTGTCGTCTGATGTTTATTTTCTATTTTTCTCATAAAAAACATGGTTTGGCAGCACTTTAGAATAATTTCCAATGGAAATGATTCGAATGTGCTGACAAACCATGTTTTACTGAGAAAGAAGACAATATATATAACTGCAGCAGACGACGTTTAGCGGACGACGACAACAACGACAACGGAAAAAGAGGCGACAAAAAATTTACAAATAAAAAATAAACAGCAGACAACATTTAATTTAGCAGTGTAAGGGTTAATTAATAGATGGAATTTACTTTATTATAAAACAACGCAAATGCATGATGAATACATTGATTACACATGACTGAAACAGTATGCATAATTTGTCATGGATCTACATTTTATGATTTGCCCATCTATTTGCAATTAAATGTACCAAAACAATTATTTGTCCAACGTTTTTTCTCGCCCCAGCTCAACAAAGTCGTTCATTATACATAGACACTCTTTGGATGCGATTGATTTTTTCTTTTCTAATTTCCACTTGGCGAATATACCGTTGGTCTTAACGAGATACCAAGATTGACACCCAAGGCAAAGCATGACAGTGATCAGTATTTATAATATCAATCACAAACAAACTAGCACATGCGGTCACTGTCCTCACAGAATGACGTTTGTGTTGAACTACTAGTAAGCTTGTACTTCATATCCACAGTACCGTAACCAGGATGAGGCAGACTCGATCGCCTTCACTGCCTCGTCTGTCATTTTGCAGATTTGTTTATGCTAGGAATTAAACAAATCCTCGGGGTGGTGGTGGGGAGAAACCTCCTTGACCCCCATATCAGTAGCTGATTTCACCAACATTGCAAAGTATACTTATCTAGCAAAGTATACTTTGAGGGAGAAATTTTCAATTTAAAGATGAATTTATTATTTTTTATTCTATTGAATTTATTACCGGTACATTATCACAGACCAGACGAGACGAACCAAGTCCAGTAGCCTATTTCACCCACAGACTCGGACCTATGACACAAAATAAAATGCCTATTAAAAAAATCCCATTACCCCACCAACTTGGTCTCGTACAGTACCATCTTCTATATACTACCATATTCTTTTCTATCTACTACCATATTCTTTTCCACCTTTCTATAAGAGAAGATGGAACTGTACGAGACCAAGTGGGTGGGGTAATGGATTTTTTGTAATGGTCATTTTCTTTGGTGTCACAGGTCCGAGTCTTCCACCTGTGGGTGAAATAGGCTAGGACTTGGTTCGTCTCGTCTGGTTTTTACCTCCATGATCCATGCCATTATTGACTGGGGAGATATTTTCATTCATCTTCATGCTGGAAGCTGATTCATAGGCATCAACATTTGCCAACATTTTCTTTTTCTATTTTTATTTCCCAATGCAATTATATGTTGTTACCACTCATTTGAACCGTTTCAATGAGACGGTTCAACTGACTGGCAACAACATAATCTTTTGGTTAAAAACGACTTGGCCAGTTTCTTCCACAGACCATTCTGTCAAAGTACTTACTTAACTCTTTGCATGCTGGGAAACTTATGGGCTATAAAATAGTTAAAAACTTGCGGACAAAAATTCATCATATTTTCTTGTATTTCTCCCCGTAAATATCATGAATATGTCTTGGAATTTCATCAGAATTGAGTCCTGAGGACTCGATTCTAATGAAATTTCAAGACATATTTACAGACATATTTTCTCGCCCTCTGATATTTGGCTCCCAACGAAGGATTGTGGTTGATATACCCCAAGATCATCTTTCCGTTGTTCTTTGTCCCATACAATTTTCTAATTTGGCGAGGAAATTTGTCACGGTTCATACCTCACTACGGGGAAATAACTAAGTAATCCAAAGATAAAAGTAGGTGAAGGTAAAATATAGGTCAGGGATTATTGATGTACATCACTAGGAGATGAAGTTGTCCAAGTATGGTTGCTGTAGGCCCAGGAGTATTTCATATACAAGCTTGACTATAAACATTAACCAAGTTTGAGTACAAACCTTAACCAAGTGGAAATAAGTAAGTAATTCAAGGTTAAATGTAGGTCAAGGTCAAATATAGGTCAGGGGTTGTTGATGTACATCACTAGGAGATGAAGTTGTCCAAGTATGGTGGGTGTAGGGCCATGAGTATTCCATATACAAGCTTGACTAAACACCTTAACCAAGGGGAATTATCTAAGTAATTCAAGAGGAAATGTAGGTCAAGGTCAAATATAGATCAGGGGTTATTGATGTACATCACTATGAGAAAAGGTTGTCCAAGCATGGTGTCTGTATGCACACTAGTATTCCATGTACAAGCTTGACTAAAAACCTTAACCAAGGTTGACTAAAAACCTTAACCAAGGGGAATTAACTAAGTAATTCAAGGTTAAATGTAGGTCAAGGTCAAATATAGGTAAAGGGTTGTTGATGTACATCACTAGGAGATGAAGTTGTCCAAGTATGGTGGGTGTAGGGCCAGGAGTATTCCATATACAAGCTTGACTAAAAACCTTAACCAGGGGGAATTAACTAAGTAATTCAAGAGGAAATGTAGGTCAAGGTCAAATATAGATCAGGGGTTATTGATGTACAGTCGCACCTGTACTAACGGCCACCTGTATTAAGCGTCTCCCTCCGTTAAGCGGCCATTTTATTTCCCCCCAATGAAAATTACTCTAAAATGCACCTGTATTAAGCGTGAACCTGTCTAACGCGGGCAACGGCCATGCAAAATCGTCCATTTTGACTCGAAATCCTCGTTTTAGCGACCATTCTCGGAAAATATCGGAAATTCTAAAAAAAAGCTGGAACCAAATTCGTTCAGGTAATCCCCATTTCCCACCCAGTGACCTAAATCTCGCTAATTGCAGGCCTGCCAAACTGTTTACAATACCATTTCAATTTGTTTTTTGACACCCGATTGTTTGACCAAATTTTCATCACATCATTACGCGATTCACTAAAATCATGCCTACTCGCTGTGACAATAAAAGTCACGCGTCGATAGTTTCAATAATTCCCATAGCCAAACACACAGGTGGAAGACTCGGACATATGACACCAAAAAAATGCCTATTAAAAAAATCCCATTACCCCACCCACTTGGTCTCGTACATTACCATCTTCTCTTTATAGAAGATGGTAATGCACGAGACCAAGTGGGTGGGGCAATGGGATTTTTTTAATAGGCATTTTTTCGGTGTCATAGGTCCGAGTCTTCCACCTGTGGCCAAACATTGCTTCTGGCTACTATAGTTGTCAGTTCAACACACGTGTTATTCTCGTGGCCAAGTTATTTATACAGTACAGCCAATCGCTGATAAGTAAAGGCCGGTATAGTTAACTCCCTCCGAATACTCTCAACCAGACAAAAAAACACATGCAAACACGCAAACACGCGTTTATTTCAACCAAATATGGCTAACTGTATTGTCAGAAAACATGAAAAAGTCTGTATATATCACGGACAATTTCGGCTATTTCGTACCTACGTAGTTTCGTCCTTTTGCAACTTTTTCCAATCGATGTTAACGTAACCCGATTTTTATGATAATTCAGTTTGGTATTCACTAAATATACAGAATTTATGCACATCCAAGTTCATAAATTATATTTTAAGTGAACTTAAACGGATTATTTGCATGCATCATAATGTGCAAGTACTACATACGCCAGACAAACTGGTGATTTTCGGACGAACTGGTACATCTTGTAACAACAAACACGCGATTGACCCATCAAATTATTAAACGTTCCGTTTGATATAATCCATTCTATTGTGCATATTGTATTTACATTATCCAGTAGCGGATTCGGGGGAGGGGGGAGGCTTCAGAAATCCCGATTTTTCTTCTCTTTTTTTTTATTTTTTTACGCAAAGACGCATTTTGTGTTTGGCATTTCTAATTGACATAGGCGCCGCTTAGATCAATGAGTATTCGAAATTAAAGTAAACACTGTATATCATGATGTACATATGAACTTAAGACAAGTTTGACTGTACATTAATTGTACATATAAATCTATATGGAACAAGTTATAAGTCGGTCCAAGATGAACCTCCATTAAGCACCCACCTGTGTTAAGCAAGCAATTTTGGACTTTCCCATGGCCGCTTGCTTAAGACAAGTTTGACTGTACATCCCTATGAGAAAAGGTTGTCCAAGTATGGTGTCTGTTTGCACAATAGTATTCCATGTACAAGCTTGACTAAAAACCTTAACCAAGGTTGACTTAACAAGAATTCCGCGGAATCAAATGTCTCGCTAAGCTTGTCCCGCCGCCTTGACCTCGAGCCTGGGCTAGAAAGCAATTTTCACTGGCCCGAACATATTATACAATTATTGACTAGTGAGCCATAGAATATCATATATATTCTATGGCTCACTAGTCAATAATTGTTTTAGTATATGATAGATAATAGTCGGTATATAGCACTTACGACCTTATGCTACTAGACAAAAATTGAAAAAGAATTTGAAAACAAGAAATGCGTCTGTCGAACGCGGATGCCACCTGCAGCATATTTGAGAAACTGTGACAAAGTGGTTAACCGAAAAGTGTGACGGACGGACAGACAGACGGACAGATGGACAGACGGACAGACGGACGGTCCAAAAACAATATGCCACCCGGCTCTTCGAGACCGGTGGCATAAAAACAAGAAACGAGGCAAAGCCACGAAGGCCAGGTTTTTTCCAAGCATAGACACTTGGATAGCATAATTATACCCACTTTTTGAAGACTAGATGGCCGTGGCCTGCATGTCACGCAAGGCAAGGCATGGACACTAAACAAGAGGGCCATGATGGCCCTAATTCGCTCACCTGACTCCATGAACACCAGAGGAGAATGTGACATTGAGTTCATGTGTTTTTAAAAAAATGTGATATTTTTGGATGGCGGTCATCTTGGATTAAGCGATGACTCTCATTTTACCAAATCTGAAAATGCTTCACCCAAGGATCTTAACTTCCTATGAAGTTTGGCCAGCATCGGCCATGTGGTTCCTGAGAAAAAGACGTTCTCGAATCTCGAATAAATGGACCTTTTGTTGGCCATCATGGATGACATAATCATCCGATTCCGACAAATATTGAACCAGAGCAATCGTCTCATCAATACCTTCAATTTGATATATGACATGAGCATATTCGGTCAAAAATAAAATTTGACCTCACGGGCCACGCCAATTTTTGACCCCAGGGTCACTATTTTCACAACTTTGAAAGAGCATTGTAAATTGATCATTCCTACCAAGTTTAGTCGAAATCCGGCCAGCGGTTCATGAGAAGAAGATTTTTTAAGAATTTATGCTATTTTTAGACGGCGGCCATCTTGGATTAGCGATGACCTCCATTTTAACAAATCTGAAAAGGCTTCACCCATGGACCATAACTTTTAAGTTTGGCTACCATGGGCCAAGCGGTTCATGTGAAGAATAATTTTGAAATCTCTAATAAAAGAACGACCTTTTGACATTTCGGCGGCCATCTTGGATGACATAACACTCTGATTTCGACAAAAAATGTACCAGAGTGATCGCCTCATTGATACCTTCGATTTGATACATAACATGACCATATTCGGTCAAAAATAAAATTTGACCCCAATTTGACCCCACGGGCCACGTCCATTTTTGAACCCGGGGTCACCATTTTAACAACTTTGAAAGAGCATTGTACATCAATCATTCCTACCAAGTTTCGTCGAAATCCGGCCAGCGGTTCATGAGAAGAAGATTTTTTAAGAATTTATGCTATTTTTAGACGGCGGCCATCTTGGATTAGCGATGACCTCCATTTTAACAAATCTGAAAAGGCTTCACCCATGGACCATAACTTTTAAGTTTGGCTACCATGGGCCAAGCAGTTCATGTGAAGAAGAATTTTGAAATCTCTAATAAAAGAACGACCTTTTGACCTTTTGGCGGCCATCTTGGATGACATAACCATCCAATTTTGACAAAAAATGCACCAGAGTGATCGCCTCGTTGATACCTTCAATTTGATATATGACATGACCATATTCAGTCAAAAATAAAATTTGACCCCAATTTGACCCCACGGGCCACGCCCATTTTTGACCCCGGGGTCACCATTTTAGCAACTTTGAAAGAGCATTGTACATCGATCATTCCTACCAAGTTTTGTCGAAATCCGGTTGGCGGTTCTTGAGAAAAATATTTTTGAAGAATTTGTGCTATTTTTAGACGTCGGCCATCTTGAATTACGTAATGACGTCATTTTAACAATTTTGTAATCCCCCTACCTAAGGACCATGACCATGAAGTTTGGTGACTATAGGCCCAATGGTTACCAAGAAGAAGACGTTTGAAAATGTTCACGGACGACGACGAACGACGGACGCCGGACGACGACGGACGACGGACACATTGCGGTAACAATAGCTCACATGAGCTTCGCTCAGGTGAGCTAAAAAAGAGATATAATAGATGGAAAAACTTTAACCGGACACACGGACGTACAGATGGACGGACGGATGGACGGACGGACGGACGTATGCCAAAATGCCGACTATATCGCGCTTTCCGCAAGTGGGCGCGACAATGATGATAACCATGTGAAGTATCAAGGTAATGGGTGAAGCAGTTGCAGAGATATAGTACACAAAAAAATCAAAGTAATTTGACCTTGACATTGGGCACAGGGGCCGCATGGTTGGGGGGTAGACTGAAAATATGGATGATGATAAACACCCATGTAAAGTTTCAAGGTAATGGGCGAAGCAGTTGCAGAGATATAGTATAACAAAAAATTTTAACCAAAAAACTTTAACCAGACGTACGTTAAAAACCCCATGGTTATGAAGCTGTGAAAGTTTGGTGGTCCTAGGTGGTACAGTACCAAAGAAATGGACTTAAACACGAAAACTTAACATTGTAAACGTGAAAAGTTAACATTGACTGCGCGGAAAAAATGGGTCAAGTTCAAAAAAAGGTAACATGTTGGATAATGATATGTGGTGGGAACCCCTTGGTTATGAAGCTGTGAAAGTTTGTTGATCTTATGTGTTACAGTAACAAAGAAATGGACTCAAACACGAAAACTTAACATTGATTGTGGAGGCCGCCCACCTGCCCGCCCGCCCGCCCTGCTTTCGGCAATCCAATAGCCTGGATTTTTTTCTCCAAAAAAACCTGGCTAAAAACGGAAAAAAAGTTTAAAAAAAAAAAGTTTAAAAATTAACAAAAAAATAATGCTCGCTACTGGAGCCCAGAATTTTTATAATACACTGCAGCTCCATTATAACGCGGTGGTCGGGGTCCAAGATTTCAAACCGCGATCGAATCCGACCGCGTTATAAAATTTCGGGACATGCGCGGGTACTGGTACTGCACGGGTTACTGGTATCATTCGCATTTCGGTTACCAACTATTGCGGGAATTCCATTAGCAACGGACCCATATAAAATCATGTCATTTGAACAGAAGTTAAAGTAATTATTAATAATGCCTATGACATACAAACTTGTATGTATTAATGTATTAAACATATGAGTTATTTATAAAATCATGCTTATTACGTTGTATAGTGCTCGCGATAGACAGACGCTTATTACAATGTATACTACTCGCGATCAACAGACGCTTAAACGGATTAATTGATAATAAATAATGTCTATGGTCATGTGTCCTGCCTATTCATGCGGTTGATACATGCATAATCTCAGGATGTGGGGTCACATGATCTATTGTTTATGCTGCAAGTCATATTGATGAATGAAATTTACGATTAAAGCGAGATTGCCGTGGGCTGCAGTGTAAACAATAGACCACGTGATCCCATCCCAGATAATGCTGAAACACCAGTTTATTTATAGAACGCTAAATATTACACCTGGGAGTAAAGAAAAAGCAAGGCGATCGAACATGCAACCATTTATTAGCAACAATTTTGTGTAATTGAATTGATTAATAAATATGCCTATTAACATGATTACCTGATTAAAGGTACATGTATTACATTTGCTAACATACTAATAATAATCCTTTCATGCACTTTGAACTTCGTTGTTTGAATAAACTTGCAGAAATCACGAATCAACTAATTACATGATGACTACGACGTCCGACGATTTTTATTTTGTTATTTTTATTTTTTTTCTCGATTTAAAAAAAAAAAAATTGGGATCCACGAGAGACCCGCCCCGCGTTATAATGGAGATCGTGCTATACGCGACCGCGTTATAATGGAGCAGCAGTGTAGTCCTATATTTGTCTACATATCATATCTGCACAGGTCCACATATTGCCACAATATTGTCAACACAGTTTACGGAAATGTAATACCCAGGTATAATAATTTACCTGTATAAATTACCTGTAATAATTTAGCTGGACATTTAATGGTCAAGCTGGAAATTTGCACATGCTTGCACATGCACAAGTGTTCAACTGGAGAAGGCTATTGTTCTCTCTACAGAGCGCACGAGAAAACGGGTCTTCATGCATTAATGTTCAGTTTGTAGCATAGAAAGAAATAGAGTTTGACCTTGACACTGGAGCCCGGAATTTATTTTAATAGTCCTATATTCATCTACATATCATAGTAAAGGTAGTAAAGTTTGATGACTGTAGCTGATAAGGTGTTGAAGTAATGACCGTAACACGAAAACTTAACATTGAATGATGACGCCGACAACGACGCCGACGCCGACACCGACACGGACTCCGGAAAAGCAAAACCTATGTCTCGCTTTCCGCTTCGCGGGCGAGACAAAAACCTTAACCAAGGGGAATTAACTAAGTAATTCAAGAGGAAATGTAGGTCAAGGTGAAATATAGATCAGGGGTTATTGATGTACATCACTAGGAGATGAAGTTGTCCAAGTATGGTTGGTGTAGGGCCAGTAGTATTGCATATACAAGCTTGACTAAAAACCTTAACCAAGTCGTGATGGTGACGCCGACGCCGGGGTGACAACATAAGCTCTAACTATTCTTCGATTAGTCGAGCTAAAAATGGCCGCCAAGGGGAGATAAGTCATGGGATTTTTTTTTAAATCAAAAAGCTTCTTCGGCTTGCCGTGATAAACATGTATACCAAATTTGGTTACAATCCGTCACGTAGAACTCTAGTTATTGCGTGGACAAGCTGTGCCTGCTCGCCCGCCGAGGAAATCCATAAAATGGGTTTACTGTAACCCAACACGCACCATATAAGTAATTACAATCAGTACCTGTTATATGAATGAGTCCCAGATAAGCAGAACATTTATTTACCCTTAATAATAAGGCCATAAATAAAGTACTTTGGTTCTCAGATATTGTGTCAGAAAAATCCCTGCGTATCGAGCGTTTTATCGTCATGGAAAAAAAATCATTAAGTAAATTCGCCACATAATCAATAAACAAGAGGGCCATGATGGCCCTAATTCGCTCACCTGACTCCATGAACACCAGAGGAGAATGTGACATCGAGTTCATATGTGTTTTAAAAAACTTGTGCTATTTTTAGATGGCGGTCATCTTGGATTAAGCGATGACTCTCATTTTACCAAATCTGGAAATGCTTCACCCAAGGATCTTAACTTAAGTTTGGCCAGCCTCGGCCAGCATCGGCCATGTGGTTCCCGAGAAAAAGAAGTTAAAAATCTTGAATAAATGGACCTCATCGATACCTTCAATTTGATATATGACATGAGCATATTCGGTCAAAAATAACATTTATTTTTGACCTCGGGGTCACAATTTTAACACCTTTGAAAGAGCATTCTACATCGATCATTCCTACCAAGTTTCGTCGAAATCTGGCTGGCTGTTCATGAGAAGAAATCTTTTTAAGAATTTGCGCTATTTTTAGATGGTGGCCATCTTGGATTAGCGACGACCTCCGTTTTAACAAATCTGAAAAAGCTTCACCCATGGACCATAACTGTGAAATTTGGCCAAGCGGTTCGTGTGAAGAAGAATTTTGAAATCTCTAATAAAAGAACGAGCTTTTGACCTTTCGGCGGCCATCTTAGATGACATGACCATCCAATTTCGACAAAAAATGTACCAGAGCGATCGCCTCTTTGATACCTTCGATTTGATATAGACATGACCATATTCGGTCAAAAATAAAATTTTACCCTACGAGCCACGCCCATTTTTGACCCTGGGGTCACTATTTTAACAACTTTGAAAGAGCATTGTACATCGATCATTCCTACCAAGTTTCGTCGAAATCTGCCTGGCGGTTCATGAGAAGAAGATCTTATAAGAATTTATGCTATTTTTAGATGGCGGCCATCTTGCTTTAGCGATGACATCCATTTTAACAAATCTGAAAAGGCTTCACCCATGGACCATAACTTTTAAGTTTGGCTACCATGGGCCAAGCGGTTCATGTGAAGAAGAATTTTGAAATCTCTGATAAAATAACGACCTTTTGACCTTTCGGCGGCCATCTTGGATGACATAACCATCCAATTTCGACAATAAATGCACCAGAGTGATCGCCTCGTTGATACCTTCGATGTGATATATAACATGACCATATTCGGTCAAAAATAAAATTTTAACCCAATTTGACCCACGGGCCACGCCCATTTTTGACCCCGGGGGTCACCATTTTAACAACTTTGAAAGAGCATTGTACATCGATCATTCCTAGCAAGTTTCGTCGAAATCCGGTTAGCGGTTCATGAGAAGAAGATTTTTTAAGAATTTATGCTATTTTTAGACGGCGGCCATCTTAGATTAGTGATGACCTCCATTTTAACAAATCTGAAAAGGCTTCACCCATAGACCATAAATTTTAAGTTTGGCTACCATGGGCCAAGCGGTTCATGTGAAGAAGAATTTTGAAATCTCTAATAAAAGAACGACCTTTTGACATTTTGGTGGCCATCTTGGATGACATAACCATCCGATTTCGACAAAAAATGCACCAGAGTGATCGCCTCGTTGATACCTTCGATTTGATATATGACATGACCATATTTGGTCAAACATAAAATTTGACCCCAATTTGACCCCACGGGCCACGCCCATTTTTGACCCCGGGGTCACCATTTTAACAACTTTGAAAGAGCATTGTACATTGATCATTCCTACCAAGTTTCGTCGAAATCTGGCATGCGGTTCTTGAGAAGAAGATTTTTGAAGAATTTGTGCTATTTTTAGACGGCGGCCATCTTGGATTACGTAATGACGTAATTTTAACAATTTTGTAATCCCCCTACCTAAGGACCATGACCATGAAGTTTGGTGACTATAGGCCCAATGGTTACCGAGGAGAAGACGTTTGAAAATGTTCACGGACGACGACGGACGACGACGACGGACGACGGACACATTGCGGTAACAATAGCTCACATGAGCTTCGCTCAGGTGAGCTAAAAAACACTAGCATGCAAAAGAATCAAATCATGAGAAATGAACAGCTGGTGATTGTCCACGTCTAAAGAGGTTATAGTAACTTTATAGAACATATATGCATCTGGCAACATGAAAAAAATCAGAAAACCTTGAAATTCAATATCTCAAACAAAAATAATTATATTCCGCAAACCCCGTGTTTGAGAAGCGAAATACTTATTTTATGGCTGAAGTAGAAACAGCACTCTTCCACGTTAACCTGTTTCATGTAGAGCAGACACCATTTAAAATTCTACTTGCTGACAGAAAAAGCGGAGTATTTTTTTATTTCTCATCAAAAATAAATGTTGTGACCAATCATTTGAACCGTTTTCGGTAATTTGGTACAAATGAGTGATTATTACATATAGTATGCTTTCGCTGAAAAATAAGAAAATTAAACTAGAAAATGTGGCTATACGCACACAATTAAATGCCCCCAGTGGCAGATTGGAGAGCCAGTGAAAGGAAGCAGAAATTATCAGAAATTAACTCCCAATATATTTTGAAAATGCAAATCTATGACATTGACCTTGGGATTAATGAAAGTCGCAGGGTCATGGAAGTCATAGGACTATCAGCAACGCATGTGTGAAATTCAATATCTAGAAGTTCTCCACTATATTAAGTTAGACGGAATAAGTGGACTTGCGAACAACTGCCATAATTTTATATTTTTTATAAACAACATGGCCTCAAATTATTTCAAGGGGCTAATGTGAAATAGTTGTAGTTCACATATTTATTTTTTAATAAATAAATTTAAAGCAAGCGTTAGACAGCGAGAAATTAGTTTATTAAAAAAATTCATGAACGATAACTGTCTTGTTGGTTTACCGCCCTGTCATGTGTACATGTTCGTTTGAATGTAGCGCTGCCCATAAACACACTTTCAAATTATGATACTACATGTACTATGTGATTAGCGGTTGGACACCAAATTGTTGTGTATATGTGGTGATATGGTCTGAGCTTCATGAAATTACGCTATCAAGGCGGAACCTCAGGTTTTAAATATAACTTTGTACTTATTGAAACATTTAATGATTAACTTAATAGCAATTGGATGAAGTGTAACGTTCTCAACTATCTGCCCTATTGGATGAAGTGTAACGTTCTCAACTATCTGCCCTATTGGATGAAGTGTAGCGTTCTCAACTATCTGCCCTATTGGATGAAGTGTAGCGTTCTCAACTATCTGCCCTATTGGATGAAGTGTAGCGTTCTCAACTATCTGCCCTCTATTGTATGAAGTGTTACGTTCTCAATATCTGCCCTATTGGATGAAGTGTAACGTTCTCAACTATCTGCCCTATTGGATGAAGTGTAGCGTTCTCAACTATCTGCCCTATTGGATGAAGTTTAGCGTTCTCAACTGCCCTATTGGATGAAGTGTAACGTTCTCAACTATCTGCCCTATTGTGTCCCTCAGGCCACACTGTACATCCTATCAAATATAGGCCACCAGTGACGTACTTGGAATATTAGCCAAAATGTCCCTTGTCACTCATTAATTTATATAATACAAAGTTCTGCCGTCACATCGACAAACCAATTTTGGCGGCCCTGAGTTTTCACAGCTCTTGTCAATCAAACGTATGTGGCCGAATGAAGCTGCTTCGTTTGGAATATAAATAGTTTTTTCCGTATTTCTCGAATGTATTCCTCCATTAGAGAATGTCTTCTTAATGTCTCTCGACGTTTCATGTTTTTGTCTTTTTTTCTCAATAAAAACGTGGATTTGCAGCAGATTAGAATATTTCCATTTTGCGGAGGCACTCATTACAGTGACCGCTATCTCTCACTTTCCACTATCGTGGGTGAGACAAACAAAATGTATGCCATTTGACCTTGACCTTTTGCACTAGAATAAAAGTTACGAAATGAGCAAAACAAACAATAACATTGTGTCTCTTTCTGAATTGAAGCTAGATCAGGAAAACAATTATGTTTCCATCTTTCTGCCAGGATTCCAGCTGAGCAAAACAATCACATTTCCTTATTTCCATCAGAATTTAAGCCCGGACATGAGTAAAGCAATCACGTCTCCCTGATTTTGCCAGAATTCAAGCTATATTATGAACAAAACGATCATGTTTCCATGTTTATGAAAGAATTGAAGATAGGACATGGGCAAAAAAATCATGTTTACCTGTGATGCACGGCCGAGAAAATAAATTTGCAGATTCACATCGTATCCCCTGCCCACCTCAAAACTAAATTGCCAGATTATTTTTTTATTTTATGAACATTTGGAACATATGGAAATTAAGTGTGTCCATAAGACATGGATGACCAGGTCATATAGAGCCGGGACAGCAGTTTACTATGCAAGTATTTTTCACGCCTAGGGTGAGGATTGAACTCACAACCTCCGCTACTGAAGTCCAATTCCATATCCCCTAGGCCTCAGGCAATGCTGCTAAATATAAGAGGGCCATGACTCTGTCCTTACTGGGGAGAAGCACAAACCCCAGGGGGCCCGTTTCACTAAACTTTGTACGACTAAAATTTTCGCAAGTGCAAATTTAGGATCGGCTGGAAGTTTAAATTGATGGATTTACATTTATTGAGCATAGGCTGCATATGCAGCCTATGCTCAATAAATGTAAATCCAATAATTGTTTACAAGAAAACATTGTTAATATGAAAGTTAGAGACTATCATAATTTTGCTCTTACAAACATTTTAGTCGTACAAAGTTTAGTGAAACGGCTCCCTGGGGTTTGTGCTTGCCCCCAGTAATGGACGGACAACCATACCAAAAACAATATGTCACCCCATATATACATATACATGCTATTAATTAACATTTCGGTAATGTTTCAAGTTTCTTGGTTGAATACTTTTGGAGATATGCGGGAAACAAAATGTTGATGCACAGACGGACTGACGTACAGATGGACACAAGGGCAAATGTATATGCCACTCCCACATAGCAAGGGCATACAAAATCTACCAATTCATTGTCTATGGCATAAATATTTTCCTGGGACTCATTGAGCGTAAACATTTACTTATTAGGACAGATTACATAAATCTCAGACGTTCAATCTTGTAAGTGAAAATGAATAAACCATTATTGGTCGCCCAAAGGGTTTCTTGGATCACTGACTGATATTGCTTGTACACAGCCGACTAAGATGTGGCATTCACATAGCTACAGGCCAAGCAGATATGTG
This sequence comes from Conchocele bisecta, assembly GCA_029237695.1. Lineage (NCBI taxonomy): Eukaryota > Metazoa > Mollusca > Bivalvia > Lucinida > Thyasiridae > Conchocele > Conchocele bisecta. The sequence continues at coordinate 34,897,377 of CM055280.1, forward strand.
TGGCTGCGACTGGAGAAATGGGGCTTATGAGATTTGCGACCAGTGTTGCTCCTGGTGAAATCGGACACTCCCGTCGCCTGATAAAGACAACTTATCTTGCTTGTTAGAGGCAAGATAGATGTTTTATTGATGGAATGGCAAAAAGTGCAGATTCTGATCAGACTGTGCGGATGCACAGGATGATCTGGATCTACACTGGTCGCAAAACCCATCGTGCTTCTAACAACACACGAGTGTACTATTTGATTCGGAGACACACTGGTGACAATTCCCATAAGCCCAATTTCTCCAGTCACAGCCACATATCACCAAATGATATTGGTTCTGGGTGTGAATTTCAGAAAGAATCACCACTAGGGAAAAAGTGGTAAGGAAGTGTGGGAGGAGTCAAAAAATTAAAAAAATTGGAAATTGACTCCGAAACCTGACTAGATAGCTTGGATATGATCTAACTAAGAAAACAAAAGTTAAATTTTAAAAATCGGTCCAGTATTTCTAAAATTCGAAAAAAAAATCCCCATGTTAAATCCCCATAGACATCTTCACTCCGTGAAGATGTCTATGGGGATTTAACATGGGGAAATTGTTTTTTCGCAATGAAATCAATATTTGACCAAATTTCACGAAATAAAAAGAAGGCTCATTCTTAATGTTTCCTTTAATTTAATATTATCAAAAGAAATCTTGTTTTTGAATTGTTTATATAGCCGTAAAATTTGGGCAGCTTTCGTGAAACAGACAGTAGGGTATAATCTCAGTTTGTACGTATTCATCATTGAGGTATCTTCAATTTGATTTGATTTATTGGTGTTTAACGGTTAAGGTAATTAAATTTAAGGCCAGGCCAACATATGTTCGATCCCGTATTTTACTTGCTGCATTCAGGAAAAAATCCCAAACTCAGAACAAGAATATTTACATTAAAAACAAGAGTGTCGAAGGTCACAATATACACACGTCGAGGCAAGGCCAGTCAAGAAGGGGAGATAACTCACTGAAAGCCAAAAGGGTTCTTCATTTGGATGTGATAAACATGTATACTGAATTTGGTTATGATCCGTCAAGTAGAACTTGAGTTATTGCGTGGACAAGGATACAGAGTGAAAAAAAAATAAAATTGCTGTCAAAGGGAGATAACTCACTGAAAACTAATAAGGTTCTTCATCTTGCCATGATAAACATGTAAACCGCATTTGTTACGATCGCGGAAGTAGAACTTTAGTTAATGCGTGGACAAGGATACAGAGTGAGAAAATTAACAAGAATTTCGCCACGGAAGCGGTGTCACGCCTGGCGAGGCATTTGACAATAACATGATCATGGGCATGTGCTAAAATAAACATCACAAAAACCGCCAGAGAATTAAGTGCATGCTTAAAACACGAAAAAGGCCAAGGTTGAAGAAACTGCCCACCCGCCCGCCCGTACAAGATGAATACATAAAACGTCCTGTTTTTTCAAACGAGTGTATAAAAAGCTTGTACAAACTTTTTGACATTTTGACACAAAAAAATGGCGAAGTGTTCCACAAAAATGTGAAGGTAAAAAAGGTCAAGGTCATGTTACTGGCAGCATGAGTGTGTTCCAAATGCTTACATGTATCAGGTGTCCAAATATTAAAGCAATCCATCAAGTAATATTAAAGTTATACCATGATGACGAACGAAGCTTGTACAAACTTTTGACATTTCGGACGACGATGACAACGACAACGCAAAAAGCGGCGACTATAGTTATGACATCTGCTAAAGCAGGCGCGACAAAAATGTCCGCCAACTGGAGATAAGTCATTGGAAAGTTTTGACAATCAATATGCTTCTTTGTCTTGCCGTGATAAACATATGTACCGAATTTGGTTACGATCCGTCAAGTAGAACTTGAGTTATTGCGTGGACAAGGATACAGAGTGTGAAAATTAAAATGGCCGACAAGGAGTGTGTAATTATGTCATCGAACATTTTGACAAGAGTTATCAGAGGACAATGAAGCGCACCCGGTGGCAGCAAAGGAACCGAGGGCACATTTGAAAACACAACGTGCTGGATAAGGGAAACAAAATTTATGAGCCACTTACCAGAGCGTGTAAAGGTTTCAAGCGTACAGAGTGGTTGACCTTGACCCTGGGCTTAGCAGAGGAGGTAGAGGACCCTTGGAGCAATGTGTGTGTGAAATATGAAGCAAATCCAAGCAAGAAAACAGAAAATATAGGCCATTAATTACCCGAGTGTTAAGGTTTCGGGATGCACAAAGTATGTGACCTTGACCCTGGGCTTAGAAGGGGCGGGACGGACGTGGATTTCTCACAACGCAGTAGAGGACCGTTGGAGGAATGCGTGTGTGTAATATGAAGCAAATCCAAGCAAGGAAACAGAAAATATAGGCCATTACTTAACCGAGCGTTAAGGTTTCGGGATGCACAAAGTATGTGACCTTGACCCTGGGCTTAGAAGGGGCGGCACAGACGTGGATTTGCAACAGCGCAGTAGAGGACCCTTGGAGCAATGCGTGTGTGAAATATGAAGCAAATCCAAGCAAGGATACAGAAAATATAGGCCATTTACCCGAGCATCCGAGCGTTAAGGTTGCGAGATGCACAAAGTATGTGACCTTGACCCTGGGCATAGAAGGGGCGGCACGGACGTGGATTTGCCACAGCGCAGTAGAGGACCCTTGGAGCAATGCGTGTGTGAAATATGAAGCAAATCCAAGCAAGGAAACAGAAAATATAGGCCATTTACCCGAGCGTCCGAGCGTTAAGGTTTCGAGATGCACAAAGTATGTGACCTTGACCCTGGGCTTAGAAGGGGCGGCATGGACGTGGATTTGCCACAGTGCAGTAGAGGACCCTTGGAGCAATGCGTGTGTGAAATATGAAGCAAATCCAAGCAAGGAAACAGAAAATATAGGCCATTATAATTTTTGAAGACAGACCGGACGGACGGACTGACGGACAGAAGGACGCCTACTACGCCGAGGGTATGCCATAAGCATGGCTTCCTTCGGAAGGCGCGCTAAAAATAAATAGGCTTCTTTGTCTTGCCGTAATAAACATGTATACCAAGCTTGATTACGATCCGTCAAGTATAACTAGTTATTGCGTGGAAAAGCTGTGCCCACCCGCATGTCAGCCGCCCACCCGCACAAGGTGAATACATAATACATCCCGTTTTTTTCCCATCGCACATAAATAATACGATTAGGAATAATCATATTATTCTTATAAGGGGTACATATAGATTCAACTCATACATGTATAAAAGAATGACAAAGACATTCCTGGGGGTCAAACAAGGTCTTGGTCGGGATTTTGGTAAGGATTCAAATTTCAATTATGAAGTCTGAGGATTTGTGTTCATGACAACACTTCAGCAGGCTTGACATGCGGGCTACGGCCATCACATTCATTACGCTCATGTTGACTGGCTCAAATAACTAACAATACACGGCCTGATGAGCCATGCCCCAAACGTGACGATATTGTAACCGACAACGCCAATATTAGCGTGCTAATGTACGGAGAACGCAGACAATTGAACAGGAAGTGGCCTCGACATCATTTAATTTCCCTGTCGTCGGAGATGTGTCCGAGACTGGAGAAATGTGGCTTATGAGATTTGTGACCAGTGTACATCCAGATCTGTAGCCTATTTCATCAACATTGCAAAGTATACTTTAGTAGCAAAGTATACTTTGAGGGAGAAATTTTCAATTTTATGATAAATTTATTAATTTTTATTCTACTGAATTTATTACATTATCACAGCCAATTTGGCTGTGATAATGTAATAAATTCAGTATAATAATTCTGCATACTTTTAATCATGAAATATATGCATTTGTTAGTTCTATTTGGAATAATGCATTTCAGGAAAAATAAATGATTACTCCCTCAAAGTATACTTTGCTAGTAAAGTATACTTTGCAATGTTGATGAAATAGGCTACAGACTGATCAGGATCTGCAGTGTTCGCTATTCCATCAATGACTGACAAGCAATATAGATCGTTATCTGGCTACAGGAGTGTGCTATCTTTGAACAGGAGCTACATGTGGTAGTCACAAATCCGATAAGCCACATTTCTCCCATCACAGCCATAGAGAAGGTCATGAACATTGTTGTCTGGTTCTCAGTTATTTTAGGTTTGAAACTGATGTGGGAGGTTGGTTTTTATTATTTAACCCTTTCAACCCTAAGTAACTGTAATGGATTTTGATAGGTTAGATTTGCAACCAATCCAATTGTCACAAAATGATTGTCGGACTAGTCAATTTATGAAAAGGCGATGTTTTTGTTCTCAAAAATATGAAAATCTTGCAAAAAGTGCAGATCCTGATGAGACGGCTCGCGAGCCGGCTCCTCTGGATCTACACTACACTGTTTGCCAATATCACTATACAGGTCTGTGGTGTTGAAAGGGTTAAGAAAAGAAATAAAATTGGAAACAAGACGTTATGTATGTTAAAGACATGGATACGTGACCTTGACCATAAGAAAAAGCTCTTACAGCCATTTGTTTGATTCAGGCCATGTTGGCGTGTGCCGCATATGTCACACATGTCCACATATATCAAGTTATATTGGGAGTTGTACCGTGATGAAGAAATATTAACAAACTGTTTGACATCAAAAACATCAAATTCAGCAATGTTGTGAAGTTGAAACGTAGAAATTATGTTCATTGAACAGGTATACCCAAACACTTGATAGCTAGCACAGTTGTTAACCCTCACTACGCGGGAGACGAAAATGGTTGTCTGCTGTTTTTCATTTTTGCCTTAATTCTTAACAAAAAACTTGTTTTGACAGCACATGAGAATCGTCTCCAGTGGAGACGATTCTCATGCGCTGCCAAAACAGGTTTTTATCGAGAAATATTTAAAATAAAACATTTCCAGCAGACGACAAAATTTAATTCAGCGTAGTAAGGGTTAAACAGTGAGAAATCAACACCACCACTAGTTAATCACTTAGTAGACACAATTGACACTAAAATATCATCATTCATTCACAAACTTTCTGCATGCGACTGCGCGCTTGGCATGCAACAACAGATGGGATACACTTTTCAGGCCCGTAGCCAGGGGGGGTCGGAGCGGTCGGACGACCCCCCCGCCTAGCCTCCAGGTTCACTTTTTTAGCCTTGAGGTCCACTTTTTTAGACCGCCATAGATACTTCAGACCCCTTGAGCCTTCGAAACGACCCCCCCTTCAAACAGGTCTGGCTACGGGCCTGCTTTTAGTAGTATGAACCTTTTGAGAGAAAAATATCCCTATTTTCTTTATATCCTTTCGAAAGTATATGTTGTTACCACTCATTTGAACCGTCTCAACATATACCTTTATCGATGAACGAACAAAATAATGAGATTTTTTCAACAAAAATCATAGTATCCTTAGGCTAAAATGGGTTAAGTTAGCATGCTGTGCATTATACATATGTGAAGTCATTGCCCATCATAATTGATTCCTAATGGGCTCCTCCATTTATACTTTGCTTACTGGGAAATTTGTGGTCTATAAATAGTTAAAAAATAGCAGAAAAAATTAATTACATTTTCTTTTATCTCACTGTCAATATCATGAATGTCTTCGAATTTGATTACAACTTTCATTGTGAAGCAATTGTAATGAAATTCCAAGACATATTTACACAGGGAAATATGAAAAATACTCCTAATTTGTTGACTATCATTTTCACTGCTAGCATGTTAAAGATTTGCGAAAGCAAACCTGTTATTTCTAAAATTCTCTAGCACAACTGCTTCCCATGCAACAACTGCTATAGTCATGTGGCAAATTGCACACCATGGTTCACACCACATTAAAATCTTTTTATTTGAGCACTAGTGAAGAATTATACAACCACCATCCAAATTTGAGGTCTTACAGCTTTTATGCAAATTAGCTAATGTCGGTCACAGCACATATTATGTGGGTTGAACTTTTTAAAAACAAGGGTCTTATATGCCATAAAAAATAGTTCAACAACTTAGCTTGATCGATCGCCTTTTCAGTTTCATAAATGTTTTGTTCGCTTTTTTGTGCTAAATTATGTTATTACAAATGTTTCCATAGTCTAAGGGTGCGACGATTAACCACCATACTCAATAATTCGCGATTCGTAACTCCATGGTTCAGTGCACGAATACAATCTTGAGGTTTTCCAAAAACATATTTTGAACTCGTTGTTTCTGTGAAATTCTCGCGTTTATCTTTTGTGAAACGCTTTCCACTCTAGATTAATTATTAGTCTATATGCATCATCCACAAAGAATTTCAGGACATTCAGTTCTTTGATTTCAGGCAGCCGCAGAAGTCCATGTCTCCAATCAGAACAGGAAGCTATATTGGGGAGCTAAATTCAAATTGCGGGCGACACGTACTCCATCACAAGTCGCTCCAATTATGCAACGTTATTCACTGAGATCAAGTGTATCCAAATTACTCCCACAGATCCAAAAACGGGACCATATAGACCAATAGGACGTTTCCGATCAGTGTAGGCCAGGATCAGACTGCGCATCTGCGCAGTTTGATCCGGGTCCACACTGATCGGTATTCAGTTTATACAGTGCTATTACTGTCGATATAGCCAATAATCGTATGACAGAGAAAGTGTGTTTTATCGGGATAAACACTGGTTTAACACTTTGCAAGCTAGCGGTGAAAATATCCGCCAAACGAATTATGAGTATATGTTTTATTTCACTCTGTAAATATGTCTTGAAATTTCATTAGAATTGAGTCCTCAGGACTCAATTCTAATGAAATTCCAAGACATATTCATGATATTTACGGGGAGAAATACAAGAAAATTATGATGAATTTTTGTCCGCTAGTTTTGAACTATTTATAGCCCACAAGTTTCCTAGCATGCAAAGAATTAAAGGGTCAGTATTGTGTGTATGTAAGCCGGTGGCCATCATAAAACAGCAATTATTCTTGCAGTGGCTTTGAAGACTATCTATAATATCTCCAAGGTTTTCTGGATATACAGTTATTTATTACATCACAGAAAGATTGTATTTCGAAAAGATGCTACACTCCCGCCTGCGATTCTCTTACCAAGAATTGCAATCCAGCAGTCCTTGAATTGCAATTCGTCCCCTCTGAAATTGCAGTCTAATTGCGGTCCAATCGCGGTCCCGTTTTTGCGGTCATTCTTTCGCGATACCGTTTGTGCGGTCATTCTTTCGCGGTCCAGTTTGTGCGGTCATTCTTTCGCGATACCGTTTGTGAGGTCATTCTTTCGCTATTTGCGGTAAAAACTTAGCGTTACGCTTATATATGCACCTAATTCTACTATTTCTGTATATTTTATTGGATTTTAAATGGCTAAATACAGATAGGAAAATATCTTTTTGTCAGAAAAAATCAAATATTTCGATTTTATTGCCGCATTGTTCAAGCAGAGCGGTCCGCTGGTTTGACCGCAGAGCGCAGCGTAAAGCGGTCATTCTTTCGCAGTTTAAAGAAAAAAAGGAGTGTAAACTGCAATTAAAAGCGGAGCGCAGCGCTAAATGCGCTATAAGTATTGCAATTCCGCAACCAACTCTTTGGACCGCAGTCACATGATTGCAGTCCGATTACGGTCCAATAAAAACTTAGCGTTACGCGTATATATACACCTAATTCTACTATTTATGTATATTTTATTGGATTTTAAATGGCTAAATACAGATAGGAAAATATATCTTTTCGTCAGAAAAAATCAACTATTTTGATTTTATTGCCGCATTGGTCAAGACGAGCGGTCCGCTGGTTTGACCGCAGAGCACAGCGTAAAGCGGTCATTCTTTCGCAGTTTAAAGAAAAAAAGGAGCATAAACTGCAATTAAAAGCAGAGCGCAGCGCTAACTGCGCTATAAGTATTGCAATTCCGCAACCAACTCTTTGGACCGCAGTCACATGATTGCAGTCCGATTGCGGTCCAATAAAAACTTAGCGTTATGCGTATATTACACCTAATTCTACTATTTATGTATATTTTATTGGATTTTAAATGACTAAATACAGATTATTACATCACATAGATATTGTATTTCAACTAGAAATTATATTTGTAAAACATGGACATGCCCGCAAGGCATACGTACTGGACTCTAACTAGAAATTGTGTGTAAAAAAATAAAACTTTAAATTTACACAAATTTCAAAGTCATTTAAGAAAGTCTTAAAAACTTTTTGACGTAAACAAATGGCTAAGTGTTTCAGCACGATTTTTAATGTCACAAAGATCAAGGTCATGTCATTGGTAGTGTGATTGTGTCACACATGTTTAGGTGAATAAAATATTCAAATATTAAAGCAATCCTTTAAGTAATATTGAAGATATTACATGATGGAGAAACTCTTACAAACATTTTGAAGTAACAAAATGGCTAAGTGTTTGAAGGTCACAAAAGTCAAGGTTATGCCATTGATGGTGCGAGTGCGTCACACATGTTCTGGTGAATGAACTGTCCAAATATTAAAGCAATCTTTCAAGTAATATTGTAGATATTACATGTTGGAGAAACTCTTACAAACTTTTTGACGCAACAAAATGTGCTTCGGCGACATTTCGAAGGTGACCGAGGTCAAGTTCGTGTTAATGGTGGCGCGAGTGTGTGACAAATGTTCAGCTGATTAAAGTGTCCAAGTATCAAAGCAATCCTTCGAGTAATATTGAAGATATTACATGTTGGAGAAACTCTTGCAATCTTTTTGGACGTAAATGTACACAGACGGACGTACGGATGGACGTACAGACAGACGTACAGAACGTCAAGAGCAACGCTATCTCATAGGGGGGATAAAAAAAAAAGCATCTACAAGTTCTATATTTAAATGCTGGTTGATTAAAAAATATTTCCTGAATATATATATTCCTGAATATATATTTCACATATCTGAAGAGTATGTAGTCGGAAAAGTTATAAACCCATTTCTGTGACAACTAGATGGCCACGTCCCGCATGTCACGCCCACCGAGGCTTTGATAGTATACCGAAAAACTTTAAACCAAAAACTTAACTTGGAAGCACGTGCGCACTACGCCAATGTGCCGACTATATTGTGCTGTCCGCAAACGGGCGCGACAACAAATCATAGTCTTATTTAGTCTAGTTACACACAGAAACTAGCTCAGACATCTACAAATGAAAATTTACCGAGATGAGTTTTCCCAGAAAACATGATCTCATTAAGCCCGAAATTGTGTTTGTAAAACAAGTGTATATGCCTCCAAACCATCGAACGTAAATAGAGTTACTGGATATAGGATACAGGCAGACCATGCACATCATGTTTGTTTGTTTGTTTATTATAGGAATGAATGGCCTTTTTGTGGAATTTATCGGGGTATAAACTTGGAAAAGTCGCGGGAATACTGGACGAAGGCCGGGAGGTCTCGTCCAGTATTCCCGCGACTTTTCCAAGTTTATATCCCCGATAAATTCCACAAAAAGGCCATTCATTCCTTATAATTCCAGCATTTGAAATAAATTCATCAGGAAAATGTGTTTATTTTCCGTTTTCTTAAGAATTATTTTAACTGCGCCTCACGGTTACGGTAAGTAGTTCGGCGTGGGAGTTTACTGGGATATAAATTTTGGACAGAGACTTGCTACGGGCAAATCAAATGTTAAGGAATTGTGTAAATATTTTTGTGCTGGAATGATTAGTGTTTAACGGCCTATCAACACCTAAGGTCATGTAAGGCCGGGCAAACGGTTTCGATCCCATTTTAACCTGCTGCATTGGGGGGAAAGTCCCAAAATCAGAACGGAATATTTACATCGAGAACAAATATATTCAACCCTGAAATTAGAATAACCTGACCTGGTGCCAGGTCCATACCACACCAAAGTCACTTGGCCTCTTCCCCTAAAATAGGATTACGAATATCGTAATACTCACATAAGGGGTATAACCAGATTCAACTGTCACATACAAAATGCCAAAGACGTATGTGAGGGCCAAACCAGGTCTCCAGTCAGGATTCCGGTAAGGATGAACCCCGATCGTTAAATTACCCATCGAGTGCTCCCATCTGCCACCCACACCCACCCATGCACATCATGACTAGCCATGACAAAACTCTTTCCTCAACACTTGAGACCGCTTTCTTAATATTTGCAAATAGTGTAGATCTGACCGTCTCTTCAGGATATGCACCGTTTGTAGTTATTTTTTATTTTTTCTTACAAAATAACCCGCCTTCTCTGCATTAGGTAAGAAATCATTACGCAAACATTGTATTAGCGAGCGTACCTCACTATACCCCCAGTTACCTATGTAAACAGGGGGTATGATGAGGTACCCGCACAATAGGTAATGCGGTCATATATGTCACGATGCAGTGACTATTTTCGATCAATAACTTATGTTGTAAGCAATTGTAATGTGTATTTTCAATATTTATATTATTAAAATGTATCATATCGATACCCCTTTAAGTAATATTTGTATATTTTAAATGTATTGATGTTCTCATGAAGCGCATGAATATAAGTATTAATTAATCCAGCTTATATTGAGGCAAATCACACAGCCTTAAAACATAGTGCTGGAGTATAAACCATAGTATCGTATATTATTCATAATTATATCACTATTAAACATTAATTACAATATGTATGCATATTATTAAAACAGTAGATGCTACCGCTGTTTCGCTATATGTGATATTTATAACAAAATATTTTTTTTATTCGTCCGCGTACGGATTTCTGTCACACAAAGCGCCATTTTCAGTTCATATTTTGACCTGTGCATATGAACCGGACTAAGTTTAAACAACGCTCGATTCCGTCCTATTCAAATTTCTATGCAGAATGTTCAGACTAACTACATAAGTAATGCTGCTAAATAAGTGTTAACGGCTGGAACATGGTCATCACTTAAAGGAAGAAACCACAGTCGTATTATTGAAAAATAAGATTTACCCGAGACCTCATGGGGGCCGCCTTAATAATCCAGTGTAAACAATAGACCGTGTGATCCCATTCCCTGAGTAGCCGCTGCTTAGTGAAACGGTGTGCTAATCATAATATTATGTTCCCAATAATTGGAAACGGTTTGAATTTCTCGGTAAAAACTACGAAAGTCATAAAAAATAACGATGTATATTTAACATTGGATATGTGTAAACGGTATTACTCTCTCATCGGATCGTCAGTTGTCGTCGATAGCGATTTAACGTACTGATCTGGTCTTAATTTATTGTCAACTTTCAACGCCATTTACAGAATATATAGCTAATTTTGGAAATAAATAACGGCAAATTACGATGACGTCTGCTCTGAAATATCTGTCACTTGTGGACGTAATTTAAGGAAATCGATTATATTTTAAGGCTACATCTGTGACTAATTACAAATTTATGTATGGTCTTTGGCTACACCCGACACATTACACAGATCTAGTTGTAAATACACGTCGCTTTGTCTGGGGAAAAAAATTGATAATGTGTAGTCGTGTGTGACGAGGTGTTCATCTGATGACACCACACAGCTGTGACCCTTAGGCAATGTTTTGAAATTGACGTGTCGTTTTGATATGTGCCGCAACACCTCACTGTCGGAGACAAATGACAATTAACGATATACTCTCGATTATACACAGATCTATTAGACGGCTGGTTATTTAAAAAAAAGAGTAGTTCATTACACCTTCGCCGATATTGTTTTTAGAAAATCAGTAATGTTTTCCGTAAATGGTGTTGAAAAGTTGACAAAATATATAGCCGCATTTCTCCGATATTTGTTTAGAAAATCACCAATATTTTCTGTAAAAGGTGTTGACACAAAATGCAGCGTTCACGCGGAATTCAAATAAAATAAAAAATAATAATTTAATAAATAGACGCCGATGGCTACTGTGTTTGCGGTCAGTGAATTCTGGTCGTGGTTACGCCACAGGCGCAGTTCGAACAGTGTTGTGAGCAGATGGAGGACAATAATTATTTCAAATTCATAAAAAAATGTTTGCTGTCCGAAAATTAATTAATTGTGACAGCCAAAAAAATAGATTTTGGGACAGTAAAACATTATATGTTATAGACAGTACCTTAAACTTAAAAAAACAGTAACAAACTGTCTGTGTATATATTACTTAAAAACAGACACTTTCATCATTGGTAAGTTTCTATCAATTTATAGTTATATTTACACTTAAACAAATAGATATAGTAGATGGAAAAAATTTAACGAAAAAACTTTAACCGGACACACGGACGTACGGACGGACGGACGGACGTATGCCAAAATGCTGACGATATCGCGCTTTCCGCAAGCGGGTGCGACAATGATGATAAACACCCATGTGAAGTATCAAGGTAATGGGTGAAGCAGTTGCAGAGATATAGTACACGAAAAAACTTTAACAAATAAATTCAAAGTAATTTGACCTTGACATTGCGCACAGGGGCCGCACGGTTGGGGGTTATAATGAAAATATGGACGATGATAAACACCCATGTGAAGTTTCAAGGTAATGGGCGAAGCAGTTGCAGAGATATAGTATAACGAAAAAGTTTTAACAAAAAAATTTAACCAGACGTAAGTTAAAAATTTAACATTGAAAATGGCTAAGTCAATTACGTAGAAATAATAGGTGAAGGTAAAAAATGGTCACATGTTGGATAGTTGTATGTGGTAGGCGAAAACTTAACGTTGAAAATGACTAAGTCGACTGCGCGGAAAAAATGGGTCAAGTTAAAAAAAAGTAACATGTTGGATAGTGATATAGTGATATGTGGTGGGCACCCCTTGATTATGAAGCTGTGAAAGTTTGGTGGTCCTAGGTGGTACAGTACCAAAGAAATGGACTTAAACACGAAAACTTAACATTGTAAACGCGAAAAGATAACATTGACTGCGCGGAAAAAATGGGTCAAGTTGAAAAAGGTAACATGTTGGATAGTGATATGTGGTGGGCACCCCTTGGTTATGAAGCTGTGAAAGTTTGTTGGTCCTATGTGTTACAGTAACAAAGAAATGGACTGAAACACGAAAACTTAACATTGATTGTGGACGCCGCCCGCCCGCCTGGCTTTCGCCAATCCAATAGCCTGGGTTTTTAAAAAACCTGGCTAAAAATTGCTAATTGTTGATAATTCCAGCACAAAAATATTTACACAATTCCCTAACATTTGACAGTCTCTGTCCAAAATTTATATCCCAGTAAACTCGCACGCCAAATTACTTTCCATAACCGTGAGGCGCAGTTAAAATAATTCTTAAGAAAACGGAAAATAAACACATTTTCTTGATGAATTTATTTCAAATGATGGAATTATAAGGAATGAATGGCCTTTTTGTGGAATTTATCGGGGATAAAAACTTGGAAAAGTCGCGGGAATACTGGACGAAACCTTCCGGCCTTCGTCCAGTATTCCCGCGACTTTTCCAAGTTTATACCCCGATAAATTCCACAAAAAGGCCATTCATTCCTATAGTAGACCTTGTTAAACATTTTGTAATTATCATCATCACAGGATCCCCACATTAACATGTTTACTTGGCCTTGTTTGTTTCATTGCTTCTATGCACATCGGAGACTCAGCACATACAAAACAAGAGGGCCATGATGGCCCTAATTCGTTCACCTGACTCCATGAACACCAGAGGAAAATGTGACATTGAGTTCATATATATTTTAAAAAAATTGTGTTATTTTTAGATGGCGGTCATCTTGGATTAAGTGAGGACTCATTTTACCAAATCTGAAAATGCTTCACCCAAGGATCTTAACTTACTATGAAGTTTGACCAGCATTGGCCATGTGGTTCCCGAGAAAAAGACGTTCAAAATCTCGAATAAATGGACCTTTTGGCGGCCATGATGGATGACATAATCATCCGATTCCGACAAATATTGCACCAGAGCAATCGCCTCATCGATACATTCAATTTGATATACGACATGAGCATATTCGGTCAAAAATAAAATTTGACCCCACGGGCCACGCCCATTTTTGGCCTCGGGGTCACCATTTTAACACATTTGAAACAGCATTTTACATCGATCATTCTTACCAAGTTTCGTCGAAATCCGGCTGGCGGTTCATGAGAAGAAGATTTTTTAAGAATTTGTTCTATTTTTAGACGGTGGCCATCTTGGATTAGCGATGACCTCTATTTTAACAAATCTGAAAAGGCTTCACCCATGGACCATAACTGTAAAGTATGGCCACCATGGGCCAAGTGGTTTGTGTGAAGAAGAATTTTGAAATCTGACTAATAAAAGAACGACCTTTTGACCTTTCGGCGGCCATCTTGGATGACCTGACCATCCAATTTCGACCAAAAGTGTACCAGAGCGATCGTCTCTTTGATACCTTCGATTTGATATAGACATGACCATATTCGGTCAAAAATAAAATTGACCCCACGGGCCACGCCCATTTTTGACCCAGGGGTCACCATTTTAACAACTTTGAAAGAGCAATGTACATCGATCATGCCTAACAAGTTTCGTTGAAATCCGGCTAGCGGTTAATGAGAAGAAGATTTTTTAAGAATTTGTGCTATTTTTAGATGGCGGCCATCTTGGATTAGCGATGACCTCCATTTGAACAAATCTGAAAAGGCTTCACCCATGGACCATCACTTTTAAGTTTGGCTACCATGGGCCAAGCGGTTCATGTGAAGAAGAATTTTGAAATCTCTGATAAAAGAACGACCTTTTAACATTTCGGTGGCCATCTTGGATGACATAACAATCCGATTTCGATACGAAATGCACCAGAGTGATCGCCTCGTTGATACCTTCGATTTGATATATGACATGACCATATTCGGTCAAAAATAAAATTTGACCCCAATTTGATCCCACGGGCCACGCCCATTTTTGACCCCGCGGTCACCATTTTAACAACTTTGAAAGAGCATTGTACATCGATCATTGCTACCAAGTTTTGTCGAAATCCGGTTGGCGGTTCTTGAGAAGAATATTTTTGCAGAATTTGTGCTATTTTTAGACGGCGGCCATCTTGGATTACGCAATGATGTCATTTTAACAATTTTGTAATCACCCTACCTAAGGACCATGAACATAAAGTTTGGTGACTATAGGCCCAATGGTTACCGAGGAGAAGACGTTTGAAAATGTTCATGGACGACGACGGAAGACGGACACATTGCGGTAACAATAGCTCACATGAGCTTTGCTCAGGTGAGCTAAAAATGCTATTTCATCTTGACGAGATGGTTCAAATGATTGGTAACAACATATACCTTTATGGAGAAATAAACAAATTAATGAGATTTTTTCAACAAAAAGTATCGTATCCTTCGACTGAAATAGGTTAACCACTGAGCCACAACATGTACTTTTGGTTTTACCATGCATATTTTCAATATTCTCCTCCTAGGTTTTCGAAAAGTATTATTTTGCGCTTGACCTATATATCTGTCATTAAGTCTACAATATGGGCTTCATGTCTGTGGAGAAGCACTTTAAAAGCTGACATACGACACAGATCAGATCTGTCATTATCAATAAGAAATGGTCACCAAATTGGATATACTTGACCGATATCTCTTGCAACAGTTTGCAAGTAATTGATGGATATTGAACCATGTCATGAAAATGGAAACAATTAAGCTTGGAGCTGATGAGAACCAACTATATAAATATACATACGAGGGGTACTCATATACATACGAGGGGTACTCATATACATACGAGGGGTGCTCCAAAAGTTTGCTTGGGTTTGTATATGTCCCACCCTGACAAAAACAGGATTACCCGAGTTTGCGACCAGTGTAAACCTATCAGTCTGCACGTCTGTGCAGTCTGATCTCGGGCAACACTGCTAAGAAAACATTCATCAAAGGTAATAGGGGAAAACAACAGCAACAACTAAGGTCATATATAGAGACAGGACTTTGGTTTCAAGTCTCATCCAACAGACGAGTGGGATGGAAATACTATGAAAATAATGTCTATGGCCTAGGACAGGTTTTGAAAAAGAGAAAGGATTTAACGTCCCAGCAACAACTAAGGTCATAGAGAGACAGGACTTCAGTTTCAAGTCTCATCCAACAAACCAGTGGGATAGAAATACTCTGGTTTTGAAGGAAAATGTTCTACCACAAGACCATCAAGCCACCACTGAAACATTCTTGTAGTCTCATCAAACACTTTCAGAACATAATAATTCTAAATCATTTACTGATTAACCCATTACATTCGGAATACACATTTACGGGTATGAAATTTTTTAACATTTTATTTTTATATTTTTATTTCTCAATGAAAGTATATGTTGTGACCACTCATTTGAACTGTCTCGACGAGACGGTTCAAATGGTGGTCACGACATACACGGCATATACATATAAAGACAATATTTAGGATTTTCCACAAATAAGATGGTGTAACCTCAATGAAATGGGTTAAATATATAGTGTGTTCAACAGCAATGTCATCTACAGATGGGAATACTTTGGGGAGAAAACTGCATATTCAGCATTTAAATTACAATACTTAGTCCGACTCCAGAAAAGGATGGATTCATTGTTAGGTGGGAATCCCTGAACGGATGGATTCATTGTTAGGTGGGAATCCCTGAAATAATGGCTTCATTGTTAGGTAGGAATCCCAGAAAGGATGGATTCATTGTTAGGTTGGAATCCCTGAAAGGATGGATTCATTGCTAGGCAGGAAACCCTGAAAGGATGGCTTCATTATTAGGTGGGAATCCCAGAAAGGATGGATTCATTGTTAGGTTGGAATCCCAGAAAGGATGGATTCATTGTTATGTTGGAATCCCTGAAAAGATGGATTCATTGTTTGGTTGGAATCCCTGAAATAATGGATTCATTGTTAGGTTGGAATCCCCGACAGAATGGATTTGTTAGGTGGGAATCCCATAAAGGATGGATTCATTGTTAGGTTGGAATCCCTGAAAGGATGGATTCATTGTTATATTGTTATCCCTGAAAGGATGGATTCATTGATAGGTAGCAATCCCAGAAAGGATGGATTCATTGTTAGGTGGAAATCCCAGAAAGGATGGATTCATCGTTAGTTGGAAATCCCAGAAAGGATGGATTCATTGTTAGGTTGGAATCCCAGAAAGGATGGATTCATTGTTAGGTGGAAATCCCAGAAAGGATGGATTCATTGTTAGGTTGGAATCCCAGAAAGGATGGATTCATTGTTAGGTTGGAATCCCTGAAAGGATGGATTCTTTGTTAGGTGGCAATCCCAGAAAGGATGGATTCATTGTTAGGTTGGAATCCCAGAAAGGATGGATTCATTGTTAGGTTGGATACCAGAAAAAGGAATGGATTCTTTGTTAGGTGGGAATCCCTGAAATAATGGATTCATTGTTAGGTTGGAATCACAGAAAGGATGGATTCATTGTTAGGTGGAAATCCCAGAAAGGATGGATTCATTGTTAGGTTGGAATCCCAGAAAGGATGGATTCATTGTTAGGTTGGAATCCCTGAAAGGATGGATTCTTTGTTAGGTGGCAATCCCAGAAAGGATGGATTTGTTGTTAGGTGGTGTTAGGTGGATACACCATTAAGATACACATACCATCCCATCCTCCAGAACACCCAAAACAACACATTAGGTTACAATATTCTAAATTATTACTCAACTCCCTCTACACGTTGATATTAAATAGTTTTGACTAATTATCTGGGTTTTGATGTGCCTGGTCAATAGTCCGCGTGCCTGGGAAATAGTTCTGCGTGCCCGTGAAAGTCAAAACTATTTTCACCCCAGAAAATCATGATGTCGCAACGTTTTGTAAAAAATTATGTCATCAAATTCTACGTAAATCGTCCGTCGATGCGCCGCACAACAAAATCACATCATTGTATCACATACAGTATCTATTACATGTTGAGTAATAAAACAGTTACTTCACGGTCATTCGGGGAACAGTCAAAACATATTGCCCCACAGTGCTGTGGACGATCCGAGGCACTATATATTGCCCTCATCTTCGGCCTCGGAGCAATAGTTTTGACTGTTTTCCGAATGCCCATGGAATAACTGTATACTATTCCCGAGAAAGTGTAACATTATATTTTGGAGTATTTTTCTAATTCCTCGAGGGAAAAGACATTGTGTTTATGGGCCACTTATCTCTTTACTAGTAAATATACAGCAACAGCTAAAGTCATAGAGATAAGACGGGACCTCCGATTCAAGTTTCATCTGAATGACCAGCGAGATGGATAATACCACAGGTACCTGGAAAACAGTCACCTGATTATCCAGTTTCTAATATTAAAAGGTCAGCAATTCAGTGAAAACAATTTACTCTTCGAAACCCGTTAAATTGATAGAAATCGTTACCTTACCATAGCATTTGATTACGAATATTTGTATTGTTTTAAAAAGACATCATTGAGCATAGTGCCGTGCCGTTCAGCCCAAGGAGCATACGCATAGATTGGTACAATTGACCAAGTCCAAAAGAATTCACAGGCTTAATGTACATCTTTGGATAAAAGAGAATATAGAACGTCGTCAAAATAGTCCATTTATAAGGAAGTTCGTTTACATAAATCAGGCGTGATGTTCGGCGAGAATTAAATTACGCTCCAGTGTCTTCCTGGCTGATGTGTGAGCACTGAAGCAATGATATCGCCGAGCTGACGGAAATATTTTTATCTTGAATAAAACTCTGTTAATTCAAGCAAAAACACTGCGCCGTTTGTAGCAGCTTTTGTTTTGTAATGCAAATGTTAAGTTCAATATGAACTAGAGCAATTGAGCAGAGGCTCATGGATACCCACGGCCGCCGCCTGGACCAACAAACCAAAACTTTAATGCATATGTTACGGATGGATGGATGGATGGATGGATGGATGGATGGATGGATGGATGGATGGATGGATGGATGGATGGATATGGATGGATGGATGGATGGATGGATGGATGGATGGATGGATGGATGGATGGATGGATGGATGATGGATGGATGGATGGATGGATGGATGGATGGATGGATGGATGGATGGATGGATGGATGGATGGATGGATGGATGGACGAACGATAACGATCGGACGATATACCCCTCGACGTGACATAAATATCAATTGACCTTGACATTTGGAACATGCACTGAATGAATGGGCTTGAATGGAAATAAGGATGCTGATAATGGAGTAAATAATGTTTCAAGTGAATCCTACATAAGGTTCAAAGACGGTAGGAACCCGAAAACCTGATACAGCCTGAATGGCAAACAGTGCAGTTTGTTTGTTTGTTGGGGTTTTAAACAGCCTATCAACAGCTATTAAGGTCATTGCATTTAAGGCCGGATCAATGGGTTTAGTACTAAATCCTATATATTACCTGTACAAGAACATGTACAAATGTACAAATGGGGGAAAAATCCCAAAATCAGAACTGAATATTTACAACAAAAAAACAACATATTCAGCCCTGAAATCAGAATAATCCTGACCTGATGCCAGGTCCTCACCACACCACAATCACTTGGCCCCCTCCCAAAAGCAGACTGCTGACTGATCTTGGGCTCTACTAGGTGTAAATGCTATAAAGGTGGTTGTGACTAAATAAATGGATGGGATTTTTGACCAGTGTAGCTCCTGAACAAATAGCACATTCGTGTTTGATGGGTGTTTCATTGATAGAATGGTGGACAGTGCAGCTAGGTCCTGATCAAACTGTGCGGATGCACAGGTTAACTGGATCTACACTGGTTGCAAAACCCATAAGCCCCATTTCTCCAGTCTCAAACAAGCCCTATTTTCCCAATTAACTAGAAATGGACGCTTGTCGACAAGCGCATGTGTATCCCCCTCCCCAGATACACAAGTAGTTTGAAAAAAGGGTGTTCGAGTTATGCTCCGGAGACAAAATCAGTGACGGAAAAACAAAGGGAGATAACTAAAGAATTAGTGATGCAAGAGTTGTCATTCTTGCGGGACACACCTTTAGGGTCGTGGTCTATGCATGTGTGAAGTTTCATGAAAATATTCCAAAGGGTGTTCGAGTTATGCTCCAGACACGAAATCAGTGCACGAAACAACAAAGGGAGATAACTAAGAAATAAACGACGCAAGAGTTGTCATTCTTACGTGCGACACACCTTTGGGTCGTCTTCTATGCATGTGTGAAGTTTAATAAACTAGAAAATGTGTTCATAGAACACGGATGTCCCACATATCGCTTTGATAATAAATGAGGCCAAATTGCAAGTCAAAATTTTCTTTTACCTGAGCGTTAAAGTTTTTGAAGCACCAAGTATGTGACCTTGACCCTGGGCTTGGCGGGGGCAGGACAAACGTGGATTTGGCACAGGGCAGTAGAGGACCATTAGAGCAATGCATATATGAAATATGAAGCTGATCCGTGAAAGAAAACAGAAATTATAAGATATTTACCTGAGCGTTAAAGTTTTTGAAGCACTAAGTATATGATGTTAACCCTGGGCTTGGCGGGGGCGGGACGAACGTGGATTTGGCACAGGGCGGTAGAGGACCATTAGAGCAACGCATATATGAAATATGAAGTTGATCCGTGAATGGAAAGAAAAATTATAAGATATTTACCTGAGCATTAAAGTTTTTGAAACACCAAGTATGTGACCTTGACCCTGGGATTGGCGGGGGCAGGACGAATGTGGATTTGGCACAGGGCAGTAGAGGACCATTAGAGCAATGCGTATATGAAATATGAAGATGATCCATGAAAGAAAACAGAAAGTATAAGATATTTACCCGAGCGTTAAAGTTTTTGAAGCACTAAGTATGTGACCTTGACCCTGGGCTTGGCGGGGGCAGCACGAACGTGGATTTGGCACAGGGCGGTAGACGACCATTAGAGCAACGCGTATATGAAATATGAAGTTGATCCGTGAATAGAAATAAAAATTATAAGATATTTACCTGAGCGTTAAAGTTTTTGAAGCACTAAGTATGTGACCTTGACCCTGGGCTTGGTGGGGGCAGGACGAACGTGGATTTGGCACAGGGCGGTAGACGACCATTAGAGCAACGCGTATATGAAATATGAAGTTGATCCGTGAATGGAAATAAAAATTATAAGATATTTACCTGAGCGTTAAAGTTTTTGAAGCACCAAGTATGTGACCTTGACCCTGGGATTGGTGGGGCAGGACGAACGTGGATTTGGCACAGGGCGGTAGAGGACCATTAGAGCAATGCGTATATGAAATATGAAGATGATCCATGATCCATGAAAGAAAACAGAAAGTATAAGATATTTACCCAAGCGTTAATGTGTTTTGAAGCACTAAGTATGTGACCTTGACCCTGGGCTTGACGGGGGCAGAAACGACGTGGGGATTTGGCACAGGGCGGTAGAGGACCATTAGAGAGCAATGCGTATAGCGTGTTCGAGTTATGCTCTGGATACAAAATCAGAGCACGAAACAACAAAGGGAGATAAGTAAACAAGAATTCCGCGGAATCAGATGCCTCGCCTTGTCACGCCTTGACCTCGAGCCTGGGCCCGAAAGCAATTTTCACTGGCCCGAACATATTATACAATTATTGACTAGTGAACCATAAAATATCAGATTATATTCTATGGCTCACTAGTCAATAATTGTTTTATTATATGATAATAGTCTGTATATAGCACTTACGACCTTATGCTACTAGACAAAAATTGAAAAAGAATTTGAAAAAAAAAATGAAAAAAAAAAATGGAAAAAAAGTTTAAAAATTAAAAATAATAATGCTTGCTACTGGAGCCCAGAATTTTTTTGAATAGTCCTATATTTATCTACATATATCTGCACAGGTCCATATAATGCCACAATATTTTCAACAGTTTACGGAAATGTAATATAATCATTTACCTGTATAAATTACCTGTAAGTGGTGAGTGGTCAGTTGCACATGCTAGCACATGCACAGGTGAATAGTCTGTATATAGCACTTACGACCTTATGCTACTGGACAAAAATTGAAAAATAATTTTTGAAAAAAAAATAAAAAAAAAATGTTTAAAAAAATGAAAAAAAAAAGTTTAAAAATAACAATGCTTGCTACTGGAGCCCAGATTTTTTTTCCAGTCAAATTGAAAAATAATTTGAAAAAAAAATGAAAAAAAATAATGAAAAAAAAAAATAAAAAATTACAAAAAAAAGTTTAAAAAAATAATAATGCTTGCTATTGGAGACCAGATTTTTTTTATTTTTTTAATACTCCTATATTTATCTACATATATCTGCAGAGGTCCACATAATGCCACAATATTTTCAACACAGTACCCAATGTAGTGATTTACCTGTATAAATTACCTGGTCAGCAGTGGTCAAGCACTGGACATCTGCACATGCTAGCCCATGCTTAGCACATGGTTCTCCCAGTTTCTATTGTTCTCTCTACAGGTAAGGTGTACAGAGCACACGAGAAAAGGTATACAGAGCAGACGAGAAAACAGGTCTTCATGCATTATTGTCCAGTTTGTAGAGTGCGCAAAACAAAAAGGGAGATAACTGAAAAATTAGCTATGCAAGAGTTGTCATTCTTGTGCGCGACACACCTCCGGGTCGTGGTCTATGCATGTGTGAAGTTTCATGAAAATATTCCAAAGGGTGGTCGAGTTATGCTCCGGACAGGAAATCAGTGAGCGAAAACAAAAAAGGGAGATAACTCAAAAATTAGCTATGCAAGAGTTGTCATTCTTGTGCACGACACACCTTCGGTTCGTGGTCTAATTGAATGTGTTAAGTTTCATAAAAATATTCCAAAGGGTGGTCGAGTTATGGTCAATCAGTGCGCGAAACAAAAAAGGGAGATAACTAAAAAATTAGCGATGCAAGAGTTGTCATTCTTGTGCGTGACACACCTTCGGGTCGTGGTCTATGCATGTGTGAAGTTTCATGAAAATATTCGAAAGGGTGGTGGAGTTATGCTCCGGACACGAAATCAGTACGAGAAACAAAAAAGGGAGATAACTAAAAAATTAGCTATGCAAGAGTTGTCATTCTTGTGCGCGACACACCTTTGGGTCGTGGTCTATGCATGTGTGAAGTTTCATGAAAATATTCCAAAGGGTGTTCGAGTTATGCTCCGGACAAGAAGTGTCTGCGGCGGACGCGGACGCGGACGCGGACGCGGCGCGCTGTCAAATCCATAGTATCCCCCGACGGAGTCCGGGGGATACAATTAACTAACAAAAGTACAAAGTACTCACATATTAGGACTCCATATAAAGTTGACAAGGAAATGATATTTGTGACAATTATAAGCCAATAAGTCACTGGATCAGTCTATAGTTGTTGAACTGATGGATTAACTTCCTTTTCAGTGATTTATATTGCCAACAAAACGTAGGCTATAAATTTCCCCATGGCACATCTAATTAATGTTTTAGGTAGATTTTAATTGACACTTACTTTAGTGAAATGAGACCGGTGAATGCAGAGTATTTGTTTGTTTGTTTATTGGTATTTAACGGCCTATCAACAGCTAAGGTCATGTAAGGCCGGGCAAACGGGTTCGATCCCGTTTTAACCTGCTGCATTGGGGGGAAAATTCCAAAATCAGAACTGAATATTTACATCGAGAAACAATATATTCAGCCCTGAAATTAGAATAACCTGACCTGGTGGCAGGTCCATAACACACCAAAGTCACTTGGCCCCTTCCCCAAAACAGGATTACGAATATTCATTCGTAATACTCACATATAAGGGGTATAACAAGATTCAACTGTCGCATACAAAATGCCAAAGACGTATGCGAGGGCCAAACCAGGTCTCCAGTCGGAATTCCGGTCTCCAGTCGGAATTCCGGTAAGGATGAACCCCAATCGTTAAATTACCCATCGCGTGCTCCCACCTTCCACCCACAAATGCAGAGTAATTTGACGTGTTTCATCACGCTAATTTGGCTTCCAACACCTTTACAACAGTTCTAGCAATTTTATACTCTTCACCCTTTCAACACTACAGGGGGCCATTTCACTAAACTTCATACCAATAGAATGTGCAAACTTATGATAGTCAGTAAATTTCACATTAACAATGTTTTCTTGTAAACAATTATTATTATTTTAGATGCAGCCTAGCTATGCTCAATACATGTAAATCCATCAATTAAAATTTCCAGACAATCCTAAATTTGCACTTACGAACAAACATTTTAGTCTTATGATGTTTAGTGAAACGGGCCCCTGATCTCCTTAGCAGTGTTTTCAAACAGTGTAGATCCAGTAGAGCCGGCTCGTAACAAGCCGTTTCAACAAGATCTGCACTTTTTTTTCAGATAAAAAACATCCGCTTTTCATAAATGTACAAGTCTGAAAGTCATTTTGTGACAATTCAATGTATTGGTGGTAAAATGAACATATCAAAATCCATTCCAGTTATTTAGGGTTGAAAGGGTTAACAATAGATATTTTGGTGAAACGTTCACATATCAATTTGAGAATTATCATTATCTTGTGGAATACATAGAATATGCGCACAATAACGAGTTAAACATATTACATAATTATGTTACAATATGTTGTGTCCGACATGAGATGTAGCTCAGAATGATAAAATGCCTGATTTACAGTGAAACATCTCTAAACCAGACACCCTGAGAACCTCCCAGGGTGTCCAGTTTTGTGAGGTTTCACTGTAATTACTACCAAACAAAGCCAACACAAGCGGATCCCTATATTCAAGATTCAATGATTCACACAAAGCTTGTATGTTGTATGTTCACGTTACATCTAGTGGTTCGCTCATTATTTCGCCAATGTCGTAATTCAAGACAATAATGACAGATAAGGACAGAGTTAGACTGTCAAGAGATCAATTGTGTCGGTGACTTCCTTACTTGCCGTGCAACAGTTTGGTACACAACAAACTGCAAGATGTTTTCGCCCACTGTCAAACAGTGGATTGTTCGGAGGCCCGCACGGGATATGGATTTTTTTTTATTAATTCGTTTCCGCGAAATAACAATTTGTTCCCTCAATTTAACAATTTGTTCCCACAAAATAACAATTTGTTCCCTCGAATTAACAATTCGTTCCCACGATATACCAATTCGTTCCCTTAAATTAACAATTCGTTCCCATGCCATGGGAACGAATTGTTATTTCGTGGGAACAAATCAATAAAAAAAAAAAACTCTAAGTCGCCTGCGAGGCTCCGTAGGATAGCAACCAATTTTAATGTGTTGTTTCTCGATGTTTATACACACAATTACTATGCTGAATTAAGTTCTTTTGTTTTTTTCTATTTTTTATTTTTTTATTTTCCATTTTCTCATAAGAAACATGCTTTGACAACAATTTAGAAACGATTCTAAAGTGCTATTAAACAATGTTTTATTGAGAAAGAAATCAAGTACAAAGTAAAAACGGATGTCAATTTTTTGTTCCGACATTCTAAGAGTTAAAAGAATAAATTTCAACGGAAGTGCTGCAACTATTGTTACATAGTCACATATGTATGTTGTTTAATAATTATATCTTTCCAATCCATATTGGTCAGTAAATTTGTAGGGCAAGAAATAGATGGCCAAAAATTATCATTAACCCGTTCACCCCTAAGTAACTGGACTGAATGTTAATTTTGCAACCAATCCAACAATCACACAAAATTATTTTCAGATTAGTCCATTTGTGAAAAAAAAGTGCTGATCCTGATGAGATGGCATATATCCTCACAACCTCTTGTTTCATTAGTCGAATGATGATGTCACATGATGAATGACGCCAGCATAATGATGCAACATCCAATAGTCAGCATTCTATTCAATGAAAACAATCTTATATTTGTCCACGATGTAGCATAAAACTGTACCTGATAAATCGGGTGCCAGATAGTGAAATTAAACTCGTCTACGGCTTGGAAACAGTGGTAATTTCTCGTTTCCTAGCCTGATAAATTTGACATGAAAATACACTAGTCTGGCATTGTCCATATAGTCACTGTTTCCCACTGCTGACCCTAGATAATACAACAATGTTACAATGATCTGATTCCCCGACAATTGGCGATGACGTCGTTACCCTTTCCAATTCTGTAGACTGGCACCACGGAAACAGCCAATTATCAGGACAATCAAGTTAGTTTTTTATACATCGTCTGCGTGTGCGGCCACCACCAATACTACTGTGGCTAAAGCATGTCACGTGTACCAGCTATCTTGGCCAGCTTGTACCTATCTTTTTTTCTACATATCTTGAATATGTTCCCAAGAAATATTTTGGGGTACATAATAGTCACTACCCTGTCTATCATGTCTGTCTTGTCGATCTTGTCCATCTGTCCGTCCACATGTCAGTCTTGCAGTTTGTTGCGTTGAAACTTTTGCATACCTACAATCTCCGTAACTGTAAGTCGGGATTGGCTTGAAACATTAAATTCTTATTTGTCGCCAACCATATTTTCATTTCAGAGGCGTCAGAAACAGATAAATATTAGGGAGGCATTTGATAGCCCACCCATGCCATGCGGCACCTGTGCTCAACGTCAAGGTCAAATAACTTAGAAATGTGTGTTAATGTTTTTGAGGGGAATCTTCTACGCACGCATTACTGATTTTCTTCTGGAGTAGTTTTGAAGCGATAAATTGCTGATACTAGTGTAATTAACCCATTAAATCTATGGATACAATCCATTTTTTAATGAAATCAAAGAACTGAATGTCCTGAAATTCTTCGCAGTATGTGTTTGTGGATGACAAATAGACTAATAATTACAGTGAAATAGCGATGGCTTAAAACGCGATGGCTTGTAATGTCGGGCTCGCTCGAAATGGCGTCGCGGTCCCGATAATTTTCCCTATATGTTTAATGTGTTTTAAATGCAACTCCTCGAAAAATGCGATCCCTCGAAACATTTTTCAAGTCCCGCGGACTCATTTCTCGCTATTTTGCTATACGATGACTCGAAAGTCATGTCGAAGTTTGTGTTTGGCTAATTTTCACACCTCCACATCCGACTTATTACGATCAAAGGCCGAGCCGCGCTCCACCTGTCTATGAAATGTGGTTTCTTTTTAAGTGCAGTTAATTGCCTAAAGTGATGCAATTTGATCGTTAACGTTGTTGATTGCGATCAATGATATTGATTTATTAAATATTTTGGGCTTCGGCCACTCGGCACATTTAATAGAGACTGTCGTAAGTCATTGGTTGTTTTTCGTGGCAACTCACGGGTTATACTCGAGTAACCCGAGTATCACAGGAACAACCAGAGTCGTTGCTCGGGTTCAAGTCCAGTTGGAACCCTAGTAACCCACCACCAAGCATGGGTTCAATTAAAGTTACTCCAGTAAGGTTCAAAGGTCAAAATTCTTTAACTCGAGTTGGAACTCAGGGCCCGGTTGTTCAAAACACCAGTTAGCTTAACGGACTGTTAAATCCTTAACGGACTGTTAAATCCTTAACTGAATGGTTAAAATCTCTGTTAAAACAGAGATTTTAACCATTCAGTTAAGGATTTAACAGTCCGTTAAGCTAACGGATGTTTTGAACTGGGCCCTGCTTGTTACAGTGGTCCTCGTGTTATTCGAGTGGCTACCCGGGAGTTACAACGAAAAACGATCATTAATAATATCACACCTCATAGTTAGGCATAGGTGACTGGTCGTTGTTCTACTGAATTTCCGATCAGTGTAGCATTAAAATAAAATAGTTCACATTCAGTTCAGGACTTGAAATGTTCGTCCTCGACAGCTATTTATGATGCATATATAATATTGTGCAAAAGTAAACCCATATCAAGTTGCAGGCGTCTGCAAGTTGATCAGAGTTTACACTGGTCACAAACGAAGTAAAACACCTTTTGTTGCGTTGCAACAGTTTACGATTCATGACTGATTCCTGATTTTGTATGGGCGCCGTATAACAACACCATTTGAGCTGGGCCCAAACACCTTTGTTTCAAGTGACGTCGCAACCACCTGGGACATTAATTATGTGCGCCACTATTTAGTAAATACTCCTTTGATAATAATTGAAATAAAGACAGTTTTGTAAATACATTTAAATACAGTTTATTTAATTTCACATAACTTTAATCTGCGAATAAATACACTTATGCTTCGTTATTTCCTAAAACCGACGGGTACAGTAGTGGACAAAATAGGTAGAGCGTCGGTCTGCGGATCGGGAGACCCCTGGTTCGATTCCCACCTCGACCTGCTCCGAATGGCCGATTCCGCGTGTCCTTGGGCAAGACAACTTCGTGCTAGCCTAGTCCTATCGGATGGGGACTTAAATAGTTGGTCCCGACATGCAAGGTCATCGAGCCAGTGCTGTCGTTAAATCACATTAGTCGACAAATAGTCGATAAATTAGTCGACAAATATACCAAAATCGATGCGATGGCTAGAAAGATGCGATCACTCAAATAAAATATGCAGGCCTGTGGCATTTCGAGCCATCGTGATTTCACTGTAATCTAGAGTGGAAAGCACTAATTTGCATAAAAGCTGTAAGACATCAAATTTGGATGTTGGTTGTATAATTCTTCGAATAAAAATCTAGATATTTTGTTTATTTCTTCATAAAAGTTAAGATTTTATATATGATGTGCTTATGCAATATGAAAATTAACAAGAGTGCCGAAGGTCACAATATATGCCCGTCGAGGCAAGGCCAGTCAACAAGGAGAGATAACAAGAATACAGAGTCCTAAAAATTAAAAATGGATGCCAAGGGGAGTAAGTCATCGGAAATTTTTGAAAACCAATAGCCTTCTTCATGTTGCAGCGATAAATATGTACGGTATACGAAATTTGGTTACGATCGGTGAAGTGGAACTTGAAAATGCTTCAGGATACAGAGTGCGAAAAATACAAATGGACACAAAAGGGGAGATAAGTCATCGGAATTTTTTTTTAAAATCAATAGGCTTCTTTGTCTTGCTGTGATAAACATGTATACTGAATTTGGTTACAATCCGTCAAGTAGAACTTGTAGTCAAGTAGTTATTGCGTGGACAAGCTGTGCCCGCCGCCCGTACAAGATGAATACATAATACGGTTACGAATGGTTAAGTAGAACATGAGTTATTACGTGGACAAGAATACAGAGTGGGACAAATAAAAATGGCCGCCAAGGGGAGACAAGTCATTGGAAATTTTTGAAAATCAATAGGCTTCTTTGTCCTGCCGTGATAAACATGTATACTGAATTTGGTTACAATCCGTCAAGTAGAACTTGTAGTCAAGTAGTTATTGCGTGGACAAGCTGTGCCCGCCGCCCGTACAAGATGAAGACATAATATGTCCCGTTTTTTTCAAACGGGCATATCAAAATTTGTGATGATTTAATATGGTATTTATAATATTAAACTTGTTGACTGATTTCAAAGAAACTTGTCATGAAACCATTATAAACACGTTTAACCCTCATTACTCGGAGACAATTTTGCCTTAATTCTTAACAAAAAAACAATTTGACAGCACATGACATGCGCTGTCAAATTGTTTTTTAACGAAAAATATTGAAAATAAAACATTTCCAGCAGACGACAACATTTACTTCAGCATAGTAAGAGTTAATATATATCGTAAATCTTCCCTCACATTAACCCATTTCAGCCTAAGGATACTATGATTTTTGTTGAAAAAATCTCATTATTTTGTTCATTCATCGATAAAGGTATATGTTGTTACCACTCATTTGAACCGTCTCGTTGAGACGGTTCAAATGAGTGGTAACAACATATACTTTCGAAAGGATATAAAGAAAATAGGGATATTTTTCTCTCAAAAGGTTCATACTACTAAAAGTGTATCCCGTCTGTAATGGGTTAAGATCCTCAATTTATTGTGTTTCCCACCTTTTTGCATAAACATTTTTACCGTTACATAGCAACATTGAGCCGGTATCATGTACCAACTTCTTGTGACTGTGATGATTGTTCAGTGCAGACAAGACTGCACAATTTATTGTTATAACGTTGTGTTTATCGAGACACTATACAACAATTAACAACAGCCTTTCTGTCATTTCTAGCGGTTTGTTTACGGAGTAGAATTTGTTAACCCTTTTGCACCCAAGTAACTGGTATGAACTTGTCCCTGTCGATTCTCGGTCAATACCATTAACGAGAACGGATCAGAAAATCAGAACGGATCAGAAATTGATCCAAAATAGGGCAAATCTTACCAGTTGATTGGCTAATTTTTATCTGGTTTGGGGGGGGGGGGGGGGTGGGGGGGGGGGGGGGGGGAGATGGGGTTAGGGGTTATGTATAAAATCAGAAAATATTCGCAAACAGTGTAGATCCGGATCATACAGCTCACAATAAGTTTGTTATTTGGAGGAAAATTTGTATAAAATCAGAAAAATATCAACATATAGTGCAGATACTGATGATATGGCTTCTTCTAAGCTAGTTACTGTAAACCAACTAATATTCGCCCGCGAGATACCTTCGCGATCTTCGCGATCTTCGCAAGGGACGTAAATCTTCGCAAATATTTCCACATGTCCTGGCCTAAGATTATTATAAATAATTTGCTAATAGATGTTAATTGGGCCTCTTCAATATATTTACCTTTCCAATATAGGTCCGGGTCATTTAGTGACACTAGTTAATTGTGTACGTGACACGGCTTACCAAGCGGGAAGTCTACAAGACCAATTTGCGGATTCTCGTTATGGTTTACAAATTATCGACAAAATGTTGATTAATACGTCAGATGACAATGCGAATCAGTACTAGGCCGTTTATGTATCCAGGGTGAACATATCTCGCACACAACTATTTTTGATTTACTTACCTGGGGGTTTATAAAGGACAAAGCGAAGCCAGCCCAATGTTATGTGTATACTGTATACTGTTTCGTTTGCCGACAAACTCAATCACTCTTTGGAGTTTGTTTGTGGAGTTTATCAAAGGACGATCTTGATTCAGCAGTTCTGTTTCCTGGGTCAAAAATTGCAATGAAAACATATTATTTCCAAAATTGATAAATTTGTCGCGAAAGTTAATAGTGCACGAAAATCGCGAAATTTAGTAGCCGCGAAATTTAGTTGGATTACAGTAACCCTTTTGCCCCTCAAGAACAGTCAAATACTTGTCTATAATCAGAAACTATCCAGAAATAGGGGTATTTTGTATAAAATCAGATAATACGGCTCGCTACAAGTTGGTTCATTGGAGGAAAAGTTGTATAAAATCAAAAACTATCAACAAATAGTGCATATACTGATGATATGGTTTGTTCCAAGTTTAAGTTCAGCACTGAACCATAATATCATAATCTGGTACCACGCGTCTTTACTACACCTGGGGCAACTAAATTTGTTACAATAAAAGTGTTAGTAAGAAGATTTTTATGATATTACAGGGGAAGTAAATAGAAAACATAAATTTTGAGTTAATATAAATAATTTTAAAAACTAGAAATGGACGCTTGTCGACAAGCGCATGTGTATCCCCCTCCCCAGATACACAAGTAGTTTGAAAAAAGGGTGTTCGAGTTATGCTCCGGAGACAAAATCAGTGACGGAAAAAGCAAAGGGAGATAACTAAAAAATTAGTGATGCAAGAGTTGTCATTCTTGCGTGACACACCTTTAGGGTCGTGGTCTATGCATGTGTGAAGTTTCATGAAAATATTCCAAAGGGTGTTCGAGTTATGCTCCGGACACAAAATCAGTGCACGAAACAACAAAGGGAGATAACTAAGAAATTAACGACGCAAGAGTTGTCATTCTTATGTGCGACACACCTTTGGGTCGTCTTCTATGCATGTGTGAAGTTTAATAAACTAGAAAATGTGTTCATATGTGTCCCACATATCGCTTTGATAATAAATGAGGCCAAATTCCAAGTCAAAATTTTCTTTTACCTGCATGAGCATTAAAGTTTTTGAAGCACCAAGTACGTGACCTTGACCCTGGGCTTGGCAGGGGCAGGACGAATGTGGATTTGGCACAAGGCGGTAGAGGACCATTAGAGCAATGCATATATGAAATATGAAGCTGATCCGTGAAAGAAAACAGAAATTATAAGATATTTACCTGAGTGTTAAAGTTTTTGAAGCACTAAGTATGTGATGTTAACCCTGGGCTTGGCGGGGGCAGGACGAACGTGGATTTGGCACAGGGCTGTAGAGGACCATTAGAGCAACGCGTATATGAAATATGAAGTTGATCCGTGAATGGAAAGAAAAATTATAAGATATTTACCTGAGCGTTAAGGATTTTGAAGCACCAAGTATGTGACCTTGACCCTGGGCTTGGCGGGGGCAAGACGAACGTGGATTTGGCACAGGGCGGTAGAGGACCATTAGAGCAATGCGTATATGAAATATGAAGATGATCCATGAAAGAAAACAGAAATTATAAGATATTTACCCGAGCGTTAAAGTTTTTTAAGCACTAAGTATGTGACCTTGACCTTGGGCTTGGTGGGGGCAGGATGAACGTGGATTTGGCACATGGCGGTAGAGGACCATTAGAGCAATGCGTATATGAAATATGAAGCTGATCCGTGAAAGAAAACAGAAATTACAAGATATTTACCTGAGCGTTAAAGTTTTTGAAGCACCAAGTATGTAACCTTGACCCTGGGCTTGGCGGGGGCAGGACGAATGTGGATTTGGCACAGGGCGGTAGTGAACCATCAGAGCAATGTGTATATGAAATATGAAGCAAATCGGTCGAAGGATGAAGAAATTATGAGACATTTACCCCGAGTGTTAAAGTTTTGTGACGGACGGACGGACGGGAGGACGGGAGGACGGGAGGACGGGATGCACGTTCCTACGAATGAATACTTGTTGGGTTTTTACTGTATTAAAATACCCAACAAGAGTACCCAACACTATCCTAACCCTACCCAATAAGATCCCCGTACGCTTACAGCAAGTACCCATTCGTGTGTGCGGAAGGACGGACGGCCGGACAAGGGTAACACTAAATGCCCCCTCCCTATCGTGGTGGGGCATAAAAATATTCCAAGGGTGTTCAAGTTATGCTCTGGATACGAAATCAGCACGAAATCAAATGCCTCGCCTTGTCCCGCCTTGACCTCGAGCCTGGGTCCGAAAGCAATTTTCACTGGCCCGAACATATTATACAATTATTGACTAGTGAGCCAAGGAATATCAGATTATATTCTATGGCTCACTAGTCAATAATTGTTTTATTATATGATAATAGTCTGTATATAGCACTTACGACCTTATGCTACTAGACAAAAATTGAAAAAGAATTTGAAAAAAAAACAAAAAAAACATGGAAAAAAAAAAGTTTAAAAAATTAAAAATAATAATGCTTGCTACTGGAGCCCAGAATTGAGCCCAGAATTGTTTTTTAATAGTCCTATATTTATCTACATATATCTGCACAGGTCCACATAAAGCCACAATATTTTCAACACAGTTTACGGAAATGTAATATACAAAAAAAAAAAAAAAAAAAAAAAAAAAATAATGCTCGCTACTGCTGGAGCCCAGAATTTTTGTTAATAGTCCTATATTTATCTACATATATCTGCACAGGTCCACATACTGCCACAATATTGTCAACACAGTTTACGGAAATGTAATAATGTACCTGTATAAATTACCTGTAATAAGTTAGTGGTCAGTTAAAAAATTGAAAAAGAATGTAAAAAAAAAAATGGATTTTTTTTTTAAATTTAATAAAAAAAAATAAAAAAATGCTCCCTACTGGAGCCCAGAATGTTTTTTAATAGTCCTATATTTATCTACATATCATATATGCACAGGTCCACATATTGCCACAATATTTTCAACACAGTTTACGGAAATGTAATATAATCATTTACCTGTATAAATTACCTGTAAGTGGTCAGTGGTCAGTTGCACATGCTAGCACATGCACAGGTGAATAGTCTGTATATAGCACTTACGACCTTATGCTACTAGACAACAATTTAAAAAGAATTTGACAAAAAAAATGAAAAAAAAATGAAAAAAAAGTTAAAAATTAAAAATAATAATGCTTGCTACTGGAGCCCAGAATTTTTTTGTATAATAGTCCTATATTTATCTACATATATCTGTACAGGTCCACATAATGCCACAATATTTTCAACACAGTTTACGGAAATGTAATATCCAATGTAGTAATTTACCTGTATAAATTACCTGTGGTCAAGACTGGTCAACACTGGACATGTGCACATGCTAGCACATGCACAGGTGAATGGTTCTCCCAGTCTCTATTGTTCTCTCTACAGGTAAGGTGTACAGAGCACACGAGAAAAGGTGTACAGAGCAGACGAGAAAACGGGTCTTCATGCATTATTGTCCAGTTTGTAGAGTGCGCAAAACAAAAAATGGAGATAACTAAAAAATTAGCTATGCAAGAGTTGTCATTATTGAGCGCGACACACCTCCGGATCGTGGTCTATGCATGTGTGAAGTTTCATGAAAATATTCCAAAGGGTGGTCGAGTTATGCTCCGGACAGGAAATCAGTGCGCGAAAACAAAAAAGGGAGATAACTAAAAAATTAGCTATGCAAGAGTTGTCATTCTTGTGCACGACACACCTTCGGTTCGTGGTCTAATTGAATGTGTGAAGTTTCATAAAAATATTCCAAAGGGTGGTCGAGTTATGGTCAATCAGTGCGCGAAACAAAAAAAGGGAGATAACAAAAAAAATTAGCTATGCAAGAGTTGTCATTCTTGTGCGCGACACCTTCGGGTCGTGGTCTATGCTGTGTGAAGTTTCATGAAAATATTCCAAAGGGTGGTGGAGTTATGCTCCGGACACGAAATCAGTGCGAGAAACAAAAAAGGGAGACAACTCAAAAATTAGCTATGCAAGAGTTGTCATTCTTGTGCGCGACACACCTTCGGGTCGTGGTCTATGCATGTGTGAAGTTTCATGAAAATATTCCAAAGGGTGTTCGAGTTATGCTCCGGACAAGAAGTGTCTGCGGCGGACGCGGCCCGCTGTCAAATCCATAGTATCCCCTGACGGAGTCATCATACTGATGACATCATAGTGTAGCAAAAAATATTTGGTATCAGGGGTTGAAATTTCACTCACCCAGCTCGCCATGGCGAGTGCTTTTTGTGGCAGTTGAGTATTTTCTACAGGCACTCGCCCAGCTTGGCGAGTGAAAGATTTGGTCAGGATTTTTTTTCTGAAGAAACTGCCAATTAATTCCATCGATAACGGCCAACAAATGGTATTAATTCAGCGACCATTTATTGTTTACAGTTTACGTCAATTTGCGGGAAGTAAGATTCAAGCAGTGTCTATGTACACGGTTACGGGTAGAATCGCTAGCGATTTTGAACACGGTCCATATCGGGCAAGTTTAATTCACGGATTATTTGTCGGCTGTACACGGCAGGGCTAACAAATAATATGATTGCGAGCCACTATAAATTAAACAAAATCTATGTCACTCAACGCTTATAGAAAACAAGAGGGCCATGATGGCCCTAATTCGCTCACCTGACTCCATGAACACCAGAGGAGAATGTGACATTGAGTTCAAGTGTTTTAAAAACATTGTGCTATTTTTAGATGGCGGTCATCTTATTTTACCAAATCTGAAAATGCTTCACCCAAGGATCTGAACTTCTTATGAAGTTTGGCCAGCATCAGCCATGTGGTTCCTGAGAAAAAGACGTTCAAAATATTGAATAAATGGACCTTTTGGTGGCCATCATGGATGACATAATCATCCGATTCCGACAAATATTGCACCAGAACAATCGTCTCATCGATACCTTCAATTTGATATATAACATGACCATATTCGGTCAAAAATAAAATTTGACCCTACGGGCCACTCCCGTTTTTGACCCCGGGGTCACCATTTTAACAACTTTGAAAGAGCATTGTACATCAATCATTCCTACCAAGCTTAGTCGAAATCCGGCTAGCGGTTCATGAGAAGAAGATATTTTAAGACTTTATACTATTTTTAGACGGCGGCCATCTTGGATTAGCAATGGCCTCCATTTTAACAAATCTGAAAAGGGTTCACCCATGGACCATAACTTTTAAGTTTGGCTACCATGGGCCAAGCGGTTCATGTGAAGAAGAATTTTGAAATCTCTAATAAAAGAACCTTTTGACATTTTCGGCGGCCATCTTGGATGACATAACAATCCGATTGCGACAAAAAATGTACCAGAGTGATCGCCTTATTGATACCTTCGATTTGATATATAACATGACCATATTCGGTCCAAATAAAATTTGACCCCAATTTGACCTCACAGGCCACGCCCATTTTTGACCCCGGGGTCACCATTTTAACAACTTTGAAAGAGCATTGTACATTGATCATTCTTACCAAGTTTAGTCGAAATCCGGCTAGCGGTTCATGAAAAGATTTTTTAAGAATTTATGCTATTTTTAGATGGCGGCCATCTTGGATTAGCGATGACCTCCATTTTAACAAATCTGAAAAGGCTTCACCCATGGACCATAACTTTTAAGTTTGGATACCATGGGCCAAGTGGTTCATGTGAAGAAGAATTTTGAAATCTCTAATAAACGAACAACTTTTTGACCTTTCGGCAGCCATCTTGGATGACATAACCATCTGATTTCGACAAAAAATATACCAGAGTGATCACCTCATTGATACCTTCAATTTGATATATGACATGACCATATTTGGTCCAAAATAAAATTTGACCCCAATTTGACCCCACGGGCCACGCCCTTTTTTGACCCGGGGTCACCATTTTAACAACTTTGAAAGAGCATTGTCCATGGATCATTCCTACCAAGTTTTGTCGAAATCCGGTTGGCGGTTCTTGAGAAGAAGATTTTTGAAGAATTTGTGCTATTTTTAGACGGCGGCCATCTTGGATTACGTAATGATGTCATTTTAACAATTTTGTAATCCCCCTACCTAAGGACCATGACCATGAAGTTTGGTGACTATAGGCCCAATGGTTACCGAGGAGAAGACGTTTGAAAATGTTCACGGACGACGACGGACGACGAAGGACGACGACGGACGACGGACACAAAGTAATTTGACCTTGACATTGGGCACAGGGGCCGCACGGTTGGGGGTTAGAATGAAAATATGGATGATGATAAACACCCATGTGAAGTTTCAAGGTAATGGGCGAAGCAGTTGCAGAGATATAGTATAACGAAAAAGTTTTAAGCAAAAAATTTAACCAGACGTACGTTAAAAAGTTAACGTTGAAAATGGCTAAGTCAATTACGTAGAAATAATAGATGAAGGTAAAAAAATGGTCACATGTTGGATAGTTGTATGTGGTAGGCACCCCTTGGTTATGAAGCTGTGAAAGTTTGGTGGTCCTAGGTGGTACAGTACCAAAGAAATGAACTTAAACAGGAAAACTTAACATTGTAAACGCGAAAAATTAACATTGAAAATGGCTAAGTCGACTGCGCGGAAAAAATGGGTGAAGTTAAAAAAAAAGTAACATGTTGGATAGTGATATGTGGTGGGCACCCCTTGATTATGAAGCTGTGAAAATTTGGTTTGGTGGTCCTAGGTGGTACAGTACCAAAGAAATGGACTTAAACACGAAAACTTAACATTGTAAACGCGAAAACTTAACATTGAAAATGGCTAAGTCGATTGCGCGGAAAAAATGGGTGAAGTTAAAAAAAAAAGTAACATGTTGGATAGTGATATGTGGTGGGCACCCCTTGATTATGAAGCTGTGAAAGTTTGGTGATCCTAGGTGGTACAGCAACAAAGAAATGGACTCAAACACGAAAACTTAACATTGATTGTGGACGCCGCCCGCCCGCCGCCCGCCCGCCCGGCTTTCGCCAATCCAATAGCCTGGAGTTTTTTCAAAAAACCTGGCTAAAAATTACATAAAAATGGCAAAAATAGTTGATTAAATTAATTTTGTTACGTCATCTTATTTTGTAATTATTGTTTTTGAACCCAGCCCCGCTTTGGAAATTATATCCAAAGGGAAGTAATTATCTTCATGATAAGTACATCCTCGGCTTGCTTTGGTGCACCATTTAATAGCTTGTCGTAATTAAACGTAAGCAGTTGAATTAGCAAGACCATTAGTACTGTATTTTGCCGTGTATTAGACGCACATTTTTTATACAGATTTTCATCCCACAAAGCCGATCCCTGTCTTATACACACGTTTGGATACACCCCGAAATATCGACAAAAATTACCAAAATTTATAAAATAAAGATTTGTTTCGATATTTGTTGTTGTTGTTAGTCTTTGCGGTAACATCCAGTTGAAATTGGAAAAGTAGCCTAAGTAGCAGATTCGTATTCTAAATAGTTTGCGCTTTACTCGTTTCGACCACAGGCATTCGGCGTGTTTCGGCTTTCATCGGTATAACTGCATATATGTATAGTTATACCGACGAAAGCCGAAACACGCCGAATGCCTGTGGTTTCGACACTGTGTCACATTCGGTCGACATTTTCTCTGCCGAATCACAATCTGGTCTCTATCATTTGAATTATCTTTTGAAAACATTTACCTGGCCCATATCGGTCAGTGTCATTTTGCCATGAAAAATATTGCACGACGCCATTAACGGTAAATCCCAATATGCTTAATTAATGAAATTCCACATAAGTTATAAAACGCTATAATTAGTTTGAAACTGTGTGTTTGCACGATGCTGATTCGTCCAAAGTGGCAAACCTAAGTCAGCTGGCCAACATCAAACACACCGCGTGTCAAGATTTACAACACAAAGCCATATCAAATATCAATACACGTGGTTGCTGACGTCAGTTTCGTATTTGAATACATACCGCAATCAATAATTAACAATACAATACAACTTTCGGCAGCAATATGATCGCAAATATAACACAATTTCTGACAATATTCTGTTACAAATTTAACACGATTTTGATGTACAAATAGGATAAACAAGATGGCCGCGGCCTGTATGTGGCGCCTTGTGGCGAGGCATGGACACTAAAAAAAAAGATATAGTATAACGAAAAACTTTAACCAAAAAACTTAACCAAAAACTTTAACTGGACACACGTACGTAATACGCCAAAGTGCCGACTATATCGCGCCCGCTTGCGGAAAGCTTTAAAAAAACTTTAACCAAAAACTTCAAAGTAATTTGACCTTGACATTGGGCACAGGGGCCGCACAGGAGGGAGGTAGAATGAAAATATAGATGATGATAAACACAATTCAATTACACATAATTGTCGCTAATAAATGGTTGCGTGTTCGGTATAATATTTAACGTTCTATAAATAGACTGGTGTTTCATAATTATCTGGGTCGATCAGGGTATGGGATCACGTGGTCTATTGTTTACACTGCAGCCCAAGGCAATCTCGCTTAAATCGTAAATTTCATTCATCAATATGACTTGCAGCGTAAACAATAGATCACGTGACCCCACATCCTGAGATTATGCACGTATCAACCGCATGAATAGGCAGGACACGTGACCATAGGCATTATTTATTATCAATTAATCCGTTTAAGCGTCTATTGATCGCGAGTAGTATACATTGTAATAAGTGTATGTCTATCGCGAGCACTATACAACGTAATAAGCATGATTTTATAAATAACTTGTATGTTTAATACATTAATACATACAAGTTTGTATGTCATAGGCATTATTAATAATTACTTTAACTTCTGTTCAAATGACATGATTTTATATGGGTCCGTTGCTATAAATGGAATTCCCGCAATAGTTGGTAACCGAAATGCGAATGATACCAGTAACCCGTGCAGTACCAGTACCCGTGCATGTCACAAAATTTTATAACGCGGTCGGATTCGATTGCGGTTTGAAATCTTGGACCCCGATGGAGCTGCAGTGTATAATGAAAAACTTTAACCAAAAACTTTAACCAAAAACTTCATCAAAGTAATTTGACCTTGACATTGGGCACAGGGGCCGCACGGGAGGGGGGTAGAATGAAAATATGATGATGATAAACACCCATGTGAAGTTTCAAGGTAATGGGCAAAGCAGTTGCAGAGATATAGTACAACAAAAAACTTTAACCAAAAAACTTAACCAAAAAACTTAACCAAAAACTTTAACCAAAAACTTTAACCAAAAACTTCAAAGTAATTTGACCTTGACATTGGGCACAGGGGCCGCACGGGAGGGGGGTAGAATGAAAATATAGATGATGATAAACACCCATTTGAAGTTTCAAGGTAATGGGCAAAGCAGTTGCAGAGATCTAGTATAACGAAAAACTTTAACCAAAAACCTTAACCAAAAACCTTAACCAAAAAACTTAACCAAAGAACTTAACCAAAAAACTTAACCAACAACTTAACCAAAAACTTTAACCGGACACACGTACATATGTATGTACGTACGTACGTACGTACGTACGCCAAAGTGCCGACTATATCGCGCTTTCCGCAAGCGGGCGCGACAAAAATCGGGACCCAAGGCACAATTGTGTAATAACCGATCACGTGTTATAGTGAAGCGTGTACGTACTACTGGGTTCACAGTGTAATTGAAGATACTAGAAAGACATAAGAGTCGGCAAATTATGGAC
This sequence comes from Conchocele bisecta, assembly GCA_029237695.1. Taxonomy (NCBI): domain Eukaryota; kingdom Metazoa; phylum Mollusca; class Bivalvia; order Lucinida; family Thyasiridae; genus Conchocele; species Conchocele bisecta. Next base: position 34,937,785 of record CM055280.1, read on the forward strand.
ATAGCTAACTATGATAGGGAAAATACAGACAAAAACGTCCAAGATACGAATAAAAAAACAGTGCGGGGGAATAAATAACAACAACTTGGCGAGTTTTTTAAATTGTTTGTTTCATTTGTTAGGAAAATTGGGTGCGTCTTATATTCTCATTAGACATTTTCCCCCAGATTTTGGACTGAAAATAGGGGTGCGTCTTATACACTCTTGCGACCTATAACTGGCAAAATACGGTATTGTACTTTCTTATTCTCAATTTCACGCCATTATTTGAAATTACCGTATTTACCGTAAATTTCCGGACACCCTTTATTTTCGGACAAGCTCATTTTGTAGAAAATTAATTATTTTCATGTACTCTTAATTTTCGGACAAGCTAACATTTGATAATATTCTCAAATCGTAAATTTTCGGACACGAAAATAGGCAAGTGCGTCCATAAAATTTGTTGTTGTTGTAGCTCAAATTGACATTTCCTGTTTCGCGCTTACTTTCCGCGGCACCGTATAGGCCAGAATGGTATAATAAAAACATTTTTAATTAAAGTTGTTTACTATGTTACGTTATGTTATAGTACAGCGCGACCCCGTTAGTACACGGAAGTCCGGCGACATACAACCTTCTGTGTTGCTTATCCGAACCTAGAATGAATAGTCATACTTCCGCTCTCGCTACAGTATGAAAGCGGTGCTCTATAAATACGTTAGCAACTTTCTTGGTTTGCGACGTGATTCGAGATGCGGCATTTTCGAACACGATTATGATCGAACTAGTATACAAACGTCCTGAAATTATCTCTACAAGTACAATAAATCATTATTTTCTGACCTGCGCATATCAAAACAGCATCATATTTTCTGTGTGTTCTCCATATTGTTTCCATTTCCCGATTCATTCGGATATCCCCGCATGTGAAACATTCAAATCTGGACCTAATCACGTGCTTAGTGGGCGGGGCTATAGCGACATACACATGACGTCATCCTACAACTTTTACTACGAACCCACCGGAAATAGTAAGCGCGTTTGCTTCTGTTCGGGTGTCAGTAATACGTCAAATTCGGCTTCAATAACTTCCTTTATTGTTTTGTCAATCACACTTAATTTTTAATTCAAGCTTTTTCTTCTAAAACCTTTGCCTTTGGTTGTAAATTGCTTGTCACAATGAACACATGTTGTGGCGGCCATTATTTCGCGCGGTATGTCAGCATTCCAAATATGGCCGCCGCTACCATATATGGAAACTAGAGTATGAGAGATCACGTGACTAAAGATGGCGGCGGATGGAAACGGCTGCAACGTCCAGACAATAATTTTGCGAATAAAGTCAAATATATCAACAAATAAACATATGTTTGGGCTGATTTTGCGAAATTGTTTATTTATATACATATACATATATGTGTAGATTATTTTTGTCACTTTTATCGATGTTTATAGGGAAGTATATTTTGCTAACGTGAATAATGAATAGAGCATTGTAGCGGTAATAGCCGATTACCGCTACGCATATTGTAGCTAATCCGAACCGTGCTATATCCGTTCTCGCACAAGACGCATCATAATGTCAACAAAAAATACATGTACACCACTGTGACTGCGAATGAACGACGTCACCAATGCCTATATAATATGCCATAAGTTTTCACTGTTATCGCATGTAATAAATATATTGAATCCAAGAATTGTTAACGTCATGTTTTATTTATTCATCATGTTCATGTAGAATGTAGATTTATGCAGGTCCGTGCAATCCATTATTGTAAACGCGTGTAGAAAAAAGTAAGTAGCCCCATCATCATTCGATGACGCAATGACCTAATGACCGATACCCTGTTCCATCAGCTGCAACGTCACGTGACAAGCTCATGCGTTGCAAACTGTGTTTACTCATATGGTGAGCACAGGTGGAAGACTCGGACCTATGACTCCAAAATAAATTCCTATTTAAAAAATCCCAATATCCCACCCACCTGGTATCGTACTGTACATGACGTTAATAATAGAACGAGATCAAGTGGATATTTTTGTAATGGTCATTTTCTTTGTGTCACACGTCCGACTATTCCACCTGTGGGTTTGAGTACGCACAGAGTTTTAACCCTTTCAACACCACAGACCTGTATAGACATGTTTTGCCCAACGTGTTATAATATTGTGCCAGTTCATGAGGTAATCAGGCTTATCACGTGAGATTTTCGACGAAGATGAATCTGATAATAGTGTCCATTTTCTGTAAACGATATCGAATGTTGACGAATATTAAATTAGTAATTATTACGCATTTGATTTGCTCTGAAAATGTTATCAACTTTCTGATATATTTGCAGAAAAAAGTCAAATCATTCTCGGCGAAAATCTCAGTTATATAATAAAGTTTATTATCTCATGCACTGGCTCAATTATGACTTAGTGAAACAAGGCCAGTTGTCACGTACACATTTGTGTACATGCGCCGGGGGCGTGGGCAGTGCTGTAACAATTTAGTTAATCTGGGTTGAGTTAATCTGGGTTGAGTTAATCTGCGCCACTGATACGCGATCTCCGATTGGTCAGCCTTTACACCTAATTAATATTCCACCAATGGTGAGCGCGAACGCATGCCGGAACAATTAAATCGAGCACATAACAATTAGCACTGCTTTGTTACTGGGACCAATAATTGATGTTACGGTATTCCCAGTTTGCTCGGATTAATTTACGAAATGTGCAAACGTGATCAGCTGCACATTCACATCAGTGAGATAAAAGGAGGCTATGGGTCCATAAAAAAAAAAAAAAATATAAAAAAAATCGTCCATTTTGGCAAAATAAAACCTAAATTTTCGGACACCACTTTTTAAGAATTAATTAATATTCCTAATTATTCGGACACTGACAAAAGTAATTAATTAAAAGTGTCCGGAAATATACGGTAAATACGGTAATAACGGTCATATACCGGTCGTCTTTATTAAAACGATAGCCTATGTGACGCGGCCTGTGAAAACCGCGATGTTTTGTAACATTTCATTGAATGTGTCAAGTTGAGTAATGGATAATCCCAAGCAAAATAGATGGATGTCCAAACCGGCAGAGAACACCAGGCTTATTTGATTTCTGTCCAATTTATATCCTGATCAAGCCCGAATATTTAAGCAGCCAATGATAAATTTGCATTGTCCGCTGACGTAATTATTGTTTGTTTGTTTGTTTGTTTGTTTAATGGTCTTTAATGGCCTATCAACAGCTAAGGTCATGTAAGGCCGGGCAAACGGGTTCAATCCCATTTTAACCTGCTGCATTGGGGGGAAAATCCCAAAATCAGAACGGAATATTTACATCGAGAATAAATATATTCAGCCCTGAAATTAGAATAACCCGACCTGGTGCCAGGTACATACCACACCAAAGTCACTTGGCCCCTTCCCCTAAAATAGGATTACAAATAATCGTAATACTCACATAAGGGGTATATAACCAGATTCAACTGTCACATACAAAATGCCAAAAACGTAAGTCAGGACAAACCAGGTCTACAGTCGGAATTCCGGTAAGGATGAACCCCGATCGTTAAATTACCCATCACATACTCCCACCTGCCACCCACTGACGTAATTATTGATATTTTTAATTAGAGATTGGCAAACATTGTAAACCATGGGCAGACTACAAGAATCCATCGCTTCGTCTGGCCGCTAATGCAATAAGCCGGGATTTGTCAGAGATAGAGACCCAATACACATAAAGATGTTTGCAGTGTCAGTTTAGACTGGTTCCTGGTAGTATTGTTTCACTAGGCGCACTAATAGGCTTGCCACCTTAGACGAATCAGCATCGTGTAAACACAGTTTACAAACTAATGATGGAGTTTTATAACTTACGTGGAATTGTATTATGCATATTGGAATACACAACATATAATCCATATCAGGAATTACCATTAATAGACTCCTGCAATAGATTTCATGGAAAATGTCGGCAAAATGACACCGACCGATCTGAGAAAGGTAAATGTTTTCAAAAGAGAATTCAAATGATAACGGCCAGATTGTGATGAAAAATTGCCAACAAAAACATGAAATGGCCTTTGTTCAAATACAAAAATGCCGCGTGGGAATGAAAATCATTGGCAGCGAGTCGTAGTTCGGGGGTGGCCGTTATTCCAAGGTGGTGGCCGTTATTCCAAGGTCTTATAAAGAACAAAATTGGACGGGGGGATTTTTAACTGGCCGTTGTGGACAGGTGGCTGCTAATCCCAGGTGGCCGTTATCACAGGTATTATCTTTTTTTAAAAATCTGAAGAAAAAAATTAATAAATTCAGCCGTCCTAGTATCGTCATATATCTTCAATTAAACCACTTTACACAGGGCCGCTATATCGGTTTATGCAAACAGTGCAGATCCAGATGAGCCGGCTCGTAACGAGCCGTCTCATCAGGATCTGCACTGTTTGAAAGTAATTTTCATATTTTTTGAGAACAACAAATACCCCCTTTTTATAAATGGAATAGTCTGAAAATCATTTTGTGATGATCGGATTGGTTGCAAAATTAACATATCGCAGCCCATTCAGTTACTTAGGGTTGAAAGGGTTAACCGTTCCATTCTCTAAACAAGATTTTGAACTTGTATCAGAAACTAGTTTTCGATAAATGAACGATGGAATTGCTTCAGCAGGAACACGTGTTATGTGCCGGGCCTCTAGGGGGCCGAAACTAATTAAAAATGGATCCAAAATTACTATTAACTGCCGACGTAGCCAGTCCACAGCAACAAATGTCAGTTTCATGTCAGGTGATAAATCCTTAGGCAGGAAAAATATTTGTTTGCTGCTATTTTTCATTTTTTACAGCTTTCTTAAACCTCACTATGAGGGAGACGGAAATTGTTGTGCGCTGTCAAAACAGGTTTTTGTCAAGAAATATTGAAAATAAACATTTCCAGCAGAGGACAAAATTAAATTCAGCATAGTAAGGGTTAACAAAAAAACATGTTATATCCTCATACGCTCGTATGTTGTCAAAATATGTTTCTACCCAGATGTCTATTAGTGACATACATGTATGTCAATTTCATGTCAACTTAAATTCTTGAAGAGAATTTACCACAAATGATGGAGAACCATTTCAGCAATGCATTTGTGAAATATGAAGACGTTCTGTAAAAGGAAAGAAAATTTATGAGAAATTTACTTCAACATTCAATTTGTCAATAACATAAGAGGGGATGGGATCATCAGAGGAATGCATGTGTTTGTTTAACGGCCTATCAACAGCTAAGGTCGTTTAAGGCCGGGTCAATGGATTTAGTATTAAATCCCATATATTACCTGTACAAGTACATGTAAATGTTCAAGTACATATACAAATGGGGGGAAAATCCCAAAATCAGAACTGAATATATATAACAAACCAGATGGCCACGGCCCGCATGTCGAGCCCGCCGAGGCATTTGATGGTATTTTTTAAAAATTTAACGCAGATGACGGACGGACAGACGGACGGACGGACGGACGCACATTCTTACATTAGGGTACTTATGTGGCTTATCACATGTTAAATATTAAAAATGTTAAAACGATTTTTTAGGTGGCTAATTGTAACCAACCCTATCCTTTAACAAGTCCATAACCATGTGGGGCTAGCCACATAAGTACCCTAATGTGTGCCCGGACGGACGGACGGATGGACGGACGTGTTTACTTTCAGGTAACTATGTGGCTTATCACACGTTAAATATTAGCTACATAAAAGGATTTTTTAGGTGGTTAATTGTAACCAACCCTATCCTTTACTAAGTCCATAACCCTGTGGGGCTAGCCACATAAGTACCCTAATGTGTGCACGGACGGACGGACGGACGGACGGACGTCTTTACTTTCAGGTAACTACAGTCAAACTTGTGTTAAGAGACCACTCAAGGGAACTGCCAAAAGTGGTCTCTTAACAGAGGTGGTCTCTTAATAGGGACAGCCATGTGGAGTGGGTACACGGATGATATATCAAAAACAACACAGTGACAACACAGTCAAGTAATAACATGTATACACATATATGTATGTTTATTAAAGTAATAACATGTACAATGGAAAACATAAGTTTGAATACACTGCAGCTCCATTATAACGCGGTGGTCGGGGTCCAAGATTTCAAACCGCGATCGAATCCGACCGCGTTATAAAATTTCGGGACATGCACGGGTACTGGTACTGCACGGGTTACTGGTATCATTCGCATTTCGGTCACCAACTATTGCGGGAATTCCATTAGCAACGGACCCATATAAAATCATGTCATTTGAACAGAAGTTAAAGTAATTATTAATAATGCCTATGACATACAAACTTGTATGTATTAATGTATTAAACATACGAGTTATTTATAAAATCATGCTTATTACGTTGTATAGTGCTCGCGATAGACAGACGCTTATTAACAATGTATACTACTCGCGATCAACAGACGCTTAAACGGATTAATTGATAATAAATAATGCCTATGGTCACGTGTCCTGCCTATTCACGCGGTTGATACGTGCATAATCTCAGGATGTGGGGTCACGTGATCTATTGTTTACGCTGCAAGTCATATTGATGAATGAAATTTACGATTTAAGCGAGATTGCCTTGGGCTGCAGTGTAAACAATAGACCACGTGATCCCATACCCTGACCCAGATAATGCTGAAACACCAGTCTATTTATAGAACGCTAAATACACGTTTTATGGATTATAGCCACCGTTTATAGCCGTGTTTCGAGCCGTGTTTTCATGGGCACTGACAGTCGCCGACGGTCGTTAAACGCGTCGTATTTTGACGGAATGGGCCGTATTTATACGGTCGCTGGTCGCAGACAGCAGGTGGTCGTTCATTGCAAGTACGTTATTATGGGAAATTCGTCGGGCGGGATTCAAACCGGTCGCTTACAGCAGGTGGTCGTTTATTACAAGTGGTCGTTAGCACAAGTTCGACTGTATGTGGCTTATCGCATGTTAAATATTAGCCACATAAAACGATTTTTAGCCACATAAAACGATTTTTTAGGTGGCTAATTGTAACCAACCCTATCCTTTAACAAGTCCATAACCCTGTGGGGCTAGCCACATAAGTACCTGAATGTCTGCCCGGACGGACGGACGGACGGATGTTCAAACATTTGAGAGTTATGAGCTATTTGTTAAAAGATCAAAGGATTAGCTCCTAAAGATCAATGGAATTAGGAGCTTACCGACTATAACAAAGGAATCCTTTGTTACTAACCCTTACCCTAAGCTCCTAAACCCCCGATGTTGGCCCGGACGGACGGACGGAGGACGGACGGACGTTCAAACATTTGGGAGTTATGAGGCACCGCTATATAAAAGATCAAAGGGTTAGCTCCTAAATATCAAAGAGTTAGCTCCTAAATTTATGAGGCACCGACAATATCAAAGAGATCAAAGGTTACTAACCCTTACCCTAACTCCTAAACCCCCGATGTTGGCCCGGACGGACGGACGGACGGACTCAGGTGAGCTAAAAATAGCAAGTAGTCCCATCTAAATGATTACATTACTATATGAAAATAACACATTTTTAATAAACATATGGGAGTAGCTGCCAACAACAGTGATGTGGCTACTATGATAGAACACATATGGTATACTGTGAATATAACTATACGAAACAGGGAATTAATATTTTTATCAACTACAAATATATATATATCTTCATTTGTACAATTGGGGAAAAAATACCCTGAAGGACAACATGAACACAATAACATTTTCTCCATAAATCACTGGCAGTTTAGTATGTGATACTGAAAAACAATCAGACTAATGAATGAAAAATATTGGAAAACGATTGCGTCGCGATATCTTACATACTCGCGTCAATACAATTTGCATTATCAGGACATCTGCGGTGAATAATGGATGACAATATCGAAATCACGGCATCAGTCACTGATCCCCGTGACACACCATGTGAGACAGATCTCGATGGTTCACAGACATGCATGTTTACGAAGGACAGAGAAAGTTAATTTGCAGCGGCTCATGCCCACTACCCTGAAAATAAATTCACAAATTATTATTTTATTTGTACAATATTTTCAACAAGAGGTCCAAATAGGCCTGTATCGCTTCATCAAAATTCATCTGCAAGTTCATAAAAAGTAATTTGAATTCAAGCACCAAAAATGGAAATATAAGCAATTTACAAAAAAAATATAATAACATAAATCATTAGATCTACCACCTCTGAAGGAGACTAATCCAATATTTGGAAATTAAACGTCTTACTAAAGTGATTTTTTTTATGGAACTTTCGGCGGCCATCTAAGATGCCCTAATCATACAATTTTGAAAAAATGATCCGGAGAGAAAGTCTCCTCGATACCTTCGATTTGATGACCATATTTAAACAAATGTGAAATTTAACAGCTATTTGAAACCCATTTGTAATTTTCGATGACGGCCATCTTCTATTATGTGACAACCTTCATTTTAACACATACAAAAAAGCTTCACCCACACACCATAACTGTGAAGTTTGACCAGCATTGGCAAATCGGTTCATGAGAAGAAGACGTTTGAAATCTATAGTAGAAGGATGACCTTTTGGTGGCTATCTTCAATGACATAATCATCCAATTTCGACAAAAAATGTTCCAGAGTGTTTGTCTCTCCGATACATTCAATTTGATATATAACATGACCATATTTGGTAAAATGTGAAATTTAACACCTACTTGACCCCCCGGGCCCCGCCCACTTTTGATCCTGGGGTGATCATTTTAACAAATCCGAAAAAGCATTGAGTATCAATCATTCCTGCCATGTTTCGTCGAAATCAGCCCGGCAGTTTGTGAGAATTTGACATAATTTTCTATGGTGGCCATCTTGGATTAAGCACCGACCTCCATTTTAACAAACGTGAAAATGCTTCATCCATGGACTATAACTGTGAAGTTTCACCATCATCGGACAAGCAGTTCACGATAAGAAGACGTTTGAAATCTATAATGAAAGGATGACCTTTGGACGGCCATCTTGGATGACGTAATCAGCTGATTTCGACAAAAAATACTCCAGAGCGATCATCTTGTCGATACCTTCGATTGATATATAACATATTATATCATATTTGGTAAAATCTGAATTTATCCCCCACTTGATCCCCGGGCCCCGCCCATTTGTGAACTCGGGGGTCATCATTTTAAAAATCTGAAAGAGCATCGACTATTGATCATTCATTCAGAGTTTCGGTAAAATCGATTTTGCAGTTCAGGAGAATAAATTTTTTGAATAATTAATTTGACCTAATTTTCTATTGAGACAATATTGGATTTTGTGACGACCTCCATTTTAACAAATATGAAAAGGCTGCAGCCACGGACCATAATGTTGGACCAGCATCGACCAAGCAGTTAACAAGAAGAAGACATTTGAAATCTATAATAAAAAGATGACAATTCGGGGGCCATCTTGGATGGCTACTAACTGATTTTGACAAAAAATGCTCCAGAGTGCCTCATCAATATCTTCAATTTGATATATAACATGACCATATTTGGTCAAATGAATAATTTGACCCCTACAAGATCCCGCCCATTTTTGATCCCGGGGTTATTATTGAACAAATCTGAAAGAGCATTGACTATTGAACATCCCTGCCAAGTTTCGTCGAAATCGGTCTGGCGGTTCGTGAAAAGAAGAATTTTTAAGAATTTGACCTAATTTACTATGGTGGCCATCTTGGATTATGTGACGACCTCCACTTTAGCAAATATGAAGTCTTCACTCACGCACCATAACTGTGAAGGTTGACCAGCATCGGCCAAGCGGTTCACAAGAAGAAGACGTTTGAAACCTATATTAAAAAGATGACCTTTTGGCGGCCATCTAGGATGACATAATCATTTGATTTAGACAAAAAATGCTCCAGAATGATCATCTCCTCGATACCTTCAATTTGATATATAACATGACCATATTGGTAAAATGTGAAATTTGACCCCTACTTGACCCGTGCCTTGCCTATTTTTTATCCTGAGGTCGTCATTTTAAGAAACCTGAAGAGCATTGACTATCGATCATTCCTGCCAAGTACATGTATATTTAAAATCGGTCTGGCAGTTTGTGAGAAGATTTTTTAAGAATTTTACCTACTTTTCTATGGTGGCCATCTTGGATATGAGACGATGTCCATTTTAACAAATCTGAAAAGGAGTAACACATAGACCATCCCCGTGAAGTTTGGTCAACATTGGCCAAGTGGTTCAGAAGAAGAAGAGGTCGGAAAAGTGAGGACGGACGATGGATGGACGGATGAAAAGTGGTAACAATAGCTCACTTTTGCTCAGGTGAGCTAAAAAATATCAAAACTATTTTGTTGTTTATTTACTAGTTTTACATGTAATTCATTAAAAGCCTCTAGACCATCGTATTTTATTCCAAAATCTCGATGATAACCTGCTTATTCAATTTCTATGGCCTTAAATGTGTAGTCTGTGAAAGGTGGCATTGGCCTTATGGCATATGTGAACAGTGTAGGCACATTATATGCCAGTCTGACCAGGGCCTGCATTAGTCACCATTCAGTCAGTGAATAATAACCACCATATTCTAACAGTGATAGACCATTGTGAAACTAAATAATTGTACAAGGTCAAGGAGCTAGACTGTCTACAAATGCCATATACATGTACCTCTAGTCAAATTTGTCGCTGTGACTGCAATGTGGTTTATGGATTTTGCGACCAGTGTAGGTAGTCTGATCAGGATCTGCACTGTTCGCAATTTCATCATTCCAACAAGCAATATATGGATCGCTATCTGGCGACAGGAGTGTGCATTTGGTCATCACCTCTCCAGTCTCAGCCACATACAGGGCTATACATTATAATACAGTAAGTATTTATTGAATAAATAGAGAATAGTAGGTTAGTGCCGTGAATGGGAAAAAATATCCGGCAAGGCTCTAGAATTTCTTTATTTCTCATCAGAAGTATATGTTGTGACCACTCATTTGAACCATCTTGCCGAGACGGTTCAAATGAGTGGTCACAACATATACTTTGGTTCAGAAATAAGGAAAATAGATAGAGAATAGTAGGTTAGTGCCGTGAATGGGAAAAAATATCTGGCAAGGCTCAGGAAACGGGATGGGCGAGGCTCTGCCGAGCACATCCCATTTCCGTGCCGCGCCAGATAATTTTTCCCATTCACGGCACTAACCTACTATTCTATTTATCCCGTCAACACCTACAAATGGCTGTAAAATGCAAAAATAGTATTGACTGGATATAAAAAATGTTTCACGGCACCGTGTTTCACGGCACATACGCACTCTGTTGACGGGATAAATCATTACTTGTGATGATAATGTCGTATTCTGTTGCAGACATTCCTTTTCTTTTTAAACTAATGTGCGACATTTGCATCGCAGACTTTGGTCAATAATTGAAATGCGCCTACGCGCTCGATTTAGCCTGATGTCTAACATCCATCACAAAATGGCGACTCGGCACCAAGTTGCACACCGCATTACGGTCATTATAAATTCTACGGACGGCAATGTATGTTACACATACATGATATTTAGACACAGTTTGATATGCATTATTGTCATTACCAAAATCCACAATGGGCAACATGCCGTATGTATTCTAATAATAACCCCCCTCTATTGGTAGCCCCCTTCCTGTATTTCCAGTCAGATTCTTCTATTTTCACATAGTATTATCATCTCAAATTTCAAATGTCTGTGTTTTTACGTAATTATAGTGCCAAAACTAATGCAGAAAATTGCATAGCCACGTGGGCATATATTAGAATAATTATGGTACGTCACGTGAACTTTTTACTAAATATCTCAGCAACTACTGAAGCAATTTTGATTTGGTAATTAAAGCGCATTTAATATTGAATAAAACCTTTCAACACCACATGCCTGTATAGAGGCCTGTGTAGACAGTGTAGATCCAGATGAGCCAGCTCATGACCAGCCGTCTCATTAGGAACTGCACTTTTTACAAATAATTTTCATATTTTCGAGACTGAAAACACCCCATTTTCTGAAATGGACTAGTCTGAAAACCATTTTGTGACAATTGGATTGGTCACAAAATTAACAGATCAATAGTCCATTCTAGTTATTTAGGGTTGAAAGGGATGTGATTTCATGCCATGTGATTTTGTACCTAGAACAATTTTTTGTGCAATTTTTCATGAAAAATACCGGTATATACAGAAACTTGCAATATTTTCTGTAAATGACGTCAAAATATGACAAAATTTTCATAGCAAATGTGGAATACTATTCTGCATTTGCTATGGAACTTTTGTCAACTTGTGATGTAATTTACGGAAAATATCGTATATTTTGTGAATATTTTTCATGAGATATTGCCCCATGTTCTTAGGTACAGCTAGTATCACATGGCGTGTCTCATATAAGGTCTTCAGTCAATGTCACAGTCCTCAGAGCTGTAGCTATTGCAGGGTAATAGATGAATGTTTTCTTGAAATAGCCGTAAATGAAATTAATGGGGTTTTAATGTCCCAGTAACAGCTAAGGTCATAACATAGGGATGGGACCACAGTTTGAAGTCTCATCTGACCGACCAGTAGGATGAAAATACTATATAAGTATTTTCATGCAATGGTAGGTTTTGAACTCAACAACATTCAGTATTGAATTAGTCCTGTATTCTACCCCTGAGCCACACCACAACCCATCCCTCTAAATAGCCCTAAAACTGCTACAGCTGTGAGGACAACATCAAAAGCAGATACAGTGAAACCTCTCCAAACCGGACACCCTGGGAAGTCCCCAGGGTGTCCGGCTTGGAGAGGTTTCACTGTAAATCAAGTATTTGATCGTTCTGAGCCATAGTTGTGCGCTATGTGATCACGAACAGACATTATCACCCGAGATAAATGACCAAGAAACTTATCAAAATTAAGATCACATGTTTTATTGGTGTCCATTTAGGGAGGTTCCGCTGTAGATGATTAGCTGAGCTTTATTAACTTATAATTGTTTGTTCCTTGGAAGATTGGCAATTTTTCATGTAAAATATTTATTTTTTTTTTTTCTGTTAAAGTTGATAAAAATGTTCAGCGACATGAGAATTTCGCCAAATCATGGCACCATTTACAGAAAATACCATACATTTTGTATGAAAATCATTTTGTGACAATTGGATTGGTCTAACATAAATAAACATATCACAGTCCATTTCAGTGATTTAGGGTTTAAATGGTTAACCCTGTCACCCCAAGTAACTGGAATGTATTTTGATACATTAATTTTGCAATCAATCCAATCATCCCAAAATGATTTTCAGACTAGTCCATTTATGAAATGGGGGTGTTTTTGTTCTCAAAAATTACTTGCAAAAAGTGCAGATCCTGATGTTATAAGCCGGCTCATCTGGATCTACACTATTTGCCAATACCACTATACAGGCCTGTGTTGGAAGGGTTAAATTAATAGCAGGTGTGCATGATGTACGTTACCCACTGTGAATTCAGACCCCAAGTGATCAATATGACAAAGATACATTTTGCATGGAATACGGAAATTGTTTTTTCTTATCTGTTGTATGGGCTACAATCTGGTAAAAAAGCCCTTATGGCTTAACCCTTAGACCGCTACTCACAACAATTGTTGTCTGCTGTTGCTTTTATATCTTGCCTTATTTCTCATGCTTTAACATGCTTTGACAGCACTTCAGAATCATTTCCAATGGAAATGATTCTGAAGTGCTGTCCAGGCATGTTGAAATTTATTCTAAAGTGCTGTAAAAGCATGTTTTTGATGATAAAAATGGAAAATAGAAAATAAACAGCAGACAGATTTTATATGGATGGGCTACTACTGAATGATGGACAGTGCAGACTATGATCAGACTGCGCTAACACAGCCTGGCAGTAAACTGAATTGTCCCTTGGATACATAATAGATAGTTGGAATGGAAAGGTTGTAGAAGCTGATGCGCAGTCTGATCTGGGTCTTGAATGGTCGCACATTTGCAATATTATAATCCTGGCTCATATATGGGCCATTATGGTTGAGAACAAGAATCTTACAACATTTGCGACCAGACTAGCATAGCCCAGAGCATCAACACAGTCTGATCAGTATCGTAAGGTACCATTTCTCAGCCTCGACCCTGTTTCTAAGCCACAACCCATATATGATCCACTATTACAAATATTTTTTTTTGCCAGCTAAATCTCTCGTCTATCGAAGCCATCCAATGCACAGGTGGAAGACTCGGACCTATGACACCAAAACAAGAGGGCCATGATGGCCCTAACTCCATGAACCTGACTCCATGAACACCAGAGGAGAATGTGACATTGAGTTCATGTGTTTTAAAAAATATTGTGCTATTTTTAGACGGCGGCCATCTTGGATTACGGTAGCGATGACCTCCGTTTTAACAACTGAAAAGGCTTCACCCATGGACCATAACTGTGAAGTTTGGCCACCATGGGCCAAGCGGTTCGTGTGAAGAAGAATTTTGAAATCTCTAATAAAAGAACGACCTTTTGACATTTCAGCGGCCATCTTGGATGACATGAACATCCAATTTCAACAAAAAATGTACCAGAGTGATCGCCTCTCTGATACCTTCAATTTGATATAGACATGACCATATTCGGTTAAAAATAAAATTTGACCCCAATTTGACACCACGGGTCAGGCCCATTTTTGACCCCGGGGTCACCATTTTAACAACATTGAAAGAGCATTGTACATCGATCATTCCTACCAAGATTCGTCGAAATCCGGCTGGCGGTTCATAAGAAGATTTTTTTAAGAATTTGTGCTATTTTCAGAAAGCGGCCATCTTGGATTAGCGACGACCTCCGTTTTAACAAATCTGAAAAGGCTTCACCCATGGACCATAACTGTGAAGTTTGGCCACCATGGGCCAAGCGGTTCGTGTGAAGAAGAATTTTGAAATCTCTAATAAAAGAACGGCCTTTTGACCTTTCGGCGGCCATCTTGCATGACATGACCATCCAATTTCGACAAAAAATGTACCAGAGTGATCGTCTGATTGATACCTTCGATTTGATATATAACATGACCATATTCGGTCAAAAATAAAATTTGACCCCACAGGCCATGCCCATTTTTGACCCCGGGGTCACCATTTTAACAACATTGAAAGAGCATTGTACATCGATCATTCCTACCAAGTTTCTTCGAAATCCGGCTAGCGGTTCATGAGAAGAAGATTTTTTAAGAATTGATGCTATTTTTAGACGGCGGCCATCTTGGATAAGCGATGACCTCCATTTTAACAAATCTGAAAAGGCTTCACCCCATGGACCATAACTTTTAAGTTTGGCTACCATGGGCCAAGCGGTTCATGTGAAGAAGAATTTTGAAATCTCTAATAAAAGAACGACCTTTTGACATTTCGGCGGCCATCTTGGATGACATAACAATCCTATTTCGACACAAAATGTACCAAAGTGATCGCCTCATTGATACCTTCGATTTGATATATAACATGACCATATTCGGTCAAAAATATAATTTGACCCCAATTTGACCCCACAGGCCATGCCCATTTTTGATCCCGGGGTCACCATTTTAACAACTTTGAAAGAGTAATGTACATCGATCATTCCTACCAAGTTTCGTCGAAATCCGGCAAGCGTTTCATGAGAAGAAGATTTTTTAAGAATGTATGCTATTTTTAGACGGTGGCCATCTTGGATTAGCGATGACCTCCATTTTAACAAATCTGAAAAGGCTTCACCCATGGACCATAACTTTTAAGTTTGGCTACCATGGGCCAAGCGGTTCATGTGAAGAATAATTTTGAAATCTCTAATAAAAGAACGACCTTTTGACATTTCGGCGGCCATCTTGGATGACATAACCATCCAAGCGGTTCATGTGAAGAGTGAGCGAGTGAATAGGGTTTAACGTCCGCTTTTCTGACATGGAGGTACAAGCCTCAGAGAGTCTACACGCAGACGGGTCAACGGGGTCGAGTCCCGTATCCACCTGTCCGAGGGGGGTAAATCCCAACTTCAGAACTCAATATTTACAATCAAAATATATATTCAGTCCTGAAATTAGAACAACCTGATCTGGTGCCAGGCCCTCGCCACACCAGCATCATTTATCCCATCCCCTAAAAGTAATAGGATTAGCGCTAATCTTACTTTTATATATGGGTTCATGTGAAGAAGAATTTTGAAATCTCTAATAAAAGAACAACCTTTTGACCTTTCGGCGGCCATCTTGGATGACATAACAATCCGATTTCGACAAAAAATGCACCAGAGTGATCGCCTCATTGATACCTTCAATTTGATATATGACATAACCATATTCAGTCAAAAATAAAATTTGACCCCAATTTGACCCCACGGGCCACGCCCATTTTTGACCCCGGGGTCACCATTTTAACAACTTTGAAAGAGCAATGTACATCGATCATTCCTACCAAGTTTTGTCGAAATCCGGTTGGCGGTTCTTGAGAAGAAGATTTTTGAAGAATTTGTGCTATTTTTAGACGGCGGCCATCTTGGATTACGTAATGACGTCATTTTAACAATTGTGTAATCCCCCTACCTAAGGACCATGACCATCAAGTTTGGTGACTATAGACCCAATGGTTACCGAGGAGAAGACGTTTGAAAATGTTCACGGACGACGGACGACGGACGACGGACGACGGACACATTGCGGTAACAATAGCTCACATGAGCTTCGCTCAGGTGAGCTAAAAATGCATATTAAAAAAAATCCCATTACCCCACCCACTTGATCTCGTACATTACCATCTTCTATAAAGAAAGGTGGATAACATTATGGCCATTACAGAAAGAGCCCTCTCATTTCCGACTCGCACAAACACAATACACATCGATTAAATGTATGATTTCTGTCGCTGGCAATCGATAAAGGTATATTAGGTGTGTGAATATATTCACTTCAAATCGCTCTTTCCAGCATTTATTCAGTTATTCGCATTTTGTATACCCCATCCAAAGCGAAATTTGCATGTACGAAAGAATCTCACACAGAATCGGAGGCCGTCCGGCGTGGATTATCGGTCATATTTGACCAATAACTGATCGCCAGCTCAAACTAAAGTCGTGCACCATGACCATATACATTAGCAACTACTTTCATTCATGATTCGCGTACTATCAGATTATGTCTTCAGGAATCCCGAAATAGGTTGAATGATGTCATTACAGTTTAGATTTAGCCAATCAGAGATGTTCTTTACATAGACGCTTCCGGTTGTATTATGGAAGATGGTGCATTGACCCAGTTCCAGATAATGAACGAAATTAGACAAAAAAGTGTTTTTAGATCGGTGAACGATCACAATTGGACGAACTTTGTATGGTTGGAGTTTCTAATGTATATGGTCATGGTGCACGTCATTAGTTTGAGCTGGCCATCAGCTATCGGCCAAATATGACCGATAATCCACACCGGACGGCCTCCGATTCTGTGTGAGATTTTTTCGTACACGCAACTTTCTCTTTGGCTGGGGTAATCAAAACGCGAATAACTCAATAAATACTTGAAACAGCGATTTGAAGTGAGTATATTCACACACCTAATACCTTTATCGATTGCCAGATACATATTTCATACATTTAATTGATGTTTATTGTGTTTGTGCGAATCGGAAAAGAGAGGGCTCTTTCTATAATAGCCATATTCATACCCACCTTTCTATAAATAGAAGATGGTAATGTACGAGACCAAGTGGGTGGGGTAATGGGATTTTTTTTAATAGGCATTTTTTTGGTGTCATAGGTCCGAGTCTTCTACCTGTGATCCAATGCACATACTACTGTCTGTTCAACATTTTTAAACATTTTTCTGCCGACAAACTTTTGGCTATTAAAGATATTAAATAAAAAAAATATTTCATCAAATATTGATTTTATAGCGAAAAAACGATTTTCCATTTACCGTATTCGCCGATTATAGGTCACAATATTGTATAAGACGTACCCCTATTTTCAGTCCAAAATCTGGGGGAAAATGTCTACATGAGATTATAAGATGCACCCAATTTTCCTAACAAAATCAAAAAAAATTAAATAAAAGTTGTTGTTATTGATTCCCCCCCCACGTTTTTGTCTGTATTTTCCCTATCATAGTTTGCTATGTCCGTAATTTGCCGTCTCTATGTCGTGATTCCCTGGTCCGTATTTTCGGTTAGTACACGGTTGTGCATTGGCTTCCGATTTGTTTGCCTATTTGTATATCAAAATCGTTTTAAATATTTAACAGACTATTGTCATAAATCGTGTTATATTTGCGATCATATTGCTGCCGAAAGTGGTATTATATTGTTAATTATTGATTGCGGTATGTGTTATCTCTTTTCAACACCATTTATGGAAACTATTTTCGAAATAAATATTGGCGAAATATGGCGACAGATCTGCGTATAATCCAGTGTTGTTTTAACCCGTTCCTTTCGGAATACACATTTACGGATATGAACTTTATTAAATATTTTACATTTATTTTTGTTATTTCTCACTGAAAGTATATGTTGTGACCACTCATTTGAACCGTCTCGACGAAACAGTTTAAATGGTGGTCGCGGCATATACTTATGAGTGCATAGAAGGAAAATATTTAGGATTTTCCGCAAACATAAGCGTATCCTCAACATGAAATGGGTTACTGATTGCCCCCATGATGCAAAGATGAAAGTCACACGTTCGCCACGTCTGCGGCACATCAAAAGGCGTGTTGACCAATCAGTGCAATTTAAAAACATAGCCTAAAGGTCAAACAGTTTACAGCCTCGTGCTGAATGATGACATAAGATAAACACCAAGTTAGTTGACACGACTGGGTGTTATCGATTTTTTTCCACAAAGCAACACACAACTTTCGCCTATGTAATATTTCAAAATCAGTCGTATCTTCCGTAAATGACGCTGAAAGCAGCCTATAGTTATGACGAATTTGCATTGTCCGCTGCATGACGTAATTATGTTTTTAATTAGAGATTGGCGAACATTGTAAATCATGTGCAGACTACGCGAATCCACCGCCTGGTCTGGCCGCTAATGCAATAAGCCGGGATTTGTCAGAGATGGAGACCCAATTCACATAAACATGTTTGACGTGTCATAAATAGAGTCTGGTTCTCGGTAGTATTGTTTCTCTGGGACGCATCAGAAAGGGTACCAGTTTAGTGACGAATACGAAACGGACGTCACCAACCACGTGTATTGATATTAGATATGGCTTTGTGTTGTAAATCTTGGCACGCGGTGTGTTTGATGTCGGCCAGCTGACTTAGGCTTTCATCAGCATCGTGTAAACACACAGTTTCGAAACTAATGATGAAGTTTTATAACCTTCGTCGAATTGCATTATGCATATTGGGATTTACGATTATAATGGCGTCATGCAATATTTTTCACGGCCGACCGATATGGGCCCGGTAAATGTTTTCAAAAGATAATTAAAATGATAGAGGCCAAATTGTGATTAGGCAGAGAAAATGTCGACCGGATCTGATCTTGGTATACACTGTTCGCCTTCGGTATAGAAAATGTGTACCGAATGTGACACAGGGCCGAAACGAGTAAGGCGCGAGTAAGGCGCGCACTGTTTAGAATACGATTCCAATATTCCAATACCGGATTTTACCTCAAAGACTAACAACAACAACAAATATAGGAACGCATTTTATTTTTTTTTATTTTTGGTCGTTCATGTCAATATTTCGGGTGGAAAAAATGCTCATGTATCTACACTGTACATGTATTTATAAGACGCAGGGGCTTTCTGGGATACAAATCTGAGTTAAAAAAATGCGACTTATAATCGCAAGAATACGGTAACAATGGGGAAATAAGGTGAAAGCGCTGGGGGAGGTGTCAAAAAACAAAAAATGTTGGAAATTGAATCCGAAAAATGGCTAGAGACTAAGCTTGGAAATGTTGTAACTAATAAAACAAGTTACATTTTGAATATCGGTCCACAAATAAACAATTATTTAAAAAAATCCATTTTTAGCCCCCATGTTAAATTCTCATAGGAAATTTTTGTTTTCACAATAAAATCAATATTTGACGGAATTTCATCAAATAAAAAAAAATGGGGAGAGCGAGTTTTTTATTTAAATAAATTATTTAATTATATTTAAATATTTTTATATTTAATGTGTTTAATGGCCAAAAGATTGTCGGCAGCAAAATGTGGAACAGATAGTAGGTCAAGGTATATACTAGCCTACGCCTTACACATAGATGAACGGTGCCTATGATTTTGGCCATTTTGCAAGTGAATCATTCCCAACCCAAAATTCACCCATAATAACCGGAATTGAATTGGATATGTTAATTTTGCAACCAACCCAATTGTCACAAAATGGTTTTCAGACTTGTCTATTTATTAAAAGGAGGGTTTTTGTGCTCCCAAAAATACGAAATTTACTTGCAAAAAGTGTAAATCCTGATGAGACGGCTCGTCACGAGCCACGAGCCGACTCATCTGGATCTACACTATTTGCCAATACCACTATACAGGCCTGTGATGTTGAAAAGGTTAATCAAGTAGTTATAACCCTTAGTAATACCATACTGATTTAAGTTTTGTCATCTGCTGTTGATTTCTTAATTTAAATTTTTCTCATCAAAAACATCCACTGACAACATTTTAGAATTATTTCCAATGGAAATTATTCTTGGAGTGATTCTAAAGTGCTGTCAAACCATAATTGTATGGAGAAAGAAGACCAACAGCAGACAACGATACACGTTTCCCCGCATTCTAAGAGTTAACTCTTACAAGGCAAGCTATCAGACCAGGAGCTACCTATACACTGATGAGAAAATCATTTTGAGTTCATGGGAGCATGTCACATAAAGCTGTGCAGTCAGAAATTGACAGCACTGTCCTGGCAGTCGATGCGACCCAGATAAAATATATTGATGTGCCCCAGATAAAATATACTGTTCATCATGACAAAAAGGGGCTTATTACCGACTATTGACCCATTGAAGACAATGGATACAATATTTTTTATTGAAAAAATCTGATTATTTTGTTTATTTCTACATACAAATATATGTTGTTACCACCCATTTGAACCGTCTTGTTGAGACGGTTCAGATGAGTGGTAACAACATATACTTTCGATCAGAAATACAGAAAATAGCTAAAGAAATCTACTTCATATTACTGCTGTAATTTTGCGACAGCCAACCTTCTGTGACATTATGCACCCTGGACAAAGAATTTAATATGAATTTGCATGTGAAGTATCACGAAGGTAAGATTGTGGTCGAGTTAGCCACAGAATGAAAACAGTTCAAAATTTGTCTACTGATTTGTCTACATGGGATATGAAGAAGGTTGTATATACTGGTTAGACTATACCAAATGGCGCGAAATCGCCCAGGGGTATGCATAAGTAGTCCGGTATGAAAAAATAGTGCGGGCGTTTTGAGGTCACATGCAGTTTGCTTGCAAATCTTGATCCATTACTACCCAGTTTCACTGGAAATAATATGTATTTTTCACGGCTAGTGCAGGGATTGAACTCACAAACATTGGCATTGAAGTCCAATGTTCTACACATTAGACTATCAAGCCATCCTTGTTTCCCAGACAAAACCATCAGCGTGTCTCTAGAGACGGAATCATCTTCGGAATAGCAAATTTCAGTTTGTCCTTTTGTTTATTCATAAGCAATGAAAATGTCAACCACCAATTATGTAACTGGGCACGAGAAACAAGGCATCTCTGTCTGTAGAACGACTATTGACCCATTGAAGACAATGGATACAATATTTTTTATTGAAAAAATCTGATTATTTTGTTTATTTCTACATACAAATATATGTTGTTACCACCCATTTGAACCGTCTCGTTGAGATGGTTCAGATGAGTGGTAACAACATATACTTTCGATCAGAAATACAGAAAATAGCTCAAGAAATCTACTTCATTATACTACTGCTGTAATTGTGTCTGGCCTATAAACGGGTTAAACACCTATATTAAGACTCAACAATGATAATGTTTGTTATTTCCATGCCATTGTGGTGCTACAATCAAATTTACAATCGTCTACCTTTTGACGATGCTAGAGATGATTATCTTTCCCCACCACCCATTACAGCATGCCGCTACAACGAGCCATGGCTGAATTTGTTTGCACCATGAAGCCAAAACAGAACTCTTTTTTTTCTGCCATTTTTTTCTGCCATTTTTTTAAATTTTATTTTCTGTTTTTGCTCAAACACAAAACCATGTATCATTATTAGTATTCAACCATACTTTTACACAGGAAATTAATGAAGCACACTTTACTGATACTCACCTTTCTGTGAGAATGTAATTTTTAAACGGGCAAAACTATCATTTTCCAAAGACTTACTAGCTAAAAGGGTCTATTATTTTACTGGCCTGATTGTGTGTGCCCCTTTCACTACATAGAACAAGTTTTAAGCAATTCTGTCCACCATGTCAAGTCCAATTTCATGTCAACTCCAATTTTGCTAACTCGAGGGTTTATACTTGAGCTAACTCAATTACAGGACACATAAATCTAGATTTCATGGAGTCTCAGTAATTATTCAATAATTTAGATCAACTTGCTTTTTATTGGAAGGGTTTCCATGTGTATTACGTTATTTTGACCAGACAAATGTGTGGTTGTGACTAGAGATGGGGTTTATCCGTTTTGCAACCAGTGTAGATCCAGATAAGCCTGATCAGGATCTGCACCGTTCACCATTCCATCAACGAAGCACCAACAAACCAGCAATACATATATTTATCAGGCAACATGCATGCATGTGCTATTTGATCTGTAGCCTATTTCATCAACATTGCAAAGTATACTTTTCTAGCAAAGTATACTTTGAGGGAGCAATTATTTATTTTTGCTGAAATGCATTATTTCACATAGAACTAACTACTGCATATATTTGATGATTAAAAGTATGCAGAATTATTATACTGAATTTATTACATTATCACAGCCGTATGGCTGTGATAATGTAATAAATTCAGTATAATAAAAATTAATAAATTTATCATAAAATTGAAAATTTCTCCCTCAAAGTATACTTAGCTGGAAAAGTATATTTTGCAATGTTGGTGAAATAGGCTACAGGAGCTGTAGTGGTGGCAAATGTCATAAGCCTCATTTCTTCAGTCACAGCCACAAGTATGAGACACATTATGACAAATTTGCCTTGATGATAAATAGAGAATAGTAGGTTAGTGCCGTGAATGGGAAAAAATATCCGGCAAGGCTCTAGAAGTTCTTTATTTCTCATCAGAAGTATATGTTATGACCACTCATTTGAACTGTCTCGGCGAGACGGTTCAAATGAGTGGTCATAACATATACTTTGGTTCAGAAATAAGGAAAATAGATAGAGAATAGTAGGTTAGTGCCGTGAATGGGAAAAAATATCTGGCAAGGCTCAGGAAACGGGATGGGTGAGGCTATGCCGAGCACATCCCATTTCTGTGCCGTGCCAGATATTTTTTCCCATTCACGGCACTAACCTACTATTCTATTTATCCCATCAACACCTACAAATGGCTACAAAAAATTAATGTTTAGATTCTCATCCAAATTTTGGGGAAAAATGGGGCGGGTGGGACACTTTTATTTTTTATTTTCAGGCAATACTAAAACGAGGTGTTGAACGGCAAGGCGCATTTGCCTGCAATAGTGTTTTGTAATAACATGTTCATATTGAAGTATTGCTACTCGAGGGGGCGGGTTCCGGGGTTGCTGTATTGCACTACGTAAAGCATTCAGATAAAAAGCTGTGGGAGCGGTATAATACGCGGGCCGCATCATTCTCGTAAATTTTACCAAATGTTTTTTTAATTTAATTTTTTTTTTTTTTTTAAATAAAAAACCCTTGGGCGCGCCGTTTTATTAGGGGCGGGCGGGGATGAGAATCTAAACATTATTTATTTGTAGCCTAAGTCTGTGACCTTGGTAGTAGCAGTGTGCAATGTCAAGAAGTTGTATGAAAGGAAACAGAAGTTATAAGAAAATTACAAACTAAGTTATGTTTTGTATCAGATGGACAGACTAATGTACATAAGGATGGAAGGATCTTATTCTAGTATATCCTCCACATATCATTATACGTGATATAAATAAATACATACAAGAAATACGTCCATATAAGTAAGCCAATTCATCCTCAAATTCAACTATAGCGGTATACAGGATTGAAACATTACTTGAAGAGCATAATGAACACTAGAGCAAGTGAGCAATATAGATCATATATTTTACTCCTGATAACTCGATATCGGATATGTCGATATATCAGTTTAGTCGAAGTGGAAATCGAATCCCATGTCAATGCGCCCGGCGCCGCCAAGTCTGAATCCGCGCGATTATCTCGGGTAAGTTTTCACACGTCTATAGAAACCAAAGACTCTGGTTGCATGACCATTTCACTTAAAACCATAATTAATCAATTAAATTGAATGTGATATCAAATCTCTTTTAACAGAAATATGAATTAAACGGTGTAGCAATAAGTAAATCGTCTGTTAATTACGAAAACAGCTTAGAAAAAACTCAAGCAGCAATTTATGAAAACAACGGAAATAAAGTAAAGAGGCATTTCTGAAGCGATTTTGTTCGACTTTTTTTCGAGAAATTTGGCGAATTTTTATCTCGAAGTTCGGATATGTCGATATATTTTCATCAGTCCATTCGACTTCGAGATAACGAGAATTACCTGTATATATACAAGTGCATTATGTTACTTGTTATATCCCTATATATAGGGATATAACAAGTACGGTAACATAACATGATTGGGGAAAATCATAAATATTTTCTTTAAATGTGCTTAAAAGTATATGTGGTGAACACCATCTGAACCGTCTCGAAGAGTTCAAATAAGTGGTCGCAACATATATTTTCATTGAGAAATTACAAAAATAACAAGAGTTGTCAGAAGACAACGAAGCTCGCCTGTTGGCAGCCTTCACTCAAACTTGGCACAGTTGCATAAAAAAACATGAATAGTATATAACTTGGGTTAAGGGGCATGAGGTGGACCTTGACATTAGGGCCAGTGGTGCAAGGTGGGAAGTGGGTTTGCTATAGCATAATATAGCATATTAAGATGAATGCATGTATGAAATATCAATGTGCTCCCTGAAAACAGAAATAAAACAAAATTTAACCCAACGTTAAGTTTATGAACGCACTAAGTTGGTGATTTATTACAGCATGATAGCTATTCACATGAGGAATACATGTATGAATGTGCAAAGTTTGCGACCTTGACCTTGGGAAAAGGGGTGGGGGGGTCATGGATTTGCTGTAGCACAATAGAGGATCATCAGATGAATGCATGTATGAAATATCAAAGCATTCCCTGTAAAGAAACAGAAGTTACACAACATTTACCTCAACGTTAAGTTTATGAACATGCTAAGTTTGTGACCTTGACCTTGGGGTAAGGGTTGGGTGATGGGTCGTGGATTTGCTACAGCATGATAGAGGGTCATCTGAGGAATGCATGTATGAAATATCAATGTGTTCCATGAAAAGAAACAGATGTTATAAGAAATTTACCCCAACGTTAAGTTTATGAATGTGCTAAGTTTGTGAACTTGACCTTGGGGTAAGGGTTGGGTGGTGGGTCATGGATTTGCTACAGGATGATAGAGGGTCATCAGAGGAATGCATGTATGAAATAACAAGGTGTTCCATGAAAGGAAACAGAAGTTATAAGACATTTACCCCAACGTTAAGTATGTGGACGCCGACGCTGATGCCGCCGGGGGTATGCAATAAGCTCTTCTGCACTTTGTGCAGGCCAGCTAAAAATTTAATATTAAAAAAATTCATAAGGGTGGGCCAACTGGGTTGAATCCAGTATTTCACCTGTACCGATGTGCAGACAATCATGAAATCAAAACTGATTCTTTACATAATATATATTCAACCGATAACCCTGAAATTAGAACTACCTGATCTGGTGTGCCAGGTACCCCGAGACCACACCGACAAGCATGAAATAAGTAGGAAACCTGACGGGTGGGCTAAGGATTATACAATAAACTCAATGAACCACAAGCCAACTATTCCAACGTTTTGGCCCACTGCTGTTATTCCTTGATTAAGGCCTTTACCATTGTGAAATCTGAAATGGATGCAAATTGCGCGAAGGGCTATACATTTTTTAGACAGACCTCAGCCTTTAACCCTTTCATCCCTCAGTAACTGGAATGGATTTTGATATGTTAATTTTGCAACCCAATCCAATCATCACAAAATGATTTTCAGACTAGTCCATTTATGAACATGGGGTGTTTTTGTTCTCAGAATTATGAAAATTACTTGCAAAAAGTGCAGATCCTGATGAGACAGCTCGTCAAGAGCCAGCTCATATGGATCTACACTTTTTACCAATACCACTATACTGGCCTGTGGTGTTGAAAGGGTTAAGGGGGTGGGTACGCACCCCCTCTGTGTACGGGCCTGTATTGTATAATCCTCAGCCACCTGTTGGGTTTAATACACTACTTATTTCTTGCTTTTTGCAAGTAGGGCCTAGTGGACCGAGTTTAAGTCACTACTTATTCCTTGCTTTTTGGCCTAGTGGACCGGCTGGTCGAAACCTAAATGGAATATAGGTTTGTGGATCATTAAGAATTATAATAAGCAATAGAAATGAAAAATATTTACCTCCATATTCTTCACCTCTTGGGAAAATTCACTTACCTGAAACAAAAGAAGTATGAAAACATGTACAATGTCTAATAATTAATTAACCCGTTCAATGCTGAATATTGTTTATATTTTCCATTTTTTTCTTATTAAAACGTGTTTTAATAGCACTTTATAATCATTTCCAATGGAAATGATTCTCAAGTGCTGTTAAACCTTGTTTTTATTGAGAAAGAATATAAAACAACAGCAGTGCCCCATCCACAGTGGGATAATGCTTCTATAATTATGCCCTTCATATTTTTCAGACAGTGTAGATTGAAATGTGCATGCGTGTAACACGTTGCATTTTGTCAATTCTCCTCGAAAATACATGTTGTGACCACCCCATTTGAACCGTCTCAACAATGAGACGGTTCAAATGGTTGTGACAGCATGTGCATCAGTGGAGAAACAAGCATAATATTCATGATTTTCTTCCAACAAAATAGCAAATCATCTAACTAACCATCAATCACATTTACAGTACTGGAATGTGGGGTTCCACACAAGGGAGGTAAGAATGTCAGGTCAGTTTCCAGAGAAATTGACAGTCCATGAAGAGTTACATTTCTTTGCATTGCTTCGATCAATACGCATTCTTGGTTGGATTTCGGTTTTATATATTCTGGTAGACCTTTCATTTACTTCACTGTACATGGAGTTGATTATAGTTAACCCTTACACTGCTATCTTAATTTTTTATCGTCTGCTGTTTATTTTCTATTTTCCACTTTTATCATCAAACACATGCTTTGACAACACTTTAGAATAATGTACAACATGCTTCGACAGCACTTTAGAATCATTTCCATTGGAAATGATTCTGAAGTGCTGTCAAACCATGTTTTTATTCAGAAATAAGGCAAAATATAAAAGCAACAGCAGACAACAATTGTTGTGTGTAGCGGTCTAAGGGTTAAAATAATTAAATTGTTACCAGGGGGCCGTTTCACTAAACATTGTACGACTAAAATGTTTGTACGTGCAAAATTATGATAGTCTGTAAATTTCACATTAACAATGTTTTCTTGTAAACAATCCATCAATTGTAATTTCCAGACGATCCTAAATTTGCACTTACAAACATTTTAGTCGTACAAAGTTTAGTGAAACGGGCCCCAGGTAATTAGCTGCGAAATGACCAAATACACGCGGACAAACAATAGAGCAATCAGGAATCGATGTGTATGTAATGTAAAAGGCTCAATGTGGATTCCAAACTACCATTGGTAGAGTTTCATAATACATTGATCAATATGATGCCAAAATGTCAATAAAAGCATGTAGCAGTGAAATACATTAATGCCCTGATCTAATGCCAGACACCTTTACTATGATGCTGAATCACTCGGCCATTGGAGTTGCATGCAGTGGCATAGCCAGGTGGGGTGCATTTTTACTTTAGCTAATGGAAATTATAGCGTTAACCCTTTAAACACCACAGGCATGTTACCACATGTATAGTGGTACTGGGAAAAAGTGGAGTATTTTTCATATTTTTTGAGAACAAAGACACCCCCTTTTCATAAATGGACTAGTTTGAAAATTATTTTGTGACTGTTGGATTGGTTGCAAAATTCACATATCAAAATCCATTTCAGTTACTTAGGGGTGAAAGGCATAATATCACTATAATCAAGGAAATGGTAAGTAAAAACCACTATATCTTCAGAGGCAGGAATTTACCACAACCCTTTCCAAAGTCGATACACAATTCACAGGCCCCTCGGCAAGAATCTGGCTATGCCATTGACATATATACCCATACAAGCTGGCAAGGTTTGTGTGACATTCGGCCGTGAAGACATGGATCAACTATCTGGGCCATGCACAGCTATAGCGATTGCACTCATTATTGTGTATGCAAATGATTACCAAAGTGTAAAGTGATCCAAACAAACAGATTTACGGAGTAATTAGGCAGAAATAACGTGCAAATTGCGCTGATAATTACCTCACTTACAACGTAATGTTTCTCTATAGTACATATGTTTTTTGTTTACATTGGAGCTTAGACAAAATTTATCAGGGGCTGAGAAAACGGAGTTTGCTTGTGTCATTTGCCGCTGATCTGGGTCTACACTGTTTATGAATGCCATAAGGTAAATTTTCCAGCCTTTTCCACATTTGCAATCAACAAAGCCAAAGACCAGCCTGAGGTTGCACAGAAGCAGGAATTAATTTAGGGGGGTGCGTTATCGACGGCGCGAAGGGCTAAACATATTTGTTTGCACATCCACGAAAGGACCTCGGCAGATTAACCTCACCCCCCAGTCCATTTATGAACATAGGGCGTTTTTGTTGTCAAATTTTGAAAATTATTTTCAAAAAGTGCAGATCCTGATGAGACGGCTCGTCACGAGCCGGCTCATCTGGATCTACACTTTTTGCCAATACCACTATATAGTCCTGTGGTGTTGAAATGGTTAAGGGGGGTGTGTGTGTGCGTACGGGCCTCAGAAGGTCAGACTAACTAGGGGGCTACACTGGTTACAAATGCCATTAGCCCCATTTCTCCTGTCACAGACACCTTTGTGATCAACATATCTGGGTATGCACCACTTGCCAACAGCAGAAGACAAATTTCTCTAGTCACAGTGCAAAATTGCCATCATCATAACCGAACACTCTAATCAAACAAATGCCATAAGTTGTCCAGCCACAGCGTATGGTCAACAAAACCAGACAACTGTTAGCGCCAACTGTGTCACAATAATTTCACATCTAATTTTGTGTGTCACCTGCCATTCTCTGGGCGAGGAAGTGCAAAAGAAGTGAAACCCGTATCAAACATACCGATACATAGACATCAGACTTTACTATACTCAACAAAACTAGAAACGTCCCTGTTTTATAGCCGGTGTAGCTCTGTCTATGTATGTACCACATGTTCAAAGTACATGTATTTTAAACCGTGGCGATGTTCAGAATACGATCGTGTAGAGTTTAGCCGATACACACGGTTTACATAGCGGCCAGTGACCGGAACGTTGATTTCCACTTTTTGCACGTGCACGCTATACTTGTCATCGATAAGGTGATTCAGTTCATGTCGTACCATTCATGTGATAGGGGCTATTCGGAAAATTAAAAAACTTTTTTAATTTTTCATGTTTTCGATATGCCACGGCTTTCCGAAAACGAGCGAAATCAGGCAATTGAGATGCTTGCGGGTGGGATGGCCGCCAGGGCGGTCGCGCCTCGGTTTGGTTGCTGTCGGAAGACGATTGATCGTCTTGCAGCCCGGTACCAGCAGACTGGGGCTGTTCACGACCGGCAGCGACCTGGTAGGCCTCGTGTAACGACGGCTAGAGCCGATCGTTACATCACGTTGACGCACTTACGTCAACGTCGATTGGCAGCCACAGTCACTGCTAGGCGATACGGTGTCTCAGGGCAGACCATTCGCAACCGGTTACGTCGTAACGCCCAACCAATCCGGGCACGCCGCCCGTACACTGGTCAGATAATGACCCAACGTCACCGTGCTGCCAGACTGTCATGGGCGCGACGTCATCTGAACTGGAGAAGGGCTGACTGGAACCGAGTTTTGTTCACGATGAATCTCGGTTCACAGTTAGTCATGCTGACGGAAGATTACGGGCATACAGGCGTAAAAATGAAAGATTCACCGATTGTTGCATTGTTGAGAAGAACAGGTTTGGGGGACGGAGCGTAATGGTCTGGGGTGAGATCATGGGAAACCGGAAGACATATTTGGTTGTTGTACAGGGCAACATCAATGCACAACGTTATGTTGCAGATGTGCTAAATGCACATGCCTTACCATTTATACATTAGCATGGTCCTGGTGTGACATTGATGCACGACAATGCCCGCCCTCACGTAGCCAGGGTCACCACTCAATACTTACAGCAAAAACAACGTCGACGTCATGCCATGGCCCGCGGTCTCCCCGGATCTCAATCCCATTGAGCACATATGGGATGAGCTGGGCCGCAAAGCACGAGCTAACCATCAGATTGACAATGTTCGCGATCTTACACGGGCGTTACAACGGGAATGGAGGAATTTGCCCAACGCACTGGTATTGCGTTACGTCACGTCGATGCGGCGTAGGATCATTGCATGCATTCATGCAAATGGTGGCCACACTCGGTACTAACGAGATTTACTGAATTTGCCACATTACTTATTGAAATTCCATCTCTAAACATTAAGTAACACATTTCTGAGTTTTTGTGATTTTTGATTTTGACCCCTACCGCCCTTGGCCGTTTATCTCTCGAATATTTAACAAGATATCCAAATGCAATTTATTGGCTTTGATACAGAAATTAATGAACTTGTTTTTCCATTTTGATTTTTAAAAGTAACCCTTTTGGATTTTGATGAATCTTTCCTTAAACATGGAGGGACGTTTCTAGTTTTGCTCAGTATACATAAACATAGAAAAGTAGAATAAAACTAGAAATGTGGCCTTTCGGCACACCAAAGAAAACGAGACACATTTGAATACACACAGGGCCAGGGAAGCGTAGATTTGTCACAGCATGAAAGCAGACCATCAGAGCAATGTATTTGTGAAACATCAAGCAGATCCTGCAAGGAAATAGAAATTATAAGACATTTATTCAAGTTTTGAATGCATCAAGTATGTTGCTTACACGGAAGCCGACGCACACTCGTGTATTATTTCCGGGTATCGCACCAGTTTAGTGGAATATCATCCAAATTTTGGGGAAAAATAGGGCGGTGTATGTCTTACTTTTTTATTTTTTTTGTAAATAGTGTTAACAAACAATAATTAACTAGAAATGGACGCTTGTCGACAAGCGCATGTGTATCCCCCTCCCCAGATACACAAGTAGTTTGAAAAAAGGGTGTTCGAGTTATGCTCCGGAGACAAAATCAGTGACGGAAAAACAAAGGGAGATAACTAAAGAATTAGTGATGCAAGAGTTGTCATTCTTGCGGGACACACCTTTAGGGTCGTGGTCTATGCATGTGTGAAGTTTCATGAAAAATATTCCAAGGGGGTTGTACGTGTTTATGCTCCCAGACACGAAATCAGTTGCAACGAAACAAACCAAATAGGGATGGAATAACTAAGAAAACCTAATCGATGTGCAAAGAGTTGTTCATTCTTACGTGCGAACCAAACCCTTTGGGTCGTTTCTTATAGGCATGTTGTTCAACGTTTAATAAACTAGAAAGAATTCCAAATTTTCTTTTACCTGGCGGTGTTAAAAGTTTTTTCTTTGAAGACCCAATGTAATGTGACCTTGACCCTGGGCTTGGCGGGGGGCTAGGGGCAGGACAAACGTTGGGATTTGGCACAGGGCGGTAGGAGGACCATTTTAAGAGCCAATGCATATATGAAATTATGGATAGCTGATCCGTGAAAGAAAAGACTGGAAAATTATAAAGATATTTTACCGTCTGGAGCGTTTAAAGTTTTTTGAAAAGCACTCTAACAGGTATATTGATGTTAACCCTGGGGATTGGGTTGGGGGGCGGGGCAGGACAAATCGTGGAGATTTTGGACCACAGACGCGGTTAGGGGTAGGAGGGGACATTAGAGCAATGGCGGTATATGAATTATGAAGATGATCCACATAGAAAAGGAAAAAACATAAATTATAAGATATTTCGTCCGAGCGTATGTTAAAGTTTTTGAAGCATCTAAGTATGATGACCTTTGGACCCTGGGCTTGGCGGACGGCAGGCGAATCGTGGGATTTGGCACAGGGCGGGGGGTAATGGTTTAGGAGGACCAATTTAGGAAGCAACGCATATAATGAAATATGAAGTTGGATCCAGTGAATGGAAAAGAAAAAGAAATTATAAGTATATTTACCCTGTGCAATTAAAGTTTTGTTTGAAGCCACCAAAGTAATGTGACCTTCGACCCAGGGATGGCAAGGGGTTGGGGGGGCAGGATCCGAACGTGGATTTGGCACAGGGGGACGGTTTTAGGAGGACCATTGTAGAAGCAATGCGATATTATTATGAAATATGAAGATGATCCATGAAAGAAAAAGAAAAACCAGAAATTATAAAGGATAATTTACCGAGCGTTTTTAAAGTTTTTGAAGCAGCTAAGTATGTGGACCTTGAACCCTGGGGCTTGGCGGGGCCAGGGACGAAACGTTGGGAATTTGGCGCACAGGGCGGTAGATGACCATTAAGAGCCAAGTAACGTTGTAATTATGAAAGGATGGAAGTTTGGATCCGTTGAATGGAAATAAAAATTATAAGAATATTTTACCAGAGCGTTTTTGTAAGTTTTTGGAAGCACCAAGTATTGTGACCTTAGGACCCTGGGATTGGATGGGGCATCAGGGACGAAACGTGGGATTTTGGCCACAGGGCGGTTAGAGGACCAATTAGTAGGCAATGGCGTATTATGAAAATATGAAGATGATCCATGTGAAAGAAAAGAAAACAGAAAAGTATAATAGATATTTACCCATAAGCGTTGTAAATGTTTTTTGAAGCAATAAGTATGTGGGACCGTTGACCCACTGGGGCTTGACGGGGGCAGGGCTAAAGAAAAACGAAAAACGTAGGATTTGGTGGCCTGGGCCGGGTTGGTTAGAATGGGACATTTGAGACAATGTCGTATATGAAATATGAAGCAGATCGGTCGAATGGATGAAAGAAATTATGGAGAAAATTTATTTACCCAAAGTGGTTTAAATAAAGTTTTGTGACAGGACGGGGACGGTTACGGACGGGAAGGACGGGAGGACGGGGGGACGGGACGCCTCGTTTTTCTACCGGAATAATGGAATTACCTTGTTGGGTTTTGGGTTTTTCTGTATAAAAATACCCAACAAGAGTACCCAACCACTATCCTAAACCCTACCCAAAATAAGATCCCGTTATTACGCTTTATACAACAATAGTACCAAGTTACCCATTCGTGTTGTACGGGAACGGACGGACGGTATGGTACGGACGGACGGACGGGTACCGGAAAACGGAGCGTTCAGGACGGGGTACGGTAAGGACGGACGGTAACGGTTTTGGAACGGTAACGGACGGACAGGACGGACGGACGGACAGGACGGATGCGGCACGGACGGTGGAACGGATCGGGCGGGAACCGGGACCGGACGGAACGGGTCGGACGGACAAGGGGTGGCTAACACTTCAAATGCCCCCTCCACTATCGTTGGGTGGGGCAATAAAAATATTCCCAAAAGGGTGTTTCGAGTTATTGCTCTGGATACTAAAATCAGAGCATGAAACAACAAAGGGAGATAAGGGGTAAATACAAGAATTCCGCGGAAATTCAGATGCCCTCGCCTTCTTGTCCCGCCTTGACCTCTCGAGCCTGGGGCCCAGAAAGCAATTTTATCAACTGGCCCGGCCGAACATCAATTTTATACTAATTATTTGACCTAGTGAAACCATAGAATATCTAGATTATATTATCGTATGGCCTCACTAGTTCCAATAATTGTTTTTATTATATGATAATAGTCTGTATATTAGCACTTTACGACATTATGCCTAACTAGACAAAAAAATTGAAAAAAAGAAATTGGAAAAAGAAATCGAAAAAAAAAAAAAAAAAAAAAAAAAAAAAAAAAATGAAAAAAAAAAAATGGAAAAAAAAGTTTTTAAAAATTAAAAATTAAAAATAATAATGCTTTGGCTACAGGAGCCCAGATTTTTTTTGGATTAGGGTCCTATATTTATCTACATTATATCTGCCACAGGGTCCACATAATTGCCACAATATTTTCAACCATGTTTTACGGAAAATGTAAAATATAATTTTTCATTTACTGTATAAACTTTACCTGTAAGTGGTCAAGTGGTCAGGGTTGCCACGATGCTAGCACATGCTAGGCACTATGCACATGCCACATGTGAATAGTTCTGTTATATAGCACTTACGACTTTTATGCTACTAGAAAAAAATTGAAAAATGGAAAAATCTTTGAAAAAAAAAAAATGAAAAAAAAAATGGAAAAAAAAAAAAAAAAAAAAAAAAAAAAAAAAAAAAAAAAAAAAAAAATTAAAAAAAAAAAAAAAAAAAAAAAAAAAAAAAAAAAAAAAAAAAAAATTTTTTTTTTTTTTTTTAAACAATTTTTTTTTTTTTTTTTTTTTAAATTAATAATGCTTGCTTACTGGGAGACTTTTTTTTTTTTATAATAGTCCTATATTTATCTTACATAATCTGCATAGGTCCACATAAATGCCACAATATTTTTAACAAACTAGTACCCAATGTTATGTTAAGTTTAATGTGACCTGTATTAAATTACCTTGGTCAGCATGTGGTTTTCAAGCACTGGAACATCTGACACATGCTAGCCCTATGCTTAGCTACATGGTTCTCCCAGTTTTCTATTGGTTCTCTCTTACCAGGTAAGGTGTTGTACAGAGCACACGAGGAAAAAGGTTTGTGCCCCCCTCCAGTCCTCCCCCCCCCCCCTGTACCAGAGCAGGAGGAGGAAAACAGGATTCTTTTCTTGCACTTATTGGGTTCCACAGTTTTTGCTGCAAAAACAAAAAAAAATAAAGGGGATAACTGAAAAAAAGAAAAATTTAGCTAACGCAAGGAGTTGTGCATTCTTTTGTGCGCGTGACTCACCTCAGGGGTCGTGGGTCTATTGCATGTGTGAAGTTTCATGAAAACATATTCCAAAGGGGTGGGTCGAGTTATGTTCATGTTGACGGAAGGAAATCAGTGAGCGGAAAAAAAAAAGGGGCCAAAAAAAGGGATGATTAACTCAAAAATTATTAGCTATGCAAGAGTTTGTCATTCTTGTGCACGGACACACCACCTTCGGTTTGTGGTTCATAATTCAAATGTGTTAGTTTCATAAAAATAAAAAATTATTCCAAAGGGTTGGTCGGTCGGAGTTATGGTCAATCAGGTGCGCGAAAAACAAAAATGGGAGATAACTCAAAAATTAGCTACGCAACGAGTTTTGTCATTTCTTGTGCGCGACAACACCTTCGGGTCGTGGGTTCTATGCATGTTGTGAAGTTTTCATGAAAAAATATTCCCAAAAGGGTTGGTGGATGTTATGCTCCGGACAACGAAATCAGTGCGGAGGAAACAAAAAAGGGAGATAACTCAAAAAATTTAGCTTTATGCAATGATGTTGGGTCATTCTTGGTGCGTCGGAAACACCACTTCGGGTTCGGGTCAGTTGGGTCTATGCATGTGTAGAAGGTTTCATGCAAAAATTATTCCAAAAGGGATGGTTGTTCGAGTTATGCTTTGCCGGAGTACAAAGAAAGTGTCTGCGGCGGACGCGGGACGCGGCGCGGCTGTCAAAAACCCATAGTATCCCCGACGGGAGTCCGGGGGGATTACCAAGTTAATTTGTCTTCAAAATATATTGAAAGAAAACTTAGATTTGGTCAGTAAGCGAGGCTTACAGAATAACCTCTCGGTGTTGGGCCCAGGTACCCCTAAATATGTAAAAAAGAAATCAAGTGTGTTGGCCTTTGTGACCTTGATTCTGGGCTTAGCAGGGGCGGGCGGGTCCACTAAGTCGGGAATTTGTCACAGGGTGGTAGACGGTTTCCAATTGGAGCAATGCAGGTGTTTTTTGTTTGTGTGAACAGTGAATGCAAGCATATCCGAAGCAAGGGAAATAGAAGTTTATAACCGATTTTCTTCTGATGTTAAGTTTTGATAAAGAGGGACTAACGTGATGGTGTTGACCGCCTTTGACCTTGGGATCCAGCGGGGGTTGGTTGGACGGTCATAGATTTTGTCACCAGCATGGCTAGGTACAACCCTT
This sequence comes from Conchocele bisecta, assembly GCA_029237695.1. Classification (NCBI taxonomy): domain Eukaryota; kingdom Metazoa; phylum Mollusca; class Bivalvia; order Lucinida; family Thyasiridae; genus Conchocele; species Conchocele bisecta. Next base: position 34,974,240 of record CM055280.1, read on the forward strand.
AGGAGGAATGCACAAGTGAAATATTTAAGAAGGCTTTTAAAATGAAGGAAAATTATAATAGTTATAACTTATTTTCTTCTGGAATGTTAAGTTTTGTTAAAAGAGGACCAAGTATTTGACATACCTTGGATAATCAGCGGGGGTTGTTAGACGGTCGTGGAGTTTGGCACTGCAATGGTAGTAGAGCCTTAACAGGAAATGGCTATGGAGTGAAAATATTTAAGCATTTTAGATGGAAGGAAATTAGAAAGTTATAAATAACAATTATTTCTACGAATTGTTTAATGTTTAGTGACGGTATTACGGACGGACGGAACGCACACACATTATTGCCAAACGGCCATTTTATCAGCCCTTGAGCTGTGGCTCGAATCTTCGGGATACCTCCCTGTTGCAATGGGGGGGGCGGGTGATGCCTTCCACTAGGCCACGCCAAAATATCAAAAATAACAACATTTACCCTTTAACACACTTTGCAAGTTGTTTGTTGCAAAAATGTGGTATTGGATTAAATTGGGGGACGTGAAAGTGGCTGAAATGAAAGATTTATGGGTTTTTATGGCCCAATCAATTTTCATCAGGGCTTGGCTTTCTATTGGAAACGCTAGCATGCCAAATTAGTGTTGTTAGGTAATTGTCGGGTTATTAATGTGTGGCCACTATGGTTTTTTATTAATTTGAAATGATGGACTTGGTTTTTTCCAGTAGGACAAGTCTTTATTATAGCAACATTATTTAGACTGATTTCGATTGAAATGGATTGGGGATTTTATGTACAGTCAAACACCAAGGTCAAAATAATAAAGGCGGGGACTGTTAAACCTTTATAGGGGGGTTGAGTACTGTACATTCAGCACTTATATTACAACAAGGGCCACCATTATCCACTAAGCTTAATACCCTTCGCTGGCAGCCTTTGACAATAAATGTGGACCTTTGGGTGCGGTGGTCGGATTGTGGGTCATATGCAAAACAAAGGCACCATCTTCTAGACACACATTGTGGACCCAATATTATCCCCCAAAATCGAATGGAAGTGGTTTTATAAAATATGTTTACCGTATTATGGACCCACATATGCACGCACATATAATGGACTAACGCTCGCTTTTCCTTGTCTTTGCCTTAATCAGCGAGGGGGAGATTAAACCAATGAACAGTTTCAGCATTTAACTCTTTGCCTTGCTAGTGGTGAAAATATCCGCCAAAAAATTAAAGGTTAGGGCGTTATATGTTTTATTTCTCTCCTATAAAATATATGTTTCTTGGAATTTCATTAGAATTAAAGTCCTCAGGGATCAATTCAATTTAATGAAATTTCCAAGACCCATATTCATGATTAATTTACGGGGGGAGCGAAATACAAGAAAATATGATTGAATTTCAAAACAGTGAATGTCAATTTAAGGCCGGGGGGTTCAATGGGTTTGTTGAGTTTAGTACTAAAATCCCATATATTTATGGTCCTGTTACAAGTACATTATACATGTTCAAGTACATGTAGAATGGGGGGGGGAAAATCCCAAAAATCAGAACTGATATTTTACAAACAATCAAAAAATAAGCACCTACAGGTTGAAAATGAAATCGCTGATTGGCTCGAAATGCTGATTGGCTCGTAATGTTGGGCTCGCTCGAAAATGGGCATTGCTGGGGTTTCCCAGATAATTTTTCCCTATATTTTTGTTCATGTATTTTAACATTGCGATGGGTTCGAAAATGCAACTCCCTCGGAAAAATAATGCAAATCGGCTTGTGAAAAACAAATTATTTCAAGGTCCTGCGGGTCACCATTTCCTCGCTACTTTTGGCTTATACTATGACTCGAAAATTGGATGTTCGAAGTTTTTGTTTGGTTTGGCTAATTGTCACCCACCTCCGCAGTTACCGGGAAACATTATTACGAAATCAAAGGCGCGAGGCCGCGGACTCCATGTCTGTGTTGAAATAATGTGATTTTCTTTTTCAAGTGCTGTTAAGTTTTTTTCCTAAAGTGGTTTGCAATTTGATTGTTAACAACAATTCAAAGTTCCACAGATCGCACTAAGTAGGTTTGGAAATTTCGGTAAAACAAGCTCATTGTCCAACGTTATATCTGGGTTTCGTTTCCCACTCGGTGAAGTATTTTAATAGGAGTCTGTCGCTTAAGTCATTGGAGTCGATTTTTCGTTTTTATTCCCCTCCCGTGTTATTTGTGAGAGGGCTTACCCGGGGAAGTAGTTGTTACAACGAAAAAAACGCCCTCATTGAAAAGGACCACTTGTTTCGTGTGTCGCCCACAACCCCTCCGGCTGCAGTTAATTATGTGGGCCGCGCTATTTATAGGTGAATACTGGCTGGACCCATTTCTCCTTTTCGGACTTTGTTGATTAATTAATTGAAATTAAAGGTCCAGTTTTGTGTAAATACATGTGTAGTTTATTTAAGATTTTCGCATGCATAAAACTTAATGTGCGAAATAAAATTTATTTTAATCTTCTAAAAATACATGGATAACATTCTATTTGTGATTTCTTTATTTCCTAAAATCCGACGGGTACAGTTAGTCGGGCTAAAAACATAACAAAACTCGAAAGAGGCGATGGCCTCGAAAATGTGATTCACTCGTAACAAAAATGTGACGGGTCCCGTGGCATTTCGAGTCCATCGCGATTTCACTGTTTATATTATTCAGCCCTGATATCAGAATTAAATTCCTGATTCTGATTGGCCAGGTTCCTCGCCCACACCTGGAATCCACTTGGCCCCCCTCCCAAAAGCAGTAGGATCCAGTCAATTTTATCTAAATACTTTTTTAATAATGGGCAATAAACCCAAAATTCAACTCCCAGGTAAACAAAAAGAGCCAACCAAAAAACGTAACCTGAGGGACCAAACCAGGGGCAAACCGTTTGATTCCATAATTAAGGAGGAATCCCCTTACCGTTAATTTACCCTTTCATGTGCTCCTGAACCAACCACCCACTTGTGCTAAGGTATAATTTGATTTGATTTATTTTGATTGTTTAACAGCCATAATCAAACAACAAAGGATCATTTAAGGCCCAGGCCAAAACAGGTTCGGATAAACGCATTTAAACCTGCTGCATTCTGGGGCGAAAAATCCAAAAAAGAATCTGAACGGAGACTATTTAAAATTTTGTTACATTGAAATAAATTATTTATTATTCAACATTGAAAACTTGAAATTAGAATAACCTGTAAGCCTGATTTCAATCAAAACATTGCAAAGGTATTAACTTTGTAACTAGCAAAGTATACTTTTGGGGAGGGTAAGTAAACATTTATTTTTCCCGAAAATGGCATTTTTTCCATTTTATAGAAACTAACTAACTGCATTTATTTCTTTGATGATTAAAGTAGTATACAGATTTATTTTATACTGAAATGTATTACATTATCACAGGCCAAATTGGGCTGTGTTAATGTTAATAAATTTCAGTATAATTAAAAAAATTTAATAAACTTTTTCATTTTCAAATAAAATTGAAAATTTTCTCCCCATCAAAAGTATACTTTGCTACTTAAATAGTATACTTTGCAATTGGTTGGGATGAAATGAAATTGGCTACTGACCCGGTGTTAGCAGGTCCATATAACACCAGTGTCAACTGGGGGGGGGGGGGGGGGGGGGGGGGGGGCCCTTCCCCCAGTAATAAGGATTTAGAATTATTTCCTGGTTTACTTTTTTATTAAGGGGGTTTTGTTTTTAATAACAAGATTCAAACTCTCACATTACAAAAATGCCAAGGATGTAACCTTGAAGGCCCAAACCAAAAAGTTAGTCCGTTTTGTTAAGGTATGGAATCTTTAACGGATGGCGATTCTTAATTTAAAAGGTTTAAATGCCATACTCCAGTAGTGGCACAAAAATATTAGTCGGCAATGTTGGTACCTTTAAGATACGTACAAGTCCATTGAAGGAAAATTTCATTTACGAATTTAACTATATTTGAGCCTTATATTTTCTGTAAATAACGTCGAAAGTTGACGGAAAAAATTACACAGGCAAAGACAACTGTGGAATTCTATTCAGCATTTGCTATGAAAGTTTGTTGTGTTGTTACCTTTTGACAAAAACATTTACAGGAGTAACTTACAGTTTCTGTTAAATAATTTTTATTTTATCCATGAAAAATCGCCAACATGTTCCTTAGGTTCCAAAATCAACACGGCTGTGTCTCAAATGCCTTACCCATCCTCAAAAACTAACGATATTTATAAAGTATAATTAATTATGTGGTTGTGACAGGTGAATGGGGCTTATGGGGTTTTGCGACCATTGTTTACATCCAGATCAGCATGCGAATCAATCAGATGGAGGATCTTTCACTGTTCGGCCATTCCATTAATATGAAACACTCTTTCTATCAAGCAAATTAATTATATTTATCATTATCATGCTTAACAGGAAGTAACGTGGGTGGGGCGGAAACTACAATTGGTCACAAATTTATTTCAATAAGACCCCATTTCTACAGCCCACAGACACAAAATTTATGTCCATTGTAACAATAGATGTTGCCCAAACTGGTGACAGTAAATACGAAAACAGCTATCCAAGGTGTATGATAACGTGGTGACTAAACAACAAAACAGAGTAACCGATTCTCAAAATAGTACGGTGTATTCTTTTATTAGTGTCCCTTATTATGTAACGGATTTCGATGAAATATATGGCGCCAATCATGATTTCAAACGAGTTTCTTGTTAAGCTGCAATTTTGGATGGTCTCTGTATTTTCTCCCACACTTCTGTCCGTTTTTCAAAAAACAACGGACATAAGTCTGTGGCCAAAACTCCATTAACCTCCCAAAATGCAGCTCATGAAGACGCGTTTGCTGGCGCTATATTTTCATCTCTAAAATCCAACAGTACACAATCTGTTGTTTTTGCGTTGTTGCATTTCGACCATGGCTTTAGGTCATTCTTGACACACACATGTTCTGACGTGATTATATTTATTCGCCTAAAAGCTGTTATACAAGTTGTGACGGCAAGACAACAACCAAGCTACAAGGGTTGAACAATTTTGAAACAATGGGATGATATTCTCTAATAGCAATAAACTCAGATTGTCTTTTTTCTTTCATGAAACAACAATTTAATTTATATTGTGATTAATATCGGTATGTGTGAGTATCATGAAAATATTCCAGTGGTGGTACTTTTTTTCAAAAAATTCCCTATAAGCTTTGAGTTAGTTTCAACAAACTTTCAATGGTTCATTTACAGATAATTTTACTTGAAATTCCAAAAATTCCAAACATCTGCAAACCTAAAGCAAGTGACCAGAGGACGTCATGGATACCAACCCGGCCCACTGCCTGGACCAATACAAACAAAAATTTTCAACACTAAATCTTACGTACGGAGGGAAGACAAACTAAAAGACCAAACGTGGGGGTATAAATATGGTGCTACAATGAGTGTTAGTTTTTAGAGGGATTCCAAAATGATACCACCTTAACGGGGGAGGGTTCATTTCTTCCACCCTATATACTACTCCTCCACCCCCGAAAAAATCAAAAATTGGTTAACGTGGAGGGAAAGGGAAATTTTGTCCCTTCTCCACTAAAAATTGGACGCTGAAAAAAAAAAAAATAAAAAAAAAAAACATTATGTTTTTCAGACAGTAAAATTTAAAGTATAGAGGGATTTCAAAATGATACCACCTAACGATTGGTGGTTATCATTTTTATAACCCTCTATTACTCATTCCCACCACCCCCAAAAAATCAAAAAAAAAAAAATTAGGTTAACTCGGAGGGAAATTGTCCCACGAAATATTCAAAATTGGTGTCATAAAATTACATCATGGTTTTTTTCACGTCCAATTGACCAGATAAATTAAAACCAAATTAGTCCTTTTAAAAAGGATTTATTTTTGACACCAATTTATGGAAATTTATTCTAATAAGTTTTCTGATTTTAAATGTGACCTTCGGAGTGATAGTTTTATATTTCCAAACACCCCATTTTTTCTCCTCCAATATTAGATAAATTTATTTTCGCTGATTCAGCAAATTAATTTTCCTACCAGCTCTAGTCTACCACGTTTCACCTGTAGCCCGCCACCTGACAGTGTAGTTGCTTATGTCTACAAAGAGTTTTGGGGCAACTAATGAATTTGAATTTTTCAATGGGCATCTGGGGCATTGAATTGCGGGGGGGACCAACAAGGAATTTTTTCTACGTCTTCGCTAGGAGATGCCTTCGTAGATATTCTTTACGCGGGTTTTGGGGGGGGTTAAAACGTCTTACAAAACAAGTCTCTCACAACTCCATTATATATGTATTATGTTATGTTTTGTTTATTTTGCCAATTAGAAGTGAAAAAAAAAACAAAACATTGAATGTTTTTAAACGGACCAATTAGAAATCATTATTTTAAAGTTTGTAGGTTCTAACAAAAAGTATATTACAGAAAATAATATGATTAACGTCAGAAAGAAAATACGAGCAGAAATAGAAAGTTTGAGAAGAAAAGGGGAAAGAGAAAAGCCGAAATCTTCTAGGGATTACTAATAAAGGGTGGTGGCAAAATGGAGGATGTTTTCGGCTACTTTATGTTACAGCTACCACAATGAAAATATGTACTCGATGTACGATATTGGAATTACCACCATAACAGAGCAATCAAGGAATCTCAAGAAAGACGAAAAAAAGAATCATTCTACCATTTTTTTCTGAACATTTCTACCGGCCGAATGATGAGCGCCGAAAAAAATTATGACAGTTTCAAAAAATGGAAAAAACAATCCAATTGAACAAAAAAATAAAAAATTCAGCTTGTAATATTTTTTTTTTTAAAGTTCAGCTAACTTCTCAAAAATGCAATGAAAAACAACAAAGTTTCGCAACAGCAAAATTATATCGGGAATTACGCTCGTAGGAGAGCGGACAGGACAAAAATACACGTACTACTTCAAAATATTATACGATACAATCAATCTTGGCAAGGGCGAAACATATCCACAGTATTGCTACACCCCAAACGATTAGAAGTACCAGAAGGAATCGGAAAATCTAGCACGTGGGAGAGGGAATTCGCACCCATCTGGAACCAGTTTCCGAAGTTTTTATTTGTAGGACGATTATGTATGTATGGTCACTACTAGCAGAAAATTCAAATCTCCACAACAAACAGGAGCAGGATCTAGATCTTTGGATCGCGGCAGGGACCAATTGCAAAAACGAATTTCTTTCCAACAATTTCGTGCCCACGCACTCGTAGTAGGATACCAGATAGCATACAAGTACGCATAGTAAGCTCAACATCCAGATAGTTCTCGGACCCTAACTCAACCCACACTATATAGAAAGGAAAAACATGTGCAAAAATTCTAGAGATGGATGCAGAACACCGTTCTAGACGTATTCAAAAGAAAAAACAATCCAAACAAATCCAAGAACCAGAAGCTATAGTAAGTAGGCGAAAAACTAGATGTAGCCAATGTTAGAAATAGGGAAGGGGAACTTTTCCGAAAAACTTCCCCCCTGAACTTCTAGAAAATTAGCCTTCGAACTAGGACCGGTATAGGACTGTATGCAAATAGATTGTACTAAGGCGAACTACGCAGGTACACTAGATAGAAATCAAAAATTTTGGAAATACCCACCTACAAAAAAACCAATTGGGGAAGGAGATTTGCAGTTGTTTCTAGAACAATGTAGACAGTGTAGGATCCAACCTGTATATCCATTTCTAGTTCCAGATTCCACCAGGTCGGATCTCTTTTGGAGAGGAAAATATTCTACAACAAATTTTGTATGCCTGCTGGAAATGTGCAGGCGTCCTCGGACAGTATGGGGAACAACGTGGCAAATGTACTGCGTGTTGTCCAGGATTCTAGGAAGATGTTAGGTGAAAAACAATTTGCCGCATTCCACTAGTTACAACAAAAGGAATTATGTAGGGTAGAGGCGTGGTCTCTATAACGGAGTAACAGGCAGAAAGATATTTCTCTCGATCTTGCAAAACCAATAGCGGTTAAACAAACACATACGGGAAAAATGGGGGCTCGCAGAAGACGAGGAAGACTTTTTTTGGGAACAAACACTCGAGAAGCAGTGGAAAGGCGTATAGCGGAATTCTATAACACTGCAACCTTAGTTGTACTATCGAAAACAAACAAAAATACACTATATGCTAGCTATATATTGGGGGACACTCGGGGGACACGAAGGCTATGTGGGGTATACAAAAAACCATTACCAAGATTCAAGATATACCAAACATTTGGGAAAAAAAACATATGTACCTCTATGGGTATCTGCATTTGGATTTGTAGGGGACTTCCCTATACACGCGGATAGTATTTGGACCAGGACGAAGATGGTGTAGGTTCCAAACAACCACCCCTTGCAAAACATATAAGAAAAACAGGAAGGGGGAACATATTCTTAGCGAGAAGCAAAGCCACCGTTTGGAAGGACATACAAATAAGGAAAACTCCAGAACCTAGCGAGGGGTTTATTCGCCCACTAGTGGACAAACAGATGTTCGTGGCGGTTGGCAATGGAAAAACAAAAATGTATTGGCACGGGAAAACGAAACAGGATACCATTTTCCAAATTTAGAGAAGATAGACACAAAACAAGAGTAAACATGCCTACTATCCACACGAGACAGAATTGCAAGTCTCGCAGAAGAAAAACTATCTTAGTTAGAAAAACCTAACTTGGAGAGCACACGTAGAAATTCAATTAGGGGGGAGGCCGCCAGGGAGAGAAAGCGGGAGGAGTGGGGAAAAGATAGTTCTACCTGACAGAAAAGGAGGCCCGAGAGAGGCTGGAAGAAGTGTCCGACAGGAAAGGCCCTACATAGAAGAAAAGATAGAAAAAACTACGGGCAAACCACTTAACACGAAGCTTAGTTACAGAGTTTGCGCAGGCACAAGAAATCTACAAAACCTTCTAGGACCTATTTGGGTAGGACAGGAGACAAGCCCCGTTTGGTTCCAAGCCCACGTGGAGGTACTTGGGATTCCAAAACATCCAAAAAACAGAGGAAAACATTTGGTGGTACTAATTCTAGCGGATAACAAGGCAAGAAACACTAGAAGGAGAACCCCATCCAGGGACAAAGGACCATTCCCGATTGATATGTTGGGCACCGTAAGCCCCTTTCCTGATGTTTCTATCCACCAGAAAATAATTGGAGAAAGAAATATGGCATTTGCAGGATGGAGGATTTGGGAAAGTACACCCATTTCTACTCTGATGTGGGACCACACCACTTTCCACTAGGAAATTTTGTAGTAGAAGGATTCTCCAAAACCATTCGGGAAACAAGGGATATCGTAGTAGTACTTCCTAGGGAAATATTGTAAGCTCCCAAAGGAATTGCAAAATAATGTTGGAAAAACTAGACGAGGAAGAGAGGGAGAAACAGGAAGAAAGCTACAAAAGGCGGGACACTAACCCGTAGAAACAATTCGACAAAAGATGGTATTTCTGAGAGAACCAGAAGTGGGCACTATGCGAGGAAACATAGGAAAACCCTACCAGTAGACACAGTAATTTCGAATATTCTGGATATGGACGAGCATTCGTATCGCAATGAAAGGATTAGGTATATATTGCAAATAGGGGGAGAGTCTGTTACTGTTCCTAAAGTCATGCGTTGGAGGATCAACTAGATGGGAAACCCCAATGCTTCCTTGAAAGGGAACCCATTCTTCATGCGTTACACTACAAACTAGGCACATCAAAGCAAAATAAAACACAAGGAAATTGGGGGCGGGTAATCCATGTTGCCAGCCTTGTTAGGAGCCCCCCCAAATCAAAAAACAAACTATGCAACACAAAGAGCTACTCCATGTAGAAAGGGTCGCCAGGGCCTGGGGTATGGACTCGCTAGGGGAGTTTTTTCTTTTTTTCCTCGGTTTGGGGCGGACTGTTTGGTGGGGTGCGCGAAACTGGGGCGTCGGGATCTCCATTTCTTGACCAGATTCTACAAGACTCTAGGGAGACACGAATGGGGAACAGTGGTTCTTGCAGACCGGCGTACGCCACCACGAGAATCCCCGAGCCACCCACTTCGCAATTCTCTTACGGTTTTCCAAAATGTCGTGCTATCCTCCCTGCTCGTCTTTCTTCGGTGACCACTCGGAAATCGATTAGTTTTTCCAAAACGGCTGGCATTGTCGTGGAAATTGGCGGTTCCAATCAGCCTTGCGTTCCAGTGTATCCAACGGTTTCCTCCAGGCGTCTCTCCATGTCGGACAAATTTGTTTCAAATTTTAATTTAGTCGATTCTCCGAATCGAGCTGGCCGTTTTGCTGAATTTTCTAGTAGAGCCGTGGGAAAGAACTCGGTGGAACCAGGTGTGGTCACCCTGTGCCGACTACGGGGTGGTAGTAGTTTCTTGTTCTTCGGGCTTTGTACTACGTTCCGCATCGACGGCGTCCCATATTCTTCGAAGACGAGTGGTACCGATCCCATATTTTTTCTTCGTGTCGTCCGCAGACTCGACACCTCGAAGATTGCGAATATCTTATATCCTGCTCGGATAAATTTCGTTTTTGTGGCATTTTTTTTTTGTAGGCGCAAAAATAGACAAGCTATATATACTATATATATTTGCCCACTGTACAACAAGAAAACTAGGCAAACCCAGGCCAACTAGTAGCCGACCTAGGCCAACTAGTAGTCAACCTAGGCCAACTAGTAGACAACCTAGGCCAACCGCCAGTATGCCCGGGCAGACGGTAGAAAATACAAAACCGTGTATAGACCTTCTAGAATATTTTTGACTACTATTTTGAAACTTGTGGTGATCGGTTTTGTATTTTCTACCGTCTGCCCGGGCATACTGGCGGTTGGCCTAGGTTGTCTACTAGTTGGCCTAGGTTGACTACTAGTTGGCCTAGGTCGGCTACTAGTTGGCCTGGGTTTGCCTAGTTTTCTTGTTGTACAGTGGGCAAATATATATATATATATGCTTGTCTATTTTTGCGCCTACAAAAAAAAAATGCCACAAAAACGAAATTTATCCGAGCAGGATATAGAAGATATTCGCAATCTTCGAGGTGTCGAGTCTGCGGACGACACGAAGAAAAAATATGGGATCGGTACCACTCGTCTTCGAAGAATATGGGACGCCGTCGATGCGGAACGTAGTACAAAGCCCGAAGAACAAGAAACTACTACCCCCGTAGTGCACAGGGTGACCACACCTGGTTCCACCGAGTTTCCCACGGCTCTACTAGAAAATCTGCAAAACGCCAGCTCGTTCGGAGAATCGACTAAATTTGAAACAAATTTGTCCGACATGGAGAGACGCTGGAGAACCGGTTGGATACACTGGAACGCAGGCTGTTGGACGCAATTTCCGACGATGCCAGCCGTTTTGGAAAAACTATCGATTCCGAGTGTCCGAAGAAAGACGAGCAGGAGGTACACGACATTTGGAAAACCGTAGAGAATGCGAAGTGGTGGCTCGGGGTTCTCGTGGTGGCGTACGCGGTCTGCAAACCACTGTTCCCATTCGTGTCCCTAGAGTCTTGTAGAATCTGGAAGAATGGAGATCCCGACGCCCAGTTCGCGCACCCACCAAACAGTCCGCCAAACCGGAGGAAAAAAAGAAAACTCCTAGCGAGTCCATACGCCCTGGCGACCCTTTCTACATGGAGTAGCTCTTTGTGTTGCATAGTTGTTTTGTTTGGGGGGGTCTACAAGGCTGGCAACATGGATACCCGCATTTCCTTGTGTTTTGCTTTTGATGTGCCTAGTTGTAGTGTACGCATGAGAATGGGTCTTTCAAGAAGCTTGGGGTTTCCATCTAGTTGATCCTCCACGCATGAGTTTGAACAGTACAGACTCTCCCCTATTTGCAATATATACCTATCCTTCTTGCGATACGAATGCTCTCCATATCCAGATATTCGAAATTCTGTGTCTACTGGTAGGGTTTCTAGTTTCTCGCATAGTGCCCACTTCTGGTCTCTCAGAAATACCATCTTGTCGAATTGTTCTACGGTAGTGTCCGCCTTTGTAGCTTCTTCCTGTTTCTCCCTCTCTTCCTCGTCTAGTTTTTCCAACATTTTTGCAATTCCTTTGGGAGCTACAATATTCCCTAGGAGTACTCTACGATATCCTTGTTTCCCGAATGGTTTGGAGAATCCTTCTACTACAAATTCTAGTGGAAAGTGTGTGGCCCACATAGATAGAATGGGTGTACTTTCCCAAATCCTCCTGCAAATGCATATTTCTCCAATATTTCTGGGGTGGATAGAACATCTGAAAGGGGCTTCGGTGCCCAACATATCATCGGGAATGGTCCTTGTCCTGGATGGGGTTCTCCTTCTAGTGTTCTTGCTTGTATCGCTAGAATTGTACCACCAAATGTTTTTCTCTGTTTTTGGGATGTTTTGGAATCCAAGTACCTCCACGTGGGCTGGAACAAACGGGTTGTCTCTGTCTACCCATAGGTCTAGAAGTTTTGTAGATTTCTTGTGCCTGCGAAACTCTGTACTAGCTTCGTGTAGTGGTTGCCGTAGTTTTTCTATCTTTTCTTCTAGTAGGGCTTTCTGTCGGACACTTCTTCCAGCCTCTCTCGGGCCTCTTTCTGTCGTAGAACTATCTTTTCCCACTCCTCCCGCTTTCTCTCCCTGGCGGCCTCCCTATTGATTTCTACGTGTGCTCTCCAGTTGTTTTCTACTAGGAGTAGTTTTTCTTCTGCTAGTCTTGCAATTCTGTCTCGTGTGGATAGTAGGCATGTTTCTCTTGTTGTGTCTATCTTCTCTATTGGAAATGGTATCCCTGTTCTGTTTCCCGTGCCAATACTTTTTGTTCCATTGCCAACGCACGAACTCTGTGTCCACTAGTGGGCGAATACCCTCGCTAGGTTCTGGAGTTTCCTTTGTATGTCTTCCAAACGGTGCTTTGCTTCTCGCTAGATATGTTCCCCCTTCTGTTTTTCTATATGTTTGCAAGGTTGTACCTACACCATCTTCGTCCTGGTCCAATACTACCGCGTGTATAGGGAGTCCTACAAATCCAAATGCGATACCCATAGAGGTACATATGTTTTTTCCAATGTTTGTATATCTTGATCTTGGTATGTTTGTATACCCCACATAGCCTTCGTGTCCCGAGTGTCCCCAATATATAGCATATAGTGTTTTTGTTTGTTTCGATAGTAGAACTAGGTTGCAGTGTATAGAATTCGCTATAGCCTTCCACTGCTTCTCGAGTGTTTGTTCCCAAAAAAGCTTCTCGTCTTCTGGATCCCCCATTTTCCGTATGTGTTGTACCGCTTGGTTTGCAAGATCTAGAGAAATATCTTCTGCCTGTACTCCGTATAGAGACACCTCTACCCTACATATTCCCTTTTGTTGTACTAGTGGATGCGCAAATGTTTTTCCTAGTCTAGAATCTGGACAATCGCAGTAGTTTGCCACGTTGTTCCCCATACTGTCGAGGACGCCTGCACATTCCATCTGGCATACAAATTTGTTGTAGAATTTTCCTCTCCAAAGAGATCCGACTGGTGGATCTGGAACTAGAATGGATATACAGTTGGATCCTACACTGTCTACATTGTCTAGAATACTGCAATCTCCTTCCCAATTGTTTTGTAGGTGGGTTTCCAAAATATTTCTATCTAGTGTACCTGCGTAGTCTCTTGTACAATCTATTGCATACAGTCCTATACCGTCTAGTCGAAGGCTTTCTAGAAAGTTCGGAAGTTTTTCGAAAAGTTCCCCTATTTCTACATTGGCTACATCTAGTTTCGCTACTACTATAGCTTCTGTTCTTGGTTTGTTGGATGTTTTCTTTGAATACGTCTAGAACGGTTCTATCCATCTCTAGAATTTTTGCACATGTTCTTCTATATAGTGTGGTTGTGTCTCCGAAATATCTGGATGTGGCTACTATGCGTACTTGTATGCTATCTGGTAGTCCTACTACGTGTGCGTGGGCACGAATGTTGGAAAGAATTGTTTTTGCAATTGGTCCTGCCGCGGATACAGATCTAGATCCTGCTTGTGTGTGGAGATTTGATTGTTTTCTGCTAGTAGTGTCCATACATACATATCGTCTACAAATACTTCGGAAACTGGTTCCAGATGGGTGCGAATTCCCTCTCCCTGTGCTAGATTTTCCGATCCTTCTGGTACTTCTATCGTTGGGGTGTAGCAGACTGTGGATATGTCGCTTGCCAAGTTGTTGTCGTATATTTTGAAGTAGTACGTGTTTGTCTGTCCGCTCTCCTACGGAGCGTATTCCCATATCTTTTGCTGTTGCGAACTTTGTTGTTTCTTGCATTTTTGAGAAGTAGCTGAACTATATATAGCTGAATTTTTTATGTTCAATTGGTTGTTTTTTCATTTTTGAAACTGTCATAATTTTTTCGGCGCTCATCTTCGGCGGTAGAAATGTCAGAAAAATGGTAGAATGATTCTTTTTCGTCTTTCTTGAGATTCTTGATTGCTCTGTATGGTGGTATTCCAATATCGTACATCGAGTACATATTTCATGTGGTAGCTGAACATAGTAGCCGAAAACATCCTCCATTTTGCCACCCTTATTACTGTCTGAAAAACATTATGTTTTTTTTTTTTCACGTCCAATTTTTAGTGGGAGACAATTTCCTCGTTAACCAATTTTTGATTTTTCGGGGGGTGGTGGAGTAGTATATAGGGTGGAGAAATGATACCCTCGTTAGGTGGTATCATTTTGAATCCCTCTATACTACTACAAGGGAGGAAATTCCAAAACCTGGATTGATTGATTTATTGGTGTTTTACGGCCTATCAATAGCTAAGGTCATTTAAGGCCGGTCCATTTCTGTTTGTCATTTAAGGCCGGGACAAATCTGATTATTTTGTTTATTTCCCCATAAAAGTACATGTTGTTACCACTCATTTGAACCGTCTCGTTACCACTCATCTGAACCGTCTCAACAACATATACTTTCGAGAAGAAATAAAGAAAATTCTGCCAAAAAAATCTCACCCTTCAGACTACTGTAATTTCTGTTTATCCCCATATGGCTTAGAAACGAGAAAATGCATTAATAGTTAATGCAGTCACATTATTGAAAATGGAAAACTACTTCTGATGTATTTATTCATTAATGGTTACTGTGGTAACATAAAAATAATAACAAATACAATCAGTTATTATACAATGCAGCAGACCATATATTCGATTTTGATCATTTTCATATTTTCTGTTGTTTAAGAGCAAACTAGAAAATCAAACAACAAGAGTGTGTCTGTTGTTCTGTATTGTGTTGTTAATTCTTGCACGGTGGGAAACAAATATTATCAGTGCCCGGTTGCTCAAAGCTTCTGTTAGCTTAACAGTTTGTTAAGCCAACAGAGGTTTTGAGCAACCGGACCCTGCTATTTTTCATTATTAACTTATAAATCCAAGTTTGAAAAAAACAAGAAAATAGGTTCATAGAACACGGATGCCCCACATATCGCTTTGATAGTAAACAAGGCAAAATTCCAAGTCCAAAAAGGGGAGATAATCCATGGCTCAGTGTCAAAGCAAAATATATAAATTCATCTACACACCATAAAGAAGCTACATACCAAGCATCAAGCCTTCAGCTGTTACGGTTTAGAAGTTTTACAAGTTATATTTAGGCAAAATGGAGATAATCCATGACCTAGTAGTCACGTTTGGGGACGGACGGACGGACGGACGGAAGGACGCGGAAGGAAGGGACGGACAGACAAGGGTAACACTAAATGCCACCTACATTATCGTGGTGGGGCATAAAAATGTACCGTAATGAGAGCCAAACCTGGGGCCCGTTTCACTAAACTTCGTACGACTAAAATGTTCGTAAGTGCAAAATTATGATAGTCTGTAAATTGCACATCAACACTGTTTGTTTTGTAAACAATTATTGGATTTACATTTATTGAGCATAGGCTGCATATGCAGCCTATGCTCAATAAATGTAAATCCATCAATTGAAATTTCTAGACGATCCTAAATTTGTGCTTACGAACATTTTAGTCGTAAGAAGTTTAGTGAAACGGGCCCAGGGACATTGGGTTTCCAGTAAGGATTAGCACCCAAATTTCATATTTGATTCAGATATGTCATTTGCAGTCCAAAAGCAAACTGCATACATTCGACATTATCCGAGAGATCTAACCCTACATGTGATATCGGTAGAATAAATGTTACAAGAGAAACAACAGTCTATGATGGTCATGTTAACGGCGTCAGAAGCATGTTGCACGTGTGCATCAAGCGTCAATAACAAATACGGCAAGGGGATAACAACACAGGCATTCGGCATGTTTCTTTGGTATAACTATATATGAACAACAAGGCTTCTAGCTTTGTTCGGACACGACCTCGTATCATAACAAATTCCGCCATTTTATTAACGCAAATGTAAATATTTTGGCACAAAAAGGAAAGTGCACATGTTCATTTGAGAATTATTGTTATCTTGCTGAAATAGCAGTTAGAACATAATTATGCAAAGAATATCAACGGTTTTCCTAGGTCGGACATGACCTTGTATCATAACAAATGAAATAATGTGTTTAAGGCTCTTAAACGTCAATATTGTAGTCGCAAGTTCATATGTTCATTTGAGAATTATTGTTATCCTGTCGAAATATATAGAATGTATAGAAAATTACAATTTTAAACATGTTATTTTGTTATGCTGATAAACTCTCAAATTCTCACAAATATCAAGTGTCCAAATATTAAAGCAATCCATCAAGTAATATTAAAGTTATACCATGATGAAGAAGCTTATAGAAACTTTTTGACATTTTGGACGCAGACGACGACGACACGGATGACGGCGGAAAAAGTGGCGACTATATAGTCGTGCCTTCTGCTAAAGCAGGCACGAAAGAAATCAATAAATGGGCTAAAAAGTTATTGAGAATTGGATAAATGTTACATATGTACGGCCATATAAAGTTAACTTATTGAATATCATCCGAAATTGTGAAAACCAGATGGCCGCGGCCCGCATGTCGAGCCCGCCGAGGCATTTGATGGTATTTTTAAAAACTTCAACGCAGATTTCGGGCGGACGCACGCATGGACGCAAGCACGGACATCATTGTTATCACTGTGTCTCGCTTCCCGCAAGCGGGCTCGACAAATATTGGGCGGGTGGTAGACTTTTATTTTTTATTATAATTTATTCTGATTAGTGGTAAAAATCAATAACTAATTATTTTTATTCAAATATATATGAATAAAAGATTAATCTGGCCGTATTTTTTAGGGACAGGTGGTGATGATATTCAGTAAAGTAATTCTATATGGCCTAATACTAACGTACATAGACAATCGCTGCATCTCGTCCTGAGTATCAGCGACAATAATGGTCAACATTTGGTGAAAATCTCTGAACTACAGTGGAACCTCTCTAAACCTGACACCCTGGGAGGTCCCCAGTTACAGTGGAACCTCTCTAAACCTGACACCCTGGGAGGTCCCCATTACAGCGGAACCTCTCTAAACCAGACACCCTGGGAGGTCCCAGTACAGTGGAACCTCTCTAAACCAGACACCCTGGGAGGTCCCCAGTACAGCGGAACCTCTCTAAACTGGACACCCTGGGAGGTCGCCAGTACAGCAGAACCTCTCTAAACCGGACACCCTGGGAGGTCCCCAGTACAGCGGAACCTCTCTAAACCTGACACCCTGGGAGGTCCCCAGTACAGTGGAACATCTCTAAACCGGACACACTGGGAGGTCCCCAGTACAGTGGAACCTCTCTAAACCTGACACCCTGGGAGGTCCCCAGTACAGTGGAACCTCTCTAAACCTGACACCCAAACCTCTCTAAACCAGACACCCTGGGAGGTCCCCAGTATAGTGGAACCTCTCTAAACCGAACACCCTGGGAGGTCCCCAGTACAGTGGAACCTCTCTAAACTCGACACCCTGGGAAGTCCCCAGTACAGTGGACCCTCTCTAAACCAGACACCCTGGGAGGTCCCCAGTACAGTGGAACCTCTCTAAACCGGACACGCTGGGAGGTCCCCAGTACAGTGGAACCTCTCTAAAACAGACACCCTGGGAGGTCCCCAGTACAGTGGAACCTCTCTAAACCGGACATCCTGGGAGGTCCCCAGTACAGTGGCACCTCTCTAAACCCGACACCCTGGGAGGTCCCCAGTACAGTGGAACCTCTCTAAACCGGACACCCTAGGAGGTCGCCAGTACAGTGGAACCTCTCTAAACCGGACACCCTGGGAGGTCGCCAGTACAGTGGAACCTCTCTAAACGGACACCCTGTAGGAACCAGTGTAACCTCTCTAAAACCGGACACACTGGGAGGTCCCCAGTACAGTGGAACCTCTCTAAACCTGACACCCTGGGAGGTCCCCAGTACAGTGGAACCTCTCTAAACCTGACACCCAAACCTCTCTAAACCAGACACCCTGGGAAGTCCCCAGTACAGTGGAACCTCTCTAAACCGGACACACTGGGAGGTCCCCAGTACAGTGGAACTTCTCTAAACCAGACACCCTGGGAGGTCCCCAGTACAGTGGAACCTCTCTAAACCTGACACCCTGGGAGGTCTCCAGTACAGTGGAACCTCTCTAAACCGGACACCCTGGGAGGTCCCCAGTACAGTGGAGTGAGTGAGTGAGTGAATATGGTTTAACGTCCGCTTTTCTGACATAGAGGTACAAGCCTCAGGGAGTCTACACGCAGACGGGTCAACGGGGTCGTGTCCCGTATCCACCTGTCCGAGGGGGGTAAATCCCAACTTCAGAACTCAATATTTACAATCAAAATATATATTCAGTCCTGAAATTAGAACAACCTGATCTGGTGCCAGGCCCTCGCCACACCAGCATCATTTATCCCATCCCCTAAAAGTAATAGGATTAGCACTAATCTTACTTTTATATATGGGCCATAGCCCGACTCAACTCTTACATACAAGAAAGCCAAAAATGTACATGAGGGCCAAATCCGGTATAGTGGGTTCCGGAAAGTATGAACCCAATCGTTAAGCCAGTTTAGTCGCCTTTTACGACAAGCAATGGCTACTGCAGCACTATTCTCAGGATCAGTTGATCTCGCCCCGGTGCCTGCACGGGGCCCAGTACAGTGGAACCTCTCTAAACCGGACACCCTGGGAGGTCCCCAGTACAGTGTAACCTCTCTAAACCTGACACCCTGGGAGGCCTCCAGTACAGTGGAACCTCTCTAAACCGGACGGGGAGGTCCCCAGGGTGTCCAGTTTAGAGAGGTTCCATGGTAATACAAACAAATGACTAGTTCTTGCCTAGTGTGTTACGACCATGAACAGACATTATCATTAGAGTCAAATGGCAATGAAAGATATCAAAATTAAGCACAGCTATATAACATTTCTCTTTGTCTGGTTTAGAGAGGTTGAACTGTATAAGAATGTCCTGTCTCCCATGGCATAAATCTGTTTTTGTTGGATTGTGACCTAATGATTTAGAAGAATCCAATTTCTGCAGGAACTGTAGAGACGCCAATCAAAAGCAGGTCGCGGATGTTGGCGGATCCAATCATAACATATATAATAGAGCGCTGTACTTTATCGACGCCACAATGTGCCGATAACCCACAGCTATTGATTGTGTGGCCAATTAAATGCAAGATGCTCTATGTCTTTCAATACTGTATAAAAGATTTAATGGAAAAAGTTATCACATGGAATAATACATGCGAAAAAATGTTTCGTTGAAGAATTGTAAGAAAATACGAAATTAAAGTAGATGACAAAATAGATGCTTCCATTTGCAATTGTAAGAGACTGTTTGTTGCATTGTAAATCCAGAGAAATTACTAAACCCATTATTTTGGAATACACCTTTACGACTGGAATTTAGAAAAGATTTGAACCGTCTTGTCGAAATGGTGGTCGCGACATATACTTCTGAGCACATAGAATGAAAATATTTAGGATTTTCCGCAAACTTAATGGCATATCCTCAGCATGAAAAGGGTCAACTTGTGTGACTTGTTGGCATAATTTCGTCAAGATGACGTTTACTTTTATAGCTATCACAAACTGCATTGAAGTTTGTATGAATCTTAATGATGCTCACATATTCAATATCACCATGGACAGTAAATGAATTGTATCAACCAAACATACACTTTTATTTGATCAAATTTCAGGAAGTTTGTGATTTATTCTATATATTCTATGATAAATGGATGAGAAAAAGGGAGATAATTTAGTAATGCAATAATATTGTACCAGGATGCACACATTGTGAAACATAACACTGTTTAGTCGATATATGATAATAAACTATATTATTTCCTTTCTAGACATCAAGTGATTTAATTTAGATGCAATTAAATTAGTCCTCAGGTCCGTTTCACTAAACTTTGTGCAACTAAAATGTTTGAAAGTGCAAAATTATGATAGTCTGTAAATTTCACATCAACAATGTTTTCTTGTAAACAATTATTGAATTTGCATTTATTCAGCATAGGCTGCATATGTTCAATAAATGTAAATTAATCAATTAAAATTTCCAGACGATCATAAATTTGCACTTACGAACATTTTAGTCGTACAAAGTTTAGTGAAATGGCCCCCTGATAATTACTACACATATACATAAGTACAATTCTATAATTAAATTGTTCTTTTCTTAATCAGTTTTGTCACTTTCTGCGCATATCTGAGTTCCATTAAAACACAATAGACTTGGCAGAATACTCTAGAATTAACCATTAGACCATTACTCACAACAATTGTCGTCTGCTGTTGCTTTTACATCTTGCCTTATTTCTCAATAAAAACATGTTTTGACAGAACTTCAGAATCATTTCCAATGGAAATGGAAATGATTATGATTCTGAAGTGCTATCAAAGCATGTTGAAAATCATTCTAAAGTGTTGTTAAAGCATGTTTTTGATGATAAAAATCGAAAATAGAAAATAAACAGCAGACGTGACAAATAAATTAAGATAGCGCCAGTGCTCCAGTTAAGGTGCGTAATTTGGAGGTAAATTTCTTATTTCTCCATCAAAAATGGCAAATTGGGAGTGCTTTAGAATCGTCTCAATGAGACGATTCTAAAGCACTCCCAACTTGCCATTTTTGATGAAGAAATAACAAAATTTCACCCCAAGTTGGTCAAATTACGCACCTTAACTGGAGCTCTGGATAGCGCTCTAAGAGTTAATAACAGCCAAGTATGACTTCCCTGCACTAGGAATGATGAAACATTCACAGATATATAGCAAACAATGGCTTCCCAGAATCAGCATAGGCCCACTGTATAACAAAACAGGTTCTGATCAGCGTTACTGAGTCCAAGGGCATCGTTATCACTTAGCTAATCCCCTCGCTGGCAGTCTTGATAAGATAATAAAAAAAAAAATTCAGTGGGTGGCACACACGAACGAACGAACGAACGAACGAACGCACGCACTCACGCACGCACGCACGCACTGACGTTATTGTCATCACTAGGTCTTGATTTCTGCTGGCGAGTGTAACAAAAAATAAATGTTGTGACAACTCATTTGAACAGTCTGGTCACAACATATACATACAAACAAATAAAAGAACGATTTTCTTAAAGCCCCTATACAGCTCAAGTTGCCGAATTTGGCCTCCTATTGGGATTTCCCACACATAAATTCAACAGGTTTCTATTTACACACACTTTGAAACTGTTTGCATTCATTTTGGTACAAAAATGAGTTTGTAGTCGATGAAAATATCAATGTTTGTTGATAAACAAACAGCAGGTGCGTGTTTCAAAGCCCGATCGATTTTCCGATAGACGCTCGGGTCAACTCCTCAACTGCCCGATTTGCAGCCGATGAATTCCGATAGCCGGAGTTTATCGACTTGCTTCCGAGCCGAAGCCGTTGGGTTACGGAAATGAAATTGTCAATATTGACATTTTGCACCGAGTGGTACACAAAACAAGTTTTTGTTGTCTTCACATTGCGATTAAGATGTAAATCTCAAGACTTCAGATGTATCTATTAGGCAGTATATGTTAGTTTTGTGTACTAAATCAGTTGCCAAACATGTTTTTGTGCTTGAAAAAATCGGAAAATTGTAATACTGAGCCTTTAACCCTTAGACAGCTACACACAACAATTGTCGTCTGCTGCTGCTTTTATATCTTGCCTTATTTCTCAATAAAAACATGTTTTGACAGCACTTCAGAATCATTTCCAATGGAAATGATTCTGAAGTGCTGTCAAAGCATGTTGTAATTTATTGTATTGCATGTTTTGGATGATAAAAATGGAAAATAGAAAATAAACAGCAGACGACAAAAAATTAAGATAGTGGTGAAAGGATTAAGCAATAATATATCTATTTCCATTATTGGTATCCTGTCTGCAA
The DNA here is from genome assembly GCA_029237695.1 of Conchocele bisecta. Classification (NCBI taxonomy): domain Eukaryota; kingdom Metazoa; phylum Mollusca; class Bivalvia; order Lucinida; family Thyasiridae; genus Conchocele; species Conchocele bisecta. The sequence continues at coordinate 34,996,571 of CM055280.1, forward strand.
TCTACTGTGGAACATTGAAAATATACAAGTTGCCGTCTTTCTCTTGAGCTATATAGTCAATGTAATTATGCTTCGAGTATATTGGTGTTTACAGACCAAGGAAATGTTCTTTTATTAGACATTGATTAGACTTGTTGCCAATATAATATGGTTACTGCCATCATTGAATTGTCAAAACTAGAGCAAGTGAACACGAGTACACGGAGTACACGGATACCCCAGCAACTGCCTGCACAAGCAAACCAACACAACTTCTGGTCAAATGATCACTTAACCCTTAGACTGATTTTTATCATCAAAAACATGCTTTGACAGCACTTTAGAATAATTTACAACATGCTTTGATAGCAGACGACAATTGTTGTAAGTAGCGGTCTAAGGATTAACTCTGCATGCTAGCGGTGAAAATAACATCCAAATTTCTAGCATGTTTCTTATTTCTCTCTCTGTAAATATGTCTTGGAATTTCATTAGAATTGCGTCCTCCGGACTCAATTCTAATATTAAAATGCCAAGACATATTCATGATATTTATAGCAATAAATATAATGAATCGTCGTCTGCTATTTTTGAACTATTTATATAGCCCACGCATTTCCCAGTATGCAAAGAGTTAAACATGCCATTTTCACGAACAATAGCGCATATTTTGACAGAATGTGATTTAGTATAGAGGCTTCATTTGCATAGTACACAGTAGATAGCCGTGCAAAATGGAAGCACTCAGTCTCTTGCTGTGTAAAGAATTACAACATTTATTTTTCATTTTAACTCTTAGACTGCTTATTTATTTATTTTTTGTCGTCTGCTGTTTATTTTCTATTTTCCATTTTTATCATCAAAAACATGCTTTGACAGCATTTTAGAATAATTTACAACATGCTTTGACAGCACTTCAGAATCATTTCCATTGGAAATGATTCTAAAGTGCTGTCAAACCATGTTTTTGTTGAGAAATAAGGCAAGATATAAAAGCAACAGCAGACGACAATTGTTGTGAGTAGCGGTCTAAGGGTTAATTCACATTTCAACGTCGTATCACAATGACGATAGGCAAGGGTGTAAGGGTGTGTATGGGTGGGTACAGGACGAAACCGCAGGTAATGATAGACATAGTCAAAGAGTGTAAAATTAGCTGAAATGTTTGGCTGCAGAATATCAGGTACTTTACTAAATTTATAAAACCACATCCATGTCATATGCTTGACCTTGGGCATAAAGGCTGGAGTGAAGATATAAAACACACATGACTTTTGAAGTCAATCCAACTTCTGGATGTAAAGTTATTATACATTGTATATTAAAGGTTAAAGGTACATGCCCACAGAGTAGGCACAAAATGTTCTTTATAGGAATTAAACAAGTGTATAATTGTGTCACTATTCCATCTGTTCTAAAGATTACGAGTGCCCGCTCGCTATACAGATATAATCATTTAGTAATATGTATTTTACTGATAGTGACTTGCGGTGGTATCAGGCTATTTTCATATGCAAATGAGGCATGACATTTTTTAATTATTTATACTATTTAAATGTGTCACCAGAAAAAATAATATTTTCGACAGATTATAAAGTATGATCATTGCACATCAAAAAATACATACAGAGAATAATAATGTTCGTTAACATCTTAAGGAAACACCGTTATCACCCCTGACAGCACTGTGGAAATTTACGTCTGATATAAAATGTATAATAATGCCAATCAATGCGTGGGGTAATGATCAATGAATGTTTATTCTGCCAGAAAATGTCTCAGATGATGTCTCTGATATAAAGAACAGTTTGTGCCTACTGAGTGGGCATGTACCTTTAAAACTTAAAATCAAGTTTATCAAACATTATTAACTAAATTTTCAATTTTATTTGACCTTGTATTTTGTTTTTGCCTTGAATATGGGCATTTTGGTAGCTCGAGTGAGATACAAAATGGAAATATGAACGCAGAATATATGTATGATATTGAAGTAAATGTTATATATGGGTTACAACATTTTATGTACATAAAAACTTCAACTTAAATTTGCATTAAGTTCTTGCAAATTTACAAGTCATTTGACCTTTATTTTGAGCACGGGTGTTGCATGGATGGGCTATAGAAATAAACAAAAGTTTTGACATTTTCTTATTTCTTCTTGAAAATATATCTTGTGATCATTCATATGAACTGTGACAGTGTCTCTTGTTGGCGGTTCAAATGAATGGTCACAGAATATACATATGTGGCTGTGACTGGAGAAAAGCTTATGGGCTTTACGACCAGTGTAGATCCAGATCAGCCTGTGCATCCGCACAGTCTGATCAGGATCTGCACTGTTCGCCATCCCATCAAGGAAACACCTGTTATGCATTTAACAATATAACAAAAATATAAGGCTACAGGAGTCTGCTATTTGATCAGGAGCTACACTAGTCACAAACCCATAAGACCATTTAACACATGAAAACCTTGTTTGACATGACGCGTTGTAACCCATTTCATAAATGTGATACGACACATGTGTAAGAACACCTGGAGGGAGTTTGATTGGCTGGCCCCATCACCCTAATTACGTATTCGTACTATGCACTTAAACGTTATGCTAAACGAACAAAATGACAATATGTTTTAAACCTCATTAGAAGCGTCAATAGCTCAGTATAATTACTGCAATTGTGAGAATATGCTTCCGTTTGGTAATATGAAGTGCTTACAATGAACGGGAATCTACCGTATAATATAGCATCTTTATAATAGATTTATTGCTAGTATTAAAACTATTTTACTCTGTGGAGATTTTCAACTAGATGTGAAATTAGTCTATGGCGTCTGTTCACAGAAACGTATTTTGAATATGTCCAAATTTTCTGTTCTTTGGCGTGTGAAATCATGTGATAAACAGAATCTAAAACTCGTTTCCATTTGATAAGAGATTTATGAAACTCGTCAGCAATTTTATGCACCTCGTCAGAGGCTCGGTGCATAAATTGTGCGTGAATCGTTTCATAAATCTCATATCAAATGGAAATGAGTTTGAGATCCTCTACGTCACAGCCACATATATAGACATCACCCAATTATTACATTCGTAATTTTTGTTGCACTATACGACTGTATAAATGGTTCATACACATCGCTTGCTATAAACGTTTATTGGTAGACAACAGCAGTCCCTGGACAGTGATTAATATCAGACAATGGCGAAATTAATGTTCCGGTTGACAGCCACATTACACAAATATGTCGGCAATAACTTGCCGATTTTACAGATATCATATTAGCGTTTATTTCTGCATTTCCAATGGTCAATATTGTGAATAGTGCAATAAATGAAACGTGGATGATATACCGGGCGTCTATTAGAATCACCACAGGCTCCGAAGTCCTGGGTGGGCGTTTTAAATAGAGGCAAGTGTTATTCAGCGAAGGGAAAATGATAAAAATATACGATTTTCTACCATCTGAACAAAAACATAACGAAGGGACGTTACTCTCAAACGTCTGACGGACTTGATTGTACTGTCTGTCAGTTTATGGACATTTTGGACCGAGACATTTTGGCCCACTTTGGTCATTATGGTACACTCGGTAAAAACAATTAAATACTGGTAATGTATATATCAATACAGCGTCAATCATTAATGCTGATCAGATTTACGCCTGTGGACGTTTCGGACTGTCACCGTTTCGGACCGTGGACATTTCGGTCCGTATCAGTGCAATTGGTTTCGGCCTATGGCCACATCCAGAACAAGACATATTTATTTTTACTCATCTCCTAGGAAATATCGGCCAACAATCCAACATGATGTAAATTTCACCCATATTATACGCGATGGGTTTGAGATGCTTTGAAAATGGTGTCTCCGTAACCGTGTAAATTCGAATTTCACTTCCGCTTTTGAAAGTGAAAGTAACAATTATGTTTTTTCCCCCGATTTTCAAGGAAGTTGCCTTCGAAATACTGGAAAGAAAAGGAATCTAGTTGGACCATTGGCTCCGATTTTGTTTCAACTTAGTACTGGGCGTTTATTAGAGGCACAAATTTCGTGAAAATCAGCCAAACAATCATTTTCAACGTAAAAAGTGGAGGGTGGGTGTCTATTAGAGCATGGGCGTCTATTAGAATCTTTACGGTATGTATACACGGATGTATTGAAATTGGTTATTGTCCAATGACAGGGTTGTTATAACATTTGAGACCGTTGTAAGGCAGCATTCAGTTTAATCAATGACAATTTCTGACGAAACTAGAAAATGTGTTCATAGAACACGGATGCCTCACCTCAAGTATCAAATCTGCACATCTACACATTATAAGGAGCTACAAACCAAGTATCAAGCCTCCAGCTATTACAGTTTCCAAACGTTTCACGAGATGAAAATTCTTATTAACTCTTTGCATGCTGGGAAATTTGTGGGCTATTAATAGTTAAAAAATAGCAGATGACAATTCATGATATTTTCTTTTATTTCTCGTTATAAATATCATGAATATGTCTTTGAATTTCCTTAGCAATTCTAATGAAATTCAAAGACATATTTACAGAGAGAAATAGAAAACATACGCGTAATTTGTTGGATGTTATTTTCACCGCTAGCATGCAAAAACATTAACCAAGAGAAATAACTATGAAATTATTGGCAATTATAGGTCACGGTCACATGAAGGTTCATTTGTTTCACAGTGGTTTCCAGTAGCCTATTTCATCAACATTGCAAAGTATACTTTACTAGCAAAGTATACTTTGAGGGAGTAATCATTTATTTTTCCTGAAATGCATTATTTCATATAGAACTAAAAAATGCATATATTTCATGATTAAAAGTATGCAGAATTATTATACTGAATTTATTACATTATCACAGCCATAATGGCTGTGATAATGTAATAAATTCAGTATAATAAAAATTAATAAATTTTTCAAAAAAAATGAAAATTTCTCCCTCAAAGTATACTTTGCTACTAAAGTATACTTTGCAATGTTGATGAAATAGGCTACAGTGCACGTCACTGGCTCCTGACAGCTGCAGTGTGCAAGTATGATGCACAGTAGTTTTTGTTTGTTTGTTTGTTGGGGTTTAATGGCCTATCAACAGCTAAGGTCATTTAAGGCCGGGTCAATGGGTTTAGTACTAAATCCCATATATTACCTGTAATGTACATGTACATGTTCAAGTACATGTACAAATGGGGGGAAAATCCCAAAATCAGAACTGAATATTTACAATAAAAAAACTATATATTCAGCCCTGAAATCAGAATAATCCTGATCTGATGCCAGGTCCTCGCCACACCAGAATCACTTGGCCCCCTCCCAAAAGCAGTAGGCTCAGCAATAATCTTACTACTCATATAATGGGCAATAACCCAATACTCCCAGGTAACAAACGAGCCAAATATAAAAACGTACCTGAGGGCCAAACCAGACAAAACCGTGAACGTGATTCCTATAAGGAGGAACCCCTACCGTTAATTTACGCTGTCGTGTTCGCCCGAGCAACCACCCACGATGCACAGTAGTACTGAAAATACAAGCTGTAAAAAAATTAACCAAGGGAAATAACTATGTAAATATGGCAAAAGTGAGTGAAGGTCGCACAAATGTCATTCGTTTCACAGTGGTGTGCGTACACATCACTGGCCCATGATGAAAGTATGATAGCTGTATGCCAAATACCATTGAACATACCAGCTATAACAAAAACTTTAACCAAGGGAATGAAAGTGAATGGGCTGAAAGGTACATGCCCACTCAGTAAAATAAATATTACTTAATTATTATTTCTGTATAGCGGGCACTCGTAATTTTTAGAACTGGTGGAATAGTGACACAATTATACACTTATTTAATTCCAATAATGCCCCCGACTCAGTAGGCGCAAATGTTCTTTATATCAGAGACATCATCGGAGACATTTTCCGGCAAAATAAACATTCATTCACCATTGCCCCATGTATTGATTGGCATTTTTATACATTTTAAATCAGACGTAAATTACCACACTGATATCAGGGGCGATAACCGCGTTTCATTCAAATGTTAACGGACATTACTATTTATTCTCTGTATTTATTTTTAAATGTACAATGTACAACAGACAGACGGAAATACAAGAAGAATGCCGAAGGTGACATATATACGCCCGTTAAGGTGTAGCCAGTATACAAGGGGGGTAACTCCATGCAAAAAGAAATCAGTAACACTGATGGGTGTACGACTCGGAAACTAAAACTTAAAAACAATTTTTTTACGCAAACTGAAAGAGTGTCGAAGGTCGAAGGATTCTTCCTCTTGTCCTGACATGGCCAGTCAATAAGCGGAAATAACTCACTGAAAACCAACAGGATTCTTCCTCTTGTCCTGACATGGCCAGTCAATAAGGGGAAATAACTCACTGAAAACCAATAGGATTCTTCCTCTTGTCCTGACAAACATGTGTAGCAAACTTGGTTTATTATATTTCAAGTAGAACTCTAGTTATTGTGCGGACAAGGATACAGAGCGTGAAAATTAATTACAAAGCGATCGCCGGAGAGTGTCTCACCCACTAAACGAGGCGATCACCACGAAAGTCAAGGTCACCAAGGTCAAGGTCACAATATGAGGAAGTCCAAAATTATTGATACGAAGGTCATGGTCACCAAGGTCATGGTCACACAAATGACACTGGGTGGATAGCCATCAAAGTGAGGAAGCTATTGGTGACGTTTGGTAATGATCTAATCAGGAGATATTCAACGTTAGGACATATGTCCAAACTTGTTGAAAATGGGTGTATAAAAACTATACACCCCTCAGCATACATTGTATGCTGGAGGTATAATAAAATACAATTTGATTGAGAAATAAAGAAAATAAAAATGATGCCGAACCATCACAATATACACGCACTTGGCATAATTGCAAAATTGTAAGCGCAATTTTTTTTTATCTGTAAGTAAAAAGTCACCCTCCCCAAAAAAAATTATTTTCCTATGGGAATTTAACAGAGGGGCTAAAAATAGATTTTTTAAAAAATATTTTAATTATTTGTGGACAAATTTTCAAAAATCAACTTGTTTTCTTAGTTACATCATTTTCGCCAGGTTTCGGAGTCAATTTCACTAGTTTTTAACTATTTATAGCCCACAAGTTTCCCCGCATGCAAAGAGTTAATAGCCAAAAGTTTGTAGGCACAAAAACGTGGAACAGACAGAAGTCAAAATTCAAAGATGATAATCCGATATATAGAGGTTGAATCAAAAATAGAAATGTATTGAGCACATCTAAACACCCTAAAAATGCTACATTCCAAGTGTCAAGCCTCTACCTATTGTAAGGTTTAAGAGATCTACAATTTGCAAGAAATATGATGGATGGCTGGAAATACAGATGGATGCACAGATGGAAGAACAAACACCCACGATGAAAACAACTTACAATTATTTGCCTTGAAACAAAAATGGGTACAATATAATTTCTCTAAACCGGACACCTAGGCAACATATGTGATTTTACTTTTGATGGATATCTTGATCACTTATCTTGGATGTTAATGTATGTTCATGATTGCAAAGCATGCCAATATATTCCAGAATGGTCATATGCCTGATTTACAGTGGAATCTCTAAACCGGCTTAGGGAGGTTCCACTGTATAAAAAATATAAGGGAAATGTTTGCAGCTGCGTTGCGACGCACTTGACCCATCGTGCATAGTTAGTTTTGTCTTGAGGCAGCCCAGAAAATAATAAGAATCACACCTGTTATTATTTCCGACTATATTGCGATGTTACTTGTAAAATGCTGTTTGTTTGTCTGTGCACTAATTGGCTGGAACGCCTGTCTGTGAATAATTAGTTACATGTACCTGTATATTGGCTGCCAGTTGAGTAAAAGTATCATACAACATAAGCATTAACCCTTCCTTTCACTCCTATGTAACTGGAATGGATAAATGCCCACTCAATAGGCACAAACTCTTCTTTATAGGAAGTACATAAGTGTGTAATTGTGTCACTATTCTACCAGTTCTAAAAATTACGAGTGCCCGCTATACAGACAAAATAATTTAGCAATATTTATTTTACTGATAGTGACTGGCGGTGGTATTAGGCTATTTTCATATGCAAATGAGGCATGACATTTTTTAATTATTTATACTAATTAAATGCGTCACTTGAAAAAATAATATTTTCGACAGATTATAATGTCTGATCATTGCACATCAAACAATAAATACAGATAATAAATAGTATTGTCCGTTCACATTTGAAGGAAACACGGTTATCGCCCCTGATATCAGTGTGGAAATGTACGTCTGATATAAAATGTATAATAATGCCAATCAATACGTGCAGTAATGGTGAATGAATGTTTATTTTGCCAGAAAATGTCTCAGATGATGTCTCTGATATAAAGAGCCATGTGTGTCTACTGACTGGGCATGTACATTTAATTTAATATTGCAGCCAATCCAATGGTCACACAATGATTTTCAGACCAGTCCATTTATGAAAGAGGGTGTTTTTCTTCTCAAAAATATGAAAATTGCTTGCAAAAAGTGCAGATCCTGACGTCACGGCTCATCTGGATCTACACTGTTTGTCAATACCACTATACAGGCATGTGGTGTTGAAAGGATTAATTGTAGATCCTGGTCCTAACTTTCATTCCCACAATATGATTCAGATATTATCTTGACAACAGTAGTAAGAATAATGCCGTGACTGAATGGCACCATTCAAACAGCATAGGCCCTGATCAGACTGTCCATATGCACCATTCAAACAGCATAGGCCCTGATCAGACTGTCCATATGCGCCATTCAAACAGCATAGGCCCTGATCAGACTGTCCATATGCACCATTCAAACAGCATAGGCCCTGATCAGACTGTCCATATGCACCATTCAAACAGCATAGGCCCTGATCAGACTGTCTCCCATATGCACCATTCAAACAGCATAGGCCCTGATCAGACTGTCCATATGCGCCATTCAAACAGCATAGGCCCTGATCAGACTGTCCATATGCGCCATTCAAACAGCATAGGCCCTGATCAGACTGTCCATATGCACCATTCAAACAGCATAGGCCCTGATCAGACTGTCCATATGCGCAGGCTGTTTGGAGCCAAGCTGATCACAAATGCTATAAGGTACGTTTTCCAAGCATACGTTTCATATGGTCCCAAGGGATGGTACAGTAAAATATTTCAGCACTTAAAGACAGTGTCCTGATCTGGTTCCAGGCACCCTTAATAAACCAGTAGCCTATTTCACCAAAATTGCAAAGTATACTTATCTAGGTAAGTATACTTTGAGGGAGTAATCATTTATTTATCATGAAATGCATTAGTTCATATAGAACTAAGTACTGCATATATTTGATGATTAAAAGTATGCAGAATTATTATACCAAATTTATTACATTATAACAGCCAAATTCAGTATAATAAAAATTAATAAATGTATCCTTAAATTGAAAATTTCTCCCTCAAAGTTTGTTTGTTTATTGGGGTTTATTTGTTTGTTTGTTTGTTTGTTTTGTTTGTTTGTTTGTTGGGGTTTAACGGCCTATCAACAGCTAAGGTCATTTAAGGCCGGGTCAATGGGTTTAGTACTAAATCCCATATATTACTTGTACAAGTACATGTACATGTTGAAGTACATAAAATAAAAAACAATAAAAATCAAAGTATTGAAAGTACTGAGCTGCGAGCCCAACTGAAATGGGTGGTAAACAGTGTTTTAGTATATTTTCCTTTAAATATTTCAAATAGAGTAATTGTAGTAAATGGTTTTATGGGAAACTGCATAACACTCGAGATTCCTATAAGGAGAAACCCCTAGCGTTAATTTATGCCATCACATTCGCCCGACCAACCACCCACTGTTTATTGGGGTTTAATTGCCTATCAACAACTAAGGTCATTTAAGGCTGGTTAATGGGTTTAGTACTAAATCCCATATATTACCTGTACAAGTACATGTACACGACATGACGTTCAAGTACATGTACAAATGGGGGGAAAATCCTGAAATCAGAACTGAATATTTACAATAAACAAGAATTCCGCAGAATCAAATGTCTCGCCTTGTTCTGCCTTGTTCCGCCTTGACCTTGAGCCTGGGGCCTTGACCTTGGGGCCCCGAGAATAGTCCTATATTCATCTACATATCATAGTAAAGGTATGTATAAAGTATGATGACTGTAGCTGATAAGGTGTTGAAGTAATGACCGTAACACGAAAACTTAACATTGAATGATGCCGCCACAGCCGCCCGCCCGCCGCCACCGCCCGCCGCCACCGACTCCGGAAAAGCAAAACCTATGTCTCGCTTTCTGCTTTCGCGGGCGAGACAAAAACTATATATTCAGCCCTGAAATCAGAATAATCCTGATCTGGTGCCAGGTCCTTGCCACACCAGAATCACTTGGCCCCCCTCCCAAAAGCAGCAGGATCAGTAATAATGTTACTAATTTTATAATGGGCAATAACCCAATTCAACTCCCAGGTAACAAAAGCGCCAAAGATAAAAAAAGTACCTGAGGGCCAAACCAGGCAAATCGTGATTCCTACAAGGAGGAACCCTACTGTTAATTTACGTCGTCTCGTTCGCCCAAAACTAAAGTTATTTTAGACCGGGTCAAATGACATATTTCACATGTTGTGACAGGTGGAAATACCCAAAATCAGAACTGAATATTTAAATGTAAAGATACCCTCCCATGCTCCAAAAGTTGTAAGGCATGTTGTTTCACCAACAGTCCAATATATACTTATAATGTGTTTGTGTCAGAGTAATCGATATACCGTATGTGCTACTGGTAACCAGTATCATAATTATGCAAGTAGGAATGGATTTGATTAATTGAGATTTTACATCTGTTTCACCCATTAGAGATGGGATAATATTATAATACATGTAGTATATTTTTGAGAAAATACAAGAAAATGTCCCCAGTGGCAGATTGGAGAAACTGTGGCAAAGTTAATTAACTAAAAATGATAAGCATTCATAAGTGCATTTACAGAAAAAATATACATTCAGGGCAATTAGAATAACCTGACCTGGTACCATGTCCTCACCATACCAGAGTCACTTAGCCACACTCTATAATGCGTATTATAAACCGGATTCAACTCTCGAGTACCAGAAAGCCAACAAGAGTGCCGAAGGTCACAATATACGCCCGTCGAGGCAAGGCCAGTTAACAAGGGGAGATAACTCACTGACAATTAATAGGGTTCTTGCTGTGACAAACATGTATATTGAATTTGGTCACAATCTGTCAAAATAAATAGGCTTCTTCGTCTTGCCGTGATAAACATGTATACCAAATTTGTTTACGATCGGTGAAGTAGAACTTGAGTTATTGCGTGGACAAGGATACAGAGTGTTGCCAAGGGTCGATAAGTCATCAGAAATTTTTCAAAATCAATAGACTTCTTCGTATTGCCGTGATAAACATGTATACCGAATTTGGTTATGAGCGATAAAGTAGAACTTGAGTTATTGCGTGGACAAGGACACAGAGTGCGAAAAATAAAAATGGCCGCCGAGGGGAGATGTCATCGGAAATTTTTCATAATCAATAGGCTTCTTCGTCTTGCCATGATAAACATGTATACCAAATTTGTTTACAATCGGTGTAGTAGAACTTCGAGTTATTGCGTGGACAAGGATAGCGAGAAAAATAAAAATGGCCGCCAAGGGAAGATAAGAAATGAAAATGTTTTGAAAATAAATAGGCTTCTTCATATTGCCGTGATAAACATGTATACCGAATTTGGTTACGATCGGTGAAGTAGAACTTGAGTTATCGCGTGGACAAGGATACAGAGTGCGAAAAATAAAAATGGCCGCCAAGGGGAGATAAGTCATCGGAAATTTTTTAACTTCATCTTGCCGTGATAAATATGTATACCGAATTTGGTTACGATCGGTGAAGTAGAACTTGAGTTATCGCGTGGACAAGGATACAAAGTGCGAAAAATAAAAATGGCCGCCAAGGGGAGATAAGTCATTGGAAATTTTTGAAAATAAATAGGGTTCTTTGTCTTGCCGTGATAAACATGTACAGGGATCCTCTAGATTATCGGACAAAAATCGCAGTTTTTTAATGATATTTTTATTAAAATAGCAGCTACGGGCATACAATTTTCACAGAACAATCGTCGGTTCTTGCTTTCTCAATGCATGCAAACTATTGAGCAAACTGTGCCATTTTTCTCACTTAAAATTGGGTCAGATCATCAGTCGTAAGATTGCCCCAAAATTAACATCGACAATCAATTATCCAGACAAATGTATAACCGTCTTATAACTTGTATTCTCATCTTAAAATCATAATTTTATTGCCTGAAAACCAGTATCAACAGCATTTTGAAGTTTTGCAGAAAAAACAATCACCATTCGCTTCTTGGAAAACATCGTATTTATAGAATTTATAGAACAACTCTGCAATGACGTAATGGGCGCACTCGATTAACCTCGTCATAATTTGGTAGAAAAATCCGTGGTAAAGAGGCCCATAAAGGAAATTCTGATCGTTTCGTACACTGGTGTTTTCGCACCTGTAGATTTTACCCACAAATTAATATGGGTGCGAAATCGTGTGTAATGGCTTGGGTCTGAAATGGCTTGGGGCGATTTGGCCTTGAAACATTTATTATTTGTTTTTGGATAAGTAGCTCTTCGTTCTTTTTCTATGATGATTCATTTTCGCATTCCTTCCTATCTGCTCTGTATTGTACATTGTGTAACAGTCTGAAAATGATATTGGAGGAATGCATCGTATCGTCTGCATACTTCACACAACAGAGTATTGAAGAACTCTATAGGGGCCTCAAATTATGCGCATGCGCAGTGACAGATACAAGCCCCCGCGCGACTTTTGACGTTGTAAAGAACTTGTGGACATAGTTGGGGGGAATGTTTTCAGCAAATTTTACTAAAATATTTACCTTGGCGATATATTATTCACACTGGCATGGAAACAGCAAGCACCTGAGTGACTTAGATGTGTTCGTTGCAAAATCGGATCAAATGAATGCGTTTAATTAACAGCTATTTTCATTTGTCCGATAAATTGATTGTCCGGATAATTGGTATGACCCCTGTATACCAAATTTGGTTACGAGCGGTGAAGTAGAACTTGAGTTATCGCGTGGACAAGGATACAGAGTGCGAAAAAGAAAAATGGCCGCGAAGGGGAGATAAGTCATCAGAAATTTTTCAAAATCAATAGGCTTCTTCATTTTGCCGTGATAAACATGTATACGGAATTTGGTTAAAATCCGTCAAGTAGAACTAGTTATTGCGTGGACAAGCTGTGCCCCGCCCGCCCGCCCGCCCGCACAAGATGAATACATAATACGTCCTGTTTTTTTCAAACGGGCATATAAAAATGTACTTGAGGGTCAAACCAGGGATATTGGGATTCCGTGAAGGATGAATGCCATTGTTAAATTTACCCTTCACATGCTCCCAACCAACTGCTGCCCATACCTTACGGATGGATTCATGGTTACCCTCCCAATCTCCTAGTAGGATAGGAGCTTCTGAGAATTGTCAAGAAGAGTGTGGGAATAAAAAGAAAGTGAAAGTGAATGGGGTTAATGTCCAAGCAACAGCTAAGGTCATATAGAGATGGGACCACAGTTTAATGTCCCACAAACAGATAAGGTCATGAGATGGGATCACAGTTTAAAATCTCCCACGACAGACCAGTGGGATGGTAATACTACGTAAGTATTTTTCACACCTAGGGAAGGATTGAACTCGCAGCCTCTGGTATTGAAGACTAATACCATATCCCTAGGTCACGACCCATCCCCATTATATAAAGAAACTGCAGCTTGCATGTGCTTAGAAAAATATACAGAACATCTTTGCAAGGTCAGCATGTCGAGCCTATCAAGAAAAACTGTTGTACTACATTTACACGACATTATACATTTGGCTGAACTATAAGTATGTTATTGTTCACATACTGGATTTTTCAGGAACTAAATGCTGCGGTCGCTGGTGCTCCCTTGTATTTAATTCCTTAAAAATCCAGCACAAAAATATTTACACAATTCCCTAACATTTGACTGTCCAAAATTTATATCCCAGTAAACTCCCACGCCGAACTACTTTCCGTAACCGTGAGGCGCAGTTAAAATAATTCTTAAGAAAACAGAAAATAAACACATTTTCTTGATGAATTTATTTACTTGGAAAAGTCGCGGGAATAATGGACGAGGCCTTCCGGCCTTCGTCCAGTATTCCCGCGACTTTTCCAAGTTTATATCCCCGATAAATTCCACAAAAAAGCCATTCATTCCTTATAATTCCAGCATTTGAAATGAATTCATCAAGAAAAAAGTGTTTATTTTCCGTTTCCTTAAGAATTATTTTAACTGCGCCTCACGGTTACGGAAAGTAGTTCGGCTTGGGAGTTTACTGGGATATAAATTATGGAGAGAGACTTGGTATGGGCCAATCAAATGTTAGGGAATTGTGTAAATATTTTTGTGCTGGAATTATTTCCTTAAAAATCCAATATGTGAACAGTAACTGTTGAACAGGAAATGGAAAATCAATACTTGGATGGTACACTGCATTCTACACTTGGCTGAACTATAAGTATGTTATTGTTCACATATTGGAATATGTCAGGAACTAAATGCTGCATTTGCTGTAGTGTTCCCCTCACATTATACCTTAAAAATCCAATATGTGAACAATAACTTATAGGAGTGGGCTAGCAGATTAGGATGGCGCTATATAGGCTGGCCACTAAGGCTACAATCACACAAGACTGGTTTATTTACACCCAAAGCAGGGTATATGGTTTATTAACTAAAATGTTGCCAGAATCAATTCCAAGAAACAGCAGCATGGCACCGGACATAATGAACGTATTACAACCAGGCAGTTATTACAAACAAGAGGCCCAAATGGGCCTGTATCGCTCATCTGAAATTATTATCCCCATTATACCCCTGCGGGCACCGCCCATTTTTTATCTCAAGGTCATCATTATTAATAAATCTGAAAGAGCATTGACTACAGATCATTCCTGCTAACTTTCAGCGAAATCAGTCTGGCGGGTTCCTGAAAAGAATTTTAAAAAATTTACCTAATTTTCTGTGGCGGTCAACTTTGATTGAATGACGATCTCACAAATGTGAAAATGCTTCACCCACGGACCATAACCTTGAAGTTTCACCAGCAGTGGCCAAGCAGTTCACAAGATGAACACGTTTGAAATCTATAATAAAAGTATGACCTTTTGACCTTTCGGCGGCCAGCTTGGATAACCTATATTATAATCATCCGATTTTAACAAATAATTCTCCGAAGTAACCGCTTCCTCGATGCCTTTGATTTGACATATGACATGACCATATTTGGTCAAATGTGAAATTTGACCCCTACTTGACCATTTTAACAAATCTGAAACAGCATTGACAATTGATAATAATTCCTGCCTATTTTCGTTGAAATTGGCCAGGCGGCTCGTGAGAAGAGGATTGTTTAATAATTTTACTAACTTTTCCACGGTGGTCATCTTGGAATATGCGACGACCTCCCAATTTTACAAATTTTGACGTGCCCCCACCCATAGATCATCCATGTGTAGTTTTACCAACATTGGCCCAGTAGTTTGTGAGAAGTGTGGACGGACGGACGAAAAAGCGGTAACAATAGATCACTGGAGGCTTTAGCTGAGGTCAGCTAAAAATATGCAATTCGCTGGGTTATTTGTCTCACACAAATAAAACAAGAGTGCCGTAAGTCACAAAACACACCCGTCGAATGTGGGCCAGACAGCGAAGATGTAGAAATGTGAAGCTGTCACCAAGGCAAGAAGGTGAATTTGAAAATTGATAGCATTATTTTGTCCTCTTGTTGTCATAAACTGGTATACTAATTTAGGTAGAGATGTGTATGTAGAAATTTTTATAGAATTGCATACAAGAAATGTAGAAAAAATGTCTAAGTTAAAAACAGGTGCACATCTTCAATATGTGTAGAAGACGTGTGTATAGTTTCAGATTGATTGGCGTATTTTGTGACTTATGTAGTTTTCTGTCCGCCGCTCGACTGCACACCCGCCTGCCAGAATTAAATGCGGTAAAACATAATACGTACCGTTTTTTAATACACATAATAACACAGACTTGAAAAATATGGCCATCGTCTGACAAAGGAAAATAAGATCACAAGAAATGTGGCACGTCAGTAAAAAATTAGAAGTTTGGAAATCGATGTAGTTTGTTTGTTTATTGGTGATTAACGGCCTATCAACAAAAGGCCATGTAAGGCCGGGCAAACGGGTTCGATCCCGTTTTAACCTGCTGCATTGGGGGGAAAATTCCAAAGTTAGCACGGAATATTTACATCGAGAAAAAATATATTCAGCCCTGAAATTAGAATAACCCGACTCGGTGCCAGGTCCATACCACACCAAAGTCCCTTGGCCCCTTCCCCTAAAATGGGATTACCAGTAATCGTAATACTCACATAAGGTATAACACAAAATGCCAAAGACGTATGTGAGGGCCAAAACAAGTCTCCAGTCGGAATTCCGGTAAGGATGAACCCCGATTGTTACACTACCCATCACATGCTCCCACCTGCCACCCACCAAAATGTATATAGAGAATAGTAGGTTAGTGCCATGAATGGGAATGCTGGTATTATAAGGAATGAATGGCCTTTTTGTTGAATTTATCGGGGATATAAACTTGGAAAAGTCGCGGGAATACTGGACGAAGGCCTCAACTTCATTCATTCATATTGCCTACCGATGAGGGGATACTTAGCCTATTTTTGCCATGGCATTTATCATATACAGTCGCACCTGTACTTACGGCCACCTGTATTAAGCGTCTCCCTCCGTTAAGCGGCCATTTTATTTCCCCCCAATGAAAATTACTCTAAAATGCACCTGTATTAAGCGTGAACCTGTCTAACGCGGCCAACGGACAGGCAAAATCGTCCATTTTGCCTCGAAATCCTCGTTTTAGCGGCCATTCTCGGCAAAATATCGGAAATTCTAAAAAAAAAGCTGGGACCAAATTCGTTCAGATAATCCCCATTTCCCACCCAGTGACCTAAATCTCGCTAATTGCAGGCCTGCCAAACTGTTTACAATACCATTTCAATTTGTTTTATGACACCCGATTGTTTGACCAAATTTTAAATTTTCATCACATCATTACGCGATTCACTAAAATCATGACTACCCGCTGTGACAATAAAAGTCAAGGGTCGATAGTTTCAATAATTCCCCTAGCCAAACATTGCTTCTGGCTACTATAGTTGTCAGTTCAAAACACGTGTTATTCTCGTGGCCGAGTTATTTATACAGTACAGCCAATCGCTGGTAAGTAAAGGCAGCCCTTAGTGGCATGATTGACAGGTTACTGTGGCGAAAGACGTCGGCAATATATCTATCAGCGATTGATCATGAACCCGCTATAGTTAACTCCCTCCGAATACTCTCAACCAGACAAACAAACACATGCAAACACGCGTTTATTTCAACCAAATATGGCTAACTGTATTGTCAGAAAACATGAATAAGTCTGTAAATATCACGGACAATTTCGGCGATTTCGTACCTACGTAGTTTCGTCCTTTTGCAACTTTTTCCAATCGATGTTAACGTAACCCGATTTTTATGATAATTCAGTTTGGTATTAACTAAATATACAGAATTTATGCACATCCAAGTTCATAAATGATATTTTAAGGGAATTTAAACGGATTAATTTGCATGCATCATAATGTGCAAGTTATAGCGAGCGTGGCATGGGGACTGCTGTTATAAAGCCGAGCTATGCTGACCGTGGGCCGTTGCCTAACTACATACGCCAGACAAACTGGTGATTTTCGGACGAACTGGTACATCTTGTAACAACAAACACGCGATTGACCCATCAAATTATTAAACGTTCCGTTTGATAATCCATTCTATTGTGCTTATTGTATTTACATTATCCAGTAGCGGATTCGGGGGGGGGGGGGGGGCTTCAGAAATCCCGATTTTTCTTCTTACACAAAGACGCATTTTGTGTTTGGCATTTCTAATTGACATAGGCGCCGCTTAGATCAATGAGTATTCGAAATTAAAGTAAACACTGTATATCATGATGTACATATGAACATATGACTGTACATTAATTGTACATATCTATATGGAACAAGTTATAAGTCGGTCCAAGATGAACCTCCATTAAGCACCCACCTGTGTTAAGCAAGCAATTTTGGACTTTCCCATGGCCGCTTGCTTAAGACAAGTTTGACTGTACATTTGAGAAAATGGTGAACAATGGGGGAATGCAGCAGCTGACATGTATTTCTCATATAAATAATACAGGAACATCCCCACCCACCAGATGGCTGACAGCTAAGCCAACCCACCAAAATATTGCTGTGATATAAGAGGGACGTTAACCCTTTCCTAAGTAACTGGAATGGATTTTGATATGTTAATTTTGCAACCATTCCAACTGTCACAAAATGATTTCAGACAAGTCCATTTATGAAAAGGGGGTGTTTTTGTTCTCAAAAATATGAAAATTACTTGCAAAAAGTGCAGATTCGGATGAGGTGACTCGTCACGAGCCAGCACATCTGGATCTACACTGTTTGCCAATACCACTATACAGGCCTGTGGTGTTGAAAGGGTTAAGTACAATAGTAGGCCTGAAAGTGTTGCTAATCTTTTTATGTGTTGCCAATGGTTTGAATCAAAATGAAACAAATACTTTGTATGAAAGCGTCCAGGGGCCCGTTTCACTAAACTTCTTATGATACAAACTTTCTTACGTCTACGATACTTTTCGTACGAACTTCTTGCGAACTTCTTACGTGCGTTCGCTAACATGTTCGTGCGAAATTTCTTAAGTTACAAACTTCTTAAGAACTCTTCGGTATTGGAAATCCATCAAGCCCTTTGAATGTAAACTTCCGGTCAGACTTTGACAACCAGACAACAGCTGTCAAATCAACTTCCTTAGTCCAGCATGCTGAAAACCAGGAAAGTGAATTGGACTGACATTGAGACTTTTTTTTTGTCCCATCCACGGCCCCCAGGGACTAACTCCTAATTAGGAGATAGAAAGTCATAATTAGGAGATATTAAGTGCTAATTAGGAGATACCAACTCCTAATTAGGATATATAAATATTTTTTAGCATTGGAACCAGGACGCTTCCACAGCTTTGTGATGTGTGTATGTAATGAAGTTGGGATAATTGAATAGGGTTCAAAACAGTATGGGGCACATTTGCTATCTACAATATCCTTCCAGCAATGAAACCACAATATCCTGATCTGGTGCCAAGTACCTTTACTCATGCGACTCATCATGCTCACTCAGATTTGCCTATGCATACCTGTATACTTATTAGAGGTGCAACGATACGGTAAAACCCGTATTGCGATATATTGCAATACAACAAACCCATATTGCAATACGTATTGCGATATTATACCATGTATCATGCATGAACAAATAATAATAAAAACAAACAGGAGATAAAGAACAATCTTTATTGTTTATTGTTGTCATTAGAACACATCAAAACGCTGTGTGGGTCAGGACTGTTCCCAGAAACGGTTGACATTAATGATTATTTCTGGACGAGAGTAAATTAGGGAGAAGTGATCAAAATCATATTTTCCCTGATTTTTTCTCTTACTTATAGTTATCGCGTAACTGTATACATTAACTCTATGTTTTCAAAATCATGCATATCTATTAGACGGGTAGAGGCATCAACATGCTGAGGAAATGTAGTAGATTGTAGAATTTGAAAATAGACTGTAGAATTTGAAAAAAAAAATAAAATCTTTATTTCATCTCAAAAGTATATGTTGTTACCACCCATTTGAACCTCTTTAACTGTGTACATAAATATCGTTTATGAACTTGGATGTGCATAAATTCTGTATATTTACTTAATACCAAACTGAATTATCATAAAAATCGGGTTACGTTAACATCGATTGGAAAAAGTTGCAAAAGGACGAAACTACGTAGGCACGAAATCGCCGAAATTGTCCGTGATATTTACAGACTTCATGTTTTCTGACAATAGAGTTAGTCATATTTGGTTGAAATAAACAGTTAGTAATGTAATAAACAATACTTGTTTTCGGCATAAAAGGATTGCATTAGAATATATCGATTTCGTATTTAATTCTTCACTTTTCGGCGAAAAAGAAAGTTGCAATCATGGGCGGAAGCATCCGCGCTGTGTTGGCCACGACTCTGTTCGTCAGGTGGTGCTTTCAGTGGGTATACCCACAATCGTAGCTAACGATTGGATGCTATTTTTATTTCGGAAATGGTATCCCACAAAGCGTCATAAGCTGACAAAAATGTATGTAGACAACTACGAAATTCGGAGGGAGTTCGGAGGGAGTTAACTCTACCTCGTTCATGATCAATCGCTGATAGATCTATTGCCGACGTCTTTTGCAAACAGTAACCTGTCAATCATGCCACTAACTGTCAATCATGCCACTAAGGGCTGCCTTTACTTACCAGTGATTGGCTGTACTGTATAAATAACTTCGCCACGAGAATAACACGTGTTTTGAACTGACAATTATAGTAGCCAGAAGCAATGTTTGGCTAGGGGATTATTGAAACTATCGACCCGTGACTTTTATCGTCACAGCGGGTAGGCATGATTTTAGTGATTCGCATAATGATGTGATGAAAATTTGGTCAAACTATCGGATGTCGTAAAACAAATGGTATTGTAAACAGTTCGACAGACCTGCAATTAGCGAGATTTAGGTTACTGGGTGGGAAATGAACCCAGGTAACAGTACGGTTTACAAACTTTACACACGGAATTTGCTGCAAAACTTCCAGATGTGTTGATGTCTGAGATTACTCACTACATGTATTAGTCATCTAATTGAGGAGTGTTTATTACAAATATTGACTTCTGTCATATTAAAAATTATGTTTTGAATGATTTTGAATAATTTTACACATTATTTTAACACAAGATGGCGACCGAAAATATGGTGTAAATATCGCGATACGCGAAAACCGTACCGCGATACGTATCGTCAGGATGACATATCGCAATATACCGGTATACCGATATATCGTTGCACCACTAATACTTATAATTCCATTCAAATACCAAGAAAAGCTGGTTGTTTCATTAATACAAAAATAATTTATTTTCAGTATCAGCTAACCTCATTATCAGCTGAACATACAGCATGATAGATGCATTTTGTTGTTCTTCAATTACACAAGATGCTCAATTTGCCCTTTAAAGATAACTGTTTCGCTATTCGATGTATTTCTTCTTGAGACGGTTCAAATGAGTGGCAACAACATTATTCTTTTGTAAAAATAAAAAAGAAACAATAAGATACTTTTAACGGAAAGTATTGTATCCAAATACAGGTTAATACTATACAGGCACAACACTCTAAATCAGATACCCACACTGGTGTGCCTAATTTTTATTTGTTTTCCTGTCATTTATCTCATGTAATGATAGCTGTTCATGATTGCAAAGCAAACTACAGTGGAACATATCTAACACCCCAGGGACCACAGATGCATTACATCTGTATATACAGCCCAGATTTGTACATGGTTCCACAAACGATTGACTGCCTATCGTTTACAAATAATTACAAAATTATTTCGCTGGTTTAAAAAAATCACATTTAAATCAAGGAAAACCGTTTTCTAATTAAAACAATGAAAACACTGTTAAAACGATGTGTTGAAAGGAACAACGGGCAGTTAAATAGTTGAAAGCCGGGTTTTTAAACGAACATATAGTTTTCACGTACAACAAAACAGACGATAATCATTTATATGCATATCGTTGTACAAAATGATCGTTTTCACTGCGCTTTCCATTCAATTTTGTCTGTTTCGTTTGGGAACCTTCAACAAATCTTCAAACTATATAGTGTCAAGATATGAAGATACTGTCTAGAAAGTGGCATTCGACTCGAGACTGCTGTACAAAAACCTACCTCGAAAAGAGCCATCTCAAAAAGATCTGCACCCATTTCAGTCTAAGGATACGATAATGTTTGTTGAAAAAATCTAATTATTTTGTTTATTTATCCATAAAGGTAGATATTGTCACCACTCATTTGAACTGTCTCGTCGAGACAGTTCAAATGAGTGGTAGCAACATATACATGTACTTTCGAGATGAAATAAAGAAAAGCGTTTTTTTTCCTAAAAAGTTTCATACTACTATAATTGTATACTGTCTTTAAAGGTACATGCCCACACAGTAGGTTATAATATAGTGATACAGATACATTTGTATATTCTGTATGTATGACATTTCCTGGCAAAATAAACATTCATTCACCATTACCCCACGTATTGATTTGCATTACACTGCAGCTCCATTATAACGCAGTGGTCGGGGTCCAAGATTTCAAACCGCGATCGAATCCGACTGCGTTATAAAATTTCTGGACATACATGGGTACTGGTACTGCACGGGTTACTGGTATCATTCGCATTTCGGTTACCAACTATGGCGGGAATTCCATTAGCAACGGACCCATATAAAATCATGTCATTTGAACAGAAGTTAAAGTAATTATTAATAATGCCTATGACATACAAACTTGTATGTATTAATGTATTAAACATAGGAGTTATTTATAAAATCATGCTTATTACGCTGTATAGTGCTCGCGATAGACAGACGCTTATTACAATGTATACTACTCGCGATCAACAGACGCTTAAACGGATTAATTGATAATAAACTAGAAATGTGGCCTGTCGGCACACGAATGCCCCCGCTGGCAGCCAAAGAAAACGAGGCATATTTGATTATAAGCCATTTACCCGAGCGTTAAGGTTTCGAACGCACCAAGTCTGTGACCTTGACCCTGGGCTTAGCGGGGGTGGGACGAATGTGGATTTGTCACAGGGCGGTAGAGGACCATTGGAGCAATGCGTGTGTGAAATGTGAAGCAGATCCGAGCAAGGAAACAGAAATTATAAGCCATTTACCCAGCGTTAAGGTTTCGAAAGCACCAAGTCTGTGACCTTGACCCTGGGTTTAGCGGGGGCGGGACGAATGTGGATTTGTCACAGGGCGGTAGAGGACCATTGGAGCAATGCGTGTGTGAAATGTGAAGCAGATCCGAACAAGGAAACAGAAATTATAAGCCATTTACCCAGCGTTAAGGTTTCGAAAGCACCAAGTCTGTGACCTTGACCCTGGGCTTAGCGGGGGCGGGACGAATGTGGATTTGTCACAGGGCGGTAGAGAACCATTGGAGCAATGCGTGTGTGAAATGTGAAGCAGATCCGAGCAAGGAAACAGAAATTATAAGCCATTTACCCAGCGTTAAGGTTTCGAAAGCACCAAGTCTGTGACCTTGACCCTGGTCTTAGTGGGGGCGGGACGAATGTGGATTTGTCACAGGGCGGTAGAGGACCATTGGAGCAATGCGTGTGTGAAATGTGAAGCAGATCCGAGCAAGGAAACAGAAATTATAAGCCATTTACCCAGCGTTAAGGTTTCGAAAGCACCAAGTCTGTGACCTTGACCCTGGGCTTAGCGGGGGCGGGACGAATGTTGATTTTTCACAGGCGTAGAGGACCATTTGGAGCAATGCGTGTGTGAAATGTGAAGCAGATCCGAGCAAGGAAACAGAAATTATAAGCCATTTACCTAGCGTTAAGATTTCGGGACGTCGGGACGTACGTACGTACGCCGGTAACACTATATGCCCCCCTCACCATTCGGTGGCGGGGGCATAATAATAATGCCTATGGTCACGTGTCCTGCCTATTCATGCGGTTGATACGTGCATAATCTCAGGATGTGGGGTCACGTGATCTATTGTTTACGCTGCCAGCCGTGGGCTGCAGTGTAAACAATAATGCTGAAACACCAGTCTATTTATAGAACGCTAAATATTACACCTGGGAGTAAAGAAAAAGAAAGGCGATCGAACACGCAACCATTTATTAGCGACAATTATGTGTAATTGAATTGATTAATAAATATGCCTATTAACATGATTACCTGATTAAAGGTACATGTATTACATTTGCTAACATACTAATAATAATCCTTTCATGGACTTTGAACTTCGTTGTTTGAATAAACTTGCAGAAATCACGAATCAACTAATTACACGATGACTACGACGTCCGACGATTTTTGTTGTTGTTTTTTTTCTTTGTTTTTTTTTTTTTGTTTTTTTTTTTTTTTTTCTCGATTTTTAAAAAAAAAAATTTTGATCCATGAGAGACCCGCGTTATAATGGAGATCGCGCTATAGGCGACCGCGTTATAATGGAGCTGCAGTGTATTATACATTTATTTTAGACAAACATTTTCACACTGATATCAGGGGCTATAACAGCGTTTCCTTAAAATATTAACGGACATTACTATTTATTATCTGTATTTATTATCATACTTTATAATCTGTCGAAAATATTATTTTTTCAGGCGACGCATTTCATTAGTATAAATAAGTAAAATAAGTAAAAAATATCATGCCTCATTTGCATATGAAAATAGCCTGATACCAACGTGCGTCACTATCAGTAAAATAAATATTACTAAATGATTATATCTGTTTTCCGGGCACTTGTAATTTTGAGAACTGGTGGAATAGCGACACAATTATACACTTATTTAATTCCAATAAAGAAAATTTTGTGCTTACTGAGTGAGTGGGCATGGCATGTACCTTTAATGGGTTAATTGAATTGTGTAAAAAAATTAACACAGAACAGTCCATTATAGATATTTTGGGGACAAGAGCTAAACCATCCAGCTAGTAGTCATCATGACAAATGGAGGATTATTGAGTTTTTGATCAGTGTAGCTACTGATCATCTAGCACACTCAGGAATTGCAATAAAGATCTGATTTTTGTTTGTTACAGGAACCTGGGGGCCATTTCACTAAACTAATTCTTACGACTAAAATGTTCGTAAGTGCAAAATTATGATAGTCTGTAAATTTTGCATTAATAATGTTTTCTTGAAAACAATTATTGGATTTACATTTATTGAGCATAGGTTGCATATGCAGCCTATGCTCAATAAATGTAAATCCATAAATTTAAATTTACAGACGATCTTAAATTTGGACTTACGAACATTTTAGTCGTAAGAAGTTTAGTGAAACGGGCCCCTGGAATAGCTTTTACACCGATAGGTGACGTTGGTATTTTGTTAGTGGATGTGATAACATGTACCGTTTGTTAGCCACGTTCATGTGAAAAGCAAATTGATAAAATTATTTGTACAAGCATTTTTATCCTGATCAGACTGCGGATGCACTGGTCGCAAAACCAATAAGCCCCATTTTTCCAATCACAGCCACATATGACTGCGATCACACTGATGCTGGTTCGATAAACCATCGGTTAAAACAGTCAGTAGGTCCATTTTCTCAGTTGCCGACCAACATGTTGGCATCTAGCTGGTGTTTTTGTTATGTTACAAGTGCTAAATGGATCAAACGGAACAGATATACCCACAAAAACGCTATAAATGCTTAACTGTTTACACCGCCGGAAGACACGCTAATACCTTCGCACCTGGTTAGTGAGGGAAACAAATATCTCTCGTGTGAAATGTTATGCAGATTGCTGCCTTGGGAAAGACAATATCACATCTCAGATGATCAAATTACACAGTAGGGTATACTAAAACAGACACCAGAAAACTATTATTTTCCATTTTACTCATCAAAAACATGTTTTGATGCCAGCTTAGACTCATTTACAATGGAAATGATTTTAAAGGTAAATGCCCACTGAGTAGTAGGCACAAAATGTTCTTTATATCAGAGACATCATCTCAAACATTTTCTGGCAAAATAAACATTCATTCACCATTACCACGTATTAATTGGTATTGTTATACATTTTATATCGGACGTAAATTCCACACTGATATCAGGGGCGATAACCGTGTTTCATTAAAATGTTAATGGACATTGCTATTTATTCTCTGTATTTATTTTTTGATGTGCAATGATCATACTTTATAATCTGTGGAAAATATAATTTTTTTCAGGTAACATATTTAATTATTGTCTGTAATTAGTCCACGAAATGCTGCCCAAGATTTATTGCTATAAAAACACTCCAAACTGCTTATTTTTTCATATAAAACAATGTAAAACTATTTTTTAGAAATGAGCCTACTTTTTATTTCAAGAAAATCAGTCTAATAACAAAGTTATTTCGAATAAACAGTCATGGATGGGCTTTTGCCTTATAAATTCATTTCACCGAATTTTAGTTGTCGACAATAAAACAAGAAACTACTATTGCAATAATCACTTCCGGTAAACAAGAACAACAACCATTATTGCGAACTGAACAAAAATTCTTAATAAATTTGTTTATTAACATCATTTTCTGGCATATAACTTAAACAATTTGCATTAAAATATATCAATTACCTAATCATTTAATCTTCATATATTTAGCGAATATATCATTCATCCATAAGGTTCCAAGTCGATCTGATACTATTGCTAATACGTCCTAATGTATTGTAAATTGTGAATGCTAACAAACTTGATTCGATTAAACTCGTGACCTTCACCAAACAATCAGCATTTAGTAAACCAAGTTGTCCGCCGGAAATTCGTCCGGCAAAGAAACTGGCTCACATGTACAGGAAGTGACTGTATACAGGTGTTCCCAAGTCATACCATTAGAGAATGTAGATTTACACCGGTGTCGATGTGCGAGGATATGTGCAATTAATTTTGCGTGGTAGGAACAGCGTGCCAACCTCAGCTTGGCGTTGTCAATAGATACGAAAGCTGTAGCAGATGATGATGACATCATGTTGTATTTTGACCAAATTCTCAGCATTTTCTTCTGGAATTCTTGTACGAACACCGAGAAATGGAGGCTCGATTCCTTTATTTTTCAACCTGGTAAGATTTGCTCTCATAAATACAAGGTTAGTGTCTTTTTTTTTAAAGATGAAATCCAGCAAGCAGTTCGATGATAGAAAAATGTTGAAAATATGATCGCACGTGACATTTTAACATTGCAACCCTGCATTCAATTCTGGATTTATCATGGCTATAATTACTTCATTATAGGACCGAATTTCAAAAAATAAAAAGATGGCTCATTGCTAAGTTTTGCTGAAAAATGATTTTATGCCAAAAAATAAGTTTAAATAGGTGTAAAAGTTGGGCAGTTTAACGTGAAACAGACAGTAGTATAAATATTTAAAAAATATAATTTGCATATGAAAATATCCTGATACCACCGCACGTCACTATCAGTAAAATAAATATTACTAAATGATTTTATCTGTATAGCGGGCATTTGTAATTTGTATAACTGGTGAAATAGTGACACAATTATACACTTATTTAATTCCCATAAAGAACATTGTGTGCCTACTGAGTGGGCATGTACCTTTAAAAGCCTGCCATGTTTGTAATGATAAAGACGACAAAATATAAAACAGCATCAGAGGATAAATTTTGTTTCCTGCATTCTATTAACCCTTTCAACACCAAGTAACTTAATAGGATGTTCCATGTCAATGTTTCACACTATATCATTGGTCCATTCAAATTTTCAGGCTATTCCATTCTTCAGAAAGGGTAATTTTTTCAAATTTGATAACTATTAACAAACAGTGGAGATCCTGATGAGACAGCTTGTTACGAGCCGGCTCATCTGGATCTGCACTGTTTGCAAACATTGTCTCTATAGAGGTCTGTGGTGTTGAAAGGATTAACCCTTTCAACACCACAGACCTCTATAGAGACAATGTTTGCAAACAGTGCAGATCCAGATGAGCCGGCTCGTAACGAGCCGTCTCATCAGGATCTCCACTGTTTGTTAATAATTTTAAACATCGTACAGATTACCCTTTTAGAAGAATGGGATAATTTGAATGAACAAAATTAATGAAATAGCGTGAAACATTGGCATGGAACATCCTATTAAGTTACTTGGTGTTGAAAGGGTTAAAGGGTTAATGTTTACAACCCACGACCTCCATACATGTATTTGACTTGCAAAGAGATCAGGTACAGTGGAACCTCTCTAAACCGGTCACCAAGAAAACACCTGTGATCCTTATTTTTGAGGAGTTTCTTGGTAATTTATCTTTATGACTCAGAATAATCAAATACAGTGAAACCTCACTAAACCGGACACCCTGGGGACCTCCCAGGGTGTCTGGTTTAGAGAGATTTCACTGTACTAAAGGTTTTAACACAATTGTTGAAGTCATTTGGGTGACCTGGTCACATGGGTGGGCTATATGGAACGCAAATATCGATAAAGTGATCAACATGTGCAAGTGTATGAAATTTCAAGTCATTCGGACTTAGCATTGCATATATAGTAGATAAATTATTGACAGCTTTAATGCCAATGGAGATAGTGTAGTATATTCCAGTATAAAAATCAAAAACAGTTAAAAGGGGTTAACAGGTTAATTCGACAATGATGTTCTAATAGTGTAAGGTCAATTTTGTGCCAGCATCCGATCGGACAAACAGGTATACCCAACCTGGTGAGAGCGAGACAAAATGCTCACATACCGTACTTTATAACAAAATCAATATTTTTTGGCAACCTTTTGGCACCAGTGTTGAGTTATCTTACATTGCAAGGTGTGCTGTATACACTAGTAACATAAACTTCCGTGGCCATGTTTTATACCAACCCATGCTGAGGTGAATACATAGAGAATAGTAGGTTAGTGCTGTGAATGGGAAAAAATATCCGGCAAGGCTGAAGAATTTCTTTATTTCTCATCAGAAGTATATGTTGTGACCACTCATTTGAACCGTCTCGCTGAGATGGTTCAAATGAGTGGTCACAACATATACTTTGGTTCAGAAATAAGGAAAATAGATAGAGAATAGTAGGTTAGTGCTGTGAATGGGAAAAAATATCTGGCAAGGCTCAGGAAACGGGATGGGCGAGGCTCTGCCGAGCACATCCCGTTTCCGTGCCGCGTCAGATATTTTTTCCCATTCACGGCACTAACCTACTATTCTATTTATCCCTTCAACACCTACAAATGGCTGTAATATGCAAAAATAGTATTGACTGGATATCAAAAATGTTTCACGGCACCGTGTTTCACCGCACATACGCACTGTGTTGACGGGATAAATCTAGAATTCAAGGTGTATGATCACGTGGTTACAACAACAAGTACTGAAACTTGGAGAAGCCCTCCAATTCAAAGTACGTATTCTTTTATTTTGTCCTTATTATGAAACGGATTTTGATGAAATATGGTGCCAAAGTACCGAGACCATCAAATGCAGCTTAACAAGACACATTTGATGGTCTCGGTACTTTGGCTCAAACATCTGTCATTTTCGCGAAGAATCGATTTCCATTAGACACGGAAATTGATTCTTCGCAAAACCCACATAAGTATGTGCCGAACTCCCGGGACCACCAAATGCAGCTCATGAAGACGCATTTGCTGCGCCATATTTCATGAAAATGCGTTGCCTATGAAAGAAAATATAAAATAATACTTACTTTGGAGTGGGCGCGCTTTCAACACTTTCAGCCATTGTTGTTGTTGTAACCACGTGGTCATGCACCTTGGAATTTGCTTACAGTAAAATAGAGAATACCAGGCTAGTGTCATTTGATATCAAGTTAATCAGGCAATGCTGGGAAATGTTAGGAATTACGAGGTTTGCCGAGGAATTCCTAGTGTTTCCAAGCAGCTAAGACTGATCGATAGAATTACACCAGGCTAGTGTCATTTGGCATAAAGTTAATAAAGCTGGAAAATGTGAAGGAATTCTGAGGCTTGCCGAGGAATTCCTACCATTTCTGTAGCCGATTTCATCAAAATTGCAAAGTATACTTTACTAGCAAAGTATACTTTGAGGGAGAAATTTTCAATTTTAGGAGAAATTTATTAATTTTTATTATACTGAATTTATTACATTATCACAGCCATTTTGGCTGTGATAATGTAATAAATTCAGTATAATAAGTCTGCATACTTTTAATCATCAAATATATGCAGTCGTTAGTTCTATATGACATAATGCATTTCAGGAAAAATAAATGATTACTCCCTCAAAGTAATAGGCTACTGAGCTGAACCTGATAAACTTGATATCAAAATATAAGGAAGCTTCCTCAACGTTAAGTTTTGTGAAAGTATTAAGTCTGTGACATTGACCTTGAGAATACTGGAGATTAGAGGATTTGCCACAGCCTGATAGAGAACTACCAGAGAAATGCATGTGCAAAATATCAAGAAGTTCCATCAATGGAAACAGAATGTGAACATTATCAGTGTGTGACCTTGATATTGAAATTAGCGGCATATGGAGAACGATTGATGTGTCATGATTGCAAAGCACTAATTTGGGATTACTGGTGGGGGATGTTCATTTATTTTGATTTATTGGTGTTTAACGGCCTATCAACAGTTACGGTCATTTACGGCCGGGCCAACTGGTTTTATCCTGTACTTAACCTGCTGCATTGGGGGGTAATTCCCAAAATCAGAATGGAATATTTACATCAAAAACAAGAAAATGGGGCCTGTTGGCACACAAATGCCCCCCCCCCCCCTCCCCGGTGGCAGATTGGAGAAACTGTAGGAAAATTAATTAACAAAAAGTGATAACTATTCATCAGCACATTTGTTAAAAGGTGAAGTTCATATTAAGGGCAGCATGGATGTGTGACATTTGTGAAGGTTAAAAGGTGAAGTTCATATTAAGGGCAGCATGGATGTGTGACATTTGTTAAAAGGTGAAGTTCATATTAAGGGCAGCATGGATGTGTGACATTTGTGAAGGTCAAAAGGTGAAGTTCATATTAAGGGCAGCATGGATGTGTGACATTTGTGAAGGTTAAAAGGTGAAGTTCATATTAAGGGCAGCATGGATGTGTGACATTTGTTAAAAGGTGAAGTTCATATTAAGGGCAGCATGGATGTGTGACATTTGTGAAGGTTAAAAGGTGAAATTCATATTAAGGGCAGCATGGATGTGTGACATTTGAGCACAAGTCTTATGTATTGTAGCAATAATTCCAGCACAAAAATATTTACACAATTCCCTATTAAAACATTTGATTGGCCCGTAGCAAGTCTCTGTCTAAAATTTATATCCCAGTAAACTCCCGAACTATACTTTCTACAGGTGCGCTGTCAGTGCTGTCAATGTAAACAAATGGCTGCCGTCTGTCAAAATAAACACATTTTCTTGATGAATTTATTTCAAATGCTGGAATTATAAGGAATGAATGGCCTTTTTGTGGAATTTATCGGGGATATAAACTTGGGAAAAGTCGCGGGAATACTGGACGAAGGCCGGAAGGCTCGTCCAGTATTCCTGCGACTTTTCCAAGTTTATACCCCGATAAATTCCACAAAAAGGCCATTCATTCCTATATTATAGTAATCCATCAAGGGATATAGAAGTTGATACAGAATACAAGGGATACAGAATTGAGAAACTCCGGAGAATTTCTTAATGTGTGAAAATGTTTAAAGTTGTGAAGGTCAAAAGGTGAAGGTCATATTAAGGGCAGCATGGATGTGTGGCATTTGTCCACAAGTATGCTGTGTTGAAATATTTAAGTCATCCTTCAAGGGATATAGAAGTTATGACGTAATGGGGGGGGGGGGTGGGGGGAATATGCACCATCATATGTGACATATCCATAAGTTCTATCAAAGAAAACTGAGGTTATTATAGGGTTCACTGTATTGTAATTTTCAAATTTGCGGCATATATCAGAAAATGATAGGTCGGAAAACATGTTTAATGGCTCCGCTAGCGAGTCACCATTAAACAGATTTTCTGACCTATCATTTTCTGATAAACGCCGCAAATTTGAAAATTACAATGCGGTTAACCTATTTCTAATGCACTCTTTTACTACTGGCGTAGGAATACATATTGAAATAATTTGCGACCGTTCATCAACAATGATATACCTGTAATGTACGACCATCAGCCAATCAGATTGAGTGATATTTATAGAGTGCATTAGAAAAGAAATTTACCCCAACATAACGATTGTGGACACATTATACTCTTGACCTTCCTGTCATGCTGGCGAGCTAATTAACGAGCTAAAACACGGAGCAATATTTTTGCACTCCCACTTTTTTAAATGTATTCAGCTGAAATAAAGTGGCAAAATGCATCAATAAATGCCTTATCTGGAGCTCTGGACTGTGTTATACAAATCACGGCAATGCGGTTTCAATAAAAAAACCAAGTGTGTCAAGTGTGAATGGCATGAATCTGTTTAATTAAAAAAATGCAATAAAGCATCTCTGTTGAGAACTGTAGTGCCGTGAATGGTAGCGGAAATGCAAAGGAATAGATGAGACCAGTCGTGAGAAAAAAAGGGGCTTTCAGGGTGTGCCTACTTTCTGTTCCATGTTTTGCTGCTGACAACATTTTTCGCTATTAAACACATTTAATCTATCAATAACAAAAAAAGTCACCCTGCTCAAAAAACTTTTTTTATGAAATTCCATCAAATATTGATTATATTGCGGAAAAACAATTTTCCAATGGGAATTTAACACGGGCGCGGGGTTTGGGGGTCCTCACCCAAGATTTTACTAAAAAATAAAAAAATCAGCAAATTTTTTTTTTACCGAGGCAGTTCGCCTCAACGTGGCTACGGCCCTGATTATACTGAATTTATTACATTATCACAGCCAAAATGGCTGTGATAATGTAATAAATTCAGTATAATAACAAGAAACGAGGCAAAGCCACGAAGGCCAGGTTTTTTCCAAAGACACTTGGATAACATAATTATACGCACTTTTTGTAGACTAGATGGCCGTGGCCTGCATGTCGCGCTTTGGGGCAAGGCATGGACACTAAAAAAATAGATATAGTAGATGGAAAAACTTTAACAAAAAAACTTTAACCGGACACACGGACGTACGGACGGATGTATGCCAAAATGCCGACGATATCACGCTTTCCGCAAGCGGGTGCGACAATGATGATAAACACCCATGTGAAGTATCAAGGTATTGGGTGAAGCAGTTGCAGAGATATAGTACACAAACAAACTTTAACAAAAGAATTCAAAGTAATTTGACCTTGACATTGGGCACAGGGGCAGCACGGTTGGGGGGTAGAATGAAAATATGGATGATGATAAACACCCATGTGAAGTTTCAAGGTAATGGGCGAAGCAGTTGCAGAGATATAGTATAACGAAAAAGTTTTAAGCAAAATACTTTAACCAGACGTACGTTAAAAATGGCTAAGTCCATTACGTAGAAATAATAGGTGAAGGTAAAAAAATGGTCACATGTTGGATAGTTGTATGTGGTAGGCACCCCTTGGTTATGAAGCTGTGAAAGTTTGGTGGTCCTAGGTGGTACAGTACCAAAGAAATGGACTTAAACACGAAAACTTAACATTGTAAACGCGAAAAGTTAACATTGAAAATGGCTAAGTTGACTGCGCGGAAAAAATGTGTGAAGTTAAAAAAAAAGTAACATGTTGGATAGTGATATGTGGTGGGCACCCCTTGATTATGAAGCTGTGAAAGTTTGGTGGTCCTAGGTGGTACAGTACCAAAGAAATGGACTAAAACACGAAAACTAAACATTGTAAACGCGAAAACTTAACATTGAAAATGGCTAAGTCGACTGCGCGGAAAAAATGGGTCAAGTTAAAAAAAAAGTAACATGTTGGATAGTGATATGTGGTGGGCACCCCTTGATTATGAAGCTGTGAAAGTTTGGTGTGGTCCTAGGTGGTACAGTAACAAAGAAATGGACTCAAACACGAAAACTTAACATTGATTGTGGACGCCGCCCGCCCGCCCGCCCTGCTTTCGCCAATCCAATAGCCTGGATTTTTTTTCAAAAAACCTGGCTAAAAATTCATAAATTTATCTTAAAATTGAAAATTTCTCCCTCAAAGTATACTTTGCTAGATAAGACTACTTTGCAATGTTGGTGAAATTATAGGCTACAGGTCTTGGACCCTGTTTTCAGTCAATGGGAGAATGTTATATTTCAACCCTATAAATCCCCTATTATGAAGTAACTGGAATGGATTTTGATATGTTCATTTTCCAATCCAATCATCACAAAATTGTTTTCAGACAAGTAAATTTATGGAAACAGGGTGTTTTTTCTCTCTATATTAAAGAATTATTTTTTTAAAAAAAGAAATCAGAAAATATCCACAAGTGACACATGTAGCACCTGATGAAACGGCTCGTTGTGAGCCAGCTCATCTGGATCTACACTGTTTCCAAACATTATGATAGAGGTATGTCATGTTCCAAGGCTTATAAAACATTTGGAGCAGGTACTCTGTACTCGTTGTTCAAATCGTAGTACTAGAAACACACAAAGTCGTCTGAGCATGGGCTACACTGTTTGTACTGTAGTAGGGCTTATGCTGGTCACAAATATTGTAAGGTCAGATTGTGGTCCATATGTTGCTGTGACTGTCAAAATGGGGCTTATGGGATTTGTGACCTGCGTAGCTCCTGATCAAATAGCACACTCCTATAGCCTGATAGCGATATATATTGCTTGTTGGAAGCAGATGTTTCATTAATGGAATGGCAAACAGTGTAGATCTACACTGGTCCCATTTCTCGAGTCACAGTCACATAAAGGGTTGTTTATTTATCACCTTGTGTTCAACGTTCTACTGAACTAAGTATACCCATACACAGATCTGCAGTCTGATCAGGATCTGCACTTGTCAGAAAACCCATAAGCTCTATTTCTCAAGTCACAGTCGCCTGTAAGACGCTATTTATTTATCACATTGTGCCCGACAGTCTGCTGAACTAAGTATACCCACACACAGATCTATCAATTTACTCCGATTGCAGAGGCTAGATGAATGGCGCTAGTGAGGAACAAGGAAATGTGGCATGCATGACATGTCGGCATACAAAGACCCCCGTGGCAGATTTGAGAAACTCCAATAAACTTCTTAACCGAAAGATGTTATAATAAGGGCAGAATGAATGTGTCACATTTGTGCACAAGTATGATGTATTGAACAAATATTAAAGTAATCCTTTAAGACAGGCCCAGGCCTGTACACAGAAGGGGTCTTGACCCCCTTAATCTGCTGAGGTCCGTCAGTGGATGTGTAATAAATGTTTTTCACAACTCCGGCCCTTCGTGCCGTCAATAACGCGCCCCCTATATACATTCCTGTGTACAGGCCTGTAAGAGATATATAGAGAATAGTATGTTAGTGCCGTGAATGGGAAAAAATATCTGGCAAGGCTCAGGAAACGGGATGGGTGAGGCTCTGCCGAGCACATCCCGTTTCCGTGCCACGCCAGATATTTTTTCCCATTCACGGCACTAACCTACTATTCTATTTATCCCGTCAACACCTACAAATGGCTGTAAAATGCAAAACTAGTATTGACTGGATATCAAAAATGTTTCACGGCACCGTGTTTCACGGCACATACGCACTGTGTTGACGGGATAAAGAAGTTATGACGGAATTAAGAAACTCCAGAAAACTTCTTACCAAAACTTGCAAGTGCTAAAGCAAAGTTGTGTAATGCTGGCAATTTAACTTCTTCACCAGACCCATGGACGGACACACTGAAACACGACCGACAGTTCAAACACTATAATTATGCCTCCCGTCTCTACCGAGATTGGGGGCATAAAAATGTACTATTAAATAAAGTCATCCATATTTTGGTGCAAAACACATTTATTACAGAAAAAAGTTATCCAACGCCTTTCGGCTATATTTAATGCATTGGGTCTCAGAAATGTGCAGAAAGTGATGAAACAGATCAGTAAAACTAATATAACTTAATTGTCAATTTATATCACATTTCTGTACCTATATGCGTCATTTGAACAAAATTGGGGTATGGTAAAAACATTATATAATACTGAACAATGTGTATAGCCTTCATAACAACACAGAATAGACCGAGACACATGCAGTCCCTTTAAAAAGCAAGTTTACTGTATAAACTAGAGATTACCAACATGGCTTAAAAAGAGAACATTTTCAAGGAAAATTTCCATTAAGCTACTCATGAAAACCAGTAGAAACATAAAACAATTGTTATGGTAGAGTTGCTATGGCGACGACTCAAAGCTTGTAAAGTAAACAATGAAAAATCATCAGTGTCCCAAAATATTCAAAATAATAGCTTTGTGTCCAAAACATCTGTCCCTATCAGCTTATGCCTGGCTGTTACTGGATAAATGGGGCTTTTGGGTTTCACGACCAGAGTAGTTCCAGATCAGCCTGTGCATCTGCACAGTCTGATAAGGATCTGCACCATTGGCAATTCCATCAATGAAACACCAGCCATACTTTTAACAAGCAATATGGATGGTTTTCAGGCTACAGGAGTGTGTGCTATTTGATCAGGAGTTACACTGGTCATAAATCACATAAGCCCCATTTCTCCAGTCACAGCCACAAATCATCTCCAGCTCAGTCCTGGAATATATACAAGGGTACTTCTCCAGGAACCCAACACTTGATCATGTTGATTGCTCTCTTGGTGACCAAACACATGTTGCAATTAACGTTACCATTTCAACACTATATACAGCACTCTATATAGGCGCCGTCTTTGTCAACATCAGGGGCCCGTTTCACTAAACTCCGTACGACTAAAATGTTCGTAAGTGTAAAATTATGATAGTCTGTAAATTTCACATTAACAATGTTTTCTTGTAAACAATTATTGGATTTACATTTATTGAGTATAGAGCTATGCTCAATAAATGTAAATTCATCAATTGAAATTTCTAGACGATTCTAACTTTGCACTTACGAACATTTTAGTCGTACGAAGCTTAGTGAAGCGGGCCCCAGGATCTGCACTTTGCGAGCAATTTAAATATTCTTTTTTTTTAAAAAAAGACACCCCCATTTTATAAATGGACTAGTCTGAAAATTATTTTGTGATGATTGGATTTGTCAGAGAATTAATATATCAAAATCCATTCCAGTTATTTAGGGGTGAATTTTTGCTAAATAGTTTACATGCGTTGAGAAAGCAAGAACCGACGATTGTGCTGTGAAAATGTTATGCCCGTAGCTGCTATTTTAAGAAATATATCGTAAAAAAACTGCCAGTTTTGTCTAATAATATGGAGGATCCCTGTACATAAAACAAAGGCACGACTCGCTATGATCTACAGGAATAAAGTTTCTGATCTAGTAGCACAATCGGTCACATAACCTGACCACATGATCTCACCATTTGTTGGAAGCATCATGTGTGAATGGTGAACAATGCAGACTCTGACCAGACTGCGTGGATGCACAGGTTAGTCTGGGTCTACACTCATCCCATTTCTGCACCGAAAGCCATATGTGTAAGATTTATCTTACATGATTCAGTGCACCCCATCCCAATATCAGATGCCTGTGACATAGTGTACCCACCATGAATTACAGTGCTGATTCAGTTTCACCCTTACACTGCTATCTTAATTTTTTGTCGTCTGCTGTTTATTTTCTATTTTCCATTTTTATCATCAAGAACATACTTTGACAGCACTTTAGTATTTACAACATGGTTTGACAGCACTTCAGAATCATTTCCATTGGAAATGATTCTGAAGTGCTGTCAAACCATGTTTTTATTGAGAACTAAGGCAACATATAAAAGCAACAACAGACGACAATTGTTGTGTGAAGCGGTGTAAGGGTTAAACTCAAATGGTTGATATAAGGCCTATTTCTCAAGTTAAAGCCAAAGGTGTGACCAACATTTTGGCTTACATATTACATAGTCTACTTTGATCTACAATGTAACTACACTGGTCACAAATTCTATAAGCCCCATTTCTCCACTCACAGCCACATGTGTGGGAGCAACATTCGTGGTCTACACTGGTCTACACTACTGTCTGTTCAACGTTTTGCTGCTGACAAACTTTTGGCTATTAAACACATTAAATCTAAAACATATTTAAAAAGTAAGTACTTTTTATCAATAAAAGTCCCCCTCCCCAAAAAAAATTATTTGATGAAATTCCATCAGAATATTGATTTTATTGGGAATTTAACATGGGAGCTAAAAATAGAATTTTTTTTTAAATATTTTTTTTATTTGTGGACTGATTTTCAAAATCTAACTCTTGTTTTCTTAGTTACTAGTTACATCATTTTCAAGCTATCTCGCCAGGTTTTGGAGTCGATTTCCAAAATCCTGAAGGATCAAAAAACGAAAATTTTAGGAAATTGACTCCCCATATTAAATTCCTATAGGAAAATCGTTTTTTCGTAATAAAATCAATATTTGATGGAATTTCATCAAATAATTTTGTTTGGGAGGGTGACTTTTTTTGTATTTTTTAGATTTAATGTGTTTAATAGCCAAAAGTTTGTCGGCAGCAAAACATGCAACAGACAGTAGCTTCAAATGCCATAAGCTCCATTTCTCCAAACACAGTCACGTGAGGGCAACAACTGGCTTACCTATTACGTAGTTCATGCCATCCAAGGTGAAGGTCGCACTTTTACACTTCTTAAACTGCTTCTGTTTCCGTGGAGATTCCTTCTCCGCCATCGTCAAGGTTACGGGTAATCCAAATTTGAGGTAAATCCACTTTGATATTAAACCAAGTATGATAAATACACAACACTCACAGAACATGGACAGAACTGAATAATCCGCTATTGGAAACTAGCCATTTCCTTCAAATGGTATCATTATAACATTATGTTGAAGGTCAAACTACAAAGTCATTCATAATATACTGTATATATTTCCTCGACTTACATAAGTATAAAGCCGTACATGACAGCTGTCGCAGCTGACATGACCTTGTCCGAAACAATGTCAGATGTCAAGGCCACTATATCCATTCATATATTTAGTGTACAACATTGACTTTGTATTGTTTTCTATGTCAAAGTAATTTTACACATTTATTCCGCTTTGATTCTGCTATTGTTTAATGTCATCTTTGCCAACGGCCTATGAATTAATTGCAATTAAGTTAATACCTACAAATTCCAAGATAATTTTAAGAAATAAAACATCCAACAAATTCTGAGTATGTTTCTTATTTCTGTCTGTAAATATGTCTTGGAATTTCATTAGAATTGCGTCCTCCGGACTCAATTCTAATGAAATTCCTAGACATATTCATGATATTTACAGTGAGAAATTAAAGAAAATATAATGAATTGTCATCTGCTATTTTTGAACTATTTATAGCCCACAAATTTCCCAGCATGCAAAGAGTTAACTAAAATTAACATTCTGAGGATACACCTTTTTTCGAAAAATATCATCACATTTCATGCCATTGAGATAGTTCAAATGACTGCTCCAGGTAACAACATCATACATTTGTTGATACATTAGAATAAATACCAACACATCTGCATACACAGTTCTCCAATTTTATCACTGGGTCAGCAGAAGGAATATTATCCCAGTACAAACGGCAGATATAAAATTTGAAACAATATTGATAATTCTGGCCACATTTTGAGCAAGTTCTAAAATTAAACTGGATATATTCTCCAGTTGCCAAGAAACATATATTTACACCAGTTTTTATCTGTCAGCATATACATACAGCACCAGAAAACCAACTTAACCATGAACCCTTAGACTGCTATCTTATTTTTTTTGTCGTCTGCTGTTTATTTTCTCTTTTCCATTTTTATCATGAAAAACATGATTTGACAGCACTTTAGAATAATTTACAACATGCTTTGACAGCACTTCAGAATCATTTCTGTTGGAAATGATTCTGAAGTGCTGTCAAACCATGTTTTTATTGAGAAATATGGCAAGATATAAAAGCAACATCAGACAACAATTGTTGTGAGTAGCGGTCTAAGGGTTAAACCATAAATAACTAGAATGGACTAGTGTGAAATTGACTGACATGTTGATTTAAAAACAATCAAATCCTCATAAAGAGACTGTCAGACTAGTCCACTTATTACAAAACTAGAAAATGTGTTCCTAGAACACGGATGCCCTTTGCGCATCTACTCATCAAAAGGAAGCTACTTAATTACCAAGTTTCAGGTCTAGTTAATACGGTTTAAAAGTTTTACGACTTACAAGGCAAAATTTCCTAATTCTAAGTCGAAAAGGGGAGATAATCCATGACCCTGGGGTCGAATCAAAAATCAAAATAAACTGTGCGCATCTACTCATCATAAGGAAGCTACATACCAAGTTTCAGGTCTGTAGCTATGACGGTTTAAAAGTTTTACGACTTACAATTTAGGCAAAATTGCCAAATTCTAAGTTGAAAATGGGGAGATAATCCATGACCCGGGGGTCGAATAAAAAATCGAAATAATAAACTTGTGCATCTACTCATCATAAGGAAGCTACATACCAAGTTTCAGGTTTGTAGCTATTACTTAGGGGATAACCATGCTTTGTTTTTCGATTTGGAGCGGTATGTGGGAGGTTTTATGGTCTGTGAATCAGTTTTACGGCGACGCGTTAGCGGAGCCGTAAAACTGTTTCATAGACCATAAAACCTCACACATACCGCTCCAAATCGAAAAACAAAGCATGGTTATCCCCATTCTAATGCACATAGTGTGCTCCCCGCTTTCAGCAACGTCGTAGCATATCACGAACAGTGATATTTTTCATTACGTCAGCAGGTTGTTGTCGTCATCGATTTATAACTGCCTCACACCAAATGAATTTAATGAAATGTAACTCCGCCGAATAATATTCCCATTTCAAATAGAGATTAACGGGACTTTTTCTAAGACATCTATACATTTATTCAACTGTAATGTTTATTTAACAATTGTATTGTTTTTATATGTGTAGTTGCAACAGTTATTTGCTTTTATTCATTTAAAGAAATGCCAACATTTCTGCATTGGGTTCGTGTGATTTTTACAAAGGAAATGTCAACAACTAGGATTTCCCTGAATTTACGCCTAATTCAGGTGATTACCCATCTGCAATACAGTTTAGTATGTATGTGCACATTGGAATTCGTAAATAAAAAAAAAAAAAAAAAAAAAAAAAGTTATAGGCTGGTACTGGCATATTGAGTTTGCATTTGAGCACTAAATTCTTCTGTATTTTGGGCGGGTGGGGTAATATTTTTGGGAATTTGTTGAAGGGCCACCACACTGAAGTCACGTTTGTCAGTCGTTGTTAGATTTTCTTTTCCGCTTTGGGTTGTACAGGTCAATATGGCAGAATGGATAACCGAACATGTACCGAAATTAATTTGGAAATAATTGCAAGCCCCGCCGCTGGCCATTGTTTACAAAAGCGCGTAGGGTTACATAAATCTGTCAAGTTGTAAAACACAGACTGGTAAAACGGAGATTTTATATGCTGTGATTTTTCATATTTTATAGGCTCTGATTTCAATTGACCAATCAGATGCGTGCTTTCTATTTTCGGTGCATTAGAATGTAAGTTTTACGACTTACAAAAGATTTCCAAATTCTAAGTCGAAAAGGGGGTTAACATGGGGAATACAACTTTACGGGTATGAATTTTTTTAAATATTTTATTTTTGTTATTTCTCAATGAAAGTATATGTTGCGACCACTCGTTTGAACCGTCTCGACGAGACGGTTCAAATGGTGGTCGCGACATATACTTTTGAGCGCATAGAAGGAAAATATTTAGGATTTTCCTCAAACATGATGGCATATCCTCAGCATGAAAAGGGTTAAACATGTAATTATCCTAGCAATTGCATGTTGCGAATAAATACACAACTTTTCTGCTGGAAACATATAAATATTTGTTTATTAATTAATTGAAGTATACATTGTGACCACTCATTGTGATCACATAATTAGCTGTTTTCTATGATAACAACATAGCCACTGAATTAGATTTTCAGCCAAGCTGCTTATATACTTTCAAGCTATGAATCCTGAATTACTGCTCTATAGTAGTAGTAACTCAGGTACTCGAGTGGTGACATTGTATTCTTACCGTTTTACAAGATAAATAATCACTATGCATCATACATGTTTGACATTACAATAACGACTAGTTAATTACTGCTCTATAGTAGTGTAACTCAGGTACTCGAGTGGTGACGTTGTATTCTTACCGTTTTACAAGATAAATAATCACTATGCATCATACATGTTTGACATTACAATAACGACTAGTTAATTACTGCTCTATAGTAGTAGTAACTCAGGTACTCGAGTGGTGACATTGTATTCTTACCGTTTTACAAGATAAATAATCACTATGCATCATACATGTTTGACATTACAATAACGACTAGTTTATTACTGCTCTATAGTAGTAGTAACTCAGGTACTCGAGTGGTGACATTGTATTCTTACCGTTTTACAAGATAAATAATCACTATGCATCATACATGTTTGACATTACAATAACGACTAGTTTATTACTGCTCTATAGTAGTAGTAACTCAGGTACTCGAGTGGTGACGTTGTATTCTTACCGTTTTACAAGATAAATAATCACTATGCATCATACTGTTTGACATTACAATAACGACTAGTTTATTACTGCTCTATAGTAGTAGTAACTCAGGTACTCGAGTGGTGACGTTGTATTCTTACCGTTTTACAAGATAAATAATCACTATGCATCATACATGTTTGACATTACAATAACGACTAGTTTATTACTGCTCTATAGTAGTAGTAACTCAGGTACTCGAGTGGTGACGGTTGTATTCTTACCGTTTTACAAGATAAATAATCACTATGCATCATATGTTTGACATTACAATAAGACTAGTTATTACTGCTCTATAAGTAGTAGTAACTGGTACTCGAGTTTGGTGACGTTGTATTCTTACCGTTTTACAAGATAAATAATTCATATGATATATGTTTGACTTACAACGACTAGTAATGCTCAGGTACGTCGTAATCAGTATCGAGTGGTCGTTGTATTCTTACCGTTTTACAAGATAAATAATCACTATGCATCATACATGTTTGACACATTACAATAACGACTAGTTTATTACTGCTCTATAGTAGTAGTAACTCAGGTACTCGAGTGGTGACGTTGTATTCTTACCGTTTTACAAGATAAATAATCACTATGCATCATACATGTTTGTTTCATTTACAATAACGACTAGTTTATTACTGCTCTATAGTAGTAGTAACTCAGGTACTCGAGTGGTGACGTTGTATTCTTACCGTTTTACAAGATAAATAATCACTATGCATCATTACATGTTTGACATTACAATAACGTCTAGTTTATTACTGCTCTATAGTAGTAGTAACTCAGGTACTCGAGTGGTGACATTGTATTCTTACCGTTTTACAAGATAAATAATCACTATGATCATACTTTGTTTGACATTACAATAACGACTTTTAGTTTTTACTGCTCTATGTAGTAGTAACTCAGGTACTCGATGTGGACATTGTATTCTTACCGTACAGATAAATAATCAATGCATCATACATGTTTGACATTAAATAACGACTAGTTTATTACTGTCTATAGTAGTAGTTAACTAGGTATGAGTGGTGACGTGTCTTACCGTCAGTATAATCTATGATCATCAGTTTGAACTACAATAACGGACTGTTTATTACTGCTCTATAGTAGTAGTAACTCGGTACTGGTGGTGACGTTGTATTCTTACCGTTTTACAAGATAAATAATCACTATGCATCATACATGTTTGACATTACAATAACGACTAGTTTATTACTGCTCTATAGTAGTAGTAACTCAGGTACTCGAGTGGTGACGTTGTATTCTTACCGTTTTACAAGATAAATAATCACTATGCATCATACATGTTTCACATTACAATAACGACTAGTGGTATTACTGCTCTATAGTAGTAGTAACTCAGGTATCTCGTTAGAGTGGTGACGTTGTATTCTTACGTTTTTA
Organism: Conchocele bisecta; assembly: GCA_029237695.1. NCBI lineage: Eukaryota > Metazoa > Mollusca > Bivalvia > Lucinida > Thyasiridae > Conchocele > Conchocele bisecta. The sequence continues at coordinate 35,040,422 of CM055280.1, forward strand.
CAAGATAAATAATCACTATGCTTATACATGTTTCACATAACAATTAAACGGACTTTAGTGTCACATTACAATAACGACTAGTTTATTATGTTCACATAAATGATGAAAAGTTGTAAAATTATACCTTTAACTCCAAAATTACACAAATCGTTAAGTGCCGTGAGCTAACATTATATCTCTTAAGCAACTGCTGTGAAAACACTCCTTTCACCACAAGAATATTGGTAATATAATACAAAGGAATTGGAAATCAAATCACTCAATTAATGTCAGAATTTTCATGAATTGTTGAATTGCTGATTACATGAATTCATCAGTTTTCTGATGGAAAACCCAAACAATACCAGATGGCTGCGGCATGCATGTCTAGCCCGCCGAGGCATCTAGTGATCTCAGGTTAAGATATATATAATGTAGCAACAGATCAGTTGAAAAACAAGAACTGGCATCGTTAAATGAAGCTAATCCCCTCTCTGGCAGCCTTGATAATAAAAAAAAACAAAACAAGAAATGCGTCTGTCGAACGCGGATGCCACCTGCAGCATATTTGAGAAACTGTGACAAAGTGGTTAACTGAAAAGTGTGATGGACGGATGGACGGACGGACGGACAGACGGACGGACGGTCCAAAAACAATATGCCACCCGGCTCTTCGAGACAGGTGGCATAAAAACAAGAAATGCGTCTTGTCGAACGCGGATGCCACCTGCAGCATATTTGAGAAACTGTGACAAAGTGGTTAACCGAAAAGTGTGACGGACGGACGGACGCGGACGGACGGATGGACGTTCTTACAGTACTATACTTATGTGGCTTATCACATGTTAAATATTAGCCACATAAAACGATTTTTAGCCACATAAAACGATTTTTTAGGTGGCTAATTGTAACCAACCCTATCCTTTACCAAGTCCATAACCCTGTGGGGCTATATAGCCACATAAGTACCCTAATGTGTGCCCGGACAGACGACAGACGGACGGACAGACGGACAGACGGACGGTCCAAAAACAATATGAAACACCATAAAAACACGGATGCCCCACATATTACTTTGATAGTAAACGAGGCAAAATTCCAAGTCAAAAAGGTCCATGACCCAAGGGTCGAATCAAAAATCGAAACTTTGCACATCTACTCATCATAAGGAAGCTACATACCAAGTTTCAGGTGTGTAGCTATTAGGGTTTAAAAGTTTTATGACTTACAAGGCAAAATTGCCAAATTCTAAGTCGAAAAGGGGGAGATAATCCATGACACGTGGGTCAAATCAAAAATTGAAATAAACTTTGCACATCTACTCATCATAAGGTAGCTACATACAAAGTTTCAGGTCTGTTGCTAGTACGGTTTAAAGGTTTTACGACTTACAAGGCAAAATTGCCAAATTCTAAGTCGAAAAGGGGGAGATAATCCATGACCCGGAGGTCAAATCAAAAATCTAAATGCCCCCTCCACTATCGTGGTGGGGCATAAAAATCAAGTCCTCAGTGACCTTGGGCGGTCGGACGTGGATCGTATGCAAAAGAAACAAGAGCTCCGTGGAGCAAAATGTCCCGCCTGGCGCAGTTCGATGTACATAAGGAGCTTGTAATAACCGTGGGGTTAGTGAGCACCATGGACTTTCTGTAGAATGATGTGAGATACACCTATGAAATATTAAAGCATTTCATTGAGGGAAAGAGAAGTTATAATGAAGTGTAAAGTTTTTGAAACAAAACATTTTCTAAGTCCTTGACCTTGGGGTTAGCGAGCACCATACACTTTCTGTAGAATGATGCAGGATGATGTTACAAATGCACCTATGAAATATTAAAGCATTCCATCAATGGAAACAGAAGTTATTGCAGATTAACCCCAATGTTAATTTTTGTGATGGACAGATGGACAGACGGACGAACAGACAACTTTTTCATCCCTATATCCCCTTTTCTCTACGCGAGGGGATAATAAACTGAAACCAAAACACTTATTTTCCAACAAACACAGCTAAACATAAACAAGAATGCCGCCAACGACATGTATCTCCTCCATGGCACCAATGCTAAATTTCTATACTAGACATTTTGAAGTCCGTGGCCTTGACCTCGGGGTTACCGGACACCATGAACTTTCTGCAGATGATGCGGAATGTTCTTACAAATGCATGTATGAAATATTAAAACATTCCATCAAGGGAAACAGAAGTTACAATGAATTAAATCAAGCGTTAAGTTTTCAAAACTGAGCATTCTAAACCAGTGACCTTGACCTTGGGGTTAGCCGGCACCATAGGCTTTCTGTAGAATCATGCCAGATGTTGCTATAGTTTACACCTAAGAAGTATTAAAGCATTCCATCAAGGGAAACAGAAGTTGTAATAAATTAAACCGAGCGTTAAGTTTTCCAAACCCAAAATATTCTAAGCCCGTGACCTTGACCTTTGGGGTTAGTGGGCACCATTGGCTTTCTGCAGAATGATGCTGGATGTTGTTACAAATGCATGTATGGAATATTAAAGCATTCCATTGAGCTAACCAGAAGTTACAACAAATTAACCTGAGCGTTAAGTTTTAGAAACATAGCCAAACACAAAAACATAACATTGAATGCATGTGAAAAGTAGGTCAATGAACCATGAAAACTAGGCCAAGGTCGCATGGGCTCCCTCTGTGTGAGATGGTTACACCGCAGTGTTGATGTATACCGAAGCATTCCATTAAACCGAGCGTTAAGTTTTCCAAACACGGAAATTTCTAAGTCAAAGACCTTGACCTTTGGGGTTAGTGGGCACCATTGGCTTTCTGCAGAATGATGCTGGATGTTGTTACAAATGCATGTATGGAATATTAAAGCATTTCATTGAAGGAAACAGAAGTTACAATGAATTAACCTGAGCATTAAGTTTTAGAAACAGCTAGAGCTGTATATCAAGTATGGAGTTTTCTGGAAACTGAGCTAAACGCAAAAGCTTAACGTGAAATGTTGACGCCGCTGCCGCATACGTCAAAGGAAAAGCTATGCCTATGTCCCGCTTCTGATAAAGCAGGCGGGACAAAAAACAAAGCACCATCCCTAGACATACATGTTATCAAAATCGGTGAAGGGGTTGACGAGTTATTGAAAAAAGAAAACAAATACTTTAACAGTTTTGCCTTACAAACTTCTAAATCAGTTGACCTTAAACTTTATTTACTTTACAACGGTTAAAACAAGCACGAGATCACTTATACAAATGCTTTCGTTGGCACAGATGAATGTGTAAAGGCAGTCATTAAGGTGGGAGGAAACCAGAGTGCCCGGAGGAAGCTTGTCCGATCTGGCGACCACCATACCATCTCACATACTGCCCCCGGCTGAGGATCGAACCTGAGGCCGCATGGGTGAGAAACGTGCTTGTTACCGATTGCACTAACCGGACAACCAGTTGACCTTAACCTTGGGCACAGTGGCTGCATGCATGGGACAGAGAATGAATATATGGATGATGACTAACAAGCATATAAAGTTTCAAGCCAATCCGACTTACGGTTACTGAGTAAGTAGGTACCTGAAAACTTTAATGCAAATTTTTACAAAACTTTAATAGAGGGCCGGCCGCATGAGTGGGACACAGAATAAATATACGGATGATGACCAATAAGCATACAAAGTTTCAAGCAAATCTGACTTACGGTTACAGAGATAGTAGGTATGTGAAAAGTTATCGCAAATTTTGACAAAAACAATTTGACCTTGACCTTGGGGCACAGCGGCCGCATGAGTGGGAAACAGAATGAATATATGGATGATGACCAATAAGCACAAAGTTTCAAGCAAATTTGACTTACGGTTACAGAGATAGTATGTGAAAAGTTTAAACATAAACTTTGACAAAAACTTTAACACAAACTTCTAAGTCATTTGACCTTGACCTCGGGCTCAGGGGCCGTATGTGTGGGACACAGAATGAATATATGGATGATTACTAATAAGAATATGAAGTTTCAAGTCAATGTGACTTAGGACTGCAGAGATATAAGGTATTTAAAAACTTTAACGCAGATTTCGGACGAACAGACACACGGATGCACGGACGGACATCTGGACGTCATTGCGATCACTATGTCTCGCTTTCCGCAAGCGGGCTCGACACAAATATACTACAACTATAGAAGCATGGCCACCCATTTGAAGCATCTCGCTGAATGAAAAATTACTGATTGATTCAATGGAATAAAAAAAAACTACCCCTGTATGCGGAATTTGTAAATTCGGTACTCAATGAATCCCACAGATCATGTTCTGGTGCCAGGTACCCTTGCCACACACAAACAATAACATAGCCCAACACCCTTTTAGTCACATTTTACAACAAAGAGCGATATATTCGTAGTCTCTGAATGCATGCGATTCCACTCACAATACAACATTTTTGCCCTTAATTTTATTAGTTCTTTTCAAAAATATATGAAGTCGCCACTCATTTGAACCGTCTCGGTTCGATTGAGTGGCGACTTCATATATTTTAATTCAGAAATAAAGAAAATAGGAAGAACAATAATTAGACACTTTCAACAAAATATGTAGTATCCTTAGACATGTTAGACGACAATGGTTTAATAAGGTATAATCAAGGTTTATATTCCAATGCACAATTATATTCCAACCTGTTCAGAAAGACATTTCCAGTCCCACAAGTCCCACAAATTATTACTCGCAACAGGGAACAATGTTTCGAGTCTGCTGTACAGGCAGGCAGTACACATTATGTGAGAGCCAGTGTTTACTATTGTTTCACACATTTCTTATTTTCTAGCGCTTTGCACTTTACTATGGAAAACTGTTAAAGCCACTGTTACTGTAGACAAGCTTCTCATTTTCTGTCGCAACAAGGCGATCATCGCCAAGTGTCTCATCCACAAAGGTCAAGGTCACTGGAATGACACTGGGTTGTTAGACACCAATGTGAAGTTGTTGGTGACGTTTGGTAAGGATCTGAACAATAATGTCAGGAAATACATTCTATGATGCCGACAACACTTCTGATGATGACACCTATGATGACCAGACCTCCAGATCAGCTGCGTATTTGCGTATTTTACACACTTAGGCCTTTTTTTTTTTATTTGTTGGTTTACAGATCCGCCAACCCGATTTTTTGACAATGTGGAAAAAAATAAAAAATTTAATTTCCGATTTTTTTTTAGATTTTTTTGCCTCCGATCCAAAAAATAATTTTTTTTTTTTTTTTTGCTGTGCCGAGAAAAGTAAGTGGCGGAAACCGGATCTTAGCAGCAGCGACAACAACAACAACCTGCAATGGACGATTCGATATATCTTCATGATTGAATGGTTGGGTTGGCAATTCTTCTTCTTTTAATTACGCAGAATCTTCTACATAAGTTGCTCAAGTTCTTCAATATTTCAACACATCATTCATTGGTATGTGTACTACACCTGCCTTGTCATACTTTATATTACCTTGACCTTTTGACCTTCACAGGGCTGTTGAAAGGACTTAGCAATTTCGGTTAACCAGTTTGTCACAGTTTCTCAAACTGGCCATAGGCATAGCATCTACATAAGTTGCTTATTAAACTGCTTCAATATTTCCATACTTCATTCATTTGCATGTATGCTACACCTGCATTGCCATACTACATATGACCTTCACCCTTTGACTTAACACTTTTGGTTCACCCGTTTGTCACAGTTTCTTCAATATGCCGCCGGTGGCATCCGCGTTCAACAAACTTTTTTATTTATTTTTTTTATTTTATATCCCCGACCGACCCAACCCTGTGCCAAAAAGAATAAAAAAAATGAATTTTTTTTTTTTTATTTTTTTTTTTTTCCGACCGACCGACCTGATCTTGCGGAAAAAAAATCCGTAAACCAACAAATAAAAAAAAACTGGCCTTATTTTAGCTGAATACACATTGGTTATCAACAGGGGGAGGACAAAATACTCACAGCAATGTGATTGACTCATTGGTTTTCAAATTGAGTAGTGAAATATAATAAAGTTGAAAATATACTTAGTTGAGCTGGAAGCTCAAATAAGTGAATTTTTAAATTTGTTTTATTTTTTATCATTTGATCCCTATTTAATAAGGAAGAAAATCAATAATGCAATCTGTGGGTATAATGCTCTGTAAATACAAAACTTATCTGTAGCTCTGTGTCATAGCCTACACTGGAATTGTCACTGAAATGTCTCACTTCCCCCTATAATGTGGACGAGACAAAAACCTTTAAAAGACTGCATTAAATCTTGTCATCTGCTGTTTCTTTTTTTGTATTCCTATTTTTCTCAACGAAAATGTGCTTTGACAGGACAGGAGTAATTTCCATCCAATGAAAAAAAGAAAATGGTTGCATACATCATGGATGTCACATCAACTGCTTCGATAAAACTATAATGAATTCTCCGTTGAGTGTCCCACCCAAGAAGGTAAATTTCACTAAGGTCAAGGTCATATGTATGATACTGGGTATCAATGTGTGGAAGCTACCGATGAAGATTGGCAATTATCTGGCTAAAAGATATTGGGTGCACATTTATTTATTTAATGGAGTTTAAAGGCCTGTCAACAGCTAATGTCATTTTAGGCCGGGTAACTGGGGTCGAATCACATATTTCACCTGTTGTGAATATTCAGCCCTGAAATTATGCACAAAATGACCGGGTGCCAGCTAGGTCCTCACCACACCGGTCGCACAGATTATGATTATTACTAATCTTACTACTTTTACAATGGGTATAACCGGATTCAGCTCTCACGTAGCAAGGAAGCCAAAAATGTATCTGAGGGCCAAACCAGGGGCCTATTTCATCAACATTGCAAAGTATACTTTACTAGCAAAGTATACTTTGAGGGAGTAATCATTTATTTTTCCTGAAATGCATTATTTCATATAGAACTAACAAAGGCATATATTTCATGATTAAAAGTATGCAGAATTATTATACTGAATTTATTACATTATCACAGCAATGGCTGTGATAATGTAATAAATTCAGTATAATAAAAATTAATAAATGTTTCAAAAAATTGAAAATTTCTCCCTCAAAGTATACTTTGCTACTAAAGTATACTTTGCAATGTTGATGAAATAGGCTACAGGGATATGGCGATTCCGTGAAGGATGAACCCCATCACTAAATTTACCCTTCACATGCTCCCCACTAACAAATATTTGAACATAACCAGAGCTCCAGTTAAGGTGCGTAATTTGACCAACTTGGGGTGAAATTTTCTTATTTCTTCATCAAAAATGGCAAGTTGGGAGTCCTTTAGAATCGTCTCATTGAGACGATTCTAAAGCACTCCCAACTTGCCATTTTTGATGGAGAAATAAGAAATTTACCTCCAAATTACGCACCTTAACTGGAGCTCTGCATAACTGTTCATGACGATGACGACGACACCTACGACGATGACGCCAGAATTGTGTCTGCTATGTCCCACTTTCCACCGACATGGGTGACCCACTGCGTGAGCGAAAAAGTAGGTCATTTTTACCCGAATGGCACATGGTGGTTAACCACCACGTGCCATTCGGGTAAAAATTACCGTATTAGCCGTCAATGAGAGGCCGTTACTGATGAAGTTTGGTAAACATCGATTTATCATATCAGTATATGCACAATGTATGTCACAAGGTTTATTGGAGGTGATAGATATTACTAAACAGGTAGGTGAAGGTCATCCATATAACATGAGGTAGTTACACAGGTGAGGAAGATACACAGGTGAGGAAGATACACAGGTGAGGAAGATACACAGGTGAGGAAGATACACAGGTGAAGATACACAGGTGAGGAAGATACACAGGTGAGGTAGTTACACAGGTGAGGAAGATACACAGGTGAGGAAGATACACAGGTTGAAGTAACAGACCAAGGTCTAAAAATACATTAAATATGCCTAAAAGCATCAATAAACAAAAACAAAATAAGCTAAACATTTTTTTTACTACCTCCAATACACAAATATGTGTATACTACTAGGGAGTAAACATTTTTTTTTTAGCTTCTTTGTTTTTCATTTATTGATGCTTTTAGGCATATTTAATGAATTTTTAAAGACCTCAGTCCGTTACTTCAACCTGTGGGAAGATGCTGATGAAGTTTGGTACAGATTTGATTAATGTATCAGGACATATGCAAAATCTGGTGGATATTCCAAGTTTTATTTTGAAAAAGGTCAAGGTCACTCAAATGACACAGGGTAGTTGGCCATCACACTGTGAGGAAGCTACTGATGATATTTGATAAAGATCCTCAATACACATCAGGAAATTCAGAGCGGCATAAAAAATTGTTAAAGACGCATTGCCACCATGATTTATTTGCTGCTTTCCACTGAAATGGGCGCGGTATGCTGAATAAAAAATGGAAAGGCGTTCTAAATTATACAGTTTAGCTAAGACAGAAACTGTACACACAAATCTAATCATGTTTAAACAATGCCAATCACACATGTCTCATCATTAACAAACAATAAGTAACAGCATGATACAATTGACTGTCAACAATGTAACAATTCTATCTAAGAACTTGGCACATGATAGGCCAAGTTCAAGACTTTCATTATGCAGAATGGGGGAGTAATTTAAAAAAAATAAAAAAAATATCCATAAATGGTGCAGATTTTGATGAGCCAGCTCATCATGATCTACACTGTTTGCAAATATTAGGAAAGAGGCAGGGATTCCGCTGGCGATCGCCACTTTCGCAATTGGCGATAAAAATAAACATTTGGCGATAAAAACTTACAATTTTCGAAAAAAAAAAATTATTTTTCGAAAATTGTAATTTTTTATCGCCAATTGTTTTATTTTTTTTGAAGTGGCGATTTTTTTTTCCCCAGCGGAATCGCTGAAGAGGTCTCTAGTATTGAAAGGGTTAATACACTTTCTATGCACCTACTCCGGACCAGACATGTTCATTTCAGATTATATTTAGTATTACGTAAATCATAGACCGCCTAAGGTGTCCTTTAAAACATAGGAGACAAAATTATTCTTTTCTTGCCTTACTAAGGGTTTAGAGATTGACACATAGGAAGCCTATTGTCAGACGCGTCTCCAGAATTGGATCAAAACTGTGTCACATAATGGAGCTCTAATTGACGTGTGTGTAGCTCGCTAACCGACTACGTTAATCTTGTCCAGATTATCAACATTTCTCAACATCTATTGGCAATCCCAACTCGCAATCAAGCGATTTGATTGCCTGAGCCTGAGCTGTAGCAAAAAGTGCCCTCCCAAGACACATGTTGTTGTGAAATATTGTTACAATCAGAACATATTATTAAAATCGGTGAAGGGGTTTGTTTGTTTGTTTGTTGGGATTTAACAATATATTCAGCCCTGAAATCAGAATAATCCTTGCCACACCAGAATCACTTGGCCCCTCCCAAAAGCAGTAGGTTCAGTAATAATCTTACTACTTTTATAATTGGCAATAACCCAATTCAACTCCCAGGTAACAAAAGAGCCAAAGGTAAAAACGTACCTGAGGGCCAAACCAGGCAAATCGTGATTCCTGCAAGGAGGAACCCCTACCGTTAATTTACACCATCGCGTTCGCCCGACCAACCACCCACCTGAAGGGGTTCGTAAGTTATTAAGAAATAAAAGATGTTACTAACATACGCACGTACATGGACTAGGACCATAGCAAGTTTTTTCTCTGTACAAACACAATGTGTATGCTATTTTACACTATTTACTGGTGAATTCATATGAAAACTGATTGGGATTCAAGTATTAAATCCGTTTCTTAAATAAGAGTATTTTCTTCTTTTCTCAAAAGTTTCCTGGCTGAAATTTAAATTTATGCTAAAAACTTCCTCAACCCTACAAAGGGTTGAGGAAGTTTTTAACATAAATTTACCTTCATTTTGTTCAAGGCCTTGTTTGTTTTTACCGGATACGTAGGTAGCTTTTGGTTAACTAGGTAGACGCTTACCATAAAACAGATATGGTATGGCCTAATGCTATACCCCTCTTGCCTAATGGCGAGTGGATAACTAGAATTGTGTCTATGGGATACTGATGCCCCCATTAGTAAACCTTTGTACAATTACATTGCATACTATAAGATACATACCAATTACGTACAACTGGTACTGCACTCCATGCTGGCGCAAAATGTTTCACTTAAAAAAATGCACCGGTTTCCTTATGAGATCCACGCAGCTCTACTTAGAGCTATCACATACCGGTAAACACATTTTTCATCTAGTAACGGGCACAAGAAATTTGCATCGGTTACTAGACAAAAATGTGTTTATGCAGTATCTTCTGTATGTAGCTGATTGGGAATTTGTCAGGAATCTGGCGAGTATTTCGATGTGAAACACTTTACACCGGTGCGGAGTGCAGCATCAGTGAGTATAGATACTATCGGGGTTTAACTATTCACCAGTCACTAGATACAACTTAACCCTTTCACTCCTAAATAACTTAATGTTTTACCAATCCAATCGTCACAAAATGATTTTCAAAGGACAACCTGTCTCCAGTATACCCCCCACCCCCACAACTCGTTGCAGGGGTATAACTAGTCCATTTATGAAAAGGGGGTGTTTTTTATTCTAAAAAATATGAAAATTATTCGCAAAAAGTGCAGATCTTGATGAGACGGCTCATCACAAGCAGGCTCATCTAGATCTACACTGTTTGCAAACACCGCTATAGAGGGCGATAATGTTGAAAGGGTTAACCCATTTCCTGCTGAGGGTATGTCATTTTGTTTTAGAATTTTCTTCATATGCGCTTAGAAGTATATGTCGTGACCAGTCACTAGATACAACTAGACCAGTCACTAGATACAACTAGACCAGTCACTAGACACAACTAGACCAGTCACTAGACACAACTAGACCAGTCACTAGATACAACTAGACCAGTCACTAGATACAACTAGACCAGTCACTAGACACAACTAGACCAGTCACCAGACACAACTAGACCAGTCACCAGACACAACTAGACCAGTCACTAGATACAACTAGACCAGTCACTAGATACAACTAGACCAGTCACTAGACACAACTGAACCCTTTCACTCCTAAATAACTTAATTTTCCGACCAATCCAATCGTCACAAAATGATTTTCAAACTAGTCCATTTATGAAAAGGGGCTGTTTTTTCATTCTAAAAAATATGAAAATTATTTGCAACAAGAGTGCAGAAGGTCACAATATATGCCAGTCGAGGCAAGGCCAGTCAACAAGGGGAGATAATTCATCTTGACGTGATAAACTCGTAAACCAAATTTGGTTACGATCCATGTAGAACTCGACTTATTGCGTGGACATTAGATAGTCCGAAAATTAAAAATGGCCGCCAAGGGGAGATAAGTCATCGGAAATTAAAGATCAATAGGCTTCTTCGTCTTGCCGTGATAAACATGTATACCGAAATTTGGTTATCATCGGTCAAGTAGAACTTGAGTTATTGCGTGCACATGGATACAGAGTGCGAAAATTAACAAGAGTTGACAGAAGACAAAAAAGCTCGCCTGTTGGCATGGCAGCCTTCACTCAAACTTGGCACAGTTGCATAAAAAAACATGAATATTATATAACTTGACCTTGGGTTAAGGGGCGTGCGGTGGACCTTGACATTGGGGTCAGTGGTGCAAGGTGGGTCGTGGGTTTGCTATAGCATAATATAGCATATTAAGATGAATGCATGTATGAAATACCGTATTCTTGCGATTATAAGTCGCATTTTTTTTACTCAGATTTGTATCCCAGAAAGCCCCTGCGTCTTATAAATACATGTTTTTCCACCCGAAATATTGACATAAACGACCAAAAATCAAAAAAATAAAATGTGTTCTATATTTGTTGACGTTGTTAGTCTTTGGGGTAACATCCGGTATTCTAAACAGTTCGCACCTTACTCGCGCCTTACTCGCGCCTTACTCATTCCGGCCCTGTGTCACATTCGGTACACATTTTCTATACCGAAGGCGAACAGTGTATACCAAGATTAGATCCGGTCGACATTTTCTCTGCTGAATCACAATCTGGCCTCTATCATTTTAATTATCTTTTGAAAACATTTACCGGGCCCATATCGGTCGGCCATGAAAAATATTACACGACGCCATTAACGGTAAATCCCAATATGCATAATGCAATTGTACGAAAGTTATAAAACTCCATCATTAGTTTCGAAACTGTGTGTTTACACGATGCTGATGAAAGTGGCAAGCCTAAGTCAGCTGGCCGACATCAAACACACCGCGTGTCAAGATTTACAACACAAAGCCATATCAAATATCAATACACGCGGTTGCTGACGTCAGTTTCGTATTCGTCACTAAACTGGTACCCTGTCCGATGCGTCCCAGTGAAACAATACTATCGAGAACCAGACTCTATTTATGACACGGCAAATGTGTTTATGTGAATTGGGTCTCCATCTCTGACAAATCCAGGCTTATTGCATTAGCGGCCAGACCAGGCGGCGGATTCGCGTAGTCTGCACATGGTTTACAATGTTCGCCAATCTCTAATTAATAATTACGTCAGCGGACAATGCAAATTCGTCATAACTATAGGCTGCTTTCAGCGTCATTTACGGAAGATACGACTGATTTTGAAATATTACATTCGATAACACCCAGTCGTGTCAACTAACAGGTGTTTATCTTATGTCATCATTCAGCACGAGGCTGTAAACTGTGTGACCTTTAGGCTATGTTTTGTAATTGCACTGATTGGTCAACACGCCTTTTGATGTGCCACAGACGTGGCGAACGTGTGACTTTCATCCTTGCATCACGGGGGCAATCAGTAACCCATTTCATGCTGAGGCTACGCTTATGTTTGCGGAAAATCCTAAATATTTCGTCGAGACAGTTCAAATGAGTGGTCACAACATATACTTTCAGTGAGAAATAACAAAAATAAAAATAAAATATTTAATAAAGTTCATATCCGTAAATGTGTATTCCGAAAGGAACGGTTAAAACAACACTGGATTATACGCAGATCTCTCACCATATTTCGACGATATTGATTTCGAAAATAGTTTCCGTAAATGGTGTTGAAAAGAGATAATACATACCGCAATCAATAATTAACAATATAATACCACTTTCGGTAGCAATATGATCGCAAATATAACACGATTTCTGACAATAGTCAGTTACACATTTAACATGATTTTGCTATACAAATAGGCAAACAAATCGGGAGCCAATGCACAACCGTGTACTAACCGAGCACGTGTTATAGTGAAGCGTGTACTACCGAGTTCACAGTGTAATTGAAGATACTAGAAAACGGTGAAATGCGGACCGGGGAATCACGGACATAGTCGGCAAATTACGGACATAGCAAACTATGATAGGGAAAATACAGAAAAAACGTCCAAGGTACAAATAAAAAAACAGTGGGGGGAAATCAATAACAACAACTTGGTGATTTTTTTTATTATTTTTTTTTATTTTGTTAAGAAAATTGGGTGTGTCTTATAATCTCATGTAGACATATTCCCCCAGATTTTGGACTGAAAATAGGGGTGCGTCTTATACACTCTTGCGACCTATAATCGGCAGAATACGGTATCAATGCGCTCCCTGAAAACAGAAGTAAAACAAAATTTAACCCAACGTTAAGTTTATGAACGCACTAAGTTGGTGATTTTCTACAGCATGATAGCTATTCACATGAGGAATGCATGTATGAATGTGCTAAGTTTGTGACATTGACCTTGAGAAAAGGGGTGGGGGGGGTGGGTCATGGATTTGCTGTAGCACAATAGAGGATCATCAGATGAATGCATGTATGAAATATCAAAGCGTTCCCTGTAAAGAAACAGAAGTTACACAACATTTACCCCTACGTTAAGTTTATGAACATGCTAAGTTTGTGACCTTGACCTTGGGGTAAGGGTTGGGTGGTGGGTTGTGGATTTGCTACAGCATGATAGAGGGTCATCTGAGGAATGCATGTATGAAATATCAAGGCGTTCCATGAAAGGAATTAGATGTTATAAGAAATTTACCCCAACGTTAAGTTTATGAATGTGCTAAGTTTGTGACCTTGACCTTGGGGTAAGGGATGAGTGGTGGGTCATGGATTTGCTATAGTACGATAGAGTATCATCAGATGAATCAATGTATGAAATATGAAGGCGTTCCCTGTAAATAAACAGAAGTTACACAACATTTACCCCAACATTAAGTTTATGAACATGCTAAGTTTGTGACCTTGACCTTGGGGTAAGGGTTGGGTGATGGATCGTAGATTTGCTACAGCATGATAGAGGGTCATCAGATGAATGCATGTATGAAATATGAAGACATTCCCTGTAAATAAACAGAAGTTACACGACATTTACCCCAACGTTAAGTTTATGAACATGCTAAGTTTGTGACCTTGACCCTGGGGTAAGGGTTGGGTGGTGGGTCATGGATTTGCTACAGCATGATAGAGAGTCATCTGAGAAATGCATGTATGAAATATCAAGGCGTACCATGAAAGGAAACAGATGTTATAAGAATCAATAGGCTTCTTCGTCTTGCCGTGATAAACATGTATACCGAATTTGGTTACGAGCGGTGAAGTAGAACTTGAGTTATTGCGTGGACAAGGATACAGAGTGCGAAAAATAACAAGAGCTGTAGGAGAACAGCATAGCTCAACTACGAGGGTTGTCGATGTACACATAGCTTGAGAAACAAGGTGGCTGCAGCCTGCATAAAAACCTTAACCAAGGTTGACTAAAAACCTTAACCAAGGGAAATTAACTAAGTATTTCAAGGTTAAATGTAGGTCAATGTCAGATATAGGTCAGGGGTTATTGATGTACATCACTAGGAGATGAAGTTGTCCAAGTAAAATTGGTTGCTGTAGGCCCAGGAGTATTCCATATACAAGCTTGACTATAAACCTTAAGCAAGTTTGAGTACAAACCTTAACCAAGGGGAAATAACTAAGTAATTCAAGGTTAAATGTAGGTCAAGGTAAAATATAGGTCAGGGGTTATTGATGTACAGTCAAATCTGTCTTAAGCAGCCACCCAAGGGAAGTGACAAAACTGGCTGCTTAACAGAGGTGACCTCTTAATAGAGGGTTGTGTTTTCAGGTACATTTCTGGTACATTTTGAAAATTGAAATGAAGATAAAGATAACATAGACATGTATGTTGACTTGATAATACAAATATAATAAATAATATTAATGATTAATTTAGAGTACCATATTGATTAAATATGTATGTTTTAATGCAATATAAATGTGTATCTTTATATTTATTTAATATTTTCAAAATTGAACTTGAACATGTAAAGAGTGGATTTCTTAACAAGTAACAAATATTTAGTTGAATTATATCATTTAATGAAATAAAAAATCTATCAACAAATAAAAACACCAATGTTCACGTTTTTGTTGTTATTTTACAGCCTACTGCAACTGCTAATCTGCAAGACTCATATTGTAGACAACTTATTGTACTAGATAATAGGGCATAATGTGGTATAATCGGATATGGTGTGGGATAAGCTATGCAAATTTTGTTTTTTCTTTTTTTTGTCGGGTATTGGTCAAGTCGAATTTGGATTCATTTCCAATTGTGTATGTAAATAATGCATAGGCGATGTCAGCAAAAGCAGTCAATAAGTGCGACAATCGGCTCATATTCGACATATGAGGCCATTTGCTTAAATTATATTTGAGCCGGTTACACTCGGTCCTGGGCAATACACACCAATTATATCAGCTATTCGTGTTTTGTCAATTTGGTAATTGGCAATGGGCTGTTCCTTTTTACAACATTTGTGTCGGTAACCTATATAAATTACGAATCGACGGACAAGGGTGCAAGAACCCGTATGCGATAGGCTGTTCTTTCAATAATGCGCCGACAGTTCGGGCAACACAATTTGCACCTGTGAAACATACCCTCCCAATATCGCCAACGCGGTGACGTGTTTGGTGTTTTAATTACCCGGATTGACTGCCGACATCATTGTTAATTTGCGCTTTGGTAACGACCGCCGCAGGGTACATTGAAATCGGGATTAGCGGTGACCGTTTAATGAAATTGGATCACTAGTTTGGGACGATAATTAATGACCGCTGGCCGCGTTAGACGAGTGACCGTTGAATGAAAGCGTTTTATATAGCAAAAATGCGCGGGAGGAATTTGAAGTGGCCGCTTAACGGCGGTGACCGCTGATTAAAGGTGACCGCCCGAGCAGGTTCGACTGTATATCCCTATGAGAAAAAGTTATCCAAGTATGGTGTCTGTATGCACAATAGTATTCCATCTACAAGCTTGACTAAAAACCTTAACCAAGGTTGACTAAACACCTTAACCAAGGGGAATTAACTAAGTAATTCAAGAGGAAATGTAGGTCAAGGTCAAATATAGATCAGGGGTTATTGATGTACATCCCTATGAGAAAAGGTTGTCCAAGTATGGTGTCTGTATACACAATAGTATTCCATCTACAAGCTCGACTAAAAACCTTAACCAAGGTTGACTAAAAACCGTAACCAAGGGGAATTAACTAAGTAATTCAAGGTTAAATGTAGGTCACGGTCAAATATAGGTCAGGGGTTGTTGATGTACATCACAAGGAGACAAAGTTGTCCAAGTATGGTGGGTGTAGGGCCAGGAGTATTCCATATACAAGCTTGACTAAAAACCTTAAACGGATGCGGACGCGGACGCCGGGGCGACTACATAAGCTCTCACTATTCTTCGAATAGTCAAGCTAAAAATGGCCGCCAAGGGGAGATAAGTCATGAGAAATTTTTGAAAATCAATAGGCTTCTTCGGCTTGCCGTGATAAACATGTATACCAAATTTGGTTACAATCCGTCAAGTAGACTCTAGTTATTGCGTGGACAAGCTGCGCCCGCCCACCCACACGTACAAGATGAATACATAATACGTCCCGTTTTTTCAAACGGGCGTATAAAAAAAGTGCAGATGCTTATGTCGAGATCTACACTGTATGCAAACACCGCCATATAGGGCTATAATGTTTAGAGGGTTAACCCATTTCATCCGGGTATGGAAGGTGTTCGAGCCAATTTGCACCCTTAAATATATGCCGAATCGAAAACAAAAAATTCATGCTGAGGATATGTCATTTTGTTTGTGAAAAATTCTAAATATTTTCTTTATATGCGCTTAGAAGTATGTCGTGACCATCATTTGATGCCCAATGCGAGGTTTGAACCCACAACCTGCAGATTGGAAGTCAGGTGTTCCAACCCCTAGGCCACAATCCATCTCAATTTAAAAAAAAATAATGAAATATTTCCGGTAAAGGTGTATTCGGGAATGTATGGAGGCTGGCATCACGTAGCAGACACATTCTGTCATCTCCAATTCTTACAACAATTTTCTATCAAGTAAAAATTGTCTGACAACAGATGAAAGTCGTCTCTAGGGAAAGATCTCGCAACGTTGTAGGTGTGTCTCATCCTTTAGCAAAGTAGAGGATCTGACATGAATGATGGTTTAATATAACAGTTATTAACTCTTAGACCGCTACTCACAACAATTGTCGTCTGCTGTTGCTTTTATATCTTGCCTTATTTCTCAATAAAAACATGGTTTGACAGCACTTCAGATCTGAAGTGCTGTCAAAACCATGTTGTAAATTATTCTAAAGTGTTGTCAAAGCATGTTTTTGATGATAAAAATAGAAAATAGAAAATAAACAGCAGACGACAAAAAATTAAGACAGCGGTCTAAGGTTTAATATAATAGTTATTAAGCAAGTTTACTGATTTCATAAGGAACAAGGCAATGCCGAGTTTCTTATGAAATCAGTCAATGAGTTTAAGTGATGATTTAATTACATTATTTGTTAAACTTTTCACTTCTACATATTAGTGACATGGACCATATTTGAGTTAAGCAAATACGCAGCTTATCTGGAGCACTGATTGCATGAGATTACATACACTGAAATCATACTGATCAAAGAATGGTTCGCCAGCTACCTTAGTAATCGGAAACAAAGGGTTGTGCTGCCAGGGCTGGGTTGCTCAAAACATCCGTTAGCTTAACGGACTGTTAAATCCTTAACTGAATGGCTAAAATCTCTGTTTTAACCCTTCGCCCGCTATATAAACAATTACAATGCATTTCTACCAATGCTGCATATTTTACTGCAATTTAGTTGATATAGAGTGTGCTATTGTAAATTGTTGTAACTTGAAACATGTTCATTTTTAGTAAACAAGAATTCCGCGGAATCAAATGTCTCGCCTTGTCCCGCCGCCTTGACCTCGAGCCTGGGCCAGAAGGCAATTTTCACTGGCCCGAACATATTATACAATTATTGACTAGTGAGCCATAGAATATCAGATTATATTCTATGGCTCACTAGTCAATAATTGTTTTAGTATATGATAATAGTCGGTATATAGCACTTACGACCTTATGCTACTAGACAAAAATGGAAAAAGAATTTGAAGAAAAAAAAACAAGAAATAAGGCCATTTTTTGTAGACTAGATGGCCGTGGCCTACATGTCGCGCCTTAGGGCGAGGCATGGACACTAAAAAAAAAGAGATATAGCAGATGGAAAAACTTTAACCGGACACACGGACGGACGGACGGACGGACGGACAGACGGACGTATGCCAAAATGCCGACTATTATCGCGCTTTCCGCAAGCGGGCGCGACAATGATGATAAACACCCATGTGAAGTATCAAGGTAATGGGTGAAGCAGTTGCAGATATAGTACACACAAAAATCAAAGTAATTTGACCTTGACATTGGGCACAGGGGCCGCACGGTTAGGGGGTAGAATGAAAATATTGATGATGATAAACACCCATGTAAAGTTTCAAGGTAATGGGCGAAGCAGTTGCAGAGATATAGTAATAAACGAAAAACTTTAACCAAAAAAACTTAACCAAGGACGTACGTTAAAAAGTTAACGTTGAAAATGGCTAAGTCAATTACGTAGAAATAATAGGTGAAGGTAAAAAAAAATGGTCACATGTTGGATAGTTGTATGTGGTGGGCACCCCTTGGTTATGAAGCTGTGAAAGTTTGGTAGTCCTAGGTGGTACAGTACCAAAGAAATGGACTTAAACACGAAAACTTAACATTGTAAACGCGAAAAGTTAACATTGACTGCGCGGAAAAAATGGGTCAAGTTCAAAAAGGTAACATGTTGGATAGTGATATGTGGTGGGCACCCCTTGGTTATGAAGCTGTGAAAGTTTGTTGGTCCTATGTGTTACAGTAACAAAGAAATGGACTGAAACACGAAAACTTAACATTGATTGTGGACGCCGCCCGCCCACCTGGCTTTCGCCAATCCAATAGCGTGGATTTTTTTCCCAAAAAAACCTGGCTAAAAATGGAAAAAATGTTTAAAAAAAAAGAAGTTTAAAATGATTTTTTTCCCAAAAAAACCTGATTAAAAATGAAAAAAAGTAAAAAAACCTGGCTAAAAATGGAAAAAAAGTTTAAAAAAAAAGTTTAAAAAAAAAAAGTTTAAAAATTAACAAAAAAATAATGCTCGCTACTGGAGCCCAGAATTTTTATAATAGTCCTATATTTATCTACATATCATATCTGCACAGGTCCACATATTGCCACAATATTGTCAACACAGTTTACGGAAATGTAATAACCAGATATAATAATTTACCTGTATAAATTACCTGTAATAATTTAGCTGGACATTTAGTGGTCAAGCTGGAAATTTGCACATGCTTGCACATGCAGAAGAGAAGTGTTCAACTGGAGAAGGCTATTGTTCTCTCTACAGGTAAGGTGTACAGAGCGCACGAGAAAACGGGTCTTCATGCATTAATGTTCAGTTTGTAGCATAGAAAGAAATAGAGTTTGACCTTGACCCTGGAGCACAGAATTTTTTTTAATAGTCCTATATTCATGTACATATCATAGTAATGGTTAGGGAGCCCAGAGACTTTTATTTGACTGTCGTGTTCCAAAAGGTCTGAAGGTTGCTTCTTATAGGAAATTTTCTCTAGTTTTCGAAAAAGCGCGTCTTAAGTGCACAAACCTGTGCAATTTTTCTGTAAATCTCGTTTTGTCTCGCCAAGTCTCGCAAAAAATATAAAAAATGTGATACTAGCAAATATTGTCATATACTGGTAAATTATATCTGTTTCTTTCAATTTTATACATAAACTTGTACAATATAGTTGATTTAGTCATTTATTAAAGTTTAACATGAACAATTGAACAGAATTACGTCAGAATTCAAAATGGCCGCCATAAAGGACGTATTTTATAATAAAATACGATATATATCTAGTGTATAGACTACCAACACCATATTTCATGATTAAAATTCATTATTTTGTGTCTAACGGGCACGAATAATAGCTGTGACAGGTTTAGAGTTGAAGTACAACCATGGGCGGATTCAGGGGGGGGGGGGGGTGGGGGGGGGGGGGGGGGGGGGGGGGGGGGGGGGGGGGGGGGGGGGGGGGGGGGGGCGGAGCCGGCGTGCACCCCCCCCTAAAATCGGCGAGTAAATATTTCTTTCTATATTCCAGTGGCATTTCAACAAATACTGTAATACTTGGTGTTCTAAAATGCGCCAGAATGCAGGAAATGGGATGTACATTTCATTTTTTTCCGGGGGTGCATGCATGCCCCCGACCCCCCCCCTAGCCATTTTCAGACACTATATTATTCAACAACAAATGTTCCAACCCCCCCCCCCCCCCTAACATGAAATCCTGTATCCGCGCCTGACAACATGGTGGCTGCAAATCTTGTTTATCATGTCGATTCCTCTCAGAATTGTGAAAAATGAGATACTACAAAACGTTGGTGTAACTTTTTTACCGCAGCGTAACTACACACGCTCGGTATATAAATCACAGCGTTGTTGATATTCACCTCACAAATAAGAGCACTGCTTGTTCAATATTTGTTGAATAATTTTTCGCGGCAACTAAACTGTACATGCATAATTATACATTCTGTTGATATACAGTGTGTTCATATTGTCAAAAGTGCCCCTGCGTATCACTCTTGAAAAGGTTCAGCATATAGTTAGCTGTAGGATACACAGCAATTTTGTAGTGTATTTACGTGTAGTAACATGTCTCGTCCACCAGATGAACAGACATGTATTCTTCACATTGGTCCCGCTTCGAGTGAGAAAATAAAGCCCATTGATGACAAAACATGGGACAATATTGTTATGGCAAAAGAAGCAAGGCAATCAGCACGGAAGTTCAGTGACTCAAAATATGCCCCCCTTTGTCATAATCTACCGGCAGCATATGACGGTACACGTCATGGCTACCATAGACAGTGTTACAGTAATTTTACGGCAGTTTCCCCGTCATTTCCGATTGAAAAGGACACTCCAAAACAGAACCCCCCAGTTTTACGGTCATGCGTTTCAGGTCCATCTACTGCATCGACATCTGGGGTTGTTAAACCAGTTTGCATATTCTGCCATAGTGTACGAAAAAGAAACAACAAGAAATTTGAGAATCTTGGACAATGTGAAACACCATCAGCTAATGAAGCTATCAAAAAAGCAGCAATCATTTTAGATGATCAGGCGTTCTTATCTCAGTACGGTGATATTGATTTTATCGCAAAAGAGGTGAAATACCACCATTCTTGCAGACGATTATACGTAGCACCAGCAGATAGAAAGAAAGATTCAGAACACAAAATACCAACAGGGTATGCAACTGTATGTGATATACATAGTAAGGCATTTGAGCACATTTCAGAGTATGTTCAAATGTATGTAATCAACAAAAAACGGCCAGAATTCATGACATCCATATATAGCAGATATTGTGATGTAGTGGATGAATCGGAACAAGTGTGTGCGGATAGGTACACTGTGCGATTACTGACTACCAAACTTTTGAATAGGTTTGAGAATACAGTGTTAGTTAGCAAAGCAAGTAATAAGGAGGGCACGGTCCTACACCCCATTGACATTGACCCCAAACACGCACAGGAGTGTGCAAACCAGTTCGCAAGTTCAGATCTGTTTGCCGTTACTAAAACTGCCTTCAAACTGCGGGCGACCATATTGAAACTGTTACAATCACCGGGTCTCCAATCTCCGTTATCGACGAACATATTTAAAGATGGGCAGACAGAAACACCGGAAATATTGACTCAATTCCTTAGGTGTTTGATAAGTGGATCGGAGAAGTCGCAGGACACAGAGTCCCGCAGCGAACGATACGTTTCATCCATAGCACAGGATCTGATATATGTAACAACACGTGGTAACGTGAAACCAGCCAAGCATTTATGTGTAGGACTTGGCTTGAAAAGCATGACGGGCAGCAAAAAGGTGATTGAAGTGCTTAACCATTTTGACCACAGTGTTGGATACAGTAAGGTTGAGGAATTAGAGACGGAATTGGCAACCGACGTTGCAAATAAAAAGGTAATATTACCGGATGGATTAGACGCACAACCAGGACTTGCTACTGGCACGGCCTGGGACAACTATGATGAACTAACAGAGACTCTGTCTGGGGCGGGTACACTGCACGATACATTCGGTATTTGTTACCAGAACGAAAGTAGAATGCATGCAACTCAGCCGTTCGACACTGGAGAATCAAACACTGATGATCATGCATCGTCAGAGCAGTACGATATTCAGACTCCAATCGTCCAGGTAGAAACAAGAAATAGGAAGAAAAGATCGTTGACTATAGAGGACACAGTGCTTGAGCCTTATAGAAAGAAACCGAAAATAGGAACATTTGTTTACGAAGTGAAGCAAAGCACCGAACCAAACAGTCTGAAAATATTTTCAGAGAGGGATATACTCTGGATGATGTCAACTGCTTTATTACAGAACATCCCTATGTGGGTTGGTTGGAATTCAAATGTTACAACTGATTTACTTCCATCACAATCGATTGCGTATTTAGAAAACATATGTCTGCCTCCGACACGCCTGGATGTTGTGATTGAAACAATGAAAAGATCACAGAAGGTAGCCGAAGAATGTGGTGACAGTTGCGCTGTAGTGACATACGACTTGGCAGTAGCAAAGCTGGCATTACAATACAGTCAGAGGAATCACCAAAATATGATAACTTATTTGTGTGTCTCGGTGCTTTCCATATATGCATGGTGTATTTTGCTGCCATTGGACACATTTTGGAAGAATCGGGTGGTCCACAAGTTCTTGTAGAAACCGGTGTTTTAGCACTTGGCTCACGAAACGGGTTTGTATCGGGAGACACTTCAATCGGTGCAAAAGGTTACATCCTATGTTGACAAATGCAATGCGTATTCTTCATTTTCGCAGTTTTCTGAAAGGAAATGGCCCCTTACCAGTGAAGTTCATTGAGCAGCTTACTGAACTCAACAACAATCCGTCCCGAGTTGTCTGATGAATTCGTTGAAGTCATGTCCTGCTACAGTGGATTCACACAGTGCACTCGGCGTGGGGATCATGGCGTGAACGCGAAGTTCTGGTTGATATACATAGAACTTGTAGAGTTGTACCTCCTGTTCAGTAGGGCTGTCCGAACAAATGACCTGGACTTGTACATTCACTGCTTGGGTGAAATGTGTCCCGTGTTCTTCATGACAAACAGGCCAAATTACTCGCGTTATGAATTGCGGTTCTACATGAATCTACTAAATGTAGACAACACCCACCCTGGTGTAAGAGAGTGTTTGGCCGCTGGTGCACTATCTGTTAGGCGGACTCATAAACCTTTCACAAGACTGGCTGTTGACCAGACTTTGGAATGCACCGTGAACACCGATGCTGCTTCTAGAAAAGGCGGTATTGTAGCATTCACAAACTCAGAGGAAGCACGGCGCCGATGGACTGTAGCCCACACAGTAAAAAGTGAGATTGTAGGGCTTCTCATGGAAATGGCAGGCCTAAAGCATAAGGAGGACTGCACCCGTGAACTGAGACCAAGTCGAATAAAACAGGACAACGACAACTTGCAGAAAGTAATAGGGCATATAGAAGATACATTGAACCCATTCAATGTCGAGAAGCAAGACCAGCTAGTGTGTCTGACGACAGGAAGGTCTGTATCACAGGAAGTGACTAACGACATGCTGACCTGCGTCGAAAAGGGAAAGCAGTGGTGTGGAGAATTCACAAAAGAATGCTTTGAAGATGGAAAGCGATTTGAGAAACCTATCAAACGTCGCAAAATTCTTAATTTTGCTTCATCAGCGGTGAAAACGCGGCTAACTGTTAAAGATAGGAAGGTCAAAGAGCTAACGGGTACACGGGATTTGTTTGGACGTCTTCTCTACCTCTCTGTAACTCATGATCTGGATTTGTCACTGGTACTCTCATATCCACTGACCCCAATCCCTTTATCGCTGGGCCATGTAGACGGAGTCAAGCACATAACTGAAAAATCAAAGTTGATGCACGAACTGGAGAGCAGATTGGAATCACCCCATCCAACATCGGTTGATTGTGCAGTGTTTGATGCCATGTTTGTGGTACAGAGTCTGGGTGTCATTCCTGCAACATACGGTGGAATTGCCAACCTTATCTTATCAAGAATATTGATAGCAGACAGAGTAGATTTTGTATGTGACACGTATACGGATGCCCGACCATCAAGGATGTAGAACGTGCTGACCGTGGTGCGCCTGCTTCCAGTATTGAGTATGTTATCACGGGATCAGAGCAAAACATACCAAAAGAATTCAATACGTTGCTAAAATACTCGAACTACAAGAAAGCATTGCTGGATTTCCTTGCAGAAGAGTGGAAACAGCCAACTTATGCACCCATAATTGGACAGCGCGAACTTTATATTGGATTGGGTGATCATGCATGGCTATACACGTGTGAAAGCGGCATTGTTACAAGACAGCCTGTCTCTGTATTGAGATGTTCCCATTACGAGGCTGACACCAGAGTAGTATGGCACATTAAACACAAATCGGAGACAAATACTGACGCCCAATCGAATGTCGTTGTGCGATGTGATGACACAGACATACTGGTGACACTGCTCGTGCACGTAGCAAATATGCCTGTCCATATTTGGATGGATGTCGGGAAAAGTGGTAACAATACGCGTCGTTACATTGATGTGACATTACTAGCAAGTCATCTAGGTTCAGACATGACACAAGCCCTACCGGGATTCCATGCATTTACTGGATGCGATTACACCGCCGCTTTTTTCAGAAAGGGAACGGTAAGACCTCTATCAATCATGGAAAAGGGCGATTTTGTCACAAGCTTTGGAATGCTCGGGGAATCAGAAACGTTACCTCCTACAGTCATTGTGCAACTGGAATCGTTTACTTGCACAGTGTATGGAAACTCGCGACTGAATTCCACTAACGAGGCAAGGTATTCTCTGTTCTGTGATAAATTATCTCCAAAATGTCATGCACAACCGATGGACAAAATAAAGAAGGTTGAACCGAGTATGCTTCCACCTTCAAAGCCAGCATCGATGCAGAAAATTAAAAGGGCAAACTTGGTAGCTTCGATGTGGAAGGGGGCAAATAAAGAAACGCCATGTACTTGGAAACCAGAAAACAACGGTTGGAAACTTACCAACAGATAGTATGAACTGTTCTGGTATGACTCAAATCAAATGCCAGATACAGTTTGCTCACATATTGACGAGGACGTATTAGCCGAGGAAGACGACACAGTACAAGACTACTGTTCGTCGTCAGATGAATCTGACAGTAGCGAATAAGCTATGCAGGCAATACAAAAGAAACAAAAGACCCACACAACAACACACTCACTATACGACCAACACAACGACAGTGCCAGCAGTCAAATGCAACACATAATAGCAACGCTTCTATGCAATGATGTACGACTGCAATGGTACAGCTTGGAACAGTCATTGAGGTGAATATCACTGGGGCTGTAAAACCTAGTTAGTGCGGCGCCGCCATGTCAAAGAGCAGCACAAGATAAAAACGGTACATATATAAAGTTATGTATGTCATTTAGAAACTGGCGATATTCTGTACCAATGTATAGTTGATTGGATTATCAAATGAATAACATACATTGACATAAATAGTCGTTTTTAGTTTATCACATATGCTCGTACTAGACGAAAAACGAGATCCAAACTAAACCCATTCCTAAGAAATGGCGGCCATCTTTAAATATAACAGCATTTTTTTAAATATCATATTTTATTGTAGAATGTATCAACACACAGACGGGCACTCATACAATCTAAATCGAATCATGTTACTGTCTGTATATTTCGAAACAAATAGTACTGGCAGACATGTTTTACGTATATGAATTGCACGCGTATTTGCACTACACTCTATTACCAGGAGTTATACGACATAATTTCTTTAAATGATTCACACTAAACACACCACATTCACTATTACTAACTAGTAGACACGATGTATCAACTTTAAATCGCAGAATATGTCTTTATTATACTAAACATGATAACCTAATGCCAATTTTTGATGGAAACACACTTTTTATGGCGGCCATTTTGAATTTGGTCGCCACTTTGTTTTATTATTGTTATTATCACTTGAATAAATATAACAATAATGTATGGCGCACTAATGTGTGAATAAATAAATAAAACAAAGGAACATTTGGTCATGTGTTACTAGGTTTGTTTGTATCTCGGTTTTCATAATTTCGGCGAGAACTCGCGAGATAAAACGAGATCTACAGAAAAATTGCACAGGTTTGTGCACTTAAGACGCGCATTTTTGAAAACTAGAGAAAATTTCCTATAAGAAGCAACCTTCAGACTTTTGGAACACGACAGTCAAATAAAAGTCTCTGGGCTCCCGGACCATAAAGGTATGTATAAAGTTTGATGACTGTAGCTGATAAGGTGTTGAAGTAATGACCGTAACACGAAAACTTAACATGTTCAGTTTGTAGCATAGAAAGAAATAGAGTTTTACCTTGACCCTGGAGCCCGGAATTTTTTTTAATAGTCCTATATTCATCTACATATCATAGTAAAGGTATGTATAAAGTTTGATGACTGTAGCTGATAAGGTGTTGAAGTAATGACCGTAACACGAAAACTTAACATTGAATGACGACGACGACGCCGACGACGACGACGACGCCGACGCCGCCGCCGCCGCCGCCGCCGCCGCCGACGACGGAAAAGCAAAACCTATGTCTCGCTTTCTGCTTCGCGGGCGAGACAATAAAACCTATATGAATATTACTCAGGATTGTCTGAAGTTTTCATTTATACCCAGAAAGTACACATGTACACAATATTTACCTGTTCAGGTGAGATTACAGGTGAACGTTTGGCAAAATTACAGGTAAGTCACAGGTAAGTCTCTGTAGGGTGTAGTGTTGACCTTCAATACTTGTAGAAGTTGGGGGTTGGAGCCAATAGTCATATTTCATAATTATTTTATAATAATAAAGAGAATCCAGGTAAATCCAGGTGAGTTTATAGTAAAGGTACGCATCACATTTTCCATCAAGAAATTGTCAAATTATTTGTTTACATGTAAATTATAGCTTCTTGCCATAGTACTATGGAACCAAATATAATGTCAAGTTATTACATAAACTGATGTATGTTTGTGACAACACCTGAGGCTTCAGTCAGACTCTGATCCACTGCTCTCACCAACATTTGCCTCAGGTATAAGGGCGGCTCGGTAGTGCTTCACGGAATGGTACACTCGGAAACAATCTGGTACACACAGGGCTTTTTGACAGTCTGGACACCAAAATCTTGTCTGTTTCCTGTGGAATCCATGTCTCTTCTTCTTAGGCAGGTTGCATGCAACACAGTCATGACAAGGGCGCTGTTTTTTCACACCTGGTTTAGGTGGAATGCAGTCTGGGAAATGCCTTGCTGTCAGGCGGGCTGGCATGTCGTCTATGATCTTTCTGCCGGCAGATGTTGATGGTTTGGGTGCATTTGGAGACTCTGCTAGAAAGGCCTGGCACATTGACATACGAAATTCGTAGTGGTCCATCTTCTTGTCATCAGTGCCAAACTTTCTGTACAATGTGTATGCATTGATGGTACATAAGTTGAGAAGGTGAAAGAAATTTTTTTTGTACCATTTGACTGTTTTGCGCAGACATGAATAGTTCTGATTCATCTGATCGGATAAATCGACACCCCCCATATTTGTACAATAGTCGACAATACATGTAGGTTTTGTCATGGGGGCATTTGTTGTTCTGTCAACTTTGCTAAGAACAGACAGACACTGTTGCTTCGTGTATTGTTGACAGCATGTATACATCTCTTTTATCAAAATATCTGACAGCAAGCATGTTGTCGTTCCGGCGAAAAATACACTGCGACTTTTTTAGTTTCTTTTTTTTGATAGAAGTTGGTACCCCTCTCCTGTTCTTTCTTAGTGTGCCACAGGCATAAGTGTTCAGCAACGGAAGTTCATTGAACAGTTCAGGGGCATTATAGAAATTATCCAAATACACGTGGTGACCATTTTGAAGCAGACCGCATTTACACAACAATCCAATTACAATTTGTGTGGTTCTACCAAGATCGTCATCTAGTTCCAGGAGCTCACAGAATTGTGAACATGATGTTTCCAAATCACCAGTATGAATGTCAAATCCCAAGCAATATCCCGAGCTCGACTCACACACCTGATATAGTTTTATACCGAAACGTGTCGGCTTTGCAGGGTTATATACGCGGAATCTAAGACGACCCTTCCATGCGCATGTTGCTTCGTCCAAACTAAGATTTCTATTTGGTGAATACACATTTATAAAGTCATGTGTTATTTTAGTTATAAATGGACATATTTTGTGTAACGGATCAAATCCAGACTGGCCTCGAGGAATTTCATTTGCATTATCAGAGACATGAAAATTGCTCAATAGATTGAAAACGATCTCGGCTCATATTCTTTCGAAAAAAAGTAGTGTTATGTGTGTCATGGCTTGACCAGTACTTTTCCAAATCTTTTTTCACCACCAACGCCATGGCAATTACCAAACTCAGAAAAACTTTCATCTCTTCGAGTGTCACAGGTTGCCATTTCTTTTGACGAGAATGGGGGCGAAACGTCCCAGCCAAATTTGCGGCTTCCGACCGACGTTCTGCGTATAAATTTGTCTGTGTAACTAAATTTTCTATACAATCATCATCTATAAACAGTTTGAAAAAGTTTATCGGGTCATTCTCGTCCATTTCGACGTTCAATTTTTCATTCCCAGTGAAAGGGGCATTTGTTGGGGCCGAATCAACTTTGCTCCAGCCAGCATCGATGTCCGAAGCTGATTCGCGGTCATTTTCCGGACAATAATCGGTCATCGGAACATTTCGAATAACATCACCGACTCCTAGTTGTATGTCATCCAGACCAAATCCTTCGAAATCCGCGTCTTCATCGCTAGAATCAAAATTCACGGCCTCGCTATCTTCGTCAAAAATATTTTCCGCCATTTTATTTACAGAATTTCTGGAAAACACTGATCGCTAAATTTAGAAACAAATTACTACTCTCCATTCATTTATTTTGATAATAATTGGCTACAATATAACTTTATCCAATCAGAATTGATTTTACAACTGCTTCTAAATATAACTTACCGAAATTCCGTGTGTAATTGCTCATTTCCAAAGCACTACGTCACGCACCTGCTAAGGCGTGTAGACGCGACTAGCAACAGTGGACTTGATTTTACAGCGAGTAGCGGGCGAAGGGTTAACAGAGATTTTAACCATTCAGTTAAGGATTTAACAGTCCGTTAAGGATTTAACAGTCCGTTAAGCTAACGGATGTTTTGAACAACCGGGCCCAGGAGTCTACTCTAACTGGAACCACATTAGAGCTGGTGTTCCACAAGGTTCCATCCTCGGACCATTGTTATTTCTCTTATACATAAATGATATTGTTATGGACATTATCTCCAATATACGCCTCTTCGCTGATGACACCAGCTTATACCTTATTGTAGACACTCCCGAAACTGCTACTAGGACCATTCATTCCGATCTTAAAACTATTACCAATTGGTCTGTAAGTGGCTTGTAACATTTAACCCTAAGAAGACAGAATCACTACTTATATCACGGAAACGTAACAGTCACCAGCACATTCCCCAATATCGATGAATAATGTTAATGTTTCAGAAGCTGAGAGCCACAAACACCTCGGTATATACTTTAACAATGAAGGAACATGGCATCAACATATAGAATATATAACGGAAAGCATGGTGTAGAATATACATTATGAGAAAACGATAAATACATTCGAAATAATTTACCTTTCCTTTATTAGACCTCTGTTAGAATATACTGATATCGTATGGGATAATTGTACTCAATATGAGAAAGATGGATTGGAAAAAATCCAAATTGAAGCTGCCCGTATAGCTACAGGTGCAACTCGGCTAATTTCAATCGATTCATTATATGCTGAAATTTGCTGGGAAACATTAGAAAATAGACGACATTCACATAAACTGTCGCTTTTTTACAAAATGAAAAACGGCATTTCACCTCATTACCTTGTAGATATCCTTCCGCCTCAAGCAGACACTTTAAGAAATGCTGACAACCTACAGACCATACGATCCAGAACAACTCTCTTTTATAACTCATTTCTTCCCTCTTCAGTCTGAGACTGGAACTCTATGTCGGAAAACACACGGAATGCTCCTTCACTTAGTTGTTTTAAAACCAAAATAAAAACAATCACAGACAAGGTTCCAAGTTATTATTACAGTGGTCAACGACATATGCAAGTAATACATACACGACTCCAGACAAAATGCAGTGCTCTTAACTATGACCTATGTTGCAAAAATATTGTTGAATCACCAAATTGTATCTGTGGTCAAGTTGAAAATGCCACTACTGTTTCTCCTGTCCAAGTAGCGAGGCAGATAACAGCAATATTTGATAGGAATCGTGCAAATGATGATACAAGCATCAAATTTGGCACACTTGTTCTCCAAGTCATACTAATCAAATCTGCCCGACTAGCCAACTGAAAATCCAAGATGGCGGCCATTTTTCAAGATGGCCGCCAAGTTAGCCACCCAAATTTGAGGTTTTGTCTAGAAATATTTGTAATTGTTCGATTTGCATGATCTAGGTGTGGATTCCTATGTTTCCAAGCATGCTGAAGTGGATTTTCCTGTTTATAAAGCACACTGACACATATTTTTTAAGATGGCCACCAGATTGTTAGTTTTTTATCACGTAAACTTTGTTTTGTGGAGCCTCTGTTGTATTTTGCGTTATTTTCCTATTTTTTATAGTTACTCTTTTTGTTGGGGACCGTACACCGCTGGTTAGGGAGTGCATTCTCTGCCACCTTGAAGGCTCTGTAACCACCGCTGTATCCGTGCCATAGTTTATATTGAGTTTATATTGTTGTATTGTTACTGTTGTGTTGGTTCTGCTTATTTTCCCCCTTAGGATTTATTACTCTATTTTGCCCTGGGTAGTAAATGTTCAAACTATGCATAGCATGCCACTCCACTGGTCCTCCAGCTGCTACTGTTCACATATGCAGCTGCAGAGTGATGTGCAGGGAAGCTCTGACTTGAAGCACTTGCATCTTCCTTTGCAATCTTTCTTACAGGAACACTTCGTCAGTTCCTGACAACTCGCTGCAATAGGGGGAAGTGTTGTCCAACATATCTGCCATGTCTTTCCTTTCTGTGTCCACCCCCATTCAGCGGGACTGCTCGTGTCTGGATTGGAGATGGTTGCCTGGCCCCAGATGATCCCAGCCTGATAGGCTGCACACTTTGCATGTTCTCTGAGGGCTGCCTGTGTTGGTGGAATAGAGTTATACGGCCTCTGCTTGCGGGCAAAAATATCTAGTCTTGCTTCGTCCACACCAGTGGCTGCGCTCGATCTGTCGTACATGATGACAACAAATCTCTCCAGCCTTTGCAGGTCAATATCACGAATCAATGTTGGATGCTGGCTGAGATTAGTGAATGCTTCCGAAACATCATCAAATACGTTCCAAGTCTGCCATGCAGATTTCTTCACTTTTCCACGGAAGGCAGACACGACGTCGCATCCAGTGAACGCATGACAATATGGGATACCTCTAGCTTTCTGTAGCCCTATTGCGGAAACTATCATGGACTGGGATCCATCGCATTTTGGCTCCTTGGCCAAATGCAATCCACATCTTCTCAAGACCTAGTTCATGTAAGGATGGCAGTACAGATATTGCTATGACTAGCACGTCCGTGTCATTGGCCTGAATGATAATGGACTTGCTCCCGTCAGTGGTTGCATCCCTGGCGTGTACAAATATGTGACTGTCTGCTTCTTCATGACAACATGGGGACACAGCATCCAGAGACTTCATTGTGTTGCTAATGGCATCTTCTCCCTTTGTGACGATGACTGTGCTTGTCGTCTCTGCTTCACACATCTTTTCCGCAAGGAAATGAAACAGCTCAGTCTTGTTGCTGGCGTCACGTAGGAAGATTTGCCAGTTACCTGGTGTCATACTCGTTCCTGTCACTCTTCTTCTGATTCCTTGCCCCCTTCTCAACCTCGTCTCGGATTTCAGACTTTACTTCTTGTACACATCAAAGACTACGTCCACCCGCCCGTACCTGGCACCATAGGATTCCACCTTTGGGACGATGTCTTCTTTAGCATAGTCATCAAATGTCTTTGAAGTACGTGGAGGTAAAGCATTGATAAGTGCTGAGCCATCAATGATGATTGCATCTCCCGTCGGTTCTCTGTCTGGGATGTTCACTTGCGCTTCCAGAATTTCAACCAGCTGTGACTTCTGACACTTAGAGATGCAGGGTATGACTGATTCTCATGCTTGAAGAATTCTTGTAAGTCACACTGTCTGCTCTGGGACGAGATGAACGGTCGCGAGAATAACTTACAGTCGTCTTTCAGAAGTTTCTCCTTAGACATTTTCTCAGCCTGCTCTTGTTTGAAGAAAGAAACAATGTTTTTCTTGATTGGATGATAGAAAGGACTTTCTCTTTCATCCTCTAGCCCCTCCATGAATGAATGGAACTGCTCTTTGCCCCGCTGGTGATGTGTAGCTACCATTTCAGTTAGAGCTGGGTCTGAGATGTTCTTCGTGTCTAGCACCAGCAGGTCGGCTGATTCTTCTTGGAATGGGTTGCCCATCTCCTGCATCACTGCAGAGAGTGATTTCACCTTTTCAAAGAAAGATTTCTGGGCACTTAGTGTCTGCTCATGGTGTCTGCTGCTGTAGGTGGCATCTTTCATACCAGATATGGCCTCGTATCCAGCTACTAAACGACTAACTTCGGGTCCAGCGACCATCCACCTACGAAGTGCTGACGGGTCTTCTGTCACACCAATTACTCCCCCGTCACCTTTGATCACTGCATTATTGTGCTCTTGTGCTTGGTCGATCGCAATGGCAGAGAATTCTCTTTTTGACTTGTGGATGGCAAAGTTCCCTTTGTGAAACTCCCTGGCCACATCTGGATGTTGTTGCTCAAGTGACATCATATCTCGTAGGTGAATTGGGATCCATCGCGCATAGTTGACATTGTTAGTCGCAAAGAAGTAATGCACCAGTTCTGAGTGCTTCACGGTACAAGTTGAAGTCTCCTCTGAATGAGCGGATCAGGGTGAATATGGTGAGCTCCATGTCCAGCACCAGACTCCAGAACTGGAACTGCAGACTCTCTTTCCTCCGTTGTTCACACCAATCTTCAAAGGTTATATCTGATATGCTAGACTCTTCAGAGAGATGATCATGATATGCCTTTTTCATCAGTTTGTACAAGCTGCATGCAGTGATCTGGTGTGCTCGTCTCGTCCTGGTGACACTGGATGCAGACAGGTAAGACTCTGCTGTACCAGATGAGGCCACCTCTG
This sequence comes from Conchocele bisecta, assembly GCA_029237695.1. Lineage (NCBI taxonomy): Eukaryota > Metazoa > Mollusca > Bivalvia > Lucinida > Thyasiridae > Conchocele > Conchocele bisecta. The sequence goes on from CM055280.1 coordinate 35,074,214, forward strand.
CTTCAACAATGGCACTGGTCCAGCCACTGTCACGTAGTAATGTTCCTATCGATCTCAGTGCAGCCATTTCTATCACAAACTCTCCATATTCGGGCCACTTCCATTGTATTTGTTTTGCCAAAGCATACAACGGTTGGTCAGCAGCAATGACAGGTGTCTGCCCTGGGTTCAGGAAAACCACTGTATCACAGACCTTAGCCATGGCATGCTTGATCGTTGCAACAGAGTGAGCCTGGTCTCGCCACATAGGCATCATTGCTGAAATGCTCACTTCAAATGGATGGCTCCTTTTCTGCGTTGCATGGTGGGCTGACCATGTGATGCTGACTGCATCAGCCACATCTTCAGTGAGGAAGACTTCCTCCAACCAAGAATATTCTTCTCTCAAGTGTGACCAGATCGACTCGGGTGCTGGAGAAGGATTGGGGTTTTTCGTGATGTATGCTGGTCGAATATTGGTGTATGCTTCTGGAAGGTCTGGAACTTTCTTAACCTTCATTCCCGACTCTAGTTTGAGCGGCTCACGTTCATCGCCAGCATGTTCAGTGCTTGGATGTTGGAAAATGGAAACACTTGTATCATGGAAAGATGTTTGAGCTGTGGTCGCAGTCGGATTATGATCTATGTTGTCCACTGCTGCAGTTGTGAACAACTGCTTTCTCAAGACTGGAGGACATATTACTCCATCTTCCACATACTGTGCAACAACTGCTTCTCCTAACTGTGCGGATATTTCTAGGACTCTGTCGTATGATATGCTGAGCCCATTCTCATGGAGCATTTCAATAATTTGTCTTTTCATTGTCTTGGCGAACACATACAGGCCCATGTAGACTGCAAAAGGTGGCTCACGGTCCCTGGAATGCCTGTGGACATCCGTCCCTTGCTTATATTTGGCAAAGCAGTTGTTTTGTAGGAGTTGTGATATAGAAAGGTCAGATTTTGATGCTCCATGCTGGAGTTGGGACTTGATGTCTGCACCATGTTCGATCATGCATACAAATTGCAGCAGTGACGGTGGTACAGCCTATTCTAGGTCTGTGTCGTGAGAGGTGCTGCTGAATTTTGACTTTTGGTGGAGCATGCTTCACCGTACTGGGATGCTTGTGAGAGGATTGAGCCTACATCATTTTCAAAAGCCAGCAGAACATCTCGTCCTTGGCGATGAGCTTGCAGCTTGGGAATGTGAAAAAGCAGCCGGTCCTTAAGTCGAGTATGATGAACATCAGGCGATTCAACACCAATCTGCTCCAGCCTCTGCTTGTAAAGCATGGTCAAATCAGCAAGTTTCAAAATGAGTGGATCTCTACTATCACTGGCATTTTTCATCTCACCTATGTAGGTGACTAGTTCGGAGAAAGCAATTGGATATGCTTCCTTCAAGTGCTCCTGTGATTTATCTTGCTCTTGCACCTTGAGGTAGGCTCGTTCTCGGTTATACAATGCCACCAAGCAGGCAGGGTGATATTTCAGTTCCTGTGCTATGACATCTCCTACACTTAGTTTGGCGAGGAGTTTTCGATCACTAAGTGTTTTTGCAGAATCATTTATTCTCTTATTCACTTGCATTGTCATTGCTTCTCTAAGCTCACCTCCTTTTGTTTTGCAAAGGAAACATTCTTGAGTTTTAGCTTCTTGGATATTTCGCGGGATCTTACTTCTACCGCCCTCATCACTAGTACCTGCAGGGGTTGATCTTTTCTCAGCTCTGTGTAACTTTGTGTTATAAAATAGTAGCCTGCAACTCACATGATATTGTGCCTTCTTTGGTCTCAATGTTTCATCTATCCCACCACCTTCGTCAAGTCTTGCAGGGTCTAGCTTGATTGGTAGGGCATTGAGTGAGTAAAACAGTGGGATATTCGTTGCCAGGTTCATATATCCATCACCACCTCTTCTGGTAGGATTGGCCTGGGGGGACTTAAGATCTTCTTTCTTAACCTCCTGACATAGGCAGCACTTGGTCCAGTCAGTGTTCCACGATTTTCCAGTAGAACTCGCTTCCATGGTCAATTCACAAGCCGAGGGATTATCTTTTTACCACTTGTGGAAATCGTATATATTTTAGCTGATAAGTAACATATTTGTGATAAATATCGCATATAGACCTTAACGCATTGGCAACGCTATCATTTATTCAGCATCCGTTAATGAAATTTCACAGCGGTGTTAGTCCATGTACAGAATGTACCTAAAATGCTGGGTTACCATTTCAGAATATATATCACCAAGGCAGAAGCCCGGTTCTAATAGATCGTTGTTCACATGGAAACGTATCGGTATGTGTCTGTATTATATATAACCAGCAGTTTACCAGGGCGTGGCATATGCCGTGCACTAGCATCTTCTTGGAGTATATGAGAGTTGGGCCAGTGGTGAGGACCAGTACCAGTAGTCCATCCAATGGATGTGGCTGACTGCTGAAACAAAGGTACTACCTCTAACACTACACCCATACACACCATAGCCATGCAAACGTATACAAATCATAAACAAAAGTGAGAAAGATATGTGTCAGTGTGCTTTATAAACAGGATAATCTACTTCAGCAGGCTTGAAACCCCAGGAATCCACACCTAGATCATGCAAATCGGATAACTACAAATACTTCCGAGCGAAAAGTCAACTTCGGGAGGCTAATTTGGCGGCCATCTTGAAAAATGGCCGCCATCTTGGATTTTCAGTTGGCTAGTCGGGCTTTATAAACAGGATAATCTACTTCAGCAGGCTTGAAACCCCAGGAATCCACACCTAGATCATGCAAATCGGATAACTACAAATACTTCCGAGCGAAAAGTCAACTTCGGGAGGCTAATTTGGCGGCCATCTTGAAAAATGGCCGCCATCTTGGATTTTCAGTTGGCTAGTCGGGCAGATTTGATTAGTATGACTTGGAGAACAAGTGTACCAAATTTGATGCTTGTATCATCATTTGCACGATTGTTCTGCTATCTCTCCCACTATAAGGATGAACCTCACCATTAACCCTTAGACCGCTATCTTATTTTTTTGTCGTCTGCTGTTTATTTTCTATTTTCCATTTTTATCATCAAAAACATGCTTTGACAGCACTTTAGAACAATTTACATTGGAAATGATTCTGAAGTGCTGTCAAACCATGTTTTTATTGAGAAATAAGGCAAGACATAAAAGCAACAGCAGACGACAATTGTTGTGAGCAGCGGTCTAAGGGTTAAGCTTACCCTTCGCATGTTCCCAACCAACCATCCGATCACACTGACAACGCTAATCTTATACAATGAATTATATATGATCTATTCCAAGATGTCCTTATCTTTGATGCAGTGAGATATGGATATTGGTGTTGACGTATAACATCTGCAATATGCTCTCTTCCCATCTGTGTGTATTCAACTCGCTATAATGCAGAAGTATAATCGCTGGGTGTTTCAATGTAGGAATGGCGAACAGTGTAGATCTTGATCAGACTGTGCGAATGTGGATTATTGGTCGCAAAACCTATAAGCCCCATTTCCAAATCAATATCTGTGAACCACAATAAAAGTTACTGTGACGAGAGGATTGTGTTTATGGGTTTTGCGACTAGCAAAGATGAAAATCTGCCTGTGCATCCAGTCTGATCAGGATCTGCACTATTCGCCATTCCATTAATACAATCCCCATCTTGCTTCTAACACGCAATATAGATTGTTATCAGGCTACAGGAATCGGATATTTGATCAGGAGCTACACTGGTCACAAATCCCATAAAAGCCCCATTTCTCCAGGCACAGCCACATTAACCCATTACATGCGGAATACACCTTTACGGGTATGAATTTAAAAATAATAATATTTTTGTTACTTCTCAATAAAGTATATGTTGCGATCACTCATTTGAACCTTCTCAATAAGACGGTTCAAATGGTGATAGCGACATATACTTCTAAGTACACTTAAACAAAATATTTATGATATTCCCCAATCAAAATGGCATAACCTCAGCATGAAATGAGTTAATGAGGAAATTCCACCAGAGTCGGACCAAATGATATTCATGAGGATTACTGTAAAAATCCCCCAGCTTATTAGAATATTCAATTAATGTCCGTGAATTTATACAGTTGAACCTCCGCGAACGGCAACCTCTCGACAACAAACCCCACCCTTTAAAAGCCGATATTTTAAATCCCAAATGGACGATTGCCTCTATAGTTACCTCCCTACAGCAACACCCTCCATGTAACAGCCAATATTTTATATCCCAAATGGACAATTGCCTCTATATTTACCTCCCAACAACAACACCCTCTCTGTAACAGACGATATTTTATATTTCAAATGGACAATTGCCTCTAAATTTACCTCTCTACAGCAATAACCTCCATGTAACAGTCAATATTTTATATCCCAAATGGACAATTGCCTCTATATTTACCTCCCTATAACAACACCCTCTCTGTAACAGTCAATATTTTATATCCCAAATGAACAATTGCCTCTATATTTACCTCCCTACAACAACAACCTCCCTGTAACAGTCAATATTTTATATCCCAAATGGACAATTGCCTCTATATTTACCTCCCTACAACAACACCCTCTATATAGCAGTCAATATTTTATATCCCAAATGGACAATTTCCTCTATATTTACCTCCCTACAACAACAACCTCCCTATAACAGTCAATATTTTATATCCCAAAATGGGAAACCCAAAGCCTCTATATTACTCCCTTATAACAACACCCCCCTTCCCTGTAACAGTCAATATTTTTTATCCCAAATGGCAATAGCCTCTATATTACCTCCCTATAACAAACACCCTCCCTGTAAAAGACAATATTTTATCCCAAATGGACAATTGCCCTCTATATTTTCTCCCTTCAACAACACCCTCCTTGTAAACAATAATTTTTTATTATAATAAATGGGACAATTTGCTCTATTTTACCTCCCTACAACCAACCACCCTCTTGTAACAGACGATTATTTTATTTAAATTCCCACATGGACAATTGCCTCTATTTTTACTCCCCTTATAACAACACCCTCTCTGTAACAGAGATATTTTATATCCCAAATGGGCAATTGCCTCTATATTTTACCTCCCTTATAAACAAACCCTCCCTGAAACAGATAATATTTTATATCCCCAAATGGACAATTTACCTCTATATTTACCTCCCTATAACAACACCCTCCCCTGTAACAGGACGATATTTTATATCCCAAATTGGGACAATTGCTCTATATTTACCTCCCTATAACAACCACCCTCTCTGTAAAAGTAAATATTTTATATCCCAAATGGAAAATTGCCTCTATTTTTAACCTCCCTACAACAACAACCTCCTGTAACGTAATATTTTAATTCCCAAATGGACAATTGCCTCTACATTTACCCCTAATAACAATCCCTCCTCTTGTAACAGTCAATTATTTTATATCCCAAATGGACAATTGCCTCTATATTTACCTCCCAATAACAACCACCCTCCCGGTAACAGTTCAATATTTTATATCCCAAATGGACAATTTGCCTCTATATTTACCTCCCAACCAACAAACAACCTCCTTAACAGTAATTATTTTATATCCCAAAGGACAATTGCCTCTATATTTACCTTCCCAAACAAAACAACCTCCTGTAACAGTCTGTTTTATTTTTATTCCCAAATTGGACAAATTGCCTTATTATTTACCTCCCTTATCAAAAACTCCCTCCCTGTTACCAGACAAATATTTTTATATCCCAAATGGACAATTGCCTCTTATTTTACCTCCCTACAACAAACACCCTCCTTGTAACAGCCAATATTTTAAATCCCAAATTGGACAATTGCCTCTATATTTACCTCCCTACAACAAACACCCTTCTCTGTAAACAGACGAATATTTATTTCCCCACATGGACAATTGCCTCTATTTTTACCTCCAATAAACCACACCCTCCTTGTTTACAGCTATATTTTATATCCCAAATGGGACAATTGCCTCTATATTTACCACCCTATAACAACACCCTCCCTGTAAACAGACGATATTTTTAATTCCCAAATGGACAATTGCCTCTTAAAATTTACCTCCCTATAACAACACCCTCCCTGTAACAGGATAATATTTTTATATCCCAAAATGGACAATTTGCCTCTTATATTTAATCCCTATAACAACACCTCCCCTGTTAACAGATAATATTTTGTTATTCCCCAAAGGGACAATTGCCTCTATATTTTTCCCTCCCGTATAACAATCCCCTCTCTGTAACAGGACGTTATTTTTTATCCCAAATGGACAATTGCCTCTTTATTTACTTCCCTTATTAAACAAATAACCCTCCTGTAAACAGATAATTTTTTAATATCCCAAATGGACAATTGCCTCTTTATTTACCTCCCTACAAACAACACCCTCCTTGGTAAATCAATCCAATTTTATTTTATAATTATGGACAATTTGCCTCTTATTTACCTCCCTACCAACAACACCCTCTTTGTTACAGCCATTATTTTAAATCCCAAATAAATGGAAAAATTGTCTATATTTACCTCCTACAATAACAACGCCCTCCCTTGTTAAGCCAATATTTTATTTATTCCAAAGGACAATTTGCCTCTATATTTATCTCTTACAAATTGACAATTGCCTTATATTTACCTCTATCAACAAACCCTCTTGTAACAGCCAAGTTATTTTATATCCCAAATGGACAATTGCCTCTATTATTTAACCTCCTACAACAACACCACCTCCCTGTAACAGTCAATATTTTATATCCCAAATGGACAATTGCCTCTATATTTACCTCCCTATAACAACACCCTCCCTGTAACAGACAATATTTTATATCCCAAATGGACAATTGCCTCTATATTTACCTCCCTACAACAACACCCTCCTTGTAACAGCCAAGATTTTATATCCCAAATGGACAAAATTGCTCTATATTTACCTCCCTACAACAACACCCTCTCTGTAACAGACGATATTTTATATCCCACATGGACAATTGCCTCTATATTTACCTCCCTATAACAACACCCTCCTTGTAACAGACGATATTTTATATCCCAAATGGACAATTGCCTCTATATTTACCTCCCTATAACAACACCCTCCCTGTAACAGACGATATTTTATATCCCAAATGGACAATTGCCTCTATATTTACCTCCCTATAACAACACCCTCCCTGTAACAGATAATATTTTATATCCCAAATGGACAATTGCCTCTTTATTTACCTCCTACTAACAACACACCTACCTGTAAACAGATAATATTTTAGTATCCCAACTGGAAATTGCTCTTTATTTACCTCCCTTTAACAACTCCTCTCTGTAACAGAGATATTTATTCCAAAATGGACCAATTGGCCTCTATATTTACTTCCCTATAACAACACCCTCCCTGTAACAGATAATATTTTATATCCCAAATGGACAATTGCCTCTATATTTACCTCCCTACAACAACACCCTCCTTGTAACAGCCAATATTTTATATCCAAATGGACAATTGCCTCTATATTTTCCTCCCTACAACAACCACCTGCTCTTTGTAACAGACTAATATTTTATATCCCAACTGGACAATTGCCTCTATATTTACTCCCTATTTAACAACACTCCCTGTACAGTCCAATGTATATCCCATGGACAATTGCCTCTATTATTTTACCTCCCTATCAACAACCCCCCTCCTTGTAACAGTCCAATAGGTTTTTATATCCAATGGAAATTTGCCTCTATATTTACCTCCCTACAACAACATCCTCCCTGTAACAGTTCAATATTTTATATCCCAAATGGACAATTGTGCCTCTATATTTACCCGCCTCCCTTATACCTCCCTAACAACCCAACAACCCTCCTTGTAACAGTCCAATATTTTATATCCCAAATGGACAATTGCCTCTATATTTATAAAACCACCCTCCCTACAACAATTGGACTATTGCCTCTTATTACCTCCCTATTAACAACAACCTCCTTGTAACAGTAATATTTATATCCCAAAATGGACAATTGCCTCTATATTTACCTCCCTAACAACAAACCCTCCCTCCTTGGTTACATTAATTTTATTTTATACCCAAAATGGACAATTGCCTCTATTTACCTCCCTATAACAAAAACAACTACTGAAAATTGGAACATTGCCAATATTTTTATATCCCGAAATATGGACAATTGCCTCTATATTTACTCTCCCTATAACAACACCCTCCCTGTAACAGCGAGTAATTTGTATCCCACTATGGTACAACTTGCCTCTATATTTACCTCCCTACAACAACACCCTCCCAGGTAACAGACGAACTAGTTTTATATCCCAAATGGACAATTGCCTCTATATTTACCTCCCTACAACAACACCCTCTGTAACAGCCAATATTTTATATCAAAATGACAATGCCTCTATATTTACCCTACCCAATCCCCCCTCCCTTGTAACAGCAATATTTTAATATCAAATGGACCAATTGCCTCTATATTTACCTCACCTAATAACAACACCCTCCTTGTTAACAGACAATATTTTATACCCAAATGGACAATTGCCTCTATATTTACCTCTATAACACACCCCTCCTGTAACAGCCAATATTTTATATTCCAAATGGACAATTGCCCCTCTATTTTTTTTTACTACAACAACACCCTCCTTAACCATTGACAATTGGCCTCTAATATTTACCTCCCTACAACAACCCACCCTTGTAACAGCCAATATTTTATATCCTACAAATGGACAATTGCCTCTATATTTACCTCCCTATAACAACACCCTCCTTGTAACAGCCAATATTTTATATCCCAAATGGACAATTGCCTCTATATTTACCTCCCTACAACAACACCCCCCCTCCTTGTAACCAGCCAATCTTTTATATCCGAAATGGACACTTGCCTCTATATTTACCTCCCTATAACAACACCCTCCTTGTTTTAACAGCCGAATATTTTGATTTACCCTCCCCAGGAACATGGACAATTGCCTCTATATTTACATCCCTACAACTTTTTTAACACCCTCCTTGTAACAGCCAATATTTTATATCCCAAATGGACAATTGCCTCTATATTTACCTCCCTACAACAACACCCTCCTTGTAACAGTCAATATTTTATATCCCAAATGGACAATTGCCTCTATATTTACCTCCCAATAACAACACCCTCCCTGTAACAGACAATATTTTATATCCCAAATGGACAATTGCCTCTATATTTACCTCCCAATAACAACACCCTCCCTGTAACAGACGATATTTTATATCCCAAATGGACAATTGCCTCTATATTTACCTCCCTATAACAACACCCTCCCTGTAACAGTCAATATTTTATATTCCAAATGGACAATTGCCTCTATATTTACCTCCCTACAACAACACCCTCTCTGTAACAGCCAATATTTTAATATTCCCAAATGACAATTGCCTCTATATTTACCTCAATAATAACAAACACCCTCTTGTAACAGACGATATTTTATATCCCAAATGGACAATTGCCTCTATATTTACCTCCCTATAAAACAAACCCCCTCCTGTAACAGTCAATAATTTTATATTCCCAAATGGACAATTGCCTCTATATTTACCTCCCTCAAAACAAACACCCTCTTGTAAACAAGCCAATATTTTATATTCCCAAAATGGACTATTGCCTCTATATTTTACCTCCATTAACTACAACCTCCCTGTACAGGAACTAATATTTTTATATCCCTAATTGGACATTGAACTCTATTATTTACTCCCTAAACAAACAACCCAACTTCCTCCCTGTAACAGACGTATATTTTTATATCCACAAAACAATGGACAAGGTGCCTCTATATTTACCTCCCTATAACAACACCCTCCCTGTAAACAGTCAATAGTTTATTATTATTCCCAAATTGACAATGGCTTCCTTTATACCTCCTACTACAACACCCTCTCTGTAACAGCCAAAATTTTATTTCCCGGATTATCCAAATGGACAATATGCCTCTTATATTTACCTCCCCTTTAACAACAACCTCCCTTCACTGTAACAAGGCCAATATTTTATTTATTCAAAGTGGAACCAATGGCCTTCCTTATATTTACCTCCCTTACAACAACCCAAAAACCCTCCTCTGTAACGCCAATATTTTATTTTTATCCCAAATGGACAATTGCCTCTAAATTTACCTCCAACAAACAACCAAACCCTTTTTTCCTGGTTAACAGAACGAATATTTTAATCCCAAAATGGGACAAAAGCTTCTATTTCCTTTAATCCTTTAACACTGCTACATACTTAAAGGCTGCTGTTTATTTTCTATTTTCCATAAAAAAAATGCTTTGACGGCACTTTAGAATTGTAAAGTGCTGCCAAACCATGTTTTTATTGAGAAATAAGGCGGAATATAAAGCAACAGCCGACGACACTTGTGTGTAGCAGTCTAAATGTTAACCTCCATACAACAGCCATCTATCTACAACAGCCAGCTTTGTGTCTAACCATGTATGGCTTTTGAGGTTGCACTGTGTTACTGTGTTGTTCTGTGGCAAACAAAATAGGGCCGGAGATCAGATCTTTGAACATTTCTGACTTGATCATGATTTTCTACAATCACACAAGCTCTGTAAGACCTGTTTTTCCATTGTTTTATAGAGAAACAGTAATGGATGTTTTAGCGCTTCAGAAAAACTAAAGCAAGTGAGCACGGATAACCCTGACTGCCATCAGTAGCCTATTTCACCAACATTTCACAGCCATGTTGGCTGTGATAATGTAATAAATTCAGTATAATAATTCGGCATACTTTTAATCATCAAATATATGCAGTCGTTAGTTCTATATGAAATAATGCATTTCAGGAAAAATAAATGATTACTCCCTCAAAGTATACTTTGCTAGAAAAGTATACATGTACATGTACTTTGCAATGTTGGTGAAATCGGCTACTGGTCCAACCAACAAATATTGTCATTTGGTCTTGCCGTAGGGCACAAACGCCGCATAGGTGGCAATAGAATGAAATTATGGATGATGATAAAGACGTTTTTTCAAGTCAATCCAACTTAAGTTTAACACAAATCTTACAGACGGACTGACGAACGAACAAACGTCTGCTGTTGTTTTTTATTTTAATTTTTTTTATTATCAAAAACATGGTTTGACAGCATTCTAAAATGCTGTGAAATCAGGTTTTCATTGAGAAAGAAGTTAAAACACAAGGCAATATGAGACATAAAAGTTTCGATTCCTCAGGGTTAAATCACCCATTTATACATACAATTTACATTTGTACATGTTTACCCATGATATTATGCATTGTATTCATATTCTTATTTCTCATCAAATATTTAAGCTGCGGGCATTCATTTGAAGCATGTCAAAAACAACGCATGCTGGAAATGACAATATAAGCCCACTGGGAGATGTGTTATTTATTTATTTATTCATATAATGGTGCTCAATGGTCTGCCAACAGCTAATGTCATTTTAGGCCAGGTTAACGGGGTTGAATCCCATATTTCACCACCTGTACGGATGGGGGAAAATCCCAAAATCAGAACTGAATATTTATAGAAAAAAATAATATTATTAGTACTAATCCTATTACTTTTATAATGGGCAAAACGGGCACGGTGAGCTAAAGCTGCATTTCCGCATCCGAGGTTATATTATATGGACGTATTTTTTTTCGTCCATTCTTTAGTGAAGACATTTTTCGTCCAAATAAACATTAATTTACCATTACAGTGGCATAGCCAGGTTCTTGCAAATCATGGATTGAGTTGTTTGGAATGGGGTGCGGGAGCATCCTTCCCCAGAAAAAAAATATTGATTTCTACATTCAATGTCCTCAATTATATTTTTTTTTCACATATAATATCGTTATTTCACTCAGAAAAATACATGTTAAAGTAAAAATATACACCTGATCACATTTTAGGGGGTGCATTCTCGCATGCCTCTGGCTAAGCAACTGCATTTTCCGACTTGATTATTGGCATTATTATGCTAATAATAACCATATTTCCTTAACTCTTTGCATGCTGGGAAACTTGTGGGCTATAAATAGTTCAAAACTAGCGGACAAAAATTCATCATATTTTCTTGTATTTCTCCCCGTAAATATCATGAATATGTCTTGGAATTTCATTGGCATATACAAATATTTATTGTCTCTTAATTTTTGATATGAGATGATCATACTTTGTAATATGTTGATAAAAATTAACTATTCATGCGATTTAAATAATTGGTTGTTGTGGTTGTTGTTGGTGTTTAACGACCTATCAACAGCTAAGGTCATTTAAGGCCGGGCCAACGGGTTTGATCCCTTTTGTTTGTTTATTGGTGTTTAACGGCCTATCAACAGCTATGGTCATGTAAGGCCGGGCAAACGGGTTCTTCAATCCCGTTTTAACCTGCTGCATTCGGGGGAAAATCCCAAAATCAGAACGGAATATTTACATCAAGAAAAAATATATTCAGCTCTGAAATTAGCTAGTGCCAGGTCGATACCACACCAAGTCACATGGCCCCTTCCACTAAAATACGATTATGAATAATTCAACCTGCTGCATTTGGGGGAAAATCGTAAAATCAGAACGGAAGTATAATATGTTTATAATATGTCGATAAAAATTAACTATTCAGGGGATTTAAATAATTTAAAATTGTCCTCCTTTGCATATCTACAATGACGCGCGTAATTGGAATCGATTTTCAGAAGAGGTGTAAAAGTTAAACGTTTAATTATTGTCAAGGTCATTACCAAGGTCAGGAATGATCGAGACAAATTGTCTTCCCCAATTATCATATGAACCAAGTATACTTCAATTGTTATGACGTTATGGCCAATATAGCTTGATCTGACGAACGAAAAGTGGTAACAATGCAGTTGAAGTGTAAGGGATAGGCCAGAGTAGATAAGTACACGTAGTCACTTAATCACTTATAATGTACACTATATTACATGGGGAACACACAGGAATACATGATACATTGATATGCGAACATCACTGTACTGTGCATGATACTATTCAATTACTACAAGGTTGTAAGCCAATCGACTGTTATACTTTAACGCAACTTAAAAGCTATAGACGAATAAACTCGGTATGTGGTATGTCAATGGTCCCGTAGTGGACAATAGTATGAATGCACAAGTACTTTGATGATCGCTAATCAAAGTGAAATAACATACAAGTATAACATGGCATAACGAACATTGGAGGACAAATGACAATCATTCTGAGCTACCCCAGTGCTGGCGTATCTCAATAGATAGTGTAACCTCTGAGTATCAAGGTCCCAAGGTCTGCCTCACCCGCAATATGAGGTCTAGTCAACAATATGGCTATAATCCAACTTCAAGTGGATTAATCCATAAACAATATATGTAGTCTTACTACAATCCTTTAGCCATGATATGCCATGATAGGAGTATTACCATACACTATCAAAGTATACATATGTATTGCCTATGCAATATATTTCCAAAGTATGAATGTCAAAGTCAAAGCCGGATGTGGTTACATCACATGATAGTCAATAACGATAATGTTCCGGAAGCTGGTTCCCGGAAGTAAAGTTCCACAGGTAGTATTATCTCCGGATAAATGGTGGACCAGATGTAAAGTTCCTACGGTATCACTCGACTGTAGCAACCCGGATGTGGTAGACCGGATGTAAAGTATCCAGGGTGAATCAATGGGTTGTAATACCGGAAGTGGTAGAACCGGATGTAAAGTTCCGGTATAATACAAAATGGCGATTATCACGTTGGCTAAGACGCCGGAAAAAGTTTCACTTAGGTGACATTCAACTCGGTGGTAGTATAATGATATGATATGTGTGTATGGCGTTTCACTTCACTAAACTATGGCTGTGACTGTCTGCTGAACGCGAGGTAGCTATCACACACTGCTCTATACAGGCCTGTACCCGGAGCTGCTACACACACTGCGCCAGACAGACGTACGGACACTCGGACGACCCGATACTCTGCACTGACTGGGGTCTGCCCTCAAATGAGTGGACCAAAATGTCCAATGTGGCTCGCTGGAGCGTTCTCAAGAGGCTACAAAAATTAAATGAATCTCCAATTACTGGACGAATACGCACAGACAGACAGACAGGATGCACAACAGACTAAAACGGGAATCGAACAACGGCAAATCACAGCTGAAATAAAATGTTCTAGGTACATACCAAAATCCTCCGTGTCACTGGTGAATACAGTACTAGTCTTCTGTAACCAGAAAATATGTGTCCCGCCAACACATAGCGAGACATCGCTTATATACGCACCAGTGAAACCATGCACGGAATAATGGATATGCCTACCCCTCGTACGACATCTCACATAAATACTACAAAACCATGGCTTTTGCCATGTCACCCGTGGGTTATATTTGGCATAAATATATGTTCCCACGCCTTAAATTCAACCAAACCAGTGTACAGCCCTCGTGGAATAAATACCATCCAACATGGTATACCCCACACTACCATAAATCTGCACACTATAGACCCAGATCTCATAATCCGAAATCTACTCGACTGGTCTCGACAATGCGAAGGTCGCTTCTTGGCCCCGCCAAACCCCTCCATATCGGTCCTACGGCTATACACTCAAATGAGAGTGTAGCACATACTAAACTCAAATATCGTGGTCATTTACGGAAATATCACGACACAAAACATCACCATTATGGGATCTGATATATCCGTGTTGGCCAGTACCAGGCTATGCTGAAACACTAACCCGTAGCATACATAACAGGGCAGACCATGGTATGGTCTGCGCTGTATACTGGCTTCACCTACAGAAGGTCCCTTATATGGTGAAACACTGACACGCGGACAAACTCGGCTGGCACGGACAGTGGACATCCGTAATACTAAAAGGTTATCCTTTTCCCTAGCGGAAAACCAGCACACGCAGTCAAATCGTGTTTCCCTCTACCACACACATGCATAGTCTGTGGCAAATATGGCGTGACATCAGTAAAACATTGCTCATAAAATAGACGTATATTTAAATCCGCAAATAGGACACGCATAAACGTATCTCCACCAATACAACATAAGCCCCCTTATTACACGCACATTGCACATGGCAAATGTACATGCCAAACCACAGGTGTGCAAAAACCACAGGTGTGTGAAACCACAGGTATGTGGAATCACAGGGATGTGAAACCAATAATACGCACAACAATACAACACAGTACCACACACCACAAATATACAATTATACGGATTCCAGAATGTACAAGAATACACGTGTCACGTGACATATCTCCCCCCTAAACAAAAAGTGTTTACACTTTCGTGCATAATCGCGAGACACGTTGGCACAGCTGAATCTACCCAGATATCCTGCTCAGGTAGTCTGCCCCCAGATTGTCGGCCCCTTTTATCGCAACAATACGCATTCGGTAAGGTTGCAGTATCAAGGCCCACCTCATTAGTCGGGAATTTGCAACCTTGGCTTTGTTTAGGTAAACCAACGGTTGGTGGTCCGTTTCTAGGATAAATTCCCCCCCAAACAAATAACGGTGGAACTTCTCGACCCCCCACACGACTGCCAGACACTCCTTCTCAACTACCGAATAATTGCGTTCCCTTGGCAACATCTTTTTGCTGGCATACGCTATCGGAAGTGGGATACCATCCTGCTCTTGTAACAGTATTGCCCCCAACCCAATGTCGGAAGCATCCGTCCTGAGCACGAAAGGTTTGTCTAGTTCGGGCAGTTTCAGAACTGGGTCCCTGGTCAATAATCCCTTGAGGGTAACGAAAGCTTTCTGTTGGGGTGTCCCCAGTTGACCTTGTTTGGTTGACCTTTCTTAGTAAGGTCAGTTAGCGGGCTCGCTATCTCTGCGAAGTTGGGCATGAACTTCCTATAGAACCCGGCTAACCCCAGGAAAGCCCTGACCTCCTTCTTTGTCTCAGGGACATTAGCTTCATGAACTGCCTTGACCTTTTCGGGATGGGCCCTTAGTTCTTTCTTACTGCTGATAGTATGTCCCAGGCACTCAAGTTGCCTGTACCCAATGCTGCACTTGGAGGGTTTTGCCGTTAGATTTGCATCGGACAATCGGGAGAGGACTTCACTCAGAGCTCCCAGGTGTTGTTGCCACGTATGGGAGAATATCAAGATGTCATCAACAAAGCTGTCTGCATTGTGGACCCCCTTTAATACTTTCCTCATGAGTCTACAGAATGTGGCCTGTGCCGTGACCATTCCAAAGGGCATGACCTTGAACTGGAATAGACCTGGGGTGCCTCGAAAGCGGAATATTCCCTGGAATTCTCATCCAATGGGACCTGCCAGTAGCCCTTACTCAGGTCCAGCTTTGAAAAGTAGCTATGTCCCGCCAACTTAGAGAACATCTCTTCAATATTTGGCATTGGTTCCGCGTCAAACACAGTGACTTTGTTAAGTTGCCGGAAATCAATGCAGAATCGGAGCCCCCCGTCCTTTTTCCTAACCAGAATTACGGGGGATGAGTAGGGTGATTTTGAAGGTTCTATGACACCTAGCTTCAGCATCTCCTCTACTTCCTGGCTGACTGTTTCCCTGACCTTAAATGGGATAGGATACCCCCTAATTCTTAATGGGTCTTGCGTTGACAACTTTATCTCATGTTTCTCTATATGGGTGTGTCCTGGTGCGTCCCTCAGGACATGGATGAATTCCCGTAAGATCTCTTTGACTTGCGTCTTTTGTTTCTTGCCTAAATCAGGCGACAGGTCAACTTTGCTCTCCGTATCGGACTCTAATCCCCTGGGACATAACATGTTTTCTTCGGCACTACACCCACTTGGACTAGGATCCCCCTCTACTGTGTCTTCTATCACGGCCGCATTTATTACAGTGAGTATTCCCTTCCCCCGGGTGCTCAGGCCTAGTCTCGTACCTCTTTAACATGTTTGCATGAAAGGTTTTCAACTTCCCTCCCATGTCAACTCTATAGTCCCACTCATTAACTACCTCTGTTATGGGGTATGGTCCCTTCCACCTAAGAAGCAATTTGTTGTTGTCTGTCGGTAGTAGTACAAGTACCTGATCTGCCACTGCATACTGCCTACTACGGGTCTTACGGTTGTAGTACTTTTGCGTACTTTTTGGACGCACTCATTCAAGTTCTCATGCGCGATTTCGCATGTTTTCTCGAGCCGTTCGCGCAAGTCGAGGACGTACTGATACGTCGTTTTGACGTTGTCCTCTATGTCCTTCTCGGACCACAGATCTCTTAGTATGCTCATCGGACCTCGAACGGTCCTTCCGTACAATAGTTCAAACGGTGAGAAAGCCAAACTTTCTTGAGGGACTTCGCGATACGCGAATAAGAGCGCGTTAATGTATTTGTCCCAATCTTTGGGACGTTCGCTTGCCATTCTACGAAGCATTTGCTTTAACGTACCATTGAACCGTTCCACGAGACCGTTACACTGTGGGTGGTACGGTGTCGTGGTTAATTGTCTCAGTGATAACAATCTACTAACTTCCTCCATGACTGCCGACGTAAATTGACTACCCGATCGGTGAGCATCTCCTCGGGGATACCCAGTCTACTGAACATATCCACGAGAGCTTCCGCGACTCGTTCGGCCTCGATGCCTGGTAGTGGTACCGCTTCTGGGTACCTAGTTGCATAATCAACTAACGTTAGTATGTAACGATTCTTCCGATCGGTAGCTGGAAAAATTGGCCCTACAATATCAACTGCGACTCGTTTGAACGGAGTGTCTATCAACGGCATAGTTCCTAACGGAACCTTGGTGATGTGTCCCTTTGACACAGTCTTTTGACATATGTCACAAGACCTACAAAACCGTGTAATGTCACTGCCCACGCCTGGCCAATAAAATTCTGATAACACTCGATCAGTTGTCTTCTTAACCCCTAAATGGCCCGCCATGATTGATTCATGTGCCACTTTCATCACGGTAGTCCTAAGTGTTTTTGGGACTACCAGCTGATGGTACATCCTACCTGACCCTATCGATTTCGAAATTACGATACAACAAGTCTTTTCGGTATGCGAATTTCGATTTGTTTCCGTTCTTACTTGACCGTACCGTTCCGTCTTTTGCATTATTTCGAACTGACGTCAATGTGACGTCATGTGACTGCGCCTCTTGAATTCATCGCGTGATACGTTCGCGATTGCGGTAGGGACTTTGAGGGTCTTATATGATTCGTCTCGGGCTGTCGTTTGTGACCTAGTTTCAACTGCGCACGATTTAGCACCTCTAAAATCGGATATCACCGGTAACTCTGACCCGTCTACATTCCCTATGGTAACATCATACATTGTATCTGTCATGCAAAGGGCTTCTACCTGACCTTTGAAAAAAGGTGTATCTAGATCTACCCGGGCGGTAGGAATTCCACTCATTTTGCTCCTATTTACCAGCATGCATGTTGAAACTTTGCTTAAAAACTGATCTGGTTGTACTAAGCTTTCCCTGACGACCACCCCGGTACACCCAGTATCTCGCATTACTGTGACCTTTTTCCCATTTAATGTGCCCTCTGCTACGGGTAGCCTATCCATACCAAATGTACATCCGTTAATCAACTCCGGCTGTATCTCGCTACCTGAACATACAATAGTGGTGTCGGTATCAACCACACAGAAATTTCCTTGGTTTTCCCCTGGTTGTTCCGTGTTTTGCCATCTACCTCTACCACCTCTGCCTCTAGTGTGCCTTCCACTTCTACCTCTATTTCTACCTCTGTACCGACCTCTCTGTTCTTTATCTGCAAAACTTACATGTTTCTCTTCCTCGACTGCTGCTGCTTTGTAAGCTGAGGACCGGTCACGCTTAGGACAATCGTAGGACATGTGACCTTCTTTGCCACAATGGTAACAT
Source organism: Conchocele bisecta (assembly GCA_029237695.1). NCBI lineage: Eukaryota > Metazoa > Mollusca > Bivalvia > Lucinida > Thyasiridae > Conchocele > Conchocele bisecta. The sequence goes on from CM055280.1 coordinate 35,093,066, forward strand.
GTCCCGCGATGCCTATCATAGCCGTTCCTGCTGGTACTTCTGTCATAACTACCTCTACTCGGGCTTCTATCATAACTACCCCTACTTGGGCTTCTATTGTGGTCTCTATTCTGATATCTGTCCCTATCTCGACTCCTATCTCTGGATCGATTATCCGCACTACTTACCTTGCGCCTCTGGTTATCTACTGACCTGTACTCAGTTCTGTTGCTAGTACTGTTCCTCTGAACTACATACTTGCTACCATCCTCTAGCTTCTGCAAAGTAATCTGCCTGAACCGCCATCTGATCTATCGAGTCAAATGTTTTCTCTTTGAAAATAAGTAGAGCTCACGACTGCATATACTTAACATCTGATCTCTGATCATGTAGTCTAGTACTCCTTCATATGTTCTATTCACCTTACCTAACTCAAACCATCTATCTAAATAGTTCTTTGACCGACTGACATATTGCACAAATGATTCACTGTGATCAGGTTTGGTGTTTTTGAACATGCGTCTGAACCCATCTTCCGTTAGATCAAAACATTTCAACAATGCGGATTTCAACTTATCATAGTCAAGAGCATCATCAATAGGTAGTCTAGAATATACATCTAATGCCTTGCCCTTCAATAACGCACTCAAGTGTAGTGACCACTTATCTCTTCCCCACCTTTGAATTGCTGCGTACCTCTCAAATCTAGCTAAGTAGCTATCCATGTTGTCATTATTCTGAATCAAAATGTGGCAGCTTCGGACCGAATGCTCTGCCATAGTCCCTATCATGTCTCTCTTCATCTACTACTTCTCCCCTTTCTACTTTTGCCATTTCTACCTGATGCTTAGTGTCTAGTTCTCGCAATTTGAATTCTAGAGCTAACTGTGCTTCATTGGCATCTAATCTATCTTTCTCCATCTGTCGCTCAACTTCCTTAGCTAACTGCTCAGCATCTAACCTATCTTTCTCCATCTGTCGCTCACCTGCTAACTTATCTTTCTCAGCCTGTCGCTCAAACCTCTTTAGCCAACCACTCAGATCTAACTTATCTTTCTCAGCCTGCCTAGCCTCTAGTCTTTCCTGTCTTTCTCTCTCCTGCTCTTCTTTTACAAAGGCCCTTAACTCTGAATCTGCTAGCCCTAAGCTTTTGCCTATGTCCATTAGCTCCTTAATGACGACATTCTCACTCTCAACTCAACTCCGGATTATCGATTTACACGCTTTACCCGACGGTACACAAGGTCTCTAGCACTCAAATCACTTGGTGATTTATGCGAGTCTCTTGCTTCACGTCTATAAGGTTAAGGTAAATCAATCCGGTCTCTACTCCTAACGACGGTATAAGTTTCTCAATTCGGGTAAGTCAATCCGGTATATGTATAGTCTAATGTAATGGTATATTTACAATTTCCTCTCTATGGTACTGGACACAAATATTGGGGACTGGTATAGACACTCCTGGCAGGATATAATATTGTTCATCACACAATATAATAGTGGTAAGTAATCTCGCCTCAGATGCAGAAGTGTCTAGTGCTAACCTAGAACACCCGCTGTGCCATCATCACAGGGAGGTACTGTTGACAAATCAAAAATTACAATGACCCTTACATCGACTATCTCACTAGATCGTCTCAACTCTACACTTCTGTACCTAGGTAGTCAAATCATGTATGTTGTGATGTATTAGTGCCTAAATGTTGGAGTGCATCTTACATTAACTCCCAAGGCAAACAAATACAAGATTGAATTTTGACGACGCTAGGGGTACAGCTATTCTAGCCTCCTTACTTCAACTGCTTTGAAGAAACTGATTATAAAAAGAGGAAACAAAACCCCACTTCTGACACCATTGTCAAGGTCATTACCAAGGTCAGGAATGATCGAGACAAATTGTCTTCCCAATTATCATATGAACCAAGTATACTTCAATTGTTATGACGTTATGGCCAATATAGCTTGATCTGACGAACGAAAAGTGGTAACAATGCAGTTGAAGTGTAAGGGATAGGCCAGAGTAGATAAGTACACGTAGTCACTTAATCACTTATAATGTACACTATATTACATGGGGAACACACAGGAATACATGATACATTGATATGCGAACATCACTGTACTGTGCATGATACTATTCAAATACTACAAGGTTGTAAGCCAATCGACTGTTATACTTTAACGCAACTTAAAAGCTATAGACGAATAAACTCGGTATGTGGTATGTCAATGGTCCCGTAGTGGACAATAGTATGAATGCACAAGTACTTTGATGATCGCTAATCAAAGTGGGAAATAACATACAATATAACATGGCATAACGAACATTGGAGGACAAATGACAATCATCTGAGCTACCCCAGTGCTGGCGTATCTCAATAGATAGTGTAACCTCTGAGTATCAAGGTCCCAAGGTCTGCCTCACCCGCAATATGAGGTCTAGTCAACAATATGGCTATAATCCAACTTCAAGTGGATTAATCCATAAACAATATATGTAGTCTTACTACAATCCTTTAGCCATGATATGCCATGATAGGAGTATTACCATACACTAATCAAAGTATACATATGTATTGCCTATGCAATATATTTCCAAAGTATGAATGTCAAAGTCAAAGCCGGATGTGGTTACATCACATGATAGTCAATAACGATAATGTTCCGGAAGCTGGTTCCCGGAAGTAAAGTTCCACAGGTAGTATTATCTCCGGAAATGGTGGACCAGATGTAAAGTTCCTACGGTATCACTCGACTGTAGCAACCCGGATGTGGTAGACCGGATGTAAAGTATCCAGGGTGAATCAATGGGTTGTAATACCGGAAGTGGTAGACCGGATGTAAAGTTCCGGTATAATACAAAATGGCGATTATCACGTTGGCTAAGACGCCGGAAAAAGTTTCACTTAGGTGACATTCAACTCGGTGGTAGTATAATGATATGATATGTGTGTATGGCGTTTCACTTCACTAAACTATGGCTGTGACTGTCTGCTGAACGCGAGGTAGCTATCACACACTGCTCTATACAGGCCTGTACCCGGAGCTGCTACACACACTGCGCCAGACAGACGTACGGACACTCGGACGACCCGATACTCTGCACTGACTGGGGTCTGCCCTCAAACGAGTGGACCAAAACGTCCAATGTGGCTCGCTGGAGCGTTCTCAAGAGGCTACAAAAATGAAATGAATCTCCAATTACTGGACGAATACGCACAGACAGACAGACAGGATGCACAACAGACTAAAACGGGAATCGAACAACGGCAAATCACAGCTGAAATAAAATGTTCTAGGTACATACCAAAATCCTCCGTGTCACTGGTGAATACAGTACTAGTCTTCTGTAACCAGAAAATATGTGTCCCGCCAACACATAGCGAGACATCGCTTATATACGCACCAGTGAAACCATACACGGAATAATGGATATGCCTACCCCTCGTACGACATCTCACATAAATACTACAAAACCATGGCTTTTGCCATGTCACCCGTGGGTTATATTTGGCATAAATATATGTTCCCACGCCTTAAATTCAACCAAACCAGTGTACAGCCCTCGTGGAATAAATACCATCCAACATGGTATACCCCACACTACCATAAATCTGCACACTATAGACCCAGATCTCATAATCCGAAATCTACTCGACTGGTCCTCGACAATGCGAATGGTCGCTTCTTGGCCCCGCCAAACCCCTCCATATCGGTCCTACGGCTATACACTCAAATGAGAGTGTAGCACATACTAAACTCAAATATCGTGGTCATTTACGGAAATATCACGACACAAAACATCACCATTATGGGATCTGATATATCCGTGTTGGCCAGTACCAGGCTATGCTGAAAACACTAACCCGTAGCATACATAACAGGGCAGACCATGGTATGGTCTGCGCTGTATACTGGCTTCACCTACAGAAGGTCCCTTATATGGTGAAACACTGACACGCGGACAAACTCGGCTGGCACGGACAGTGGACATCCGTAATACTAAAAGGTATCTTTTCCCTAGCGAAACCAGCACACGCAGTCAACGAGTTCTCTACCACACACATGCATAGTCTGTGGCAAATATGGCGTGACATCAGTAAAACATTGCTCATAAAATAGACGTATATTTAAATCCGCAAATAGGACACGCATAAACGTATCTCCACCAATACAACATAAGCCCCCTTATTACACGCACATTGCACATGGCAAATGTACATGCCAAACCACAGGTGTGCAAAAACCACAGGTGTGCAAAAACCACAGGTGTGTGAAACCACAGGTATGTGGAATCACAGGGATGTGAAACCAATAATACGCACAACAATACAACACAGTACCACACACCACAAATATACAATTATACGGATTCCAGAATGTACAAGAATACACGTGTCACGCGACAATTATGTACTTGTTTATTTTCCATAATGTTTGGCCTAATCCGTGGGAGTGCAGGTTTAAGAGGAAAAGGTTTAGCAAATTATCTCCCCTGCTTAACAGAGCCTATGATAGTATATACTAGATGGCCGCGGCCTGCATGTCGCGCCTTGTGGCGAGGCATGGACACTAAAAAAAAAGATATAGTATAATGAAAAACTTAACCAAAAAACTTAACCAAAAACTTTAACCAAAAAACTTAACCAAAAAACTTAGCCAAAAAACTTAACCAAAAAACTTTAACCAAAAAACTTAACCAAAAACTTCAAAGTAATTTGACCTTGACATTGGGCACAGGGGCCGCACGGGAGTGGGGTAGAATGAAAATATAGATGATGATAAACACCCATGTGAAGTTTCAAGGTAATGGGCAAAGCAGTTGCAGAGATATAGTATAACAAAAAACTTTAACCAAAAAACTTAACCAAAAAACTTAACCAAAAACTTTAACCACAAAACTTAACCAAAAAACTTAACCAAAAACTTTAACCAAAGAACTTAACCAAAAACTTCAAAGTAATTTGACCTTGACATTGGGCACAGGGGCTGCACGGGAGGGGGGTAGAATGAAAATATAGATGATGATAAACACCCATGTGAAGTTTCAAGGTAATGGGCAAAGCAGTTGCAGAGATATAGTATAACAAAAAACTTTAACCAAAAACTTTAACCAAAAAATTTAACCAAAAAACTTAACCAAAAACTTTAACCAAAGAACTTAACCAAAAACTTTAACCAAAAAACTTAACCAAACAACTTAACCAAAAAACTTAACCAAAAACTTTAACCAAAGAACTTAACCAAAAACTTTAACCAAACTTAACCAAACAACTTAACCAAAAACTTTAACCGGACACACGTACGTACGTACGTACGTACGTGCGCCAAACGGCCGACTATATCGCGCTTTCCGTAAGCTGGCGCGACAAAAACTTAACCAAAAACTTTAACCAAAGAACTTAACCAAAAACTTCAAAGTAATTTGACCTTGACATTGGGCACAGGGGCCACACGGGAGGGGGGTAGAATGAAAATATAGATGATGATAAACACCCATATGAAGTTTCAAGGTAATGGGCAAAGCAGTTGCAGAGATATAGCATAACAAAAAACTTTAACCAAAAAACTTAACCAAAAACTTTAACCAAAAAACTTAACCAAAAAGTTCAAAGTAATTTGACCTTGACATTGGGCACAGGGGCCGCACGGGAGGGGGTAGAATGAAAATATAGATGATGATAAACACCCATGTGAAGTTTCAAGGTAATGGGCAAAGCAGTTGCAGAGATATAGTATAACAAAAAACTTTAACCAAAAACTTTAACCAAAAAACTTAACCAAAGAACTTAACCAAAAACTTTAACCAAAGAACTTAACCAAAAACTTTAACCAAAAAACTTAACCAAACAACTTAACCAAAAACTTTAACCGGACACATGTACATATGTACGTACGCCAAAGTGCCGACTATATCGCGCTTTCCGCAAGCGGGCGTGACAAAAACAGTAGGACAAAACACAACAAGAGACGTGACAAAGCCAGAAGGCCGTGTTTTCTTCAAGTGATTTAAGATGGCAAAAAAAGCCAGTGTATGACAAAACCTACATGTAGTTGCATGCTGTCATACATGTATTAGTACAAGATATGAGTGAACATCTGTGCTGTGTGATGAGTGTTGTTCAAGTTAACATAGAAAATGGCTAAGTTGATTACGCAGAAAAAATAGGTAAAGCCAACAAAAAAAAACCCAGTTCTGATGATGGATAGTGGTATGTGGTGAGCACCCATTGGTTATGAAGTTGTGCCAGTATGGTGGTTCATGGTAAGATAATTGCCTAAATGAGTGCATTACAATAAAACTACCACGACTATAGGATACCTTCCTTAGTCACGAGTAAGACTGCCGAAAACCATAAAAAAGATGACAGACACTAGCGGTGTCCGTAAACAAAACAAGTAATACTATACAACATCCAAGCTCTCTGTTCCTACTGAGCGAAAACCTACCTGATCACATTCTGGGCTGTTACCAGTGGTCCCAGAGCTAATACCTCATCCATCTGTTTGGACAGTGATCAAAGGTAAAAGTTAGAAAAGGTTGATATCCAGTAGGGGAACATTCGGAGAGAATGCGAGAGATGAGATTGCTCTAATCTTCATGAATAATAGATCTCTATTGGTTAGCTCCCGATACGATCTAGGAATACCTAGCCTGATCAATTGAGTATTTTGAAATGTCCTGATTACCCACGGATTGTATAAACAGGCGTTTCCGACCCCCCCCCCCCCTCTTGTTTTTTACTGCCCTCAGACAGAAACGCAATGATATAACTGGGCACAGTAACCTATCATTATCCTGCAGATCAACTATTGAAGTGAGGCAAGGAATATGGATAGCTAATGGGGTCCTAGACGGAAACTGGTTTTTAGCCAGAAAGCCAGTTTGAGGAAGCAGGGTAAATGAACCATCATTTTGATTAAAACGAATATGGCCCTCTTCCACCGATAATGCATGAATCTCACCGACTCTTCTGGCCGAGGCCATTGATAGTATGAAGGCCATCTTGATAGACAAACTTAACAAAGTAGCTTCTGACAATGGTTCATATAGAGACTTTGTTAAGGCCAGGAGGACCAATGATAAGTTCCATCTTGGTCTGAGTCAGTTCGTTATCGGTTTTCGTAACTGAAAACTGCAAATTAACTCAGACAGTGCCTATGTCGCAGTCCTGTCTAAACCGTAAGGTATTAGACAACATTTCCCTATAATCTTTAATGGTCAGTGGAAAATTCCGCTATGAGTGGAATAGAGGGATTGAGTGGATTGCACGATCGCACAGCACACCAATCCGTCAATCTGATACAGCTTGTTGGTGGAATTACATCTAGCTGTGGAGACGTACTGGGCAACTTTCAAAGAAAATTTTCCGTTTCTAAAGGATTCCTTGACAACATCCAACCGTGAAGGTGGAATATGTCTGGATTGCTGTGCGACAAGTTGTTCCGAGTTAACAACCTGGGTATTGACAGAATGGATCTGGGATAGTCTACCAGCAGATCGAGAAGATCGTTGAATGATATCTGTGGCCAATTGGGGGCTATCAGAATGACCCGAGCATTCGATGCCCTGACCTTCCGAAGAACCTGTAACAGCCTCGGTGGTGGAAAGGAGTACATGAACAGGTTCTCCCATTCCATCGAGAACGCGTCCAATGCTAGTGCTCTGTGATCTGGCACAGGAGACATGAAGCGTGGGAGTTTGTTGATGTACCTTGTGGAGAACAGATCCAGATATGGAGTGCCCCACAGGTTGAACAAGTTCTGCATTATCAATGGATCGTGTGTGGGAATTGTTGTCCCTCGGGATAGCCTGTCCGCTATGACGTTCAATTTGCCAGGAATGTGGCGAACTCTGAGAGATGCCTTTTTCCTGGCAAAATGTCAGAAGATCCCATGTCTCTCTGAACAGGGACAGAGAGTGGGTACCCACCTGCTTGCGTATGTACGAGACGACGGTCGAATTGTCCGTCGCCACCAATACACATTTGCCCTTGATCGGGGGAAGCAGGTTTACCAGAGCCAACAAAACTGCCTTCATCTCCAATAGATTGATATGAGATTGAGACTGGTAGGGAGACAAAGTCCCCAGGCAGGTCTTTCTAAATGGTTCCAGATGAGCCACCCACCCATACAGACTGGAGTCTGTATATCGGTGGAACTGGGGTTTGGGGTCGTGAATAGGCATGCCTCGATTGAACCGCTTGGCTATCAGCCGCCAATGGATGTGGTGGTGAAAGACGTGGCCCAGGCTGATCTCGGCATGCAGCGGTTGTGTTTGCAATCTCCACTGGGAGAGTAGAATTAACTGCAGTGGGCGAAGGTGTAACATGCCCATTTCGACAAAAACAGCTGCTGCGTTGAGCGACCCCAGGAGTGAACAAAATGTTTTCCTTGTAAACTCTGACAGGAGTGCAACAAGGTTGCATGTTCTGTCTGATGGTACGCTCACGATTCCAAGATCGGACAGGAAGTACATCCCTATGAAATTCTGGCTCGGCACAAGTTCTGATTTCTCCAGATTGGGCAGTAAACCCAGACGGGTAACTATAATCCAAACATGTGACAGGTGATGTATGAGAACTTCCCATGGGGCGGGATTGATGGACCAGCCAGTCCAGATTCTGGGATAGACTTGGCCCCTGCCATCTGATAAAAGCCGCTACGTCAGCAGCATGAACACTATTGGCGCTGTTGAGAAGCCAAATGGAAGGGTACGGAACTGAAACTCTGCCAGCTATGGTTGGGAGGAGTGAAGTATTCTGCCTTGCGAACCTTATGCTTTTTGAACTTTGGCGCCGCGTGAGCCAAGTTCCTAAGCAGTGCTAGCCGCTCATGTTCTTGACGATCCTGCTTAAGGATGTCAGGAACTCGGCAACCAAAGAGGGACTCTGCGTTAAGTGGGGCAGCCCGAAGAGTCTCCCTACTTGACGGCAGAAGCTCTTTGGAAGTAGCCAGAGCAGAGTCACATCTGACCTGCAAGAGGTCGGACACTAGTGACACACTCCCTGCCACAGACGAGGACCTGAACGCAGCAGCATCACAGGCGAAGGAGCTGAACCTGACCCCCATGTGCAGCCCCCTTGCTCCTTATGCGAGTTATCGACCTTAGAGGGTAATTTTACATGAGAATTGACAGATACAGATTCTTCTTTGAAACACGCGCGGACGAAGTGGATCGAGGCCGTTTCGTTATAGTACTCTTAGACGAATAGGAACTGGCCCGAAGTGCTGAAGCCCAGGTATCTTCGGCCCACAGCTCGCAAATGGTGCACTTATTGTCAAGCGAATAATTCACACAGCAGAGACAAAGTTAGTTTGTGGGCGTCGTACCGCCCCTTACAGTGGCCGCACGTGCCAGTCGTCTGCCCAGACAACGTAGACATGGCATACAGAAGCAATAGTGAGACGGTGGTCAAACTATAATACACGTCATGAACAAGTGACAATGATGAACCACCCACCTAACAGCCTAGCAGGCTACAGTGAAATTCTAAATTAGGGGAGACAACCGCATTATATGCAATGTAACAATGAAGAAGTCGACATAAAATAAATAAGGCACGTGACAAAATACATTAATAGTTCGTCAACATAGACGGGAAAAGGTAGATAATTAGGGCATGTGCAAGCCCTGACAAAATGGCGCTTAGTGTATCACCCAATATTTTCACATTAGAAACGGTTAGAACACCAAACAACAATAAAAATTGTCGTATAAGTAGTATGAACTGTGTGTGCACATGACATGATGCTTCTCAATCGCAGAGACCATTATATGGTGAAACATTTGTCGGAGCTCCGAACAATAAGTCCGGCGTTGACATGCAGCAAATCAAGATGGCTATCGGACGGTCTGCGCATGTCTGACTAGGTAGCTAGAGGTGCCTCCTGACGGTGGCCTAAGGGAAGTAACTCTCGAGAGTGGGTTGTAAGGCACTAGTTATCTCTCTTTTGCTGCGGTTTTAAGACCAGTAGATCTATATGGCATAATGTAATATGGAATGAAGTAGAAATAAGGCCACATGCTGGATAGTGGTATGTGGTGCGCACCCATTGGTTATGACGTTGTGCAAGTATGGTAGTCCTAGGCGGTACAGTAACAGAGAATTGGACCTAAACACAAAAACTTAACACTGATAATGGCCAAGTCAATTACAAGGAAAAAGTAGGTCAGGGTAAAAAACCAAAGGGCCATGATGGCCCTTAAAATTCGCTCACCTGACTCCATGAATACCAGAGGAGAATGTGACATTGAGTTCATGTATTTTAAAAAATTGTGCTATTTTTAGATGGCGGTCATCTTGGATTAAGCGATGACTCTCATTTTACCAAATCTGAAAATGCTTCACCCAAGGATCTTAACTTACTATGAAGTTTGGCCAGCATCAGCTGGACCTTTTGGCGGCCATCATGGATGACATAATCGTCCGATTCTGACAAATATTGCACCAGAGCAATCGCCTCATCGATACCTTCAATTTGATATATCACATGAGCATATTCGGTCAAAAATAAAATTTGACCCCACGGGCCAACACCTTTGAAACACCTTTGAAAGAGCATTCTACATCGATCATTCCTACCAAGTTTCGTCCAAATCCGGCTGGCGGTTCATGAGAAGAAGATTTGTTAAGAATTTATGCTATTTTTAGACGACGGCCATCTTGGATTAGCGACGACCTCCGTTTTAACAAATCTGAAAAGGCTTCACCCATGGACCATAACTGTGAAGTTTGGCCACCATGGGCCAAGCGGTTCGTGTGAAGAAGAATTTTGAAATCTCTAATAAAAGAACGACATTTTGACCTATCGGCGGCCATCTTGGATGACATGACCATCCAATTTCGACAAAAACATGTACCAGAGTGATCGCCTCTTTGATATCATCGATTTGATATAGACATGACCATATTTGGTGAAAAATAAAATTTGACCCGAATTTGGCGGTTCATGAGAAGATTTTTTAAGAATTTATGCTATTTTTAGATGGTGGCCATCTTGGATTAGTGATGACCTCCATTTTAACAAATCTGAAAAGGCTTCACCCATGGACCTCGTTGATACCTTCGATTTGATATATGACATGACCACATTCGGTAAAAAATAACATTTGACACCACGGGCCACGCCCATTTTTGACCCCGGGGTCACCATTTTAACAACTTTAAAATAGCATTGTACATCAATCATTCCTACCAAGTTTCGTCGATATCCAGCTAGCAGTTCATGAGAAGATTTTTTAAGAATTTATGCTATTTTTAGACGGCGGCCATCTTGGGTTAGCGATGACCTCCATTTTAACAAAACTGAAAAGGCTTCACCACGACGATGACGACGCCGCCGACGACGCCGCCGCCGCCACCGCCGCCGCCGCCTCCGGAAAAGCAAAACCTATGTCTCGCTTTCCGATTTCGCGGGCGAGATAAAAAAAAAACGGCTAAACATAAAATTATGTGTTTGATCGATACTGGCTATGTGCTGACCATAAAGCGAGAAAGCACATATCGATGTTCCGCATGTTGACTTTCTGACCAGTAGTGCATACAACATACCCAAGGGTAATTAGCCCATTACATTCTAAGGCTACACCCATTTGAACCATCTCATTGATCTCATCCCACGTATTGATTGGCATTATTATTACATTTTTTATCAGATGTAAATTTCCACACTCTTTTTTAAGTGACGCATGTAACGAGTATAAATAATTAACAAGTATCATGCCTTATTTGCATATGAAAATAGCCTGATACCATCGCGCGTTACTATTAGTAAAATAAATATTACTAAATGATTACATGTATATCTGTAAAGCGGGTACTCGTATTTTTTAGAACTGGTGGAATAGTGACACTTATTTAATTCCTATAAAGAACATGTTGTGCCTACTAAGTGGGCACCTTTAAGGACAGCATGGATGTGTGGTATTTGTGCACAAGTATGACATATTGAAATAGTATAGTGGTCCTTCCAGAGAAATAGAAAATATGGCAGAATGGAGAAACTCTTGCAAAGTTTTTAATGTGTGAAAAAGTTCAAAGTTGTCAAGGTCAAAGGGTCATGGTCATATTAAGGGCAGCATGGATGTATGTCATTTGTTCACAAGTATGATGTATTGAAATAGTGAAGTAATCCATCAACGGATATAGAAGTGACAGAATTGCAAAACTCAGGCAAACTTCCTAATGTGTTTGTTTAATTGTGTTTAACAGCCTATCAACAGCTAAAGTCATTTCATCAACCCTCTTTGGCCAGGACTATGTCAGTACTAACATGGCATCATTCACATCTCATTAATTGGTAAAAATAGATAGCAGTTTACAAAAACGCCCTTATAGCATTTGTATAATTGTTGATATTTATCAGTTTGCCTGTTCATACTCTTCAATTAGAATCTAACCATATTGCTGACAACAGAATATGATGGATACGTCAGAGGTGGAATAGCGACAAGAGTATAGCCCCAGACAGACTGCGTGGATACACAGGTTGATCTGGGTCTACGCTGGTCGCAAATGTCACATGAGACCATGTCACTTTTCTCAGCCAGGGACCATATAAACAGGCTCATAATGACAATACAAAACGGTTGCATGTAAGGTCTGCCAGGTAGTGCATCCATTAACCCATTTCAGTCTAAATAAAAGATATTTTTTGTTGAAAAAATCTCATTATTTTCTTTATTTCTCCATAAAGGTATATGTTGTTACCACTCATCTGAACCATCTCGTCGAGATGGTTCAGTTGAGTGGTAACAACATATACTTTCGAGATGAAATAAAGAAAATAGGATTTTTTCCCCTAAAAAGTTTTATACTACTATAATTGTATCCCGTCCTTAAAGGTACATGCCCACTCAGTAAGCACAAACTGTTCATTATAGGAATTAAATAAGTGTATAATTGTGTCACTATTCCACCAGTTCTAAAAATTACAAATGCCCGAAAAACATATATAATAATTTAGTAATATTTATTTTATTGATAGTGACGCGTGTTCAAGGTGGGGGATCACGTGGTTTCCGAACGGCATGACGTCATGTTTTTTTAGATGTGTTTACAGTAGATTTCCTTTAATATCTTGCTAATGGAATGACATATTTTTATGATATATACTGCAGCAATGTGGTACACGTTGTAAGAAATAAACGGTACTCGATTATTTGTGAAATCTATAAGTTATTGTAAAGAACTTTCGGAGCACCCATAAAACACATATGCCATCGTATTTGGTGCGCTACATATCATCAAAATCCGTCCGTTTGTTAGGAAGATTTTCATGAAAATCTACTGTAAAAATGACGTCACAGATTACGTAACGTCAGAAAATCGATGATCACACACCTTGGCTATTTTCATATGCAAATGAGGCATGATATTTTTTACTTATTTATACTAATGAAATGCGTCGCCTGAAAAAATAATATTTTCGACAGATTATAAAGTATGATCATTGCACATCAAAAAATAAATACCAGAATAAATGTCCGTTAACATTTTAAGGAAACACAGTTATCGCCCCTGATATCAGTGTGAAAATGTTTGTCTAAAATAAAATGTATAATAATGCTAATCAATACGTGGGGCAATGGTGAATGAATGTTTATTTTGCCAGGAAATGTCATACGTACTGAATATACAAAAGTATCTGTATCATTATATTATAACCTACTGCGTGGGCATGTACCTTTAAAGAGTTAAAATGTTATATAAGGTAACATGCTATGCAGTGACAAAGCCATTTGATATATATTGCAACGTCTGTGCAGTCCTTAATTAACCCTTTCAACACCACAGACCTCTATAGAGACAATGTTTGCAAACAGTGCAGATCCAGATGAGCCGGCTCGTAACGAGCCGTCTCATCAGGATCTCCACTGTTTGTTAATAATTTTAAACGTCGTACAAATTACCCTTTTAGAAGAATGGGATAATTTGAATGAACAAAATTAATGAAATAGCGTGAAACATTGGCATGGAACATCCTATTAAGTTACTTGGTGTTGAAAGGGTTAAAATCTTGATTATTCAACATTTTTCTGTGGGACTAATATGAATATCATGCTTACTTTTCTATGAAAATATATGTTGTGACCACTCATTTGAACCGTCTATTCTCTATCTATTTTCCTTATTTCTGAACCAAAGTATATGTTGTGACCACTCATTTGAACCGTCTCGGCGAGATGGTTCAAATGAGTGAGTGGTCACAACATATACTTCTGATGAGAAATAAAGAAATTCTTGAGCCTTGCCGGATATTTTTTCCTATTAAGTTACTTGGTGTTGAAAGGGTTAAGGACCCGTCCTACTGCTGATCATCTTTTTATTCAAACATAATGCATTTTCCGTTCTTTTTCAAACGGCACAGGAAGTGAAACTGGCTGATGGCTTGAACACACAAAGATGGGTGAACTGGCCACTCCATGAACCATATAGTATACAGAAACGAGCCAATGTTCACATATATATATATATAAAACATATATCCAATCACTGTTAGGAAGCAGTTATGTTTGAATGGACACGTGACAAAATCCAATAAATCTATTGGTTCACATTTTTTATCTTCTAAAACCTCATATAACTTCTTTGGTGCATGGTGTCGCAAAATTGCACAAAAATAACCAAAGATATTCAGAAACAGATGCTACTAAAATAGGGTGAGTGTATTTTAATTTCTTAGATAATATTAACATCTTATACATATGAATGACAATTCGAAAAACAAGTACACGTCATGACATGAAATGAAAATAAAATCCGGATTAACTCGTATCTATTAAGAACTAGAAAAATACTAGAAAAATACTAGAAATGAAAGCTTGTATAAGTCTTAGTTTAACCTTGACCATTAACTGCAAAGTGCTAACATTGACATGGTTACCGTATTTCGCTGTGTATTGCGTGCACTGGCGTACAACGCGCATCTATATTTTGGGGGAAAAAATCGGGTGGAAAAATTGTTCGCGTCAATAGCGAGCAGCAAATTTTCACCCAAAAATTCCGTCCCGAGTATAAGAAAATTGCTTTCCGAGTTCACATCCACAATGCTGAACGTGTGCTGTTAGGCTCTCTCGATGCTGCTAATCGGTAACAAAAAGATCGCCAAAGGTCAGCTTTACTAATCGAGGCATAAATTAGACTTTATATGGTCTAAAATTATGTTGTATTTATTGGTATTTACTGATTAATATGCTTATTAAAAATTCACGATGCATGTAATAAATTTATTGAACCTACTTACGAAGAAATTTGTTGTATATAATTCCACCATATTGACCATTTGTGTATAACATATTACCCGTAATCGCCAGCCAACACACAGCAGCCATGTGTCAAACTGTCAAACTGCTTCCCCAAGGTGACATTCAAATAACACTACTAGTGACCTGCACATGAGAAACGGGCCATAAACAATTCCGCCCAGCCAAATATTGACACTGGACACACAGTAGATATACATAGGTACAGATAGTGTGTATTCACTGTTTATTGATTAGGTTGAAAAATAGACATAGCGGTTGCCGATATTATACGGTACTACTACTACTACCTGAATACACGACAGTCCAGCATAGTCCCATAACAGTGTATGCGCAGGCAAATCAAGGGCTATGCTGGTCGCACATGTCATAAGGTCTTGATGCGTGAATACTTGTCAATACTTTTCAAAAATAGTAACACAGTCAGTCGGCAACCTAGCAACGACAACGACCATTACCGAATGTTACCGAGTGCGATCTGAATGTGCGCGACGCTTGATTTTTAGCATCTAAAATCTTACATCAAGCGCTTATGGGATTGAGATAATCGGTCCTCATTAATTATTCACAGAATGGCAGACCTGTGACGTCACATCGAAAACCAAACCAAAATGCCCAATGTGGATAAATGTGGCTTCAAGGATCGAGAAATGGGGCTTATGACATTTGCGGCTTGTGTATATCCAGATCATCTTGCTTATTATTCGGCACATTTGATGCGTATTTTTACTACGCTTAGTGTATCCTACTAGTGTATTTCAACGCCATAGCGGACACCTGTCAAAAATTGATATTTCCGTTTCCGGGCTTGTTTTGTTTGATAAACTAGAAAATGTGTTCATAGAACACGGATGCCCCACATATCGCTTTGATAATAAATGAGGCCAAATTCCAAGTAAAATTATTTTTTTACCTGAGCGTTAAAGTTTTTGAAGCACTAAGTATGTGACCTTGACTCTGGGCTTGGCGGGGGCAGGACGAACGTGGATTTGGCACATGGCAGTAGAGGACCATTAGAGCAATGCGTATATGAAGTATGAAGCTGATCCGTGAAAGAAAACAGAAATTATAAGATATTTACCTGAGCGTTAAAGTTTTTGAAGCACTAAGAATGTGACCTTGACCCTGGGATTGGCGGAGGTAGGACGAACGTGGATTTGGCACAGGACAGTAGAGGACCATTAGAGCAATGCGTATATGAAGTATGAAGCTGATCCGTGAAAGGGAACAGAAATTATAAGATATTTACCCGAGCATTAAAGTTTTTGAAGCACCAAGTACCTATGTGACCTTGACCCTGGGCTTGGCGGGCAGAACTGGCAGAAATCAGTTGGAATTTTTTTTGAAATTGATCTACCTACCTATAACGCACAGGGCGACTTCTGGATTAACTAGAAAATGTGTTCATAGAACACGGATGCCCCACATATCGCTTTGATAATAAATGAGGCCAAATTTACCCGAGCGTTAAAGTTTCGTGACGGACGGACGGACGGACGGACGGACGGATGGACAGGACGGACGGACAAGGGTAACACTAAATGCCCCCTCCACTATCGTGGTGGGGCATAAAAATGCGGGTGAAAAAGTGTGCGCAATACACAGCGAAATACGGTAAAAACAATATATAAATGTAGTATTTCAAAATATTATGCCAATATTAATTTTCAGTTGGAAGAAGTGAAAGTGAATGGGTTTATAACGTCCCACCAACAGCTAGGGTCATATAGCGACGGGATCACAGTTTAAAGTCTCATCCGACAGATCAGTGGGATGGAAATACTATGAAAGTATTTTAGATGCCCTAGGCGAGGTGTGAACCCACCTCCGGATTGGAAGTCAGGTGTTCTAACCCCTAAGCCACAATCCATCCCTATTTCCAGTTGGAAGATATTTAGTTTTATTTGGTTCCTGAAAAGTAGACAGATTTGACTTGTGAGGTTGTAGAAGAACAGTGACGATGTGAAATATCCGCCAAACGAATTAGGAGTACATGTATATGTTTTATTTCTCTCTGTAAATATGTCTTGAAATTTCATTAGAATTGAGTCCGAGGACTCAATTCTAATGAAATTCCAAGACATATTCATGATATTTACGGGGAGAAATACAAGAAAATATGATGAATTCTTGTCCGCTAGTTTTGAACTATTTATAGCCCACAAGTTTCCCAGCATGCAAAGAGATAAAATGACTTATCAGGTTACAGCTGGCTATGCATGAACCAAGTCTTGTCAGAAAATTGTCTAATGATAGATGGACAGACAGACACACGGACAGACAGGGTAAACACTATATGTCCCCGACATCATGGCAGTGACATAATCATAATAGATCCAAAATATCAGTGAGACAATACTAGCTGCACGTTTTCTGCTTTATACGCAATAGGGTGAACTATTATCTCAGCACAACAGTCAGTGGACCACAGTCACTGGTAAACATTTGTGGAATAACGCTTACAGTTCGACGCACACTGTAATAGAGCAATAATCTGCAGGGCATTTACGTTCACACGCTATATATTGGTATCGAGAGAAAATTCTACAGTATGAGAAAAATATTATCATAAACTCACCTAATAAAGTGTGTATTAGCAAAATTCTTAAGTCACTCTCCACGAAGTAAAAAGTAAACAAAGAATGTTTCCAACGCAAATTTGGAAATAATACTCTGTCACAACACTTACTTACTTATGTAATGCAAGTATATTAACCCTTTCACACCTGAATAACTGAAATGGGTTTTGATACATTAATTTGGCAAGCAATCCAATCATCACAAAATGATTTTCAGACTAGTCCATTTATGAAAAGGGAGTGTTTTTGTTCTCAAAAATATGAAAATTACTTGCAAAACGTGAAGATCCTGATGAGACGGCTCGTCATGAGCCAGCTTATCTGGATCTACACTATTTGCCAATACCATTATACGTACGTACAGGCCTGTGGTGTTGAAAGGGTTAAGAGTTATTTACTCAGAACTAAAACAATACAATTCATGTTGAATGGAGTATTAAATCCTTCAACATTTAGGTCCAGATACAAATACTGGAATCCTCTCAGTTTGCACACAAAGACAAATTTCTTCAAGGTACATGCCCACTCAGTAGGCACAAAATGTTCTTTAAACATCATCCGAGACATTTTCTGGCAAAAAAAACATTCATTCACCATTATCCCACATATTGATTGGCATTATTATACATTTTATATCAGGCGTAAATTTCCACACTAATATCAGGGGCGATAACTGTGTTTCCTTAAAATGTTAACTGACATTACTATTTATTCTCTGTATTTATTTTTTGATGTGCAATGATCATACTTTATATATGTTGAAAATACTATTTTTTCAGGTGACACATTTAATTAGTATAAATAATTAAACAAGAGGGCCATGATGGCCCTAATTCGCTCACCTGACTCCATGAACACCAGAGGAGAATGTGACATTGAGTTCATAAGTGTTTTAAAAAAATTGTGTTATTTTTAGATGGCGGTCATCTTGGATAAAGCGATGACTCATTTTACCAAATCTGAAAATGCTTCACCCAAGGATCTTAACTTACTATGAAGTTTGGCCAGCATCGGCTATGTGGTTCCCGAGAAAAAGATGTTCAAAATCTCGAATAAATGGACCTTTTGGCGGCCATGATGGATGACATAATCATCCAATTCCGACAAATATTGCACAAGAGCAATCGCCTCATCGATACCTTAAATTTGAAATATGACATGAGCATATTCGGTCAAAAATAAAATTTGACCCCACGGGCCACGCCCATTTTTGACCTCGGGGTCACAATTTTAACACCTTTAAAAGAGCATTCTACATCGATCATTCCTACCAAGTTTCGTCGAAATTCGGCTGGCGGTTCATGAGAAGAAGATTTTTTTAAGAATTTGTGCTATTTGTAGATGGCGGCCATCTTCGATTAGCGACGACCTCCGTTTTAACAAATCTGAAAAGGCTTCACCCATGGACCATAACTGTGAAGTTTGGCCACCATGGGCCAAGCGGTTCGTGTGAAGAAGAATTTTGAAATCTCTAATAAAAGAACGACCTTTTGACCTTTCGGCGGCCATCTTGGATGACATGACCATCCAATTTCGACAAAAAATGTACCAGAGCGATCGCCTCTTTGATACCTTCGATTTGATAGAGACATGACCATATTTGGTCAAAAATCAAATTTGACCCCAATTTGACCCCACGGGCCACGCCCATTTTTGACCCCGGGGTCACCATTTTAACAACTTTGAAAGAGCATTGTACATCGATCATTCCTACCCAGTTTCGTCGAAATCGTCGAAATCCGGATTGCGGTTCATGAGACAATAACTTTTAAGTTTGGCTACCATGGGCCGTTCATGTGAAGAAGAATTTTGAAATCTCTAATAAAAGAACGACCTTTTGATATTTTGGCGGCCATCTTGGATGACATAACCATCCGATTTCGACAAAAATGCACCAGAGTGATCGCCTCGTTGATACCTTCGATTTGATATATGACATGACCATATTCGGTAAAAAATAACATTTGACCCCACGGGCCACGCCCATTTTTTACCCCGGGGTCACCATTTTATCAACTTTGAAAGAGCATTGTACATCGATCATTCCTACCAAGTTTTGTCGAAATCCGGTTGGCGGTTCTTGAGAAGAAGATTTTTTTAACAATTTGTGCTATTTTTAGACAGCGGCCATCTTGGATTACGTAATGACGTCATTTTAACATTTTTGTAATCCCCCTACCTAAGGACCATGACCATGAAGTTTGGTGACTATAGGCCCAATGGTTACTGAGAAGACGTTTGAAAATGTTCACGGACGACGGAAGACGGACGACGACGGACACATTGCGGTAACAATAGCTCACATGAGCCTCATTTGCATATGAAAATCTCCTGATATCACTGTGAGTCACAATCAGTACAATAAATATTACTAAATGATTATATCTGTAAAGCGGGCACACTTACTTTTTAGAACTGGTGGAAGAGCAACACAATTATACACTTATGTAATTCCTATAAAGCACATTTTGTGCATACTGAGTGAGCATGTACTTTTAATATAGACACAAACACAGATTTCTTAGTAACTGTATAAACTCAAATCCCATACTAAAATATAATTCCAGCACAAAAATATTTACAATTCCCTAACATTTGATTGGCCCGTAGCAAGTCTCTGTCCAAAATTTATATCCCAGTAAACTCCCACGCCGAACTACTTTCCGTAACCGTGAGGCGCAGTTAAAATAATTTTTAATAAAACGGAAAATAAACACATTTTCTTGATGAATTTATTTCAAATGCTGGAATTTATCGGGGATATAAACTTGGAAAAGTCGCGGGAATACTGGACGAGGCCTTCCGGCCTTCGTCCAGTATTCCCGCGACTTTTCCAAGTTTATACCCCGATAAATTCCACAAAAAGGCCATTCATTCCTATAATGAAATTCCATGTAGCCGTAGCATTCAAATTTTGTTCAAAATAGGCAAGCTTAGCATTTCAGTTTGAGGACTTTTAAGGTTTATTAAATTTGTCAATAAAAGTGTGTTGTCACCACTCAAATGATGTTCATGTCAGACTTCTAACGAAACGAAGAATATTATGAAATTTCTGAAGTAAGAAAAACGGTATTATGCATCCTCAGAATTCAAAGCAGAGAGTTAACCCATATCATGCTGGAGATACAAAATTTATTCTCATGGAACCAATAAATTATAACTTTTTTCTCAGCAAATGTATATGATATGTTACCACTCAGTTGAACCGTCTCGTTGACATCTATTCAATGAAAAATAAAGAAAATGGAAAACAAAATGTTGGTAAACATTTGTAGATCAGTATTTTGTATGAAATGAGTTTAATTTCGACTATAAAATGGATTTAACACTTACAATGCTGAATTAAATTTTGTTGTCTCCTGTTTATTTTTTAACTGCCACTTTTCTCAATAAAAACATCATTTGGCAGCACTTCAGATTCAATGTTTTTGTTGAGAATAAAGACAAAATATGAAACAACAGCAGACAACAAGATCTAACGGTTAAAGATCAACAGCATATCATTAATATCATTAATCTTCAATATATCGGCACAGAATAATCCACAGACATAAAGTACTAGAATATTATTTATTAACCCATACAATGCCAAATTAAATTTTGTCGTCCGATGTTTATTTTTTATTTTCCACTTTTCTCATCAAAAACATGCTTTGACAACACTTTTAGAAACATTTCTAATGGAAGTGATTCTAATGTGCAGTCAAACCATGTTTTTATCGAAAAATAAGACAAAATATGAAACAACAGCAGATGACAATTTATGTTTCCCGCATTCAAAAAAACTAACACTAAACATCTCCAGTATATAAGCGCGTAATAATCCCGAGACCGGAAATACCAGAATTATAGTATTTATTAACTAACGTACGTATCCATGCATTAGCGAAGTTCAATATGACAGTCTCGCATGCCTAGGGTATGGTCAATTCCCAGCCATATACCCAGCAGATATTGTCACTGATAATGCTCAATATATTGGACACGAGATAAGCAAAGATTAGAATGCCGGGAACCAAAAATTGTCGTCTGCTGTTGTTTCTTATTTTGTCTTTTCTCTCAATAAAAACATGCTTTGACAGCAGTTTAGAATCACTTCCATTGGAAATGATTCTAAATTGCTGTCAAATCATGTTTTTGATGAGAAAAATGGAGAACAAAAAATAAACAACAGACGACAATCTTTAATTCAGCATTGTAAGGGTTAATGCAATGCGTCTCTGATTATGTCTGATTGATTGATTATTGTTGTTTAACGGCCTATCAACAGCTAAGGTCATTTAACGCCGGGCCAACAGGTTGGACTATCCCGTATTTAACCTGTCCATAATGAGGGAAATTCCCCAAATCAGAACTCAATATTTACAGTAAAATATATATTCAGCCCTGAAATTAGAATATCCTGACCTGGTGCCAGGCCCATTCCACACCAGAGTCACTTAGCACCAACCCCAAAAGTAATATGACCAGCACTAATCTTATTACTTTTTAATGGGGCATAACAGGATTTACCTCTCACGAATCAGAAGGCCAAACATGTACATGAGGGCCATTAGGCCAAACCATGTAAGTCGTCATTCCGGTAAGGATGAACCCCGATCGTTAAATTACCCTTCGCGTGCTCCCAACCAACCACCCACGATCATGTCCGACTATGGTATTCAATTTGTGATTCATTATAGTTTTATGGACTGCCAATGATACATATCAAGCAAGCACACATTTTATTTGATCAAATTCCCAGGAGTTTATGTTCTATTCCTGAGACTATATACGGTACATGTAATATTAAACAGGGGAGATAATTTGTGCTAGATAATGCTTTTCAATTGTAAAATGATATACCACGTATAGAAATAGCAGGAGTTTTGTGTTTTATCTCTCTATATACATGTAATATGAGACTGTGATAAACAGGAGATAATTTGCGCTAGATAATATTTTTCAATTGTAAAACGATATACCACATATAGAAATAGCTTTCCATTCTAGACACTAGCTAGCTGAACTAGGAAATGTGGTCTGTCTACGCACTTAGGATCACCTAAGGTGATTTGAGAAACTCTCACAAAAAATTCCAAAAAATGAAAGGATGGACAAACAGCATGAAACCTCGGCGGGGCCCTAATTAATTTAAATAAAATATAATAAGTAACCATTGATTCGCACACAATACAAGCTATTTTGCAACATTATAAATATTTTTACCCAAACCAGATATTTCAAGAGACTCAAAATGTACATTTGATTACAAAAATACGACACAAATATACAATTAACCCCTTTTAACACCACAGGTCTGTATAGTGGTACACTGCAGCTCCATTATAACGCGGTCGCGTATAGCGCGATCTCCATTATAACGCGGGTCTCTCGTGGATCCCAAAAAAATATTAAAAAAATCTAGAATTTTTTTTAAAAAAAAAACAAAGAAAAAATCAATAAAAAAAATTGTCGGACATCGTAGTCATCGTGTAATTAGTTGATTCGTGATTTCTGCAAGTTTATTCAAACAACGAAGTTCAAAGTCCATGAAAGGATTATTATTAGTATGTTAGCAAATGTAATACATGTACCTTTAATCAGGTAATCATGTTAATAGGCATATTTATTAATCATAATCAATTCAATTACACATAATTGTCGCTAATAAATGGTTGCGTGTTCGATCGCCTTACTTTTTCTTTACTCCCAGGTGTAATATTTAGCGTTCTATAAATAGACTGGTGTTTCAGCATTATCTGGCTATGGGATCACGTGGTCTATTGTTTACACTGCAGCCCACGGCAATCTCGCTTAAATCGTAAATTTCATTCATCAATATGACTTGCAGCGTAAACAATAGATCACGTGAACCCACATCCTGAGATTATGCATGTATCAACCGCATGAATAGGCAGGACACGTGACCATAGGCATTATTTATTATCAATTAATCCGTTTAAGTGTCTGTTGATCGCGAGTAGTATACATTGTAATAAGCGTCTGTCTATCGCGAGCACTATACAACGTAATAAGCATGATTTTATAAATAACTCCTATGTTTAATACATTAATACGTATGTCATAGGCATTATTAATAATTACTTTAACTTCTGTTCAAATGACATGATTTTCTATGGGTCCGTTGCTAATGGAATTCCCGCAATAGTTGGTAACCGAAATGCGAATGATACCAGTAACCCGTGCAGTACCAGTACCCGTGCATGTCCCGAAATTTTATAACGCGGTCGGATTCGATCGCGGTTTGAAATCTTGGACCCCAACCACCGCGTTATAATGGAGCTGCAGTGTATTGGCAAAAAGTGTAGATCTAGATGAGCCGTCTCGTGATGAGCCGTCTCATCAGGATCTGCACTTTTTGCAAGTAATTTTCAAATTTTTGAGAACAAAAACACCCCATTTTCATTAATGGACGAGTCTGAAAATCATTTTGTATCAATTGGATTGGTTGCAAAATTAACATATCAAAATACAGTCCAGTTACTTTGGGGTACTTATACTTATTATTTTACAAATCATTTTCTGCCCATATCTCGGATCTGGTTTCTTTCGAATATTTTACCAGTGACAGAAATGGGACTGCGATTGGAGAAATTATGGGATGTGTGCCCACTGTCTAGCTCCTGTAGCCGATTTCACCACAACTGCAAAGTATACTTATATTGCTAAGTACACTTTGAGGGAGAAATTTTCAATTTAAGGATAAATTTATTAATGTTTATTATACTGAATATATTACATTATCACAGCAATAATGACAGTATATAAAATGATACCCGTGTCATTATATAGACCGAAAGGAACAACAGTTAAAGTCTTCGAAATGACAATTCTGGTATTAAAATGAACTCGGGGCATCCTAGAAATACACTAAGACAACTGTTCATATGTGGCTGTGACTGGAGAAATTGGGCTTATGGGTTTTGTGACCAGTGTAGATCCGGATCAGACTGTGCGTTAGCACAATTTGATCAGGATCTACACTGTTCACCATTCCATCAATGCAACACCAGTCATGGCTTCTAACGAGCAAACTATATCGTTATCAGGCTACAGAATTATACTATTTGATCAGGAGCTACACTGGTCACAAATATCATAAACCCCATTTCTCCAGTCACAACTACGGTCTGACTGCAATCAAACAACTACAGTCTCACTGCAATCAAACAACTACAGTCTGACTGCAATCAAACAACTACGGTCTGACTGCAATCAAACAACAACAGTCTGACTGCAATCAAACACCTACGGTCTGACTGCAATCAAACAACTACGGTCTGACTGCAATCAAACACCTATGGTCTGACTGCAATCAAACAACTATGGTCTGACTGCAATCAAACAACTACGGTCTGACTGCAATCAAACAACTACGGTCTGACTGCAATCAAACAACTACAGTCCGACTGCAATCAAACAACTACGGTCCGAATGCAATCAAACAACTACAGTCCGACTGCAATCAAACAACAACAGTCTGACTGCAATCAAACACCTACAGTCTGACTGCAATCAAACAACAACAGTCTGACTGCAATCAAACAACTATGGTCTGACTGCAATCAAACATCTACGGTCTGACTGCAATCAAACAACTACGGTCTGACTGCAATCAAACAACTACTGTCTGACTGCAATCAAACACCTACAGTCTGACTGCAATCAAACATCTACGGTCTGACTGCAATCAAACAACTACGGTCTGACTGCAATCAAACAACTACGGTCTGACTGCAATCAAACAACTACAGTCTGACTGCAATCAAACAACTACGGGCCGACTGCAATCAAACAACTACGGTCTGACTGCAATCAAACAACTACGGTCCGACTGCAATCAAACAACTACGGTCTGACTGCAATCAAACAACTACGGGCCGACTGCAATCAAACAACTACGGTCTGACTGCAATCAAACAACTACGGTCCGACTGCAATCAAACAACTACGGTATGACTGCAATCAAAACAACAACAGTCTGACTGCAATCAAACAACTACGGTCTGAGTGCAATCAAACAACTACGGTCTGACTGCAATCAAACAACTACGGTCTGACTACTGCAATCAAACAACTACGGTCTGACTGCAACCAAACACCTACGGTCTGACTGCAATCAAACAACTACGGTCTGACTGCAATCAAACAACTACGGTCCGACTGCAATGTATTGGGCTGCGATGTGATGTCCTGTAATTTACAGTAACACAACAAAATCATCCATGTATTTTTTTATAACATATTCTGTCAGTGATTGGCTTATATATTTGATACTTAGTAACATAATGGTAAATCATCTGTGACAATTTGTGATCACATACACCCAATATATGCGACATTCAATCAATGGCTCGATGTCCATGGGAGGCCAAATTACTTGGCAAAATCAGGAATTGTCTGACAAACGTATAAATTTGACAATAATTTGCGACCATGCTTATCCAATATAAAAGATATATTGACACACAAAAAGGTATTTATTGAGCTTATAGCATTGGCTGGCAAATGGAACCTTGTGATAATTGCTTTGTGGATATTTTCCTCAATCATGCTGTGCAAGATTGCTGGCTATAGCCGAAAATAAAACTTGCCATAAACATGCTTTGACAGCAACTGAGAATTCATGGGAGCTTAATTATTCTTATGAGGATTATGCAACTAGAAAATGTGTTCATAGACCACGGATGCCCCACATATCGCTTTGATAGTAAACGAGGCAAAATTCCAAGTCCAAAAGGGGGAGATAATCCATGGCTCAGTGTCAAAACAAAAACAGAAATTCACTTTGTGCGTCTACACACCATCTACACTACATATCAATCATCAAGCCTCCAGCTATTACAAGTTACAAGGCAACATTCTAAGTCGAAAAGGGGGAGATAGTCCAGGACCCGGGGGCTGCATAAAAAATTGAAATAACATTTTTAGGAGAACAGCATAGCTCGACTACGAGGGTTGTCGATGTACACATAGCTTGACAAACAAGGTGGCCGCGGCCTGCATAAAAACCTTAACCAAGGTTGACTAAAAACCTTAACCAAGGGAAATTAAGTAAGTAATTCAAGGTTAAATGTAGGTCAATGTCAGATATAGGTCAGGGGTTATTGATGTACATCACTTGGAGATGAAGCTTTCCAAGTATGGTTGCTGTAGGCCCAGGAGTATTCCATATACAAGCTTGACTAAAAACCTTAACCAAGGGGAAATAACTAACTAAGTAATCCAAGGGTAAAAGTAGGTCAAGGTCAAATATAGGTCAGGGATTATTGATGTACATCACTAGGAGATGAAGTTGTCCAAGTATGGTTGCTGTAGGCCCAGTAGTATTCCATATACAAGCTTGACTATAAACCTTAACCAAGTTTGAGTACAAACCTTAACCAAGGGGAAATAACTAAGTAATTCAAGGTTAAATGTAGGTGAAGGTAAAATATAGGTCAGGGGTTATTGATGTACATCCCTATGATAAAAAGTTATGCAAGTATGGTGTCTGTATGCACAATAGTATTCCATCTACAAGCTTGATTAAAAACCTTAACCAAGGTTGACTAAAAACCTTAACCAAGGGGAAATAACTAAGTAATTCAAGGTTAAATGTAGGTGAAGGTAAAATATAGGTCAGGGGTTATTGATGTACATCCCTATGAGAAAAAGTTATCCAAGTATGGTGTCTGTATGCACAATAGTATTCCATCTACAAGGTTGACTAAAAACCTTAACCAAGGTCGACTAAAAACCTTAACCAAGGGGAAATAACTAAGTAATTAAAGGTTAAATGTAGGTGAAGTTAAAATATAGGTCAGGGGTTATTGATGTACATCCCTATGAGAAAAAGTTATCCAAGTATGGTGTATGTAAGCACAATAGTATTCCATCTACAAGCTTGACTAACAAGAATTCCGCGGAATAAAATGTCCCGCCTTGTCCCGCCCTTGACCTCGAGCCTGGGCCAGAAAGCAATTTTCACTGGCCCGAACATATTATACAACTAGATTGGTCAGTAAGCGAGGCTTACGGAATACCCCCCGCGTGGGCCCAGGTACCATTAAAATATGTACAAATTTCCAAGTGTGTGGGCTTGTGACCTTGACTCTGGGATTAGCGCGAGCGGCATGAACAGGTTGGTAGAGGTCCATTGGAGCAATGAGTGTGTGAAATGTGAAGCAGATCCGAGCAAGGAAATAGAAGTTATAACCGATTTCTCTGATGTTAAGTTTTGTAAAGAGACTACCGTATAACCTCGAATTAACGCCCCCGGAGGCGTTACATTTTACAAAAGGGGGGGGGGGGGGCGTTTATTTGTCACAGGGTGGTAGAGGTCCACTGGAGCAATGAGTGTGTGAAATGTGAAGCAGATCCGAGCAAGGAAATAGAAGTTATAACCGATTTAACTGATGTTATGTTTTGTAAAGAGACTACCGTATAACCTCGAATTAACGCCCCCGGAGGCGTTACATTTTACAAAAGGGGGAGGAGTTTATTAGCCATTAAAAAAAAAGAAAAAGAAAAAAAAAAATTACCAAGGACCGCCAATTTCAAACACAAATAAGGATTTAAGGATTATTTGTGTTTGAAATTGGCGGTCATTGGTAAAAAAAAATTATTTATTTTTTTTTGGGTGGGTGGGGGGGGGGGGGGGGGGGGGGGGGGGGGGGGGGGGGGGGGGGGCGTTTATTAGCCAGAAAAAAAAAAAAGAAAAAAAAAAAAAGAAAAAGGAAAACAAGAAAGAAAAGAAAAAAAAATAAATTACCAAGGACCACCAATTTCAAACACAAATAAGGATTTAAAGATTATTTGTGAAAATTGGGATGGCGGTCATTGGTAAAAAAAAGTTTTTTTGTTTTTTTTTCCATTGGGGGGGTGGGGGTGGAGGGGGGGGGGTGTTTGTTTAGTTAGCCAGTAAAAAAAAAAAAAAAAAAAAAAAAAAAAATTGTTTTTACCAAGGACCGCCAATTTCAAACACAAATAAGGATTATTTGTGTTTGAAATTGGCGGTCATTGGTAAAAAAAATAATATTTTTTTTTATTTATTTGTGGGGGAGGGTGGGGTAGGGGCATTTATTAGGAGGGGGGGGGGGGGGAGGGGGGGGGGGGGGGGGGGCGCTTAATTGTTAATTCGAGGTTATACGGTATGTATGTGACTGTGACGTTGACCTCGAGATCAGCGGGGATTTGTCACAGCAAATAAATGAAATTAATTAATATTTTATTCAATGAAAAAAAATAATAAGAATTATAACATATTTCTCTGATGTTAAGTCTTGTAAAGAGACTAAGTATGTGACCTTGACCTTGGGATCAGCGGGGGTTGGACAGTCGTAGATTTGTCACAGCATGATAGTACAACCTTAGAGGAATGCACAAGTGAAATAATAACAATTTTTAATGAAGGAAATAGAAGTTATAACTTATTTCTCTGATGTTAAGTTTTGTAAAGAGCATTTGACCTTGACATTGGGATCAGCGGGGGATTTGGCACAGCATGGATTTGGCACAGCATGGTAGTAGAGCCTTACAGGAATGCATGTGTGAAATATTAAGCACTTTAGATGAAGGAAATAGAAGTTATAACAATATTTCTCTGATGTTAAGTTTTGTAAAGAGACTAAGTATTTGACCTTGACCTTGGTATCAGCGGGGGTTGGATGGTCGTGGATTTGGCACAGCATGGTAGTAGAGCCTTACAGGAATGCATGTGTGAAATATTAAGCATTTTAGATGAAGGAAATAGAAGTTATAACAATATTTCTCTGATGTTAAGTTTACGGACTAAGTATTTGACCTTGACCTTGGGAACTGCGGGGGTTGGACGGTCGTGGATTTGGCACAGCATGGTAGTAGAGCCTTACAGGAATGCAAGTGTGAAATATGAAGCATTTTAGATGAAGGAAATAGAAGTTATAACAATATTTCTCTGATGTTAAGTTTACGCGGACGGACGGACGGATGCACGGACGGACGGACGGACGGACGGACGGATGCACAGACGGACGGACGGATGGACGGATTACGGACGGACGGACGGACGGACGGATTACGGACGGACGGATTACGGACGGACGGACGGACGGACGGAGACGGACGGACGGACGGACGGACGGACGGACGGACAACCTGACTCCAGTATACCCCCCCACAACTCGTTGCGGGGGGTATAATTATTGACTAGTGAGCCATAGAATATCAGATTATATTCTATGGCTCACTAGTCAATAATTGTTTTAGTATATGATAATAGTCGGTATATAGCACTTACAACCTTATGCTACTAGACAAAAATTGAAAAAGAATTTGAAAATAAAACAAGAAACGAGGCAAAGCCACGAAGGCCAGGTTTTTTCCAAGCATAGACACTTGGATAACATAATTATACCCACTTTTTGTAGACTAGATGGCCTTGGGGCGAGGCACTAAAAAAAAAAAAGAAGATATTGTAGACGGAAATAATTTAACCAGACACACGGACGTACGGACGTACGGACGGACGGACGTATGCCAAAATGCCGACTATATCACGCTTTCCGCAAGCGGGCGCGACAATGATGATAAACACCCATGTGAAGTATCAAGGTAATGGGTGAAGCAGTTGCAGAGATATACAGTGCGACCCCGTTAGTACACGGAAGTCCGGCGACATACAACCTTCCGTGTTGCTTATCCGAACCGTGCTATATCCGTTCTCGCCCAAGACGCATCATAATGTCAACAAAAAATACATGTACACTGTACACTGTGACTGCGAATGAACGACGTCGCCAATGCCTATAATATGCCATAAGTTTTCACTGTTATCTTCGCATGTAATAAATATATTGAATCCAAGAATTGTTAACGTCATGTTTTATTTATTCATCATGTTCATGTAGAATGTAGATCTACGCAGGTCCGTGCAATCCATTATTGTAAACGCGTGTAGAAAAAAGTGTAGTAAATACGTGTAGCCATCATCATTCGATGACGCAATGACCCAATGACCGATATCCTGTTCCATCAGCTGCAACGTCACGTGACAAGCTCGTGCGTTGCAATCTGTGTTTACTCATATGGTGAGCACAGGTGGAAGACTCGGACCTATGACACCAAAATAAATGCCTATTAAAAAAATCCCATTATCCCACCCACCTGGTATCGTACTGTACATGACGTAAATAATAGAACAAGATCAAGTGGGTGGGGTAATGGATATTTTTGTAATGGTCATTTTCTTTGTATCACACGTCCGACTATTCCACCTGTGGGTTTGAGTACGCACAGAGTTTTAACCCTTTCAACACCACAGACCTGAATAGACATGTTTTGCCCGTGTTATAATATTGCGCCAGTTCATGAGGTAATCAGGCTCATCACGTGAGATTTTCGACGAAGATGAATCTGATAATAGTGTACATTTTCTGTAAACGATATCGAATGTTGACGAATATTAAATTAGTAATTATTACGCATTTGCTCTGAAAATGCTATCAACTTTCCGATATATTTGCAGAAAAAAGTCAAATCATTCTCGGCGAAAATCTCAGTTATATAATAAAGTTGATTATCTCATGCACTGGCTCAATTATGACGTAGCGAAACAAGGCCAGTTGTCAAGTACACATTTGTGTACATGCGCCAGGGGCGTGGGCAGTGCTGTAACAATTTAGTTAATCTGCGTTGAGTTAATCTGCGCGACTGATACGCGATCTCCGATTGGTCAGCCTTTACCATGTTTACACCTAATTAATATTCCACCAATGGTGAGCGCGAACGCATGCCGGAAAAATGAAATCGAGCACATAACAATTAGCACTGCTTTGTTACTGGGACCAATAATTGTTGATGTTATTCCCAGTTTGCTCGGATTAATTTACGAAATGTGCAAACGTGATCAGCTGCACATTCACATCGGTGAGCTATGCGTCCATAAAAAAAAAAAAAAAAAAAAAAAATCAAAAAAAAAAAAAAAAAAAAAAAGTCCATTTTGGGTCTAATTTGGGAAAGAATCGCAAATATAACACGATTTCTGACAATAGTAGTGTTACAAATTTAACACGATTTTGATATACAAATAGGCAAAAAATTCGGGAGCCAAGGCACAACCGTGTACTAACCGAAATCGTGTTATAGTGAAGCGTGTACTAACGGGGTCGCACTGTAATACACAAAAAAATCAAAGTAATTTGACCTTGACATTGGGCACAGGGGCCGCACGGTTGGGGGGTAGAATGAAAATATGGATGATGATAAACACCCATGTAAAGTTTCAAGGTAATGGGCGTAGCAGTTGCAGAGATATAGTATAACGAAAAAGTTTAACAAAAAAACTTTAACCAGACGTACCAGTTAATGTTGAAAATGGCTAAGTCAATTACGTAGAAATAATAGGTCAAGGTAAAAAAAATGGTCACATGTTGGATAGTTGTATGTGGTGGGCACCCCTTGGTTATGAAGCTGTGAAAGTTTGGTGGTCTAGGTGGTACAGTACCAAAGAAATGGAGTTAAACACGAAAACTTAACATTGTAAACGCGAAAAGTTAACATTGACTGCGCGGAAAAAATGGGTCAAGTTCAAAAAAAGGTAACAGGTTGGATAGTGATATGTGGTGGGCACCCCTTGGTTATGAAGCTGTGAAAGTTTGTTGGTCCTATGTGTTACAGTAACAAAGAAATGGACTCAAACATGAAAACTTAACATTGATTGTGGACGCCGCCCGCCCGCCTCGCCCGGCTTTCGCCAATCCAATAGCCTGGATTTTTTGTCCAAAAAAACCTGGCTAAAAATGGAAAAAAGGTTTAAAAAAAAAAAAGTTTAAAAATTAACAAAAAAATAATGTTCGCTACTGGAGCCCAGAATTTTTATAATAGTCCTATATTTATGTACATATCATATCTGCACAGGTCCACATATTGCCACAATATTGTCAACACATGCAGTTTACGGAAATGTAATACCCAGGTATAATAATTTACCTGTAATAATTTAGCTGAACATTTAGTGGTCAATCTGGAAATTTGCACATGCTTGCACATGCACAAGTGTTCAACAGGAGAAGGCTATTGTTCTCTCTACAGGTAAGGTGTACAGAGTGCACGAGAAAATGGGTCTTCATGCATTAATGTTCAGTTTGTAGCATAGAAAGAAATAGAGTTTGACCTTGACCCTGGAGCCCGGAATTTTTTTTAATAGTCCTATATCCATCTACATATCATAGTAAAGGTATGTATAAAGTTTGATGACTGTAGCTGATAAGGTGTTGAAGTAATGACCGTAACACGAAAACTTAACATTGAATGATGACGCCGACACCGACGCCGACACACCGACACCGACGCCGACTCCGGAAAAGCAAAACCTATGTCTCGCTTTCCACTTCGCGGTCGAGACAAAAACCTTAAACAATGTTGACTAAAAACCGTAACCAAGGGGAATTAACTAAGTAATTCAAGAGGAAATGTAGGTCAAGGTCAAATATAGATCAGGGGTTATTGATGTACATCCCTATGATAAAAGGTTGTCCAAGTATGGTGTCTGTATGCACAATAGTATTCCATGTACAAGCTTGACTAAAAACCTTAACCAAGGTTGACTAAAAACCTTAACCAAGGGGAATTAACTAAGTAATTCAAGGTTAAATGTAGGTCAAGGTTAAATGTAGGTCAAGGTCAAATATAGGTCAGGGGTTGTTGATGTACATCACTAGGAGATGAAGTTGTGCAAGTATGGTTGGTGTAGGGCCAGGAGTATTCCATCTACAAGCTTGACTAAAAACCTTAACCAAGGCGTGGGTGACGCCGACGCCGGGGTGACTACATAAGCTCTAACTATTCATCGAATAGTCCAGCTAAAAATTGAAATAAAATTTGCGCATCTACTCACCATAAGGAAGCTACATACCAAGTTTCATGTCTGTAGCCATTACGGTTTAAAAGTTTTACGAGTTACAAGGTTGGTGACGGACGGATGGGACGGACGGGATGGACGGACAAGGGTAACACTAAATGCTCCCTCCACTATCTCTGTGGTGGGTATAAAAACCTGATTGTTTAACCCTTTCAACACCACAGACCTGGAAAGTGGTATTGACAAACAGTTTAGCAGGCTCGCAACGAGCTGTCTCATCAGGATCTGCACTTTTTGCAAATACTGTTTTCATATTTTTGAGAATACAAACACCCCCTTTGCATAAATGGACTAGTCTGAAAATAAATTTGTGACAACTGGATTGGTTGCGAAGTGAAAGGGTTAAAAGCTCTAGTAACTAGGAGACTATTCCATAGAACCCCCCTTTCACCCCCAAGTAACTGGAATGGATTTTGATATGTTAATTTTGCAACCAATCCAATTGTTACAAAATGATTTTCAGACTAGTCCATTTATGAAAAGGGGGTGTTTTTGTTCTCCAAACTACTTGTAAAAAGTGCAGATCCTGATGTAATGGGTAATACAGTACCGACTGCGATTTGAGTCCGAGTATACATAATGGGTTAAATCACATTTGTGCTACATTTGCTAGAAAACCAGTTTTTGCAGTTTCTGTTGATTTCCCTGTTTTCTCTTCGCAGAGATTATAGTACAAAACACATTTTCCATTTTTGTTTCACATACTCGATGTACTGTAGCTGTAGACCTGTGTTTATTCTTAATTTATTTAAATATGCCACAAATGAGAAAATACTGTGTCTTAAAGGTACATACCCACTTAGTAGACACAAAGTGTTCTTTCTATCAGAAACAGCATCTGAGACATTTTCTGGCAAAGTAAATATTAATTCACCGTTACCCCACGTATTGATTGGAATTATTATACATTTTATATCGGACGTAAATTTTCACACTGATATCAGGGGCGATAACTGTGTTTCCTTAAAATGTTAACGGACGTTACTATTTATTATCTGTATTTCTTTTTTGATGTGTAATGATCATACCTTATAATCTGTCCAAAATATAATTTGTTCAGGTGACGCATTTAATTAGTATAAATAATTAAAAAATACCATGCCTCATTTGCATATGAAAATAGCCTGATACCACCACGCGTCACTATCAGTAAAATAAACATTACTAAATGATTATATCTGTATTGCGGCCACTCATAATCTTTAGAACTGATGAAATAGTGACACAATTCTACACTTATTTAATTCCTATAAAGAACATGTTGTGCCTACTGAGTGGGCATGTACCTTTAAAGAAAGGTCCAATCGTTACGGCACGGATCGGTGTTCAAGATCGGTACACAATTAATGCAAGTAAACATCCGCTTATAACTTTCCATGTAGATATTTGTACTTTAACCCTTTGAACCCGAAAGCCCGCTATATCGGTTTATGCAAACAGTACAGATCCAGATGAGCCGGCTCGTAACGAGCCGTCTCATCAGGATCTGCACGGTTTGAAAGTAATTTTCATATTTTTGAGAAAAACAAATACCCCCTTTTTATAAATGAAATAGTCTGAAAATCATTTTGTGATGATTGGATTGGTTGCAAAACGAACATATCGCAGCCCATTCAGTTACTTAGGGGTGAAAGGGTTAATCACATTACTATTTGATACCCAGTATGCGAGTTTACCATGCCAGTAGTAGAACTAGTCGCATATTACGTGGTCTTAAAGGTACATGCCCACTCAGTAGGCACAAACTGTTCTTTATATCAGAAACATCATCGGAGACAGTTCCTGGCAAAATAAACATTCATTCACCATTATCCCACGTTGATTGGCATTATTATACATTTTATATCAGACGTAAATTTTAACACTGATATCAGGGGTGATATAACCGTGTTTTCTTTCATTTAATTTAGTATAAATAATTAAAAAATAGCATGCCTCATTTGCATGTAAAAATAGCCTCATACCACCGTGAGTCACTATCAGTAAAACAAATATTACTAAATGATTATATATATATGTATAGCGGACACTTGTACATTTTAGAACTGGTGAAATAGTGACACAATTTTTCACTTTTTATAAAGAACAGTTTGTGCCTACCGAGTGGGCATGTACCTTTAATGAAATGTCCAATGTGACAATTGACTGACGCTAAGTCGTCAGAACCTAAACAGCCGTAGCGAGTCCTATGCAAAGTTCATAATATGTATTGTAAATTGGGAAAATAAACGAGCTTTATCCTTATTCAATGTGCATGTACCATGCATCATCCTCATGTAGTCGATGGCTAGCTCTTCAGTCTATATTTATTTGGAATACAGATTAATGTGCGCCAACCGTGGACAATTTACCAACGACGTACGTATATATATGTAACGTAAAACGTTTACTTGTGAAAATGACGTTACGTTCATTGGTAGCAACACCGTGCGTACAGTCCATATGCAGATAGGAATCCACCTGTATAGGATGCGGTGAGTACTGAACATTTAGCACTAAAATTACATTGAGCATTTTCACTTGAACAATGAAAGACAATGTGCTGATCTGGTGTCTGGCACTCAAACGACACTGGATCATTTGGAACTGGGTGTGAATCATGAAGGATGCATCCATGTATTCATTGTTAATAATTTGCACTGGTGTTGCACTCCGCGAGCCAGCATATAATCTTTCACGTCGAAACAGGCGACAAATTTCTTGACACATTCTCATTCAGCTGCATGCAGAAGATACTTCACAGCACATTTTTGTCTAGTAACCAACACCAGAAATTTGCGCCGGTTACTAGATGAACAAGAAAATGTGGCCTGCATGTCGGCACACAAATGCCTGGATGTGTGGCACTTAATTGTCCACAATGTATGCTGTGCTGAAATATTTAAGTAATCCATCAAGGGATATATAGAGAATAGTAGGTTAGTGCCGTGAATGGGAAAAAATATCTGGCAAGGCTTAGGAAACGGGATGGGCGAGGCTCTGCCGAGCACATCCCGTTTCCGAGCCGCGCCAGATATTTTTCCCATTCACGGCACTAACCTACTATTCTATTTATCCCGTCAACACCTGCTAATGGCTTTAAAATGCAAAAAAAGAATCCCAACCACCGCACATATTCATACGCAGTGATCAAGTCGTATTGACAGGATATCAAAAATGTTTCACGGCACAGTGTTTCACGGCACATACGCACTGTGTTGACGAGATAAAAAAGTTTTTCTGGCAAACTTCTTAATGTGTGAAAAAATAAAAAATTGTGAAGGTCAAAAGGTCAAGGTCTTAAGGGCATCACGGATGTGTGGGTTTTGTCCACATGTATGCACAGGTGGAAGACTCGGACCTCGGACTCAATAAATGGCTCATATGAAAAACGTTACCCCACCCACCCATTTCCTTACAATATACAGTATATAGCCTTTCAAGGTGGGCACCAGCTTGGGAAAATGCCCTAGACAGGCTTAGTTTCGGGCTCGCTCAAACACCACACGTTTCAAATTTTCTGCTGACTTATGCCTCTGGCAAATAATAAATGCCTTATTCACTCGGGTCCCCAAATATATTCACTTTAAACATCTATGTTTAGTACATTGTTAGTTACACACGTTTTAGCTACCAATGTTACAGAGAAATATCTCCTTCCGAAAGAATCCCACACACATCGCCACCTGATTGGCTGTAGTATTTGTAACGCTCCAGTTTAGGTTTTTCCGTGACGTTATTATTGATCATTCTGCGAATATAACAAAGGAAATCCGAAAGTAAAGTTCACGGAAGGTTATGTCGAAATGTTGGGATGCAAATCAAAATAAACGCACGTTTTAGATCATTCAAGGTTAGTGAATGACATTTATTTGTCACAAATTGTAACATCGGATTTATATACTGATGTTTATATATTTCAGTGATTCACGTCAATATGTTGAGACTGTAATGGGATTTAAGCCAGATTTTACACGTAATTTATGCTTCCAGTCAGCCCACAAAAATGTGTGACATTCTTTCGTACACACAATTATCGCCTTGGCTGTGGTAGATAATTTGCCCATATAAACTAACGAAATGCTTAAAGCAGATCATTGAAGAGAATATATTTGAAGCCCTAAGACATTTATAGATTACCAGAGACATAAGTCAGCAGAAAAATCGAAATGTGTGGTGTTTGAGCAAGTCCGAAACTACGACATTTTCCCAAGCTCTTTCCTACCTTGAAAACGCTGTAGTGTCTATAATGTTTGTTTGTTTGTTTATTGGTGCTTAACGGCCTATCACGGAAATGGGTGGGTGAGGTAACGGTTTACAAATGAGCCATTTATCAGGTCCTAGGTCCGACTTGTACAAATTTTTTCATGCAAACAATGGCTAAGTGTCTCCGCAAAAATGTGAAGAGGTCAAGCTCATGTTAATGGGGGCATGATTGTGTTCTAAATTCTCACATGTATCAAGTATCCAAATATTCAAGCAATCTGTCAAGTAATATTAATGTTGTATCACAATGAAGAAACTTGTACAAATTTTTTGACGCCAAAAAAAAAAGCTAAGTGTTTCCGCAAAAATGTGAAGGTAAAAAAGGTCAAGGTCATGTTAATGGCGACATGAGTGTGTTCCCAATGGTTACATGTATCAAGTGTCCAAATATTGAAGCAATCCGTCCAGTAATATTAAAGTTATACCATGATAACAAAGCTTGTACAAACTTTTTGACATTTCGAACGACGACGGAAAAAGTCGCGACTTCTGCTAAAGTAGGCGCGACAAAAATGAGAAACTTTTTTATGGAAAAGAATGCAGACTTGTTTACATTGCAACGTTACGTTGACATTATTTGTTGACATCATGCGACTAATGCAATATCAGATAAAATTTAACTCAGAAGGTTTATACAGAAGGTTCATCAGTCAGTGTGTATCTGGAAATGCAAAGCTAACCTTTTAAGCACCTTGTGACTGTGTTTGTTTGTTGGGGTCCAACGGCCTATCAACAGCTAAGATCATTTAAGGCCGGGTCAATGGGTTTAGTATTAAATCCCATATATTACCTGTTACAAGTACATGTACATGTTCATGTACATGTTCAAGTACATGTACATGTACATGTACAAAATAGGGGAAAATCCCAAAATTAGAACTGAATATTTACAATAAACAAGAATTCCGTGGAATCAAATGTCTCACCTTGTTCCACCTTGACCTTGACCCTGGGGCCTTGACCTTGACCTTGGGGCCTCGAGAAGTCCTATATTCATCTACATATCATAGTAAAGGTATGTATAAAGTTTGATGACTGTAGCTGATAAGGTGTTGGAAGTAATGACCGTAACACAAAAACTTAATTAACATTGAATGATGACGACTCCGACTCCGGAAAAGCAAAACCTTAGTCTCGCTTTCCGCTTTCGCGGGCGAGACAAAAACTATATTCAGCCCTGAAATCAGAATAATCCTGATCTGATGCCAGGTCCTGCCACACCAGAAATATATATGTGGCAGTGACTGTAGAAATGTCTTATGGCTTTTATGAAATGTGTAACTCCTGATAAAATAGCAAAATCTATATTGCTTGCTAGAGGTATGCATGGCGAGTGTTTCGTTGATGGAACAGCGAACAGTGCAGATCCACATTAGACTGTGCAGATGCGTAGAAGACGTGTGTATAGTTTCAGAACGATCGACTGAACGGTTTCGGAGGAGTTGTGTACACAAACTCTGTACCGTATATAGAATTGTATAGAAAAATGTAGAAAAAATGGCTAAGTTAAAAAGGCGATATTTTTGTTAAACAATATTTTTTCGCCATAAAAACACCAAGGTGCACATCTTCAATATGTGCAGAAGACGTGTGTATAGTTTCAGATCGATCGACTGAACGGTTTCGGAGGAGTTGTGTACACAAACTATGCGCTTTTTCTTCAGCCGCCCGCCCGCCCGCCGTGCGGTAAAACATAATACGTACCGTTTTTTAAAAATGGCAAAAAAATAGGCAATTAAATGTGTTTTGTTATGTCATCTTATTTTGTTGTTATTGTTTTTGAACCCAGCCTTGCTTTGGAAATGATATACAAAGGGAACTAATTATCTTCATGATGAGTACATCCTGCTGCTTGCTTTGGTGCACCATTAAATAGCTTATCGTAATTAAATGTAAGCGGTTTAATTAGCATTATGTGGCGCGGCCTGTGAAAAATGATTTTTTTTGTAACAAAAACATTTCATTGAATGTGTCCACAGGTGGAAGACTCGGACCTGCGACACAAAAAATGCCCATTACAAAAAAGCCATTACCCCACCCACTTGGTCTCATACAGTACTATCTCCTATAAAGAAGAAAGTACTGTATGAGACCAAGTGGGTGGGGTAATGGATTTTTTGTAATGGGCATTTTTTGTGTCACATGTCCGTGTCTTCCACCTGTGAATGTGTCAAGTGGAGTGTAACCCACGCAAGATAGGTGTCCAAACCGGCAGAGAATACCAGGCTTATTTGCTTTCTGTCCAATGTATATCCTCAAGGTGTATAATCACGTGGTACTAACAACAACAAGAACTGAAACTTCCAGAATCCATCCGATTGAAAGTACTTATTCTTTTATATTGTCCTTATTACGTAACGGATTTTGATGAAATATGGCGCATCAAACGCGTCTTGTTAAGCTGCATTTGGTGGTCTCTGTATTTACGTGTCTATGTCAAACTCCCTGGACCACCAAATGCATCTCATGAAGACGCGTTTGCTGCGCCATATTTCATCAAAATCCGTTGCATATTAAGAAAAGTATCAAATAATACTTACTTTGGAGTGGGCGACGTTGTTGTTGTTGTAACCACGTGATCATGCACCATGATCCTGATCAAGCCTGAATATTTAAGCAGCCTATGACAAATTCGCATTGTCCGCTGACATAATTATCGATGTTCTTAATTAGAGATTGGCAAACATTGTAAACCATGGGCAGACTACGCTAATCCACGGCCTGGTCTGGCCGCTAATGCAATAAGCCGGGATTTGTCAGAGATAGAGACCCAATTCACATAAACACGTTTGTCGTGTCACTTTAGACTGGTTCCCAGTAGTATTGTTTCGCTAGGCTGCGCATCCGACAGGGTACCAGTCTAGTGTTGACTACGTGACTGAAGCCAGCAACTGCGTGTATTGATCTTTTGATATGGCTTGTGCCCCGCGGTATGAAATGCACACGGTATGAAATGCACACGTAGTAAAACTTGACAAGCACGGTCTGTTTGAAGTCTTAAGTCTTGTCACTGTAGACGAATCAGCATCGTATAAACACAGTTTGCCAACTAATGATGGAGTTTTATGACTTACGCGGAATTGCATTATGCCTATTAGAATACACGACACAAGGAATACATATCGGGAATTACCATTAATGGCGTTATGCAATACTTTTCATGGACAATTTTTAATGTTGCCAAAATGACAAAAGAGCGTTGTGCCAATGTATGCGAATGTAATCGATGACTAATTGGATACGACCAGTTGCAATTCAAATGATAGCGGCCAGATTGTGATGAAAGGAAAATAGTGATTGTGGTGCTTTTTTTTGAAACTATAATGTTTGTGCCAGATGTTTATGGTTATCTAAACTTTGGCTAATATTCCTTGGATATCAGTAATTCCAACTACAATTTATAAGGAAAAGCGGTAATAACCTTTATTCAAATATTGAACAAGCAGATTAGCCTATCCAAACACAGAGGGAAGGAAATAAATTAATTGCCCCATAATTGGTAAGAAATAAGCCCATTTATAAATACTTGAAAATCTGTTTTCACAACTGGTTCAAATAAAAAAGAGTTCACACCAAATATATAACTGAATTAATGAAGTGTGGAATTAATATGTGTCTGTCACTGGAGAAATAGGGCTTATGGGCTTTGTGAACCTTGTAGCCCTATGTTAAATAGCACACTCCTGTAGCCTGATAGCAATCTACATTCCTTGTCAGATGCATGACTAATGATTCATTGGGAGAATGGTGAATGGTGCAGATCCTGATCAGACTGTGCGGATGCACAGGCTGATCTGGATCTACACTGGTCACAAAACTAATAAGCCTAATTTCTCTTAATTTATGTAAATTTATGTAAATTGGACAAGAGTTATCAGATGACAACAAAGCGCGCCTGTTTGCAGCCAGGTATTACAGGTTTATAGGGGTTGATGGGGTATCAGACAAGACGTGCATGAAAACATTTTATACTGGGTCTCGGGAAACAGCCCAGAAAAAACTATATATACAGGAGTGTCTTTGATGGTCAATTATTGTTGTATATACATGAAAAACCTTTCTAAACAATGTGCAAAACAATTCAAATGCGCAAATATACAGATGGTAACACACCTTTACCATGTATTACAGTACAAATAGCACTAAATTACAATGAAAACTTTCAACATTGCAAGACAGTGTGCTGCAGAGCTCCAGATAAGCTTTGTGTCTAAAGCATACTATACCCCTTGATTTCAAAATCATTGCATATTTTACTTTTTTCATTATTAAATAGGGAAAAAATGATAAAAGAAAATATAACAAATTTAAGCATTCTCTTAATTGAGCTGCAAAAAGCAAACACTGTTTGCTTTTTGCAGCTCAACTAAGTGAATTTTCAACTTTATGACATTATACATATACGCCAATACGCAACTTATCTGGAGCTTGGTGCTAATCTGGGTTTAGGCACGATTACTTTACCGGATCACTTAGTCCCTGGTGTGAATCCCAGACTCACAACTATGTTTTTTTTGTTTGTTGTTGGTGTTTAACGGCCTACCAACAGCTAAGGTCATTTAAGGCCGGGCCAATGGGTACAATCCCGTAGTGAACCTGCTACATTGACGGGAAAATCCCAAAATCAGAACGGAATATTTACATCGAAAAAAAATAATATCTTAATTCAGCCCTGAAATTAGAATAACTTGACCTGGTGCCATACCACACCAAAGCCACTTGGCCCCTTCCCCTAAAGTAATAGGATTGTGAATAATCATGTTACACATATCAGGGGTATAACCAGATTCAACTCTCACATACAAGACAGCCAAAGACGTACATTGTACATCGAGGGCCAAACCAGGTCTCCAGCCGGGATTCCGGTACGGATGAATCCCGATCGCTAAATTACCCATCACCTGCTCCCACCACCTGCCTGAATCTATAAGGGTGGATTCATCGTGAAGATAATCCAGTGCTCCAGATAAGCTGCGTATTTGCTTAAATACCCAATTAAAAATACAAATTTTGTGGTACCTTTATCATGCTGCAGAAAAAATAAATAGACCACAAATATAGCATATTTTTCTTATTTTCCATGAATCTTGGTATTTCATTAGAATTGTCTCCAATTTCGAAGCAAACTATTCAATAATTGCTGTCTGTTAATGTGTAAACAGTAGTGTGATTTTATTTTAC
The DNA here is from genome assembly GCA_029237695.1 of Conchocele bisecta. Taxonomy (NCBI): domain Eukaryota; kingdom Metazoa; phylum Mollusca; class Bivalvia; order Lucinida; family Thyasiridae; genus Conchocele; species Conchocele bisecta. The sequence continues at coordinate 35,136,201 of CM055280.1, forward strand.
CCAATTAAAATTTTACTTCAGAAATGATGGAGTGACAATACTCAATTACTAATTCCTTATCTGGAGCCCTGGTGGATTCATCGTGAAATAATCATACCCTCCCATGGTGGTGGGTCATCACTGAATGCATTTGCTAAAATGCTAAATATGAAGAAATAATGCGAGAGGAAACGGGTATTGTTAGAAAGTTAGTTTAGTTTGTATTCCACGATGACGACAATGATGACGGGGAAATCCATTACCGTATATTGCCAGCCATAAGTCGACTTTTTTCGGTCCAAAAATTAACGATAATATCTGCCTTCGACTTATGGCTACATAGGGTCTAAAAATAATATACAGAAAGTCTGATACAAAATGGTCAGGGAAAATCACGACTTGGTGCCATTTTTGTTGCCACATACCGGTGGCGGTATTTTTTTCTTTTATGTTTCTAAAATAAAATATGTTAAATCATACCATGAGTTAATGCAGGCAGAATGAACAATCATTACTTTCTTCACAGAAATTTTGCAAGTGGTTTCACAACATCCGCGAAATGAAGGTCTGCTCGATTAACACAATAAATTTGCGAGAAGCATAAATGACTAAAAACCTATTACTTGTGCCTGCATAATTATGTCTTCCATTGCGTGAGACTGGAAACAGATAGAGTGTTATGTAAAGGCATTCACTGATGTGTGCTCCCCGTGGACAATATCCTACAGGAGAGCCTAATACAGACTGGTATGGACTGTCCGCTGGCAAAATGTATGTTACCGTGTGTAGTACATTTTTGACCAGTATATGGCATAATCGTGTATACAAGCGATCACGACGATTCGGATATTTACAGCTCACCATTCCATCAATGAGTGTGCAATTTGATCAGCATGCTACACTTGTCGCAAATACCATAATATGACCGCGACTTGGCCCAAGACTGATTTTTTGGGCTCATTTTCGTGCCTCGACTTATGGAGCGGGTAGACTTATGGAGCGGGTAGACTTATGGCTAGCAATATACGGTAGCTCTTCCTGCACTTTGTGCATGCAGGCTAAAACTGGAAGATGTAATGACAACAGACAGTATATCACAACAAGCCAGTCATTTAATAGCTTCATTGGTGGAATATATGGTTGCATGCTGATAAACATGATAAAAGGCGAATTATGATGTTTTGCAACACGCAATGTTGGTGAAATAGGCTACTGGGCCTACACTCTTCAAGATGGTATATATCCAGACAAAATAATAGACCATGTGATCCATACCATGTAATATATATAACACAGGAATTATAATATTCATTCAGCACTTTTGGGTGAGTGGGCAAGCATTTGTGTTGCCCTATACAGGGTGATCGTTAGTGAAGGGAAAGAAGTGAAAGGGTTTAATGTCCCAGCAACCGCTAAGGTCATACAGAGGTGGGACTACAGTTTAAAGTTTCATCTGAAATACTATGAAAGTATTTGTGATGACTAAGGCGAGGTTTGAACCTACAACCTCCGGATTGGAAGTTAGGTGTCCTAACCCCTAGACCACAACCCATTCTCTAGTGAAGGGAAAATGAATTGAGACTGACTTGGCTGCAAATCATTCAAGGTAGTATATTCCAAGACCTATTACCACCCTAGACATATTACCTATCTGTAGCAATTAAATAGATAACATTCAATTTAGGTTACACTCAATTACTGCTAAATCCCATGGGATAACCACATAACACCAGTATGACAATTCAACTCAGAAATTTAAGATTTTTATGATCCTTTTTCTATCTCAATCTTAGCAGGCAATTATATTACCAGCACGTAATTGAATTGCACAGCCAAATGAAATAACAATCTCCAGATAAGCTGCGTATTTGCGTAAATACCCAATTAAAATTGACAAAACCCAATTGAAATCAGAAGAAGCGAGTATCAAAAAGCAATAACAAATTTGTGGTACCTTTATCATGCTGCAGAAAACAATAAACAGACCACAAATTCTTATTTTCTATGAAAACACATCTTGGTATTTCATTAGAAATGCCAAGACATGTTTTCATTTCGAAGCAAACTATTCAATAATTGCTGTCTGTTGATGTGTAAACAGTAGTGTGATTTTATTTTACCCAATTAAAATATTGAAATACCCAATTGCTTCAGATATGATGGAGTGAAATACTCAATTACTAATTCCTTATCTGGAGCCCTGAAATAAGTTCTGTTATTGATGATAAATGAGACCAGCCATATGTCACTTTGTACCCAAGAAAATATGCGATTTTTCATGACAAATAATTACAGAAACGGTCATATTTTCTGTAAGTGACGTCGGAAGTCGACAAAATTTTCGGCTCTGAATATTTTGTCAACTTTTGATGTCAATTACTGAAAATATCGTAAATTCGGTAATTGTTTTATTATAGGTCACATCTTGTGACAGGTAGAGATTTTGCATGGTTTGTCTCAAAGCCGAGGTGACCTCGTTGAGAAAGGGATGTTATGACATTTGCGATAATTTTAGTGCTTGGTTATTAAGTCATATAACACTAGAAAATGTGTTCATAGAACATGAATGCCCCACATATCGCTTTGACAGTAAACTAGGCAAAATTCCAAGTCCATAAGGGGAGATAATCCATGACCCGGGGGTAAATAAAAAAACGAAATAAACTTTGCACATCTAAACTCATCATAAGGAAGCTACATACCAAGTTTCAGGTCTGTAGCTATAGTACGGTTTTAAAGTTTTACGAGTTACAAGGCAAAATTGTCAAATTCTAAGTTGAAAAGGGAGATATAATCCAGGACCCGGGGGTCGAATCAAAAATCAAAATGAACTTTGTGCATCTACTCATGATAAGGAAGTTACATACCAAGTTTCAGGTCTGTAGCTATAGTATGGTTTAAAAGTGTTATGAGTTACAAGGTTGGTGACGGACGGACAAGGGTAACACTAAATGCCCCCTCCACTATCGTGGTGGCAGGCCCGTAGCCAGTGGGGGGTCGGACGACCCCCCCCCCCGCCCAGCCTCGAGGTTCACTTTTTTAGCCTTGAGGTCCACTTTTTTAGACCCCCATAGATATTTCAGACCCCTTGAGCCTTCGAAACGACCCCCCCTTCAAACAGGTAGATACTTCAGACCCCTTGAGCCTTCGAAACGACCCCCCTTCAAACAGGTCTGGCTACGGGCCTGGGTGGGGTGCATAATTAACTACTGTCTGTTTCACGAAAGCTGCCCAAATTTTACGGCTACATAAACAATTCAAAAACAAGATTTCTTTTGATATATTAAATTAAAGGAAAAATTAAGAATGAGCCTTCTTTTTATTTCGTGAAATTTGGTCAAATATTGATTTTATTGCGAAAAAACAATTTCCCCATGTTAAATCCCCATAGACATCTTCACGGAGTGAAGATGTCTACAGTATGGGGATTTAACATCGGATTTTTTTTGAATTTTAGAAATACTGGACCGATTTTTAAAATTTAACTTTTGTTTTCTTAGTTAGATCATATCCAAGCTATCTTGTCAGGTTTCGGAGTCAATTTCCAATTTTTTTATTTTTTTGACTCCTCCCACACTTCCTTACCACTAAATGTTCCCCCATTTTAAATTCCCATAGACAAATCAATTTTTCGCAATAAAATCAATATTTGACCGAATTTCACGAAATAAAAAGAAGGCACATTCTTAAATTTTCCTTTAATTTAATACTATCGAAAAAAATATTGTTTTTGAATTGTCTATATGGCCGTAAAATTTGGGCAGCTTTCGTGAAACAGACTATAGAGCATCGAGTGAGCAGGGGCTCACGGATAACCCGGCCGCCGATTGGTCCGACCAACAAATATTTCAAGGTCATTTGGCCTTGCTTGACCTTGGGCATGAAAGCTGCATGTTTTCCATGAAAACATATCTTGGTATTTCATTAGAATTGTCTCCAAGGAGACAATTCTAATGAAATGCCAAGATATGTTTTCATTTTGAAACAAACTATTCAATAATTGCTGTCTGCTGATGTGTAAACAGTAGTGTGATTTAATTTTACCCAATTAAAATTTTGAAATACCCAATTGCTTCAGAAATGATGGAGTAACAATACTCAATTACTAATTCCTTATCTGGAGCTCTGGACAACATATCAGAGGCGAATTATTGTAGCTAGTTGTATAGGTGAAGCAGACTTTACAATAGTTCTGCAGTGCTCCAGATAAGGAATTAGTAATTGAGTATTGTCACTCCATCATTTCTGAAGCAATTGGGTATTTCAAAATTTTAATTGTGTAAAATTGAATCACGCTATTGTTTACACATCAGCAGACAGCAATTATTGAATAGTTTGTTTCGAAATGAAAACATATCTTGGCATTTCATTAGAATTGTCTCCTTGGAGACAATTCTAATGAAATACCAAGATATGTTTTCATGGAAAAATAAGAAAAATATGCTATATTGTGGTCTGTTTATCCGGAAATTTCCCATGCCTGATTACATAAGCATTATGACAGCTAGAGTAGTATTTATAAATATCTGTTTGAAGTGTTCTTTGTTTACTGTCTACTTCATGAAGAGTGATCTAAGAATTTTGCTAATACACACTTTATTAGGTGAGGTTATGGTAATACTTTTGTCTCATATTGTAGAATGTTCTCTTAATTAATAACAATATAGTAAAGTATGAACAACAACTCCCTGCTGATTATTGCTATATTTTAGTTCTTGAAATAGAAACGTATTATAATTCCGCAAATTAATACCATTAACTGTTGTGTAGTAATATAGTGCAACCTATTTTTTTTTACACAACCATGGACGAACCATGGACGGACCCCGGCGGATTAAGGGGTGTGTGTATGCACCCGTCACACCCCCTGTGTATGGGCCTGTTATTTATATTTCCACTGACATAGACTTTGATGCCAGCAATGCTCCAGATTGCTGACAGGTTTCTGCCATAGACAGATACAATCTAAGGGAAACAACTGTGGGTGAGATTCTACACAAAGTACAGATAGAGTGGCTGTTGATCAGACTTGTCTAGGCTTGTGTGAACATTTGGAAGGAAACATTCATGACAATTTCCTTCCAAATTTAGTTTAAGTGTCCACAATTTGAATACTCTGCCGTAGTATGTATCAAAAACGGGCAAAGGTGAATAAATTGGATATAATTGATGTAGCAGGTATGGGGTGGGATGAAATTGGGGGTTGCATGGGGGAGGGGGGGGGGGGGGATATTGCAGAAACACAATCCTAAAAGGGCAAATATATGCACACATCAGTATAGATAAATGGCAATAAAACTGATCATGCTTTCCCCTAATATTATGTTTCTCAATAGTCAATACAACTTTGACTAGCTGCATGTTTTCCGCTTTATAGGCAACAGATTGCACTATTTCGCTACACCACGCTACATTGACACTTCGCGCACTAAAATCTAGAAAATACCTGCAGGGCATTAACGTTCATACTTCACTATATTGTTATTGAGAGACAATTCTACAATATGACACAAAAATATTGTGTGAGTATTATCAAAATTCTTAGGTCATTCTCCCACGAAGTAGAAAGTAAACAAAGTACGCTTCAAACGCATATTTAGAAAGAGTAACTCTAGTGTAATGAAATGTAATTAGAGTTATGTACAGTGGTGTCGGCTAATTCTGCGCACCTAAGGCTTTCCAAATGAATTTAAATGTCATATTCAGTTCAAATTCCCTGAACATACAAGGCAGTTCAAAGAAGTCTGTACAGGCTAAATGTCATACCATACCGTTCTGACGTCAGAAAATGATGTACATTGTGCAGATCCAGGATTTCGGGTTAGGGGGGGCGTAACTATTTTGCAATACTTGACTATATTATCGAACGAGCATAGCTCGTTAGTAGACCAAGAGGAGCTCGGGATAGCGCTATGGGGGTCCAGGGGCATTCCCCCCCTAGGGGCGACGGAAGCGGGGGGGGGGGGGGGGGTGGCTATTTTGTTTAGGCCCCCCTCCAATAATTCTGTAAATTTTGGATTTTTCATTGTAATATATTTGTGTAATCATGAGTACTGGGAACTTTGCTGAGAACTTTGCTGAGAATGCAGGAAATGGCGTTTCACAGCACTTGGATTTCCGGGGGGTGGGACCTGGACCCCCTACCGCTATCGGCCCCCCCCCCCCCCACCCCAGGGAAATTTGTTGAAATCTACATGCATTTCCTGCGTTCTGGCGCATTTTGGAGCAAAAATATTGACACCGTCACTGTCACAGTATGTTCAGACAGGCGCCCCCTCCCATCCTGAACCGCCCCCTCCTGAATCTGCCCATGAGTATGATAAGTTTTGAAGAATTACGTGCCTGTAACATGGCAACTGCAAGGTATGTCTACCTACCTGAACAGATGAAACAGAATGTCAACGGCCTGAATGTCACGAATGCCGACCAACACCAAACGTAAACATAGGCACTTTATGGGATGAACAAAACCGATGTGTTAACGACTCCTATCGCAGGATGTATAGTATATAGATTCATACAGATCCTCAGTGTAACTGGATTATCACATCGGGTTTTCGTTCATCTCATAAAGCTCCTATGGTCGTAAACACCACATTCTGCTTGTTCTTTCTTCAAGTTCAATGACAGAAAGTCTCGATATAAATGTTATTATAATATATTTCTTGTTATGTCAAACTGCCGACTTGTGAAACATATCAACAACACCTGCGATAGTCTGTGTATTGACATATGTGGGCCAAACTGTGTAGTGATAAATAAATACGCCATTTTCTTGAAATCGACGCCAACGACAACAACTGCACGTGCTATTTTTGATTTCTCCGTGTTCCTCGATACCACGTGATTGAATTTACCAATCAGAGACAAGTATGCAACCAATCAGAGATACGTTTACAAACGCCTTTTGATTGACGGACGAGAGCGTAAACTGTCGTCTGCTGTCCGACTGTGTCCAATCAGAATGATTGAAATTGGCGTCCTTGATCTTTGACCGACAGCGGCCCATTTCTAAGACAAATGGTTCGAAAGCTACGAATATGTCCGCAAGAGCTAATATGTCCGCGGACATATTTGTGTGCCCCATATGGCACGAATGTGTCCGCATATTACGGATATGGAAGTATAATGGTAGTAATATGCATATTTCACATCGTTATTTGTCAACCATTTCAGCTATCATTAATTGATTATGAAAACTATCAGATTGGTACAGACGATATGCCAGTCCTCTGCTGAAAGGCAACATTATAATACTGATAAACGCATTTAGGTGTCAAACATCGCATACGTGCGTAATCTTATTATCTAATAAGGGCAAATGGTCATTGTCTATCATTGCGTTTCCTCCATATAATGTGTATGTCAACACAAACAATTGTTTATGGGTTACATTTCATCAGTTGTGTGTTTATGCAGGATTTTATCTGATGGGCAAACTGTTTTATGTACATTCTGTCGATGCAAATTAATTACGTTTCCTCTGTCATCATATATATAGTGGTTGCACGCTTTTATGAGAGAGACGATATATGTGTACATCTCAGTGAAGGACTACGTGTTATGTAGAGTCGCTGGACTTTTCCATGCGTTTACGGAGTTACCGTCTCTAGTTCATTATAATATTGTAATATTTGTATCGTTCGGATTTCCCGACAGTGTTGTAACTTTAAAATTTAGTTGGATTATATGTCGACAACTTGGTCTTTCTTGACTGTTATTTATCATTTACAGTCACATATGTACAATCAAATATATAAACTGTGTTCAAAAACCCGTTTCATCTATACTAAGTCCGAGAGTCGTTAAACAGTGGCTCAATAATACACATTGAGCCATAGTAAGTGGCTAAAAGGTACACATCTAGACATAATAGAAGTATGGAGAGATGAAGGTTGATATGGTGTGGGAGGGCATGGTCATACATTGGTGCTGCACTCTGTACACCGGCGTAAAACTTTCACGTCGAACTCGTGAGGAAGGGAGAGGGAAATAGAGCGAGAGAGAGAGAGAGAGAGAGAGAGAGAGAGAGAGCGCGCGTGGGTGGGAGATTCCCAAACTGTAAAATAAAGTCCCAATCGTCAAAACAAGTCACCTGCATAATGACTGTTTGTGTCTTTTAGTGCTAGGAGAAACTTTATATTTGCAATTGGGAATACATTTGAAATTAGTAATCCGTCACGGGACTGTGATCTGGTACCCGTTCGACATATGTGAACAAGTTGCTGACTGCAGTAGCATACTGTACTGTATGAAGTACGGGCCGATAAATGGAGACACCCACAAGAAGGCGGACATGGGAAAACCCTGACAGGTAAGTGCTTCAAGTTTAACTGTTTTCCCCATAGCAAAAGGAACCAACTAAACGTCGTAATCCAGCGTATACATGTTGTCTTGACCCTCGGTTGCTCTTGTTAGGTTCCATCTCTCGCTAATATAAGTAGGAACGACCGAAAACTTTTTGAAAACGAAGCGAGAGGATGGTCTTTACTGAGCTCGCATACGGTCATTTCTGGATGAATTTTGAATCTGTTGCTTGATGTTACATCATTGAATGCTCTTTCCGAATATGTGCACCACGTTTCCACACTTTAATTGCAAATATTTCAAAATTACTTAGAAAAAAAAATCACCACAGTACGGAGGAGACTCCGGAAGCCAGTCGAGCAAAATATGTATGTACGGACAGATATCGGCAGTTGCGCACGGATTATGTACGGTGTAGACGCCGAAATATGTATGCAAGGCGGCCGTGAAACATGAAGTTGACTATCCTATGTAAGTCTGACATCGAGGATTTTTGAGCCATATGCACCTCCATGTATAATTTCATGATTCTGGGCTTATAATAACCAATTACGGACCGAAGTTTAAATGCAAATTGATATTGTTTGATAGTAAATTAAAATATTACGTGTTTGCTTAGTATTTACATTATTTCGAACAACACTATTTCCTGTGATGAATATCATGTATCGTAGAGTGAAATCTATCTGATTTCCCCCAAATTACGATGACCAAATTGATGTCACATGGCCTGTGTAAACCGTAGTGTAAACAAAAATGGCGAACAGCAGACTTGGTTAGCTGCACGTTTTCCACTTTATAGGCAACAGGTTGCACTATATCGCAACACCATGCTACGCAGTAAAAATATGTGTAATAGCATTTACACTTCGCGCCCTAAAATATAGAAAACTTGAAAATGTGTTCATAGAACACAGATGCCCCACATATCGCTTTGATAATAAACGAGGCAACATTCCAAGTCCAAAAGGGAAGATAATCCATGACCAGGTGGTCGAATAAAAAAATGTAAATAAACTTTGTGCATCTACTCATCATCAGGAAGTTACATACCAAGTTTCGGGTGTGTAGCTAGTACGGCTTAGCTATGTAAGCACCGTAAGCTTGACACAGTTATTCGGCTATGCAAGCTCCAGATAAGGAATTAGTAATTGAGTATTGTCACTCCATCATTTCTGAAGCAATTAGGTATTTCAAAATTTTAATTGAGTAAAATAAAATTGTTGAATAGTTTGCTGCAAAATTCAAACATTTCTTGGTATTTCATTAGAATTGTCTCCTTGGAGACAATTCTAATGTAATACCAAGATGTGTTTTCATGGAAAATAAGAAACATATGCTATATTTGTGGTCTGTTTATTGTTTTCTGCAGCATGATAATGGTACCACAATTATTTTTATTGCTTTTTGATACTTGCTACTTCTGATATCAATTGGGTGTTTTGGCAATTTTAATTGGGTATTTAAGCAAATACGCAGCTTATCTGGAGCGCTGGTTAGGTACAGTGGGGTCAGCGTGTAAGTGCACACACGAACGAACATCGTCGTGTTCGTTCGTGTGTGCACTTACACGCTGACCCCACTGTGTGAAGGAAAAATAACAAGCAACACTACCGGAAGACACCAATAAAAATAAATGTAAAACAAAACATTTATATCTGTTCATTATGTTACGTGTCAATCTCAATGATTTATACATTTGCAAACCGTGGTACAAGTTCATAATTATACATGTATAACATGTAAATATTCTTCAAACTTTAAAAGGCCGAACTTGACGTCATACTACAGGAGGCTGCATTGGTTCAATGGTAGCGCGCTGGACCGGTAATCCAGAGACCCATGGTTTGACCCCCGGCTACGTCGAGACCGATGTTCCACTTCAAATTATCTGATTTTTTGTATACATGTACATACTTTATGGAAATACATTCCGTGTAGTTTACATGACCTTTAAGACAATCAGATATAAACGTGTCTTGTGAAAGCATATATATGGCTGGTGCAACGTAACATATGTCAGCCCGCTATTATCTTTGTTACCTTACGTCTGAACTATAAATGTGAAAGTTAAGGTCACATAGAGACAGGGCCACACTTCAAAGTCTCGTCCGACATACCAGTGCGTCCGACATACCAGTGCGTCCGACATACGACATACCAGTGCGTCCGACATACCAGTCCGACATACCAGTGCGTCTGACATACCAGTGCGTCCGACATACCAGTGCGTCTGACATACCAGTGCGTCCGACATACCAGTGCGTCTGACATACCAGTGCGTCCGAAGTGCGTCTGACATACCAGTGCGTCCGACATACCAGTGCGTCTGACATACCAGTGCGATGGAAATACTATGTAAGACCTTTTCACGTCTATGGTGCTGAAGTTCAATGACATAATTATCCCCTAGACCATATGGGCCATCTCTTATAAATGTGAAATATTGTTGTGTGTTTTTATGCCCCTCACCATTCAGGCATATAGTGTTACCGGCGTCCGTACTTCCCGTCCGTCCACCCGTACGTACGTCCCGAAACCTTAACGCTCGGGTAAAATGTCTTATGATTGCTGCTACATGGATCTGCTTGCTATTTCACACACGCATTACCATAATGGTCCTCTACCGCCCCGCGACAAATCCACAGAATCGACGATCCGCCCCCACTAAGCACAGGCGCAGGGTCACATACTTGATGCGTTCGAAACCTTAACGCTCGGTAAATGTCTTATAAATTATGTTTCCTTGCACTCATATGCTTTATATTTCACACACGCATTATTTTAATGGTCCTCTTCCGCCCTGTAACAAATCCACGATCCTCCCGCCCCAGCTAGGCCCAGGGTCAAGGTCACATACCTGGTGCGTTCGAAACCTTAACGCTCGGGTAAATGTCTTATAATGTCTGTTTCCTTCATTGGTTCTGCTTGATATTTCACACACCCATTGGTTTAATGGTCCTCTACCGCCCTGTGACAAATCCACGATCGTCTCACCCCCGCTAAGCCCAGGGTCAATGTCAGATACTTGATGCATTCGAAACCTTAAAGCTCGATATAAGTCGTATAATTTCTCTGTGAAAATCCACGATCGTCCTTCCCACCGCTAAGCCCAGGGCCAAGGTCACATAGTTGGTGCGTTCAAAATTCGGGTAAGTGTCTTGTAATGTATATTTCCTTGCATGGATCTGCTTGATATTTCACACACCCATTGCTCTGATGGTCTGCTTTCATGCTGTGAGAAATTCACGCTTCTCTGGCCCTCTGTGTTTTCATATGTGCCTCGTTGTCTTTGGCTTCCAGCGGGGGCATTGATGTGCCGATAGGCCGCATATCTATTTATTTTGATTTTGAAATGGTACGGTTTCTTTTGTCGCAGAGCATACGTCGAATTTATTTGCAGCTTAATGTGTTCCTTCAAGTAAAGGTCATTTATGTTATCATTATATAGTCAGATCAGAGTTGATTGTGTGCGGGCAGCTGCGGAAGTTCCATTACTCTTCGAAGAACCCTCTAGTTTCATGTACCCTGAAACAATTTGTACGGGTTATGTATATATAGTCACCAACCTGTCCGTCCATCCGTCCATCTGTCTATCCGAGATTTGCGATAAAGTTTTTTTGGTGTACTTACTACCTCTGTAACCGTAAGTCGGGTTGGATTGAAACATCATATACGTATTGGTGGGTGGCAGGTGGAAGCATGCGATGGGTAATTTAACGATCGAGATTCAATCTTACCGGTTTCTTTTGTTTGAGATGTTCGTGTCTGATTTTTTCAAGTCGCCAGATGCATATATGTTCTATAAAGTTACTATAACCTACTTTAGATGTGAAAACTCGCACGATTTTCATCAGACATAATAACATTAACATGTTGATCATGTGGCAAATTTACAGTACAATTTTATTTATCCATGACGATAAAAATGCTCTAAGCGCAGGTACTTTGCTGACGCGGCGATATCTGAGAACCAGTGTACGTTTTATGGCCTAAGTTAACTGTATTGCCGGTGTCTTCGGGTATTGTTATTAGCCGATATATTTATAGATCGGCTATATATTGGTTATCCATCGGTTTGCGAACAAGTTTGTAATCACCCTTTTCTCCTATATTCTGTAATCTACAAACGCGAAATGTGTTGTATCACTTCCAAATTACATCAACCGGATACTTTTTCATTTTTGGCCATTATCTCTGTTGAAAACTTTAAATATAGCGAAATAACACAATTTGGCTATAAATAAACGTTTTCACTACAAGAGTTCGGTAAACCAAAGTTAGGCGGTTTGCAATTTGGCTATAAATAAACGTTTTAACTACAAGAGTTCGGTAAACTAAAGTTAGGCGGTTTGCAATTTGGCTATAAATAAACGTTTTATCTACAGGAGTTCGGTAAACTAAAGTTAGGCGGTTTGCCTTCTAGTCCAGGGGCAATTGTAGGTATATATATAAGATTCCGGCACCTCGTGTTAATTTATGGCACCCGGTGTTTTTATAAACTTGAATGTATAAGGTTTCCAAAAAATCTGGGTGCCATTTTTAAAACCAAGTTCAAGGTCATTTCAAGGTCATTGAACTTTATGCTTGACGGAAGTCGAAAATTGCCAATATATGAGCCAATAGGTCATGGTCCTTAACTTGGAAATTGGTGTAAGTTGTTAAAAACATTTCTGATGGATATATTAAAGAATTTACGTAAACTACACTAATATTCAGTATATAATTATCATATTTTCAAAAATCGGGTATTTATGAGATTTCGGTTGACTTGCTACATATTTGTGTAATGCTAAGCGCCTTCACCTATATTCAAAGGTTAATTCTTTCAACTGGAATAATATTGTTTACATTTGACTACCATAAGTATTGCTATGATCAGATATTAATGATAGCTAAATATAACTGGGAGAATTTGGTTGGGGAGGAAATCAACACTTCTCTCACTTTTCCCTGAGATTCCGTAACTACTAAAATGTGGACATATATTGAACCCTGATTTGATCGGCTAATAACATCATGCTCTGCATGACTTTTCATTCTTGTTTTATCCTTCATATATAACAGAATAACTGTGTCAATCTTACTGTGCCAACTTCGTGTTTCACCGGCGCCATGCATGGCAAATGTCTAGAAAACAGAAACAGAAATTATAAGACATTTACTCGAGCGTTAAGGTTTCGGGACGGACGGACGAACCGGACGTAGTACGGACACCGGTAACAATATATGCCCCCTCACCATTCGGTGGCGGGGCATAACATGTTGCGATCTATTTAATATAGATGCCATTGACAGTGCAGTGTGAATAACCACGTATTTGATATGCGGGACATCATCTGAGACACAGTGCTTTTAACGATTCCTATCATCTACTCCCGACAATAACAGACAGATCCACGACGGATAAAGTACATAAGTATTACCCTAGATCCTAGTCCTTGGGCGCACCGGTTATTTTTGGTCCGCTTCTACTACGTATATTTTTGGTAAATCTCTTGTCAGGCCTACATGTTAAATTTATACGTGCACCATACACAGGAGTCCGAACTCCTGCTGAGACAAAACGCCACCTACAACAACAATATCACTCGTCCTGGGACAAAACGCCACCTTCAACAACAATATGACTCGGCCTGGGACAAAACGCCATGTTCCAGAACAATATCACTCGTTCTGGGACAAAACGCCACCTTCAACAACAATATCACTCGTCCTGGGACCAAATGCCACCTTCAACAACAATATCACTCGGCCTGGGACAAAACGCCACCTTCAACAACAATATCACTCGTCCTGGGACCAAACGCCACCTTCAACAACAATATCACTCGCCTGGGACAAAACGCAACCTTCAACAACAATATCAATCGGCCTCGGACAAAACGCCACCTTCAACAACAATATGACTCGGCCTGGGACAAAACGCTACCTTCAATAACAATATCATTCATCCTGGGACAAAATGCCACATTCAACAACAATATCACTCGTCCTGGGACAAAATGCCACCTTCAACAACAATATCACTCGTCCTGGGACAAAACGCCATCTTCAACAACAATATCACTCGTCCTGGGACAAAACGCCACCTTCAAAAACAATATCACTCGGCCTGAGACAAAACGCCACCTCCAACAACAATATCACTCGGCCTGGGACAAAACGTCACCTTCAACAACAATATCACTCGGCCTGGACAAAACGTCACCTACAACAACAATATAACTCGTCCTGGGACAAAACGCCATCTTCAACAACAATATCACTCGGCCTGGGCCAAAACGCCACATTCAACAACAATATAACTCGTCCTGGGACAAAACGCCACCTTCAACAACAATACCACTCGTCCTGGGACAAAACGCTATTTTCAAGAACAATATCACTCGTCCTGGGACAAAACGCCACCTTCAACAACAATATCTGGGACAAAACGCCACCTTCAACAACAATATCACGGCCTGGGACGACAACAACAATAACCGTCACCAAATTCAACAACAATATCACTCGGCCTGGGACAAACGCCTAACAACAATACAACAAAAAAAAAAAAAAAAAAAAAAACAATCTTCAACAATCACCGGTCCACAAAAAACCAACAACAATATCACTCGTCCGGGACAAACGCCACCTTCAACAACATATCACGGCCTGGGACAAAACGCACAAAACAATATCATCGTCAATGGGACAAAACGCCACCTCAACAATCAATATCACTCGTCTGGACCAAAACCCATCAAGAACAACATCTCCAAAAACAAAACGCCACAATTCAACAAAAATCACCGCCTGGGACAATGCAACTTCAACAACAATATACACGGTCGTCCATTGGGACAAAACGCCTCCACCTTCAACAACAATATACTCGTCCTGGGACAAACGCCACCTTCAACAACTATCACTCGCCTGGGACAAAACGCCACCTTCAACAACAATATCAATCGGCCTGGACAAAACGCCACCTTCAACAACAATATCACTCGGCCTGGGACAAAACGTACCTTCAATAACAATATATTCATCCTGGACAAAAACGCCACATTCAACAACAATATACTCGTCCTGGAACAAATGCCACACTTCAACAACATTATCACTCGTCCTGGGACAAAACGCCATCCTTCAACATCAATATCACTCGGCCTGGGACAAAAGACAAAACGCCACCTCAACAACAATACCACTCCGTCCTGGGACAAAACCCTATTTTCAAGAACAATATCACTCGTCCTGGGACAAAACCCACCTTCAACAACAATATCACCCGGGCCTTGGGAAAAACTCACCTTCAACAACAAAATACATCGGCCTGGGACCAAAACGTCACCTACAAACAACAATTATAACCGTCCCTGGGACAAAACTTCAAACAACAATATCAACCGGCCTGGGACAAAAACGCCCAACCATTAAACAACAATATAACTCGTCCCTGGGAACAAAACGCCCACTTCAACCAAACAATACCAACTCGTCCTGGACAAAACGCCATCAAGAAAACCTATCACTCGCTGGGACAAAAACGCCACCTTCAACAACAAATCACCCGCCTGGGACGAACGTCACCTTCCAACAACAATCACTCGGCCTGGACCAAAAACTTCACCAATACAACAACCGTAACACTCTGCTGGGACAAAACGCCATTTTCAGAACAATAATCACTCGTCCTGGGGGACCAAAACGCCACCTTCAACAACAATATCACCCGGTCCTGGACAAAACGCCACCTCAAAAAACAATATCACTCGGCCTGGGACAAAACGTCACCTACAACAACAATATCACTCGTCCTGGGAACAAAAAACGGCCATCTTCAAGAACAATATCACTCGTCCTGGGACCAAAACTGCCTCTTCAACACAATATCACTTCGGCCTGACAAAACGACACATTCAACCCGGCCTGGGACAAAACGTCACCTTCAACAACAATATCACTCGGCCTGGGACAAAACGTCACCTACAACAACAATATCACTCGTGCTGGGACAAAACGCCATTTTCAAGAACAATATCACTCGTCCTGGGACAAAACGCCACCTTCAACAACAATATCACCCGGCCTGGGACAAAACGCCACCTTCAAAAACAATATCACTCGGCCTGGGACAAAACGTCACCTACAACAACAATATCACTCGTCCTGGGACAAAACGCCATCTTCAAGAACAATATCACTCGTCCTGGGACAAAACGCCTCCTTCAACAACAATATCACTCGGCCTGGGACAAAACGACACATTCAACAACAATATAACTCGTCCTGGGACAAAACGCCACCTTCAACAACAATACAACACATCCTGGGACAAAACGCCATTTTCAAGAACAATATCACTCGTCCTGTGACATAACGCCACCTTCAACAATAATATCACTCGGCCTGGGACAAAACGCCACCTTCAACAACAATATGACTCGTCCTGGGACAAAACGCCACCTTCACCAACAATATCACTCGGCCAGGGACAAAACGCCACCTACCACAACAATATCACTCGTCCAGGGACAAAACGCCATCTTCATGAACAATATCACTCGTCCTGGGAAAAAACGCCACCTTCAACTACAATATCACTCGGCCTGGGACAAAACGCCACCTACAACCACAATATCACTCGTCCTGGGACAAAACGCCACCTTCAACAACAATACCACTCGTCCTGGGACAAAACGCCATTTTCAAGAACAATATCACTCGTCCTGGGACAAAACGCCACCTTCAACAACAATATCACTCGGCCTGGGACAAAACGCCACCTTCAACAACAACATCACTCGGCCTGGGACAAAACGACATCTTAAACAACAATATCAATCGTCCTGGGACAAAACGCCATCTTCAAGAAAAATATCACTCGTCCTGGGACAAAACGCCACCTTCAACAACAATATCACTCGACCTGGGACAAAACGCCACCTTCAACAACAATATCACTCGGCCTGGAACAAAACGTCACCTTCAACAACAATATCACTCGGCCGGAGACAAAACGTCACCTACAAAAACAATATCAATCCTCCTGGGACAAAACGCCATCTTCAAGAACACTATCACTCGTCCTGGGACAAAACGCCACCTTCATCAACAAAATCACTCGGCCTGGGACAAAACGCCACATTCAACAACAATTTAACTCGTCCTGGGACAAAACGCCACCTTCAATTACAATATAACTCGTCCTGGGACAAAACGCCACCTTCAACTACAATATCACTCGGCCTCGGACAAAACGCAACCTTCAACAACAATATCACTCGTCCTGGGACAAAACGCCACCTTAATCAACGGTGGACAAAATTATCACTCGCCTGGACAAAACGCAACCTCACAACAATATCACTCGGCCTGGGACAAACAGCCACCTCAACAACAATATCACTCGCGGGACAAACAGCACTACAACAACAATATCACTCGTCCTGGGACAAAACGCCACCTTCAACTACAATATCACTCGGCCTGGGACAAAACGCAACCTTCAACAACAATATCACTCGTCCTGGAACAAAACGCCACCTTCAACAACAATATCACTCGGCCTGGGACAAACAGCCACCTACAACACCATTCATATACCGTCAGACTCGTATCTCAGGGGACAAAACATCGCCATGGGACAAAACGCCACTTCAAGAACATCATCTGACAAAACGCCATCTCAACAACATCAAAACGCACCTTGACAAAACAGTCTACAAAATCAACAACAATATCATCGCTGGGACAAAAGCATCTCAGGGACAAAACGCCATAATCATCCTCCACAAACTCCTTCAACAACATAATCGTCGGCCTGGGACAAAACGCCACATTCAACAACAATATAACTCGTCCTGGGACAAAACGCCACCATCAATAACAATATCACTCGGCCTGGGACAAAACGTCACATACAACAATAATATCACTCGTCCTGGGACAAAACGCCATCTCCAAGAACAATATCACTCGTCCTGGGACAAAACGCCTCCTTCAACAACAATATCAGTCGGCCTGGGACAAAACGCCACATTCAACAACAATATAACTCGTCCTGGGACAAAACGCCACCATCAACAACAATATCACTCGGCCTGGGACAAAACGCCACCTTCAACAACAATATCAGTCGGCCTGGGACAAAACGCCACATTCAACAACAATATAACTCGTCCTGGGACAAAACGCCACCATGAACAACAGTATCACTCGGCCTGGGACAAAACGCCACCTTCAACAACAATATCAGTCGGCCTGGGACAAAACGCCACATTCAACAACAATATAACTCGTCCTGGGACAAAACGCCACCATCAACAACAATATCACTCGGCCTGGGACAAAACGCCACCTTCAACAACAATACCACTCGTCCTGGGACAAAACGCCATTTTCAAGAACAGTATCACTCGTCCTGGGAAAAAACGCCACCAACAACAATATCACTCGTTCTGGGACAAAACGCCATCTTCAAGAACAATATCACTCGTCCTGGGACCAAATGCCACCTTCAACAACAATATCACTCGGCCTGGGACAAAACGCCACCTTCAACAATATCACCCGGCCTGGGACAAAACGTCACCTTCAACAACAATATCACTCGGCCTGGGACAAAACGTCACCCACAACAACAATATCACTCGTCCTGGGACAAAACGGCAACTTCAAGAACACTATCACTCGTCCTGGGACAAAACGCCACCTTCATCAACAATGTCACTCGGCCTGGGACAAAATGCCACCTACAACAACAATATCACTCGTCCTGGGACAAAACGCCATCTTAAAGAAAATCATCACTCGTCCTGGGACAAAACGCCACCATCAACAACAATATCACTCGGCCTGGGACAAAACGCCACCTTCAACAACAATATCACTCGTCCTGGGACAAAACGCCACCTACAACAACAATATCACTCGGCCTGGAACAAAACGCCACCTACAACAACAATATCACTCGTCCTGGGACAAAACGCCATTTTCAAGAACAACATCACTCGGCCTGGGACAAAACGCTACCTTCAAGAACAATATCACTCGTTCTGGGACAAAACGACATCTTCAACAACAATATCACTCGGCCTGGGACAAAACGTCACATACAACAACAATATCACTCGTCCTGGGACAAAACGCCATCTTCAAGAACAATATCACTCGTCCTGGGACAAAACGCCACCTTCAACAACAATATGACTCGGCCTACGACAAAACGCCATTTTCAAGAACAATATCACTCGTCCTGGGACAAAACGCCATCTTCAACAACAATATCACCCGGCCTGGGACAAAACGTCACCTTCAACAACAATATCACTCGGCCTGGGACAAAACGTTACCTACAACAACAATATCACTCGTCCTGGGACAAAACGCCATTTTCAAGAACAATATCACTCGTCCTGGCACAAAACGCCTCCTTCACCAACAATATCACTCGGCCTGGGACAAAACGGCACATTCAACAACAATATAACTCGTCCATGGACAAAACGCCACCTTCAACAACAATACCACTCGTCCTGGGACAAAACGCCATTTTCAAGAACAATATCACTCGTCCTGTGACAAAACGCCACCTTCAACAATAATATCACTCGGCCTGGGACAAACCACCACCTTCAACAACAATATCACTCAGCCTGGGATAAAACGCCACCTACAACAACAATATCACTCGTCCAGGGACAAAACGCCATCTTCAAGAACAATATTACTCGTCCTGGGACAAAACGCAACCTTCAACTACGATATCACTCAGCCTGGTACAAAACACCACCTTCAACAACAATATCACTCGTCCTGGGACAAAACGCCACCTTCAACAACAATTTTCACTCGGCCTGGGACAAAACGTCACATTCAACAACAATATCACTCGGCCTGGGACAAAACTCCACCTTCAACAACAATATAACTCGTCCTGGGACAAAACGCCACCATCAACAACAATATCACTCGGCCTGGGACAAAACGCCACCTTCAACAACAATATAACTCGTCCTGGGACAAAACGCCACCTTCAACAACAATATCACTCGGCCTGGGACAAAACTCCACCTTCAACAACAATATCACTCGGCCTGGGACAAAACGTTACCTACAACAACAATATCACTCGTCCTGGGACAAAACGCCATCTTCAAGAACAATATCACTCGTCCTGGCACAAAACGCCTCCTTCAACAACAATATCACTCGGCCTGGAACAAAACGCCACATTCAACAACAATATAGCTCGTCCATGGACAAAACGCCACCTTCAACAACAATACCATTCGTCCTGGGACAAAACGCCATTTTCAAGAACAATATCACTCGTCCTGTGACAAAACGCCACCTTCAACAATAATATCACTCGGCCTGGGACAAACCGCCACCTTCAACAACAATATCACTCAGCCTGGGACAAAACGCCACCTTCAACAACAATATCCCTCAGCCTGGGACAAAACGCCACCTTCAACAACAATATCACTCTTCCTGGGACTAAACGCCACCTTCAACAACAATATCACTCGTCCTGGGACAAAACGCCACCTTCAACAACAATATCACTCGGCCTGAGACAAAACGCCACCTTCAACAACAATATAACTCGTCCTGCGACAAAACACCACATTCAACAACAATATCACTCGTCCTGGGACAAAACGCCATCTTCAAGAACAATATCACTCGTGCTGGGACAAAACGCCACCTTCAACAACAATATCACTTGGCCTGGGACAAAACGCCACCTACAACAACAATATCACTCGTCCAGGGACAAAACGCCATCTTCAAGAACAATATCACTCGTCCTGGGACAAAACGCCACCTTCAACAACAATATCACTCGGCCTGGGAAAAAACGCCACCTTCAACAACAAGATAACTCGTCCTGGGACAAAACGCAACCTTCAACAACAATATCACTCGTCCTGGGACAAAACGCCACCTTCAACAGCAATATCACTCGGCCTGGGAAAAAACGCCACCTACAACAACAATATCACTCGTCCTGGGACAAAACGCCATCTTCAAGGACAATATCACTCGCCCTGGGACAAAACGCCACCTTCAACAACAATATCACTCGGCCTGGGGCAAAACGCCACATTCAACAACAATATCACTCGTCCTGGGACAAAACGCCATCTTCAAGAACAATATCACTCGTCCTGGGACAAAATGCCACCTTCAACAACAATATCACTCGGCCTGGGACAAAACGCCACCTTCAACAACAATATCACTCGTCATGGCACAAAACGCCACCTTGAACAACAATATCACTCGTCCTGGGACAAAACGCCACCTTCAACAACAATATCACTCGTCCTGGGACAAAACGCCACCTTCAAGAACAATATCACTCGTCCTGGGACAAAACGTCACCTTCAACAACAATATCACTCTGCCTGGGACAAAACGCCACCTTCAACAACAATATCACTCGTCCTGGGACAAAACGCCATCTTCAAGAACAATATCACTCGTCCTGGGACAAAATGCCACCTTCAACAACAATATCACTCGGCCTGGGACAAAACGCCACCTTCAACAACAATATCACTCGTCCTGGGACAAAACGTCACCTTCAACAACAATATCACTCGTTCTGGGACAAAACGCCACCTTCAACAACAATATCACTCGTCCTGGGACAAAACGCCACCTTCAAGAACAATATCACTCGTCCTGGGACAAAACGTCACCTTCAACAACAATATCACTCTGCCTGGGACAAAACGCCACCTTCAACAACAATATCACTCGGCCTGGGACAAAACGTCACCTTCAACAACAATATAACTCGTCCTGGGAGAAAACGCCACCTTCAACAACAATATCACTCTTCCTGGGACAAAACGCCATCTTCAAGAACAATATCACTCGTCCTGGGACAAAACGCAAAACGCCATCTTCCAGAACAATATCACTCGTCCTGTGACAAAACGCCATCTTCAAGAACAATATCACTCGTCCTGGGACAAAACGCCACCTTCAACAACAATATCACTCGGCCTGGGACAAAACGCCACCTTCAACAACAATATCACTCGGCCTGGGACAAAACGTCACCTTCAACAACAATATCACTCGTCCTGGGACAAGACGTCACCTACAACAACAATATCACTCGTCCTGGGACAAAACGCCATCTTCAAGAACAATATCACTCGTCCTGGGACAAAACGCCACCTTCAGCAACAATATCACTCGGCCTGGGACAAAACGCCACATTCAACAACAATATCACTCGGCCTGGGACAAAATGCCACCTTCAACAACAATATCACTCGGCCTGGGACAAAACGCCACCTTCAACAACAATTTCACTCGGCCTGGGACAAAACGCCACCTTCAACAACAAGATCACTCGGCCTGGGACAAAACGCCACCTTCAACAACAATATCACTCGGCCTCGAACAAAACACTACCTACAACAACAATATCACTCGGCCTGGCACAAAACGCCACATTCAACAATATTACTCGGCCCAGGACAAAACGCCACCTTCAACAACAATATATAGTTCCGAAGTCGTGCTGGAACGAATCATTCGGCATGGAACAAAACGCCACATACAACAATAATTGTGGTTGTAGGTGGCGTTTTGGTTTAACCACACTAACTCATCAGATATTCATGCGCGGTGTAGAAAGGTAGTACAGTCAACAACAAAAATATACTCGTTTCTTGCAGAAACCGGTGAATTGGTGTACTAATCTACTTCAAAGGCATGTTCATATATCATTTACACCATTTTCAAGCATATATTTTGGGATTGATTTGTAAGTCGGAACATGTTTGTCTTGTGAGGCGGTTTCAATTCCAGCCGCTGACTGCTTGTGTCACCACTACGGTGGTCACAGGAAATTGAATTTATCTTTCTTAACAATAAGTATATCAATATAAAGGTATGATACTGCTATTCTCCACCATGTCCACTCGGAACATGATAGCCGTTCACAATTTGGCGGGAAATTGTCCGTGTAGTTATGGGAAGCGGAATTGCGCAAACTGGTAGCACAATTAAGTGGTTAATCTCAGGAGTGACTATTGCAATTGGAAGCATTTACTTTGAAATGTCCATCACTTACAAACGCAATACCGGTATCGGTACAATTTCGGTATCAACCCATCATATTCTACCACATACATGTACCGCCTATTGCCCTAATGCTATGTCTAATACCCGAGGGTGTAGCAATGCTGTCCCATTGTACCGACAGAGTTGTGCATGTAGAGTATATATTACACTGTCCCGGGTGTCCCCACCCGAGGAATCCTTCGACTGTTTGGTACAGACTTATGTCGTTTTTGCGAAGAATCGATTTCTTGGTATACCTTGGTATCGCAGACTTGATAAATAAGTGCTTCGTAAGTGTTTTGTGACATGCCTTCAAACGCACGCTACAGGCCCGTAGCCAGTGGGGGGGGGGGGGGGGGGGGGTGGGGGGGGGGGGGGGGGGGGTGGGGGGGGGGGGGGGGGGGGGGGGGGGGGGGGGGGGGGGGGGGGGGGGGGGGGGGGGGGGGGGGGGGGGGGTGGGTGTCGGAGCGGTCGTCGACACCCCCCCACCCAGCCTCGAAGTACACTTTTTTAGCATCGATGTCCACTTTTTTAGACCCCCCTATATACCTCAGGCCCATTGGGCCTTCGAAATGACCCCCCTTCAAACAGGTCTGGCTACGGGCCTGCGCTATTATCTTTGAAACAAATTGTAATTTATTTGATGTATGCCCCTTAAGACACTGATGGTCCAGACGTACATGTGTTGATCAAACACGCCCCAGATAAGGGATTAGTAATTGAGTATTGTCACTCCATCATTTCTGGGTATTTATAAATTTCAATTGGGTAAAATAAAATCACACTACTGTTTACACATCAACAGATAACAATTATTGAACACTTTGCTTCCAAATGAAAACATGTCTTGGCATTTCATTAGAATTGTCTTCTTGGAGACAATTCTAATGAAATACCAAGACGTTTTTTCATGGAAAATAAGAAAAATATGTTATATTTGTGGTCTGTTTATTGATTTCTGTAGCATGATAAATGTACCACAAAATTGTAATTGCTTTTTGATACTCGCTACTTCTTATTTCAATTGTGTTTTTGGCAATTTTAATTGGGTATTTACGCAAATACGCACCTTATCTGGAGCCCTGTCAGATCAATATTATTCAACGTTTCATATATGTATGTGGCTGCGACTGGAGAAATTGAACTTATGGTTTTTAATTTGCGACCAGTGTAGATCCAGATCAGTCAGGGCATCCGTACAGTCTGATCAGGATCCGCACCGTTAGCCACTCCAACATCTCCAACACTGAAACATCCGGCATGCAATATATACATTATTACCAGGCTACGGAATGTGTTATTTGATCAGGATCTGCAATGCTAAAAAACCAATAAGTCCCATTTCTCCAGTCACAACAACATATCAAGGTTCAACCCGAATCTTCTGACTGTTACGCAAGGCGACTTACGTGGCCCTACGTAACATCCAGGAAATTCGGGTTAATCAATGTTATAAACAGAGTCTTAATTATACCAGGAGAGGAACAGATACCGACAACGTTTCATCAACACAATAAAAGGAAATTATACCGCCCCCACTATTGATTAGCGCATCTAACACAGGCCATGCAGCCAGACAATTGTTATATAATTTAATATAACGCTCGTGTTTTGTCAAATAAATTCCGATAATTGTCGCTACATATTACACCTACTGAACTATATTGCGCACACAGGTGGAAGACTCGGACCTAGGACCTGATAAATGGCTCATTTGTAAACTGTTACCCCACCCACCAATTTCCGTACAATAGACACTATAGCGTTTTCAAGGTAGGAAAAAGCTTGGGAAAATGTCGTAGTTTCGGACTCGCTAAAACACCACACATTCTGGTAATCCATAAATGTCTTAGGGCTTCAAATATATTCACTTCAATCATCTGCTTTAAGCATTTTATTAGTTACGGGCAAATTAGGTACCAAAGCAGCCAAGGCGATAATTGTGTGTACGAAAGAATGTCACACATGTTTGTGGGCTGTGGAAGCATAAATTACGTGTAAAATCTGGCTGATATCCCATTACAGTTTCAACATATTGACGAGAATCACTGAAATAAACATCAGTAAATCCGATGTTACAATTTGTGACAAATAAGTGTCATTCACCAACCTTGAATGATCAAAAGCGTGCGTTTATTTTGATTTGGTCCCAGCATTTCGACATAACCTTCCGTGAACTAGTGCACCTCAGTGACTACATTGCATTGTTCAATGGCATGTCAACAGCTAATGTCATTTAAGGCATGCTGTGATGGGGGTACATCCCAAAATCAGAACTGACTATTTACACAAAAATATATATTCAGCCCTGAAATTAGAATAACCTGACCTTGTGACAGGTCCATACCACTGCAAAGTCACTTGGCCCCTTCCCCTAAAAGTAATGGAATAATCGTATTACTCCTATAATGGGTATAACGAGATTCAATATAGGAATGAATGGCCTTTTTGTGGAATTTATCGGGGTATAAACTTGGAAAAGTCGCGGGAATACTGGACGAAGGCCGGAAGGCCTCGTCCAGTATTCCCGCGACTTTTCCAAGTTTATGCCCCGATAAATTCCAAAAAAATGCCATTCATTTCTTATAATTCCAGCATTTGAAATAAATTCATAAAGAAAATGTGTTTATTTTCCGTTCTCTTTATTTTAACTGCGCCTCACGGTTACGGAAAGTAGTTCGGCGTGAGAGTTTACTGGGATATACATTTTGGACATAGACTTGCTACGGGCCAATCAAATGTTAGGGAAAAGTGTAAATATTTTTGTGCTTGAATTATTTCTCACATACACGAATGCCAAATACGTACTTGAGGGCCAAAACCAGGTCCCCAGTCGGGATTAATCCTAATCGCTAAATTACCCATCGCATGCTCCCAACCAACCACCACTTGACGAGAGTGATAAAACCATGGATATGTGACATTAACTAATGATTCCAAACTTCATGTAACACATACTCAGTATCATCGGGTCAAAAGTATGCAGCTACTGCAACATAAACTATCTGTGCTACAGCAGCTGTCAAAATCACAGTTCTTATCATCAGTATTATCACTGACATCCTCTTCCTGGTAGTGTATGTGTAGTTGAGGCTCTGGGAATGGATGATAAGAATATGCCAATATACATTACCTGTGCTGTTATGGGCTTGTCAGCCATATACGGCAATCAGATTTCCTATGTATAATTCAACAACCCGTCCATCGGCTATGTTGTAGCAATTTTTGTATTTCATATCCATCAATCAAGTGATATTTCCACACCAGTTTACGCCTTGAAACATATACATGTGTGTGGCACAGGAAATAATTTATATATGTACATGGTGAACACGGTTTAGAACGAGCGTAACATATTATGTAATTGATTAATTCATTTATTTGTAGTTAGCTCCCCACTGACTGTTCACTCATGGTAGTTCTACAATTCACATCATACTAACATACTACATATGTGACTTCATTGCTTGGATAGGCAAGCTGCTTCATCAAGAATGTATATATTGATTTATACTACATTTATCACTAGAGGTGATCACCATAACTCAGACCCCGTGTAGATCCATCTTATATAATTACAGAACTGTGATAGACGACATGCGAGCAATATCTAGCAAACAACAGTGATGGGTTGATGAATAATTGACTGATGTTGACATATAGAAGTAAGAACAACATGCAACACATCGTCTTTTATTAACTTACGGGGACTCATGTAGTAACCTTAGAACTCATAATATCGTAACACTAGTATTAATATGTATGCCTTTACATATGGAATGCCACAATTCTGGAGTCAAGATTGAGAAATCAATGAACAATAATGCCTACGATTGGATAAAACATATGTACTGGCTTTCACTGGTTCTAATAGTAGAGCACTGTATGATTTTGCAGAGAGTTGATAGTGATCATCTTAAATTGTTTATCCATGGAAGGCTACCATCGTCATATGTTTGACCATACAATTAAACAATAATAATAAATTCCTGTGGTTCCTTCCATCTTCTATCGTTTAGAACAGCCACACAATTTGATTCACCATCTCTGGGATATATTAAAGTTATGTTTTCGTTCAAGATGGCATACAGAGGCTCTCTTGGATTTAAAACTAATGATAATATACAGACAAGAAACAACTAAGAAAATTTATAAATTAATTGTGAGAGAAGAGATGTTGTGTATTTGTAACTTATAATGCCCCATATATAATACATTTAGGATTTTACAAGCAGTTTTAGCATGTTATTATTATTGGGAAACGACACCTCATTTGCGTTGTTTGCTTATCCCGTTACAGAGATAATGCATTGTACATATTTCAAAATGGAGTTAGCGGCCATTTTTAATTTTGTGCTCTAAAAAATTTGTCCATCAATATTGAAAAATTCATAGGAGCTATTGTTTGCCTACAATGGTTCAAGTTGACACATTATCAATAAAAAAGGTAGTAACAATATGGTCACGGGATCCTGAGAAATGACTCTACTTATGTCATAGACATCGACGTTGCTAATGGAAATACATGTATGTGTAACCAATTACGAAACATGGCTTATTAAAAGTTTTTGACCAGTGCAGTTCCTGGTCACGAAGCACATTGAAGACGCCTCATAGTAATGATCCACTACGAAGACAATGCTTACATTGTATTAAATTTTGACCAGCGTAGTTCCTGATCAGCTTGCACAGGCAAGCCTCAAATTGTTATTGAGTATTAATTAATGACAATGAATGATTAATATCGAACAATGAACCCCGGATGTGCAGGATGAACTGAGGCTACACTGATCGCAAGCTCACTATGCACCATATATGTGGCTGTGACTAGAAATGGGGCTGATGGAATATGTGACCAGTGTAGCTCCTGATCAAATAGCACACTCATGTAGCATCATAACGATCTATATTGCTTGTTCGAAGCGGCTGTTCCAATGATGGAATGGCGAACAGTGCAGATCCAGATCAGACTGTGCGGGTCCACAGACTGATCTGGATCTACACGGTTTTCAAAACCCATCAGCTCAATGTTTCACAGCCACACTAAGTACAAACTATTTTGTCGCGCCGTAATATATTATGTACCAACACCGTCGACTTTTACATCATGACACCCACCCAATCCCGTCCCTATGGAACGCCAAATCTACATAAACTCAAATAATTAATGCTAGCTTCAAATAATTAGTGCTCTCTCTAATTTTATTAGTGCTCTTTCAATTTCAATTAGTGATCTCTCTAATTCAATTTGTGCTCTCTCTAATTCAATTTGTGCTCTCTCAAATTCAATTTGTGCTCTCTCAAATTCAATTTGTGCTCTCTTTAATTCAATTAGCGCTAGTTGTAATGATAATTAATAGAGAGAGCACAAATTGAATTAGAGTAGCACAAATTGAATTAGAGAGAGAGCACAAATTGAATTAGAGAGAGCACAAATTCAATTAGAAAGAGCACTAATTGAATTAGAGAGAGCACAAATTCAATTACAGAGAGAGCACAAATTGAATTAGAGAGAGCACAAATTCAATTAGAAAGAGCACTAATTGAATTAGAGAGAGCACAAATTCAATTACAGAGAGAGCACAAATTGAATTAGAGAGTTAGAGAGAGCACAAATTGAATTAGAGAGAGCACAAATTCAATTAGAGAGAGCACTAATTGAATTAGAGAGATCTCTAATTGAATTAGAGAGAGCATTAATTGAATTCGTGCTAGCTCTATATTATTTGCAGAGAGCTCAAAAACACATACATTTAATGCTCTCTCTAATTCAATTAGTGCTCTCTCCAATTCAATTAGTGCTCTCTCTAATTCAATTAGTGCTCTCTCAAATTTAATTCATGCTCTCTCTATTAATGAAATTGAATTAGAGAGAGCTCTCAAATTGAATTAGAGAGAGCACACATTGAATTAGAGAGATCACTAATTGAAATTGAGAGAGCACTAATAGAATTAGAGAGAGCACTACTTATTTGAAGCTAGCATTAATTATTTGAGTTTATGTAGATTTGGCGTTCCATACGTCCCACCTTCGCGACAGCAAGAATGACACAAGACATATTGACATGTTCAGTCTGTCCGTCCGCCCGTCACGAGGGGGTCACTGAGCACAATGACTAACTGTAAATATATTAATTCAATTTCCACTGTGCCTCTCTTTTTCATAACTTGTGTGGGTTTTAATTCAATGAAAAAGACACTGTTGGCACACCGACATTACGTGTGGCGTCGTATTTGGTTTTGGCCTTGATAATGTCAAGGGTTTGCAAGAGCTTCTTCAACATGCAATGTAAAACAATCACTATAACTTGAAGGATTACTTGCTTTATGTGTCGATCGTACCGTGGCCTATATATGCCAGACAGTAATTATTTCACCGGTAAGTCGTCATAGAATGTAACTTTAAGTAGCCTTAATGAGATATGTATCTCGTTTGGCCGACTTATCTATATACATGTGATACTGACAACCCTCCTTGATGGTTACTGCTGACGTTTGGAACAGTTACTTTAATTTCTTCCTTTCTACTTGTTGCTGTGACTGGGAAAAAGGGGCTTATCAGTTTTTGCTACCAGTATAGATTCGCACAGTCTGATCATGATCTGCACTGTGCACTGTTCACAATTCCATCAATGAAGCACCCGTTATGCTTCTAACAAACAACATAGATCGGTAGCAGGCTACAGTAGTGTGCTATTTCATCAGGAGTTACTCCCTTCGTTTCTACGCCGCGTAGAGACTAACTTAAGTAATAAATATTGTTTCTACAACGTAGCGAAGGAACGAAGGGGCGAAATGTCCTAAAATCCCAACTTAGCCAGCGTATTTTTATGACTGCTTTTGTTGTAACAGATGGAGGGGGACAGCCTTACTACTTATAAACCTTCCGAGTTCCTTTCTCTCCCTCGAAATCAGGTAAACATGTGTGATTCGTCGAGGCTGCTGTGAGGTGCCCAGTCTTGGCCTATCAAACTGCGTGATTTCAACAGTTTTCTTCAGAAATCTTTAATTTATTTTAAACGATATTTATTACAATATAAATTGTATATAATGAGAAAAGAAGCATACATGATTCTACGGGGCGCCAAGTGGGACATGGCTCAATTTTGTCAACAAAATTCATTTTTGTACCTATAAACCTATAAACATATTGTACCTATATATACTGATTTTGTTAACAAAATTCACTTTTGTGCCACAAAACTCAATTCTGTGTCACAAAATTCACTTTTGTGCCACAAAATTCACTTTTGTGTCACAAAATTCAATTCTGTGTCACAAAATTCAATTCTGCATACGTTTCGTATACGTATTTGCATACGTTTCGATTCTGTTGCCCAAATATGGCACACGCATGTAAGAAGGACTACCATTGGTCAGAAACTGGACTGGAGAAATGGGTCACGGTCGCCGATCAGCGATCCAAAATGGCGTCTGAAGAAGTAAGTTTCAGAGAACGCTGGATGAAACACACTTGTTACTGCTTTGTAGCTTAGTGTGTAATCATAATATAACCAAAATAACTGTCCATAAAGAAGTATAATATTGATATATTGGGTTATATTTTCGCATTGAAATATTTAAACCTGCAAGTGTACTCCACCATCTAGTAAAATGGACTAAGACCGATCTCAACCAATCAACGTAGAGATGACATAGACTATCAGTTACGCAAACTAATTTTTGTGGACAAAACTGACTTGTGGACAAAACTGAATTCTGTCCCACAAAACTGAATTTTGTTCACAAAACTCGATTCTGTCTTACAAAATTGAATCCTTTATAACAAAAAATAATTTTGTATATCAGAATTTTCCATAATTGGATTTTGTGATTTTTAATGTTACACAACTCAATTTTGTAGCATCATAACGATCTATATTGCTTGTTCGAAGCGGCTGTTCCAATGATGGAATGGCGAACAGTGCAGAATCCAGATCAGACTGTGCGGGTCCACAGACATGATCTGGATCTACACGGTTTTCAAAACCCATCAGCTCAATGTTTCACAGCCACACTAAGTACAAACTATTTTGTCGCGCCGTAATATATTATGTACCAACACCGTCGACTTTTACATCATGACACCCACCCAATCCCGTCCCTATGGAACGCCAAATCTACATAAACTCAAATAATTAATGCTAGCTTCAAATAATTAGTGCTCTCTCTAATTTTATTAGTGCTTAACTCCTGCAATATAACAAACCTGGTAGAAATCGGTTAACTCTTTCGTGAGAGTCCGGAACCGATCCAATGAGAATGTGACCTTGTTTTGTTTCTTACAGCTAAGAGCAAAACAAAACATAATTATATACGTATATTTAAAACGCTAGTATAGACATTTGTCCGTTACTTCAACATGTGGTGACGTCAAACAATGTTTAACCTATCAACATCGTAGCACGATATCACGCGGGGCTAACGTATGTTGTATTGACATATAAACGTCCTGGACGGCGTAAGTATGTATTAATATTGCATGTATGAAATTTATGTATACTAGTAGTTTGACTCAATATCACTTACCTATATTGGTCAGCTGGTGCCTTTTTCGCGAGCGCTTCTTCCACGTCTCAACCCGTCCATACCGGATCCGGAAGTTCTCTCCTCCCGCAGCCCACGCACGCACCTGATTGCGCATCTCGTTCGCCACTAATTGGTTGGATTTCTCCTCCTGTATGTTCACACTTATACCTTTGTCCAAGATCCCGTCACCGACTGTAATAACTGCGTCAACTGGTCGCTCATTCGTCACGTCCTCTTTCGCGATAACCTCACATTCGATAAACTCCTCATTTCCGTCTCTGATCAGGAATTCCCCTGTGAATGACGTAACGGATTTCCGGAAGTAGTATTCAATGGCGCTGGTTTCCCCGCCATTGTTTGAATCGCGGCTACTGGTTCCCGTCCCCTTGTATTGGTGGTTGCTCACGCGCACCTTGAACAACTCGTTACTGCCGTTATCGTCTTCGTCCTCAGTTATTTCGTCACTTAGACTTTCGGCCTTCGCTAGAACAATACTCCTGGTGGATACGTCGCAGGAGTCGGACAGTTTAGCCTTTGTCTCCCTGACACGGACAGTGTTGCACGTAATTGCACTGGGGACGACGCTTTGCCGGCTGCTACACGACCCCATGGTTGTATACGTTCAAGTAGATACACGTAGTATCCTTCCTTTTAATGTACGGGGAAATCAAGGACAGCCTACGACACCAAAGAAACAGAGATATCGTTCACAGTCTGATTGTTTGATCATGTATAAATCAAGGAGGATACCGCATCAAAGAAGCATACACTCGCATAGATTTTGGTATCTAATAACGGAAGTAAATCCTTTTAAATCCTGAGTATATCAATGTAACCGTATTGAAAGGTATTGCGTTTCATTAACTGTTTCTTATTAGACCTACATACATGGCATACGTTCTGGAATAAAGTTAATTCCTTGTATCTCCCGAACAAATCACACATTGATCTCACCCAGACACTTAATATGTTCAAAACTTGTATATCGCGCACAAGTATCTGACGTTCTGGTCATAGGTACGAGTAATTCATACTGTGGTATCTATGATATATAATTTCCAAACTGCAAAAGATACGACTACATGGATATTCTTTCTTGTACCAAAACT
Organism: Conchocele bisecta; assembly: GCA_029237695.1. Classification (NCBI taxonomy): domain Eukaryota; kingdom Metazoa; phylum Mollusca; class Bivalvia; order Lucinida; family Thyasiridae; genus Conchocele; species Conchocele bisecta. The sequence continues at coordinate 35,169,209 of CM055280.1, forward strand.
AAATAGTAGTCACTATGTAACACTCACTCTTTCCAATGTATTAAGGTAGACAATGTATTGTGATATCCTATGCTATGAAAAAGCCTTTGTTTCACAAACTATATGTATTATAATATTACACACATGTGTATATATACTGTCTGCGTTAATTTCGCCAAGGGTTCGTGATTTCAAAACTTCGTAAGCATGTACTCAAATTGGTAACTAGCAATCAAGCAGTTTGATTGGTCGAGCCTGAACACAGGCTCGGCCAATCAAACTGTTTGATTTAAAGTTTAAAATTTTCGTATATGTACAAGCACAGACAGTTTAGCAAAACTGCCAAGATTAACACACTGGTAGGACACTGAAGGGCACATACATATTAGTCCATTGTAATAGACATCCAAACAGCAATGCTATATATTCATTCACTGCATGTAACTCTGTATCGGAGTCGTCCAATTGATATTTCCTTACGTACCGTTCTTTGAATGTAGTATTCATTTAAATTGGTTTACAGTTCCTCTCAACGTTATTAACTGCCGCCACGACTTTGTCTAACTCCCATAAATGGATTTAATCGTGTAATTTCACTGAAATTAGATATATCCACAGCAGTATTTTATCGGAAATATTTCAACTGGAAGTTAATGCATTTATAATCCACAACTATATGTTGTATGAAATAATTTCACTGGAAATTGACATGCCATGCAAGTGTGTACCTAATGAGTAACTGTTATATATTCAGTAAATGACATCGAAGAAATGAGGAAATATTCGTAGCAAAATCAACGTCATTTACGGAAAATATCGTATATTTTGTAAATATGTTTCATGAGATATTGCACATATTCTTAGACACTTTATCGCATAGTTTGTATATTATATTAATTAAATAATTTCACTGGGAGTTGATATATTCACATATGTCTTCTATACGAAATACTTTCACTAAATGTTGATTTTTTCACAAATGTTTATATGGAAACTAACTCCACTGGATGTTGATATATTCACATGTGTCTTCTATGGAAAATAATAACTCTGGATGTTAATATATAGACGTGTGTCTCATAAGGGAAATACTTTCACTGACGGTTACTATATTCACATGGATATAATTCCACTGGATGTTGATATATTCACAGATGTCTTCTATGGTATATTCACATATATCTTATATAGGAAACAAGTCCACTGGATGTTGATATATTCACATATGTATTCTATGGGAAATAACTCTATTGGATGTTGATATATTCACATGTGTGTTTTATGAGAAATTATTCCACTGGATGTGATATATTCACATATGTCTTCTATGGGAAATAACTCTATTGGATGTTGATATATTCACATATGTCTTCTATGGGAAATAACTCTATTGGATGTTGATATATTCACATGTGTCTTATATGAGAAATAATTCCACTGGATGTTGATATATTCACATGTGTCTTCTATGGGAAGTAATTTTACTGGATGTGATATATTCACACGTGTCTTCTATGGGAAATAATTCCACTGGATGTTGATATATTCACACGTGTCTGCTATGGGAAATAATTCCACTGGATGTTGATATATTCGCATGTGTCTTCTATGGGAAATAATTCCACTGGGTGTTGATATATTCACATATGTCTTCTATGGGAAATAATTCCTCTGGATGTTGATATATTCACATGTGTCTTATATGGGAAATAATTCCACTGGATGTTGATATATTCACATGTGTCTTATATGGGAAGAAATTTCACTGGATGTGATATATTCACACGTGTCTTCTATGGGAAATAATTCCACTGGATGTTGATATATTCACATGTGTTTTCTATGGGAAATAATTACACTGGATGTCGATATATTCACATGTGTCTTCTATGGGAAATAATTTCACTGGATGTTGATATATTCACACGTGTCTTCTATGGGAAATAATTCCACTGGATGTTGATGTATTCACATATGTCTTCTATGGGAAATAATTCCACTGGATGTTGATATATTCACATGTGTCTTCTATGGGAAATAATTACACTGGATGTTGATATATTCACATGTGTCTTCTATGGGAAATAATTTCACTGGGTGTTGATATATTCACACGTGTCTTCTATAGGAAATAATTCCACTGGATGTTGATATATTCACATGTATCTTCTATGGGAAATAATTACACTGGATGTTGATATATTCACATGTGTCTTCTATGGGAAGTAATTTCACTGGATATGATATATTCACACGTGTCTTCTATGGGAAACAATTCCACTGGATGTTGATATATTCACATATGTCTTCTATGGGAAAT